>CM053614.1:17516812-17528822 GCA_028646535.1 Procyon lotor | reverse complement strand
ATATTTTTTTAAAAGATTTATTTATTTATTTATTTATTTATTTATTTATTTATTTATTTATTTATTTATTTGACAGAGAGGGGAGAGATCACAAGTAGGCAGAGAGGCAGGCAGAGAGAGGGAGAAGCAGGCTCCCTGCTGAGCAGAGAACCTGATGCGGGGCTCGATCCTAGGACCCTGAGATCATGACCTGAGCCGAAGGCAGAGGCTTAACCCACTGAGCCACCCCGGCGCCCATCAAAGAAAATCTTAATAAATTGTAAAATGCAGAAATTATGTAGGCCGTATGTGGCGGGGGGGGGTTTGTTTTTGTTCTTTTTTTTGTTTTTTGCCCGGGGAACCACTTTAATTTGTTTTTCAGCTAAAACTACAAATTTCTCTCTTTAAAAATTGAAACATAATTAACATGCTGTGTTATATTAGTTTCAGGTATGTAATTCAATGATTCGACAGTTCTATACATTTCTCAGTGCTCATCAAGATGAAGTGTACTCTTAATCCCATTTATCTATTTCAGTCACCTCTCCCCTCCTCCCGTGCTTCTGGTAGCCAACAGTTTGTTCTCTGTATTAAAGAGTCTAGTTTTTTGTCTATTTTTCCTTTGTTTATCCATCTGTTCTGTTTCTTAAATTCCACATATGAGTGAAATCATACGATATTTGTCTTTCTCTGACTGACTTATTTCACTTATCATTTTACCCTTTACATACATCCATGTTGTTGCAAAAGGCAAGCTTTCATTCTTTTTAATGGCTTAGTAATATCCCATTATATATTCCAATATTATAATATTCTATTATGTATATGTACATATATACACATACCACCTCTTCTTTATCCATTCATGTATGATGGAAACTTGGGTTGCTTCCATATCTTGGCTATTGTAAATAATGATGCAATAAACTTAAAGGGCACATATATCTTTTCGAATTAGTGTTTTCATTTCCTTTGAGTAAATACCCAGTAGTGGCCCATTTTTGACCATGATACAGAACATTTTGAACTTAGTATCAAAAGATAGACTGGAAAAAGTATTCAGCCACATAGAAATTTAAAAACACTTCTTAATTTGTAGACTATTTAGAAAATATAAAAGTAAAACTTAAAAGTTCAATTTGAACTGGTACTCAAAGGAATATTCATTGCCTTAATTTTTTTTATATACAAGAAAGATGGAAAAGAAATAAACGTCATCTAATTCAAGAAGCTGGAAAGGGAATGAGATGAGTCTAAGAAAAAATAAAGTAAACATGTGGAAAAAATTAATGAGTTTGTGAGCAGAAAAAGTAGAATTGTCATGTTCAAGAAATGATATTATGAAAAGTCCAATAAAAAAGAAATCTTCTAGCTTGCTAGTTGAGGAAAAGGGAGAAGAAAGCAAATATATAGTCTTACAAATTAGATGAGTTATGGTCACAGATAAGGAAAGGTTGAAACTTGTAAGGAAATGCTGTGCATTAATTCTGTTTTTATAAACCAAGAACCTCAACTAAGTGGATAGTTTAGTAAGAAAATAAAATAACTGAAGCATATCTAAACCTCAGTAGAACAATAAACATGTTCAAATCTGAAAAAGTATATCCCTCAAAGGGCACACTGCTCTGATACTTTGGGTGACTTCTGTTAACCTTCAAGATACAGAATCTAATCTTAATATATACTAATATTCAGAGTGGTATTAAGTAATTAGAGCCCTGGGACGCCTGGGTGGCCCAGTTGGTTGAGCGGCTGCCTTTGGCTCAGGTCATGATCTCAGGGTCCTGGGATGGAGTCCTGCATCGGGCTCCTTGCTCGGCAGGGAGCCTGCTTCTCCCTCTGCCTCTGCCTGCCACTCTGCCTGCTTATGCTCTCTCTCTCTGACAAATAAATAAAATAAAAAATCTTTAAAAAAAAGTAATTAGAGCCCATTGCTTATCATAATCAGTATGCAATGTATTGCATATAATCTCTTGTTAATAACAGTTAATGAGATGATTTAGATTGCTGACATTTATTGAGTGCTTACTATGTTCTCGGTATAGTTATAAGCACTTTGTATAATCTCATTTAATAATTTTAAAACTGATACTTGCATTTTGTCCTCCTGCCTGAAGCTGTCATTAATCTTTCTTTTTGCTTTTCTAGCTATAATCTGCTGAAAAACTCTAGAAAAATTGAAGTTCAGTAGGGCTGTTCATCTTTGAAATAATGGATTTCAGATTCAAGATTGTTTGTTATTTTGAGTTTGTTGAAAGAGGATTAGAAACATTAGTAGGCCTTTTAATAGTTAATGTTGAATTTTTTGGTATTTTTTAGGATTCCATTTATTTTTCCATACTGTGTTTTGCCCATATTACTTTCTTGTCCACAATTGGAGTGTATAGCAAGGCACTATAAACAAACTATAAACTAAATGGCTCACAACAAATGGGGAAAATCTTTTCAAATTAATAACAGCAATTTCAATTTATTGAGTATTTTTAATGTACCTGTTTTCTGCTAAGCACTTTATATTTATGATTTTTATTTAATCACTAAAATACCCCTATGATATATATGTTATTATTTGTGCTTTACAGTTGTAGGAATTTGAGGGTTGAGAGCTTAAATATTTTTGTCCAAGATCACACAGTAAGTAGCAAACTAATGATTAATATTCTTAATATACAAAGAGCTGTCAAAAATCAATAAAAATATGAACAGATGAGTGGCTCAGTTGGTTAAGCAACTGCCTTTGGCTCAGGTCATGATCCTGGAGTCCCAGGATTGAGTCTCACATCAGGCTCCCTGCTTGGCAGGGAGTCTGCTTCTCCCTCTGACCTCTCCCCTTTCATGCTCTCTCTCTCATTCTCTCTCTCAAATAAATAAATAAAATCTTTAAAAAAAAATATGAACAGATGAATAACAGACCCAAAAATATGTTTTAATATGGATTAGATATTAGGTGATATTGAGGAATTCTGATATTTTTGTAGGATGTGATCATTGTACTGTAGTTATGTATGAGAATGCCCTTATTTTTCCACGATGCATGCTGAAGTACTTAGAAGTGTTGCAGTGTCTGAAATATATACTTTAAGTAGGGATGCCCGGATGGCTCAGTCAGTTAAGCATCTGCCTCCAGGCTCAGGATCCTGGGGTGAAGCCTGGCATCAGGCTCCCTGCTCCGCGGGGAGTCTGCATCTCCCTCTCCCTTTGTACGCACCGCCCCCTCCCCTCGCCCAGCTCATGCATGCTCTTTCTCTCTCAAATAAGTAAAATATTTTAAAAATAATAATAAAATACAATATACTTTAAGTGGTTAGCCCAATTGTGTGTTTGTGTGTACTGATGGCAGATAAAGTAATTATGCCAGAATGTTGACAATTCTTGAATCTGGGTGGTGAGGATAGAAGCATTTATTTTACTGCTCTTGACATCTTTCTGTATATTTAAGTTTTTTCATTTAAATTCATAATTTGCAAACACCCAAAGACAAAAGCGAAGACATAAATAGGAGGAAGTACCAAGGTCAAACAAAATTTTCAAAGAAATGACAATTAAAACAGAAGGCCACTTTACACTGTTTGGGTTGGCAAACAAGAAAAAGATGTACAACTTGCAGTGTTGGCATGTGAAACAGGCAGTTTAAATTGGTGTAATTTGCTAGAGGGCAGATTGTCAACTGGTATAAAATGTGCCCCAGACGTATACTTTTTAACTCTGCTTCCTTCTTCCTTTTGAAATTTTATCCTAAGGAAATAATCGGTCAAATGAGCAAAGATGTATGTACAAGTATATCAGTCACTGTATTCTTTACGATATTTTTTAAAAACTGAGAATAACCTAAATGTTCAAAGATAAGGGATTAGTTAGATAAATTGATGACTCGTCCAGAGAAAGGACTGTTAATACTGCCTTTAAATATGATGACATAAGTCTTTCTATTAACATTTTCAGATGGAGATGATGTATTAAGTGAACAAAGCAACTTATAGAACCATACATAGAGTTTGGTCATGCTTTTTATACATGTTTATGCAATTGTTAAATGCAGAGGATTGTTGTAACTAACATTTGTGTAATAAAGCAAATTGATAAAACTTTGAAATAAACGTATTCTCAATAATTCTGGCAAAAACCTTGAGATACAGGCATATTATTATTATTATTTGCATTTTGCAAGAGAACGAATACTAGCTCAGAGAGGTTAAGTGATTCTCTCGAGATTCCCCAACTTCTGAATAGTAGAGCCACTGTCGAGATTTGGGTTCAAGGTGATGGAATATTACATCTCCCATAGGTTTGTCCAGAGTATTAAATATGGGTTTTCAAATGTAACTTCATTTTCTTAGTCCTTGCCTTCTCTTCTAAAAGAGAACAAATAGAGCCACCTTCTGGTTCTCCATAGTCCTGTGCGAACTTACTACAGATGTACTTTCATCTGTATGATTATTTGATTAACATCTGTCCCCAGCTAGGTTGCGGGCTCTAAGATGAGAGGGTCCAGGTCTACTTTGTTCTCCATAGTGCTCCCAGTATGACACGTTGCCCCTGCCCTGACTAGTTAGTTGCTCAGTATCATTTGTTGAATGAATAAAGCATCTTACACATTTGGCAGCACTCAGCAATGCAGATTTGGCTTCTAAGTTCTGATCCTACACTGGATCTCAGTTGAGGCCTTGAGAGTAAAGAACGGCAAAGTTAGCTTGTGTCATTCTTTATAGTGCTTGGCCCAGTTTGTAATTATACTTTTCTTTTTATGATAATTTTCGTGTTTGTCTTCTCTGCTAGATTGAAATATGCACAATAATGGGACACTGTGATGGATAAGTTTGCTTTCCATTTTGTCCCCAGCTCGCTCTTAGCAGAGTGGCTAGCATTCGGAGATGAATAATAAGTATTTGCTTGAAGGCTGGCTGGCTGGAGGAACTACTGGCTTCAGGGATCACATGTGTCATGGCTGTATTTGTAATGTGACATAGTGAAGTAACTTAAAACTAGCTGAACTCTCAGAAAGGGCCTTTGACTTGAATGTATAATGAGATTCCCTTATTTAGAAACTCAAGATTTCTTTTTTGGTTTTTAAAGATTTTATTTATTTGACAGAGAGAGAGAGATCACAAGTAGGCAGAGAGGCAGGGAGAGAGAGAGGGGGAAGCAAGCTCCCCGCTGAACAGAGAGCCCAATGGGGCTCGATTCCAGGACCCTGAGATCACGACCCGAGCCAAAGGCAGAGGCTTTAACCCACTGAGCCACCCAGGCGCCCCGAAACTCAAGATTTCTTTAAGTTGCTTGGGATCTAACCTCTCAGATCTAATATTCTCTGAAGGTTTTTGTTTGTTTGTTTGCTTTTTAAAGATTTTATTTATTTGTCAGAGAAAGAGAGAGAGAAAGCACAAGCAGGGGGAGCTGCAGGCAGAGGGAGAAGCAGACTCCCCACTGAGCAAGGAGCCCGACGGGGGCCTCTATCCCGGGACCATGACCTGAGTGGAAGGCAGCCGCTTAACTGAAGGAGCCACCCAGGCATCTCTCTCTGCAGTTTAAAACCTTTGTTTTCTTAAGACTCAGCTTTTTAAAACAAAACAACAAAACAAAACAAAACAAAACAAAAAGCTAAAGGACCTCCAGAACAACTCCCTTGGGTGTTTGGCCCTTTTGAATATCCTTCTTAGTGAAGGTGTGGTTCCCACCTAAAAGGCGGCATTGTTAACATTTAGACAAGCTAATTCAGTTTTGCCCATGGGTTGGTATTAACTAGAGTGGGCATATATAATTAAAACCTCCACATTTGTGAAAACTGTTTTTAAGTTTTGATTTTTTTAGTAGTTCCCCACATTGATTTTTCCTATATGTGTCTCTATGTCCTCATGTGCAAAATAAGGATAATACCCACCCCACTGGGGAGCAGAAGAAATTGATTAAAGTTGATTTTCATCCCATATATATGTTTAAAGAGAGCTGGAATGAAAAGCATTGGCAAATGGTAGATTTTTTAAGTTGCTGTGCCCCGAGGGCATGCTCTTGGCTTACTGCCATGGCCCTCTTCTATAGACTTGGTAGGAATAGGCCTAGAAATATTTTGTTGAGGAACAGAGAGAGAATTTCCAGCCTTTTCCAAAAGAACTTCAGGAGTTTCTGGAGGTGGAGCTCTTTCCTTGGAGTCAATAATCCGTAGCATTTAGATGGGGATACACTGGCTATGACTAACCAGTTCTACAGGTACAGAAATTAGTCACAGGCACAGAGGCAAGACGTAGCTGGATTGTCACCAGCTTCTTTGAAATCATGCTTCAGTCTTTTATTCTACTTTTCCAGTAGATGAGTAGACTCGAGTTGTTTGTGATTTCTTGTTCTAAGTCAGTCAGTTTTTTATATAGGTTTTCTAAAATGTCTTCAAGTTACAGAAAATGTGGAAGCATATTTTAAAAAATAGTAAAGTAAAAAATGCCATATGATTTCCTCATCTATGGAACTTAAGAAAGAAAACAAATGAACAAAGAAAAAAAAAAGAGACAAACCAAAAAACAAACTCAAACTGGTGGTTGCCGGAGGGGGGGATGAGTAGGGAATAAGTGAAATAGATGATGGGGATTAAAGAGCATATTTATCATGATGAGCCCTGAGTAATGTACGGAATTGCTGAATCACTATGTTGTACACCTGAAACTAATAGAACACTGTGTGTATACTGGAATTAAAACTTTTAAAAATAGTGAAATAAAAATTTTTCATTTATTTGCATACTCAACAAATAACTAACACTACCAGCTACAAAATACGAGATAAGGAATCCATCTAAGTCCTGTGAGGTTTTAAGGTCCAGAACTAGGGATCCGGGGGTAAGAGGAAAATGAGAGATCTGGACTGAGGCAGGGGAGGAAAGAGGCTAACACGGGGGCTGGAGAGAGAACAGAGTGGAAGCCAACAGAACTTCATGGGCCACAGCCTGTGGCCTGGCTCAGTGCCAGGTGTCCTGCAGGATCGTGAGTCCGAGGGCAGCTCTGTATTGGGTTATCTTTTTGCTGCATATCTGAGATGATAACGTCCTTTTAATCTCAGAGAAGCACATAGGTAAGAAAAAATTTCTTGATCTTTCGTGGGACTTTTCTGAAGACTCGTCTTTTCTCCGGAAAGGCTTCAGACACACAAAAGAATTGGGGTATCTTGTCTGGGACTCTTCTTGCAGCCTAAGGGCCCATGGATATTATAGTGGTAGCAGCCAATTCCAAAATCCTTAGCAAGCCCATTCCATGCCCAGAACTCTAAGGGCTCTTATAAACACCCTAGACACTCTCCACCTCTGGCAATTAGAATGTTTGTTAACGTGTCATCGGCATGTGTCTGAGTATGTGAACTATTTCATAACAATATGTTAAGTAATGATAGTGATGTCACACACTAATTGTATATGGCATATATAAGAATGTAAGTGACCATTTGATTTTGTAGAAATTTAAAGGAGTAGGGGAATTATGGCAAGAAAACGGGAATTTTTCTTAGAGGGAGTGGAAATTGAGTTGGGTCTTGAAAGATGGACAATTTTTTGATAGGAAGCAGAATTAAAGGCTCAGAGGTAGAAGAGAACTAGCTGGCGGCAAAAGTTAGTGAAGAAACTGACCAGCTAGGATGGTGCCCTTCACATCGTCTTCAGGGCTGGGCAGGCACAGCTGTATGGTGTGGCCTCGCCGGAGGAGTATTGGCAAAGCAGAGAATGATTAGAAAGGTAGAAATGCCAGACTGGGAAGTTTGGACTTCATCCTATGAGAAGTGGGGACCTGTACCTATGAGAAGTGGGGATCTGTAGAAGTGGTTTTGAGAAAGAAGAGAATGATAGCGAAGTGGCTGAACGTACTGGCTTCGGAGCTCAAAATAAGTTTGACTTTTAGCCATTTTACTGTGTACTAGCTCTATGATTTGGGGAAGTCACTTAAGTTTACCAAGCCTTGTTTTTCTTAGCTGCACAATGGGTATACTAGTATTTTCCTTAAAGAATTACGTGAGGATTAATTGAGTTGATATATGCAGTGCTTGACACATAGTAAGTGTCCATAAATTGTGTTTGATTGTCATAAGCCACTGTTTCAGAAATTTATTTATTTTCACATAGGGGCTTGGATATTTTTTTATATACTTTTTTTTTTTTTAAAAGTAATCTCTACACCCACTGTAGGGCTTGAACTCACGACCCTGAGATCAAGAGTCACATGCTCTACTGATTGAGTCAGTCAGGCACCCAGGGGTCAGATATTTTATAAACGACAATGGCATATAGGGTGAATTGGGGGAAGAGAGATTGGTAGGCAGACCAGATGGTTTTGTTTTTAAGTGATTTTTAATTGTAAAACTAGTTAGTTGACACTGACATTGGTATGAAGTAACAAAGGCTTAAGCTTTGGTTTTGGAATAGAAGATAGAAGTGGGCAGAACAAACCTCTATGTCATCAGGTCCGTGGCGTTATCACCTATAAGGTGCACCATTATTTATGTACTATGAAGACTGAAAAAATATTGACAGACTCTAGCATAGCGCTTATCACTTAGAATTTTTATTTTATGCTTTTTGAAAGAGCTCTTTCAAGCTTATTTAGACATAGATTTTAATTTTGTAAATAGTATCGAAAAAGGAAAATGAAAGTGAAATAAATTGATATTCCTAAAGCTTCCTCACTTTCACAGCCCAGTGCTTCTAAATAACTTCTTGCTGCAAAGTCATCATCGTCTGTGACACTTCATGTAATATTGTCCTCTGTGCCATCAAGAACAGGAGCGGTGCTGCATGGCTTTTTAGAGTGTTCCGCTATTGTCTGTCGACTTTTTTCCAAGCTGCGACAAGTTTGACACTGGTGCTCCTTGATCTTACCAGAAAGATCACTGGGGAGATTACCTAACTGCAACCAGGACTCACATTCCTTTCTCAAATGATTTGTTGATTGAAAAGGCAAGGGATTGCAGTCGTGCTCCCAGAAAGAACGGCCATGTTCACAGGTGTGCAGCCGGGGACAGCTGGGCTTTAGGTTGTCTCATCCACAGCAATTTCAAGATGTGTCCCAATTTCAGAGGACTGAGAAACGTTAGAGAATATGCATCTCAGAATTGCTAAGTCAGAACGAATTGAAACACGAGCTTGATTATTCTGGGGAACTTTACTGAGCAATCTTAAAAACACTGTGGTCACAGCTAAAGTTATTTTGTTGTAAATTACTCAGAGGAATGCTCTACCAACAAATTTTTTTTTAAACTCATATTTTTAAGGAATTATAAAGCACCGATAAGTTTAGCAAAATGCCTGGATATGAATTCCTAGAATTTTACTGATCCATAAAAATGGCCAAAGTTGTTTGAAACTGGCTAGTGTAATAGCAATAATCTAATGATTTTGTGTCTTTGAATACCAGGTATTTCCAGCACAGTGAAATTTATTTTTATACTATTATCATACACTCTTACGACAAGCCTACATACTGATATAATGATTTAACCTGATACATTAAAGTTCAAAGACCACAGCTGGGCTGGTAGCATAAAAACTACATGGGACACAGAAACCTAGAAAGCAGAAAATATAAACCCTTAAAGTTGGCATGGCAACGCCAGCTGCTTCTGTTAGAGTAAATATATTGGCAATGATTTTTGAAACTTTGTTTTTTTGTGTTAGAAACCAGGCCAAAACTGAATCTCTAGGATGATAATGATTGAACATGTTTGTACTATTTTTCTTTCATCCCCTTGATTGTTGACCTATTTGGAAGGTTCTGTAACTGCAAAAGTTGTACTTTGTAGCCAACAATAATTTTTACTTTTCTACACACCTAAGATGAATTACAGGAATCTTTCCTTTTTAATCCTCATGATGAGATGCTTCTAAGAAAATTTGTCCTGATTCAGAATCCAATCTGGAGCAGAAAACCCAGGACTGAACATTGTTGTAATTTTTGGATAAAAAAATTTTCTTTTTCCTTTTTTCTAAGGTAATGGCTTGAGTCCTGAAAGCAGGTTAATTTCCTATCCCGTCTTATTATATTTCCATAATTCCATGGCTGCTTTGTTATCCCCCAAGGTGTCCTTATCCCCCTGTGTACCGTTATTGGTGGTGGTAGGATCCCATGCCTGCCTACCATGTCTGCTTATCATGGGGGAATGTGTGCATGTACACATGTGCTGCTGTTAAGTTCTCTGTCTTTGGAGGGACCTTTCCCCGGTAGTGGAAGGAAAGGAGTGAGAACAATGATAGCTGGTTCAGACCTGGGCATGTCAGAGCTCCAGAGACATCATGGATTCGAAGGCTACCTCTGTCACCAGGGAGGACCAGAAAGGAGGAGGGATTGACCCATGGGGCTCTCTCTGGCCCTGGGCCTTGCCGATAGTGGTACCTTTGACACACAGCTACAGCGCAGACTGCTTGTTTTTCCCTCCGATGCCCTTCAGCCCAGCCTCTCGAGCACTTGAGTCACCTGTTGGGCGGTCTGACCTTGCAGGAAAGTAGGGGCGGTGTCAGATAGGTTGTTAGAGTTTTAGAGACATAAGTCCTTGGTGATCTTGGAAGTGATTTTGGTAGTGAAGTGCCACAGCTAGGTTTTATCAAATGGCCTGGGAAATGCAGAATAAGGAACGCCATTCCTGTGAGATCTGCAACAGGTAATGGGGTTGGTGTTGAATGAGAAAATGTGATTTTAACCAAGAAGCAGTGTTTCTGTAAAACTTTTCCACCCAGCTCCTTTCTACTGTTATTACCTGCGGTTTCATCATCTTTTCACTTTAATTCAGTACAGTGTGATGTCTTTGGGGCCAGCAGGTATTTTTAGGTGCTAGTTGTAGAAGTGTTTGCTCTTAGGGCTCTGCGGTGGCTGAGGGAGGCAGCCCCACCCCCTCTCCGGTTGCTTGGCACCAACCCGCCCTGGTCGTTGGGCATCTTGTTTACTGCCGCCCTTAATTCCCTGCAGGTGCGTAAGTACAAGAGCATGATCCTGGAAGACCTGGAGTCCGCCCTGGCAGAACACGCCCCCGCGCCACAGGAGGTTAACTCCGAGCTGCCACCTCTCACCATCGATGGAATTCCAGTCTCTGTGGACAAAATGACCCAGGTAAGGGGCGGGAAGTGAGGAGGAGACAGAAAGACAAGTGGCCCGGGTGTGGGCGGGCCTGAGACCACACGGCTCAGTGTCCTGCTTAGATACCAGCGGAGGGAGATGCAGGCTGCGGACTGACGGCGTCTGGCAGGGTAGCGGCCTTGCAGAAGAGAGTGTAGCATCAGAGGAATGCTGTCCTCCTTGGTTGGCAGGTCTTTCCTTTCACTTGGGCCCTTGGGTTCGATAAAGAAACTTGGAGCTCAGAATTGGCTTGCTTGGACAGGTGACTGTCTCAGGACTTTGATGAACCACCACCAAGCAGGGCAAGTAAACTGAGTCTTTCGGGCTGAGTTGCTCCTCTTTCCAAATTCTGAATACCACCACACTGTCACCAAGGAAGGTTCCCCTCTCTGGGGAATAAGGATGGAAAACCCAGGACACCCTTCTGAGTCATTGCTTCTCTCCTCTTGCTTTGACGAGGGGGGTCAGGATGTACTTAGCCCGATAAATTTGCATTGCTCAGGAATGCCCTTTTTATAACGTATTTTCCTACCTTATTTCTTTATTAATGTATCCCTCTCTGGCTAAACCCAGTTGTGGGTTTTCTTTCCTTATCTGAGTCAGTCTTCCAGCAGCGTTTAACACAGTTGATTTTTCCCTCCTTTAAAACACTTGCTGCTCTTCCTTTTGACCCCACACTCTCCTGAATGTCCTCCCCCCTCACAGTGCTCCCTCTCAGCTCTTCCGCTGGCTCCTCCCCCTGTTCCCAGTGATCAGGATTGGCACCGGCATGTCTGTTTCTTCCCAAGTGGTCTCGTCTGTCCTGAGGGCTTTACTTCCCTTCTCTGTCCTGTGTACAGCCCACGCGAGACATCCAGGGCCCAGAACCTTTGAATGCCCTGCTCTCCGCACCCCCACAACCCCCCACATCAGTGACCCGCACGTCCGCCGGGTCGCTTAAGTGCCGGCGTAGGAGCAAC
>CM053614.1:17477819-17516312 GCA_028646535.1 Procyon lotor | reverse complement strand
TGTGTACAGCCCACGCGAGACATCCAGGGCCCAGAACCTTTGAATGCCCTGCTCTCCGCGCCCCCACAACCCCCCACATCAGTGACCCGCACGTCCGCCGGGTCGCTTAAGTGCCGGCGTAGGAGCAACGCTTCGTTTCCCTGTTTTGCCCTCACTCTCCACGTGAGTCATGTGCAGTCATGTCAGTTCAGCCCTGAGATGGGCCCTCATCGGACCATTCTCCTCAGTTCCTGTCCCCGCCCGCGCCCAAGCAAGTATCTCTCGAGTAGAGACTCTTTCGCTTGATTGATTGTGTCGCTCTCCTTCTTGCCCCTCCTGCCCGGCTGCAGACCGCGCTTCATGGAACCACCAGAGGTTTTTTCCCAAAACTTAGATCAGCTCCTATCACTACCTTATTTAAGCCCTTTCATGGCTTTCCATGATTCCTAGAGTCAAATTCATCTGCCGTGGCCACTGAGGCCCTGCATAACCTGAGAATCCAGCCTCTTCCAGCTCCCTTCTTCAGTCTCCCCCCTCGGTCCCCGTGCCCTGGCCACCCTGGCCCTCTTTGTGTCAAACGCTCCAAGCCCGTTCTTTCACGTTGGCTTTTCCTCTGCCTGAAACGTTGTTCTCCCAGATCGTTACATGCTTAACCTTATCCTGTTCAAAGTCTGGCTCAGACGTCACCTCCTGAGACAAGCCTTTCTTGATTAGGCCATCTAATGGAGCTTCTTCTTGCTACTGAGTCACTGCCCAGCACATGCCCTATTTTATTGTCTTGGAAACACCGATTACTACTGAAGTCATCTTATCCGTTAACATGTACACTTAGCTGCAGTCTCTCCAGCTAGAATTGGAGAGCAGGGCTTTAGTTTCTGTGCTTGACTGCCGTCTGCTACAGCTCCCGGCACCTAAAGAGCCTCTCAATTCTAAATAACAGTATCTGTCCAGTAGATGACCTAAGAGTCAGAGTAAAACGCACGCAGCGTGGTGGGTGCCTGGACTGGAAGTCTCCCGAGTGCGTGTCCCCTGGCTGCAGACATGGACGCTGCTGCTCAGGAGGTGGCACTTTTTTTCCTGCTGATTCTGAACCCGCCACTTGGTCTAAAGTGATACAGTAGTTTGTAAAGCCACATTGGGATCTTTTGCTTATTGGACATGGATCTTTCTGTGAACACTTGGAATAACTAAATAGTGGTTCAGAAAGGAAAGCATTAGCTAAACTTCCTTCCTGTCACTTCATACCTATTGTTCTGTTCTTAAGACCATTCTGACTAATTAAAGAAACGTAAGGTGAAATTTTTTTTTTTTTTTTTTTTACCTGATTGATATAAAGAATCTACTCGGTACCTCAGATATAAGGTGTATATAAAGTTAACTAAGCTTCTGATTAAGAATACTCTGTTAGGCATGTGAGGCATTATGCCCTCTCCTGTGATGGGCATTTTTTCCTTCTTTGTCACATTTGGTGTGTTAGGTTGAAATAACCTGAGGTTTTGATTATATTAAATCATCATGCCTCAGAAGTTATAGCAAACAGTTTAACCGTATTGGAGGTAAAACATTTGCAACTGTGCTATTTTCCATTCTTGTGAAATATAGACTTGGGAGAGCTTTTTGTAGTGATGGATCCAAGGGAAGCTGATCCTCAAGTCAGGGATCTGACTCAGAGGCACTTTGTTGGGGGATGCATTTTTTTTATCCTACGTTCCCTCCTTTCCCTTCTCCCACAGGTCATGACTAAAAAGTAATATATAATAAATAAAACAGACAGAGGGTGAGGAAGAGTGAGCAGTGTGATGAAAAACCCAGCTCCTAACTGAATGGGAATTTCTGAGTCTTTGGATCCTGGGTTTTCTACCTCGGATTTTTTTTTTTTTAATTGTTTTCCTCAGATACTTGTTATTAATGTGAGCCCGTTACCTTTTTTTTTCTAATTGATCCCAAAACCTTTCATTATTAGTGATAATAAAAGCAGGGTGTTATTTCAAACTAAACCTAGGTAGGAGAGGAAATAGGAATATAAGCATTTTAACACCGTCAATAGAAATGTACCAGTGGTATGATCTTTCCAGAAAGCAGAGTGGCAGTGAGTATCAAAATTTAACCTGTGTATGTCATGCCCTCCAGGTGAGCAAGGGTGTATGTCCATGGCATTGTTTACAGTAGGAAAATCTGGGAACAAAGTGCTCGAATAAATTATAATGATGATGTTTAGAATTTACATGAGAAGATGAGCAGCTCCCAAAAGAAACCAGAAATTTACTATTCAGTGAAATATTGGACACCAAAAATGCTGACTTGTTCTCTATTACAATGGGATAGAGTTCCAGTAGTTTTTAACTGCTTATAAAATAACATTTCTTATGTACTCGAATTTGAGTGCTTTATTTATTTATTTATTTTTAAAGGGTTTTGGGTTTTTTTGAGAGAGAGAATGAGAGAGAACATGAGAGGGGAGAAAGTCAGAGGGAGAAGCACACTCCCGTGGAGCTGGGACCCTGTTGTGGGACTAGATCCTGGGATTCTAGGATCATGACCTGAGCCAAAGGCAGAGGCTTATCCCACTGAGCCACCCAGGTGCCCCAATCGAGTGCTTTATTTAGTACTTTGTTTAGTGCTTTATATTTTGTTTCTTTAGGAGAGGGCAAGATTTTTTTTTCAGGGAATACATAATTGACTTAATCAATTTCATTTGTTTAAAACATGCACAGAAAACATGTGTCTGTGTTGTGTGTGTGTAAAACTTTAGAGCAATGTAAGTCTATGTACTCTAAAACCAAAATATTAACAGTGATTATCTATGCATGGTGGCATTATGGATGATTTTCATTTTCTTTGTCTAATAAGCATGAATTACTTTTATAACCATAGAAACACAAAAAATATTTTCATTATTTATATTAAACTTGATTTTTTTTTTTTTAAAGATTTTGTTTATTTGACAGAGAGAAACATAGCGAGAGAGTACAGCGAGAGAGGGAACACAAGCAGAGGGAAGAGGGAATGGTAGCAGGAGAAGCAGGCTTCCCGCAGAGCAGGGAGCCCAATGCGGGGCTCGATCCCAGGACTCCGGGACCATGACCTGAGTTGAAGGCAGGCGCTTAACGACTGAGCCACCCAGGTGCCCCTGAATTTTTTTTTAAACTGAATTTTTTTTGAATTTTTTAAAACTGAATTTTTTAAAAAACTGAATTTTTTAAACTGAATTTTTAAACTGAATTTTTTTAAGTACAAGTGTGTTGAACTTTATGTTTGGGTAAAGATGTCAACAACTTTTTTTCTTCCTCTTATTTTTCTCTTCTATAGCTATGATGTTTTGGAAGGCACACTACTAAGTTATTTACGGGGGTATCTCATTTAATCCGTGCTCTCCAGAGTATATGTATATAATTCCTCTTTCACAGTCAAGGAAGCAGAACTCACATATGGTCAGTAGCCATGAAGGACTAAGTAAATTTAATTGGACACCAATTCTAGAATTTGGACCGTATGGGTGATTCATGACTTCCTTGAAGTGATAAAATTCCAGAATTATAAAAGTGCTCCGTAACAGAGTTGGACTTCAGTTAACCATACAGCTCTATTGATCATCTTATCTGCACTGAATGCAGTGGAGATGTCTAATGTTTATATTGATGATCCTAACTCACAAACATAATTCTATATGTAATCCTAAGATGAGTTCTCAGTCATCCAAAGAATAAATTGTATTCAATATTGTTCTAATGTTATGTGTTCCATTATTTTAATTCTTTACAAATTTGAGAATTAGCCTGGTTTTTTAGAGTTGGAAGGTCTAGCCTCTAGTCCCAATCCTACCACATACAGCCCTGGCTCCCAGTTTTATCTTCTGAAAATGAGAATACTATATGCCCTCCTACTTTATGGAATCAGAGGAAGAAAAAATGAGGTATTATATGGGAAAGTGCTTTGAAAATGAAGGCATCACACAAAGATAGTATTGCCAGTTTTTAATACTAACTGTTTATATTACCTATATTAACTTTTGAGTAACCTAAACATATCATTTCTCACCCATTTTTCACTTACAGAAAATTAGTGAACCTAGAATTTTTATTTGGCTCAGCAATGAAGTGGGACAATACAGGTGACAATATATTGAAAAATTGAGGCATAAAGAGAGGAAGCAATTTATGAAGCAAGTTAGTGACAAACAGAAATGGAATTAAAGGGTAGAGTCCTTACTGCCAGTGCTTTCTCTCTGTCTCTATTTCTGTCTCTCTTCCTATAAAACTATACTGTTTGTTTTTTTTTTAAGATTTTATTTATTTATTTGACAGGGAGAGAAAGATCACAAGTAGGCAGAGAGGGAGACAGAGGGGTGGGGGAAAGCAGGCTCCCTACTGAGCAGAGAGCCCAATGCGGGGCTGGATCCCAGGACCGTGAGATCATGACCTGAGCTGAAGGCAGAGGCTTTAATCCACTGAGCCACCCAGGTGCCCCTCCTGTAAAACTATTGTGATCATCTCTCAGATTGAGTATTTCAGCTAATCTACACTAAACATTTACTGTTTTAAAGGAATTTCTTTTCTTTTTTTTTTTTTAAGATTTTATTTATTTATTTGACAGAGAGAGAGACCGCAGGGGCAGTGGGAGAGGGAGAAGCAGTCTCTCTGAGCCTGATGTGGGGCTCAATCCCAGGACCTTGGGATCGTGACCTGAGCCGAAGGAAGCGGCTTGATGACTGAGCCACATGTGCGCCCCTTAAAGAAATTTCTTGACTTGCTCTAACAACTATCACAATTGTCTCTTACACAAATTGAAATTACATATGATAGAATATCCTAAGTTCTGTCTGAACTAAATGCTCTTGTTCTTTTAGGAAGCAGCTCCTTAGTTTTAGTTTTTGGTGTTTCTTATTAACTTCTGGTTTTGGTACACCTATCATACTATGTTAGTAATAGAATGTTTACATAAACATTTACTTAGAAACAACAAAAAAAAAACATTTACTTAGAAACAGAAACTATTATAAATGCATCTTGATCCTGATGAAGTTGTGTGTGTGTGTGTGTGTGTGTGTGTGTGTGTGTGGTAAAATATGTAGCTCTGTAATATTTTTAGTGCTAAAATGAAAACTTGCATTTCTAGGTACCTTTAAGAATAGTGGCTAGAACTTATCCCATATCTGCCTATCTCCTGGCATAAGAGTTGAGGGAAGTTAAGGCTTAGCAGAAGAAATCATTAATTTGATGTAGATTGTGCAACCCCAGAGTTCATTTGCAATGAAATAATGATGCCATCTTTTTCAGAGATTTTGAAAGCCAGGTTAGCAAAATTTTATAGGATACTTCAGACCAGAAACCAGAGAGTAGGCTAACTTGTGCTTCTCAAACTTCAGTGTGCATAAAAATTAGCTGAGAGTCTTGTCATTTAAATTCAGACTGTGAATCAGGGAGAGAGCACAAGCAGGGGGAGCAGCAGAGAGAGTGAGAAGCAGGCTCTCCGATGAGCAGGGAGCCTAATGCAGGACTTGATCCCAGGACCCTGAGACCATGACCTGAGCCAAAAGCAGACATGTAACCAACATAGCAGACCAACCACTCAAGTTGGTCTTGAGTGGGACCTGAGATTCTGCCTTCTAGCAACTCTGAGATGATGCCAGTGCTACTGCTAATTCCCAGACTGCACTTTGAATTTAGGAATTAAATCGTTGCTTGAAGTCTATAAGCAATGATTATGATTTTGCTAGTGGGAAATCAGTTCTGCTCTTTACCACACTTTTTATTTTTATTTTTTTAAGATTTTATTTATATTTGACAGAGAGAGAGCGATCACAAGTAGGCAGAGAGGCAAGCAGAGAGAGAGAGGGAAGCAGGATCCTGGCTGAGCAGAGAGCCTGATGTGGGGCTCGATCCCAGGACCCCAGGATCATGACCTGAGCTGAAGGCAGAGCCTTTAACCCACTGAGCCACCCAGGCGCCCCTCTTTACCACACTTGAGTCCAGTAGGATTCTCTTGTTCTTGGGAAGTTGTAAATCTTCTTGGAATTTTTCTTAGAAAAGATCCAGGCAAAGATTATAATTATAGAAGAAATACCTCTAGAAAGAGCAATCTAGGATTACTGGTTAAAATGCAGTCCTTTTTGAGACAAAGAAGGTCACTACATAATGATAAAAGGATAAAATCAGAAATTACGAGAACAACTGACACCATAGAAATATAAAGTATAATGAAAAACTATATTCCAGTAAATTGGACAACCTAGAAAAAATGGGTAAATTCCTAGAAACATACACTCTTCCAAAACTGAATCAGCAAGAAATAGAAAATCAGAACATTCCTGTTACTAGTAATGAAACTGAATTGTTGAAAAAAAAAAATCTTCCAGGGCACCTGGCTTGGCTGGCTCAGTCAGAAGAGTGTGTGACTCTTACTCTTGGGGTCCTGAGTTTGAGCCCCACATTGGATGTGGGGATTACTTAAATAAATATATACATACATACATACATACATACATACAGATAAATACTTTTAAAAATAATTAACAGGGGCACCTGGGTGGCTAGGTTGGTTAGGTATCTGCTTTTGGCTCAGGTCATGGTCCCAGGGTCCTGGGATCAAGTCCTGCATCAGGCTCCCTGCTCATCGGGGAGCCTGCTTCTCTCTCTCTACTGCTCCCTCTGCTTGTGCTCTCTCTGTCAAATAAATAAAATCTTTAAAAAATAATTAACAAATGAAATAAAAACAAACAAAAAACTCCCAACAAACAAAAAACTCCCAACAAACAAAAGTCTTGGACCAGGTGAATTCTACCAAGCATTTAAGGAAGAGTTCTTTAAACTTTAAAAATTTGTCTCAAATTATTCCAAAAAATAAAGGAGGAAGAGAAATTTTCAAATTCATTCTGTGAGGCCAGCATTACTGTGCTATCAAAACCAGAAAAGTACACTGCAAAAAAGAAAACTACAGACCAATATCTCTGATGCACAGAGGTGTAAAAATCCCCAACAAAATATTAGCAAACTGCATTCAACAATGCATTTAAGAAAAAGACTCTTTCACCGTGATAAATGAGATTTATTCTAGGAATGCAAGAGTGGTTCAGTATTCACAAATAAATCAGTGTGATACATTAACAAGAGGAAGATTAAAAACTATGATTATCTCATGAGATGCAGAAAAAGTATTTGACATAATACAACATCTGTTCATGATAAAAACTTTCAACAGATTGCTTTTAGAGGGAACATACCTCAACCTAATAAAGGCTGTATATGAAAAGTCCACAGCTAACATCGTATACTTGGTGGTGAAATAGCTTTTCCTCTAAGATCAAGAACAAGACAAGAATGTCCACTCTCACAACTTTTATTCAGCTTAGTACTGGAAGTCTTAGCCACAGTAATCAGACAAGAAAAAGAAATAAAAGGCATCCAGTTGGTAAGGAAGAAGTAAAACTGTCACTATTTGCAGATGACATGGTACTATATATAGAAAGCCTAAATATGCCATCGAAAATTATTAGAACTGATAAATAAGTTCAGTAAAGTTGCAGGAAACAAAACTAATATACAGAAATTTGTTGCTTTCTATATACTAATAACAAAGTAGAAGAAAGAGAAATGAAGAAAACAGTTCCATTTACAAATGCACCAAAAAGTATTCCAAAATACTTTGGAATAAATTTAACCAAGGAAGTAAAAGACCTATATTCTGAAAACTATAAGACACTGATGAAAGAAATTGAAGACAACACAAACAAATGGAAAGACATTCTATGCTCATTTATTGGAAGAATTAATATCATTATGGGGTGCCTGGCTGGCTCAGTCGGTAGAACATGATGAGCTCTTAATCACAGGATCGTGAGTTCAAGCAAGCTCCACATTGGATGTGGAGCCTACTTAAAATTTATAATTTAATTAAATAATTAATTAATATCATTAAAATGTCCATACTACCCAAAGCAATCTACAGATCAGTGCAACCCCTATCAAAATTTCAATAGCATTTTTGGCAGAATTAGAACAAATAATCCTAAAACTTGTATGGAATCACAAAAGACCCCAAATAGCCAAAGCAATCTTCAGAGAAAAGAACAAAGCTGGAAGTATCATAAATCAGATTTCAAAATATACTCTAAAGCTATAGTGATGAAAACAGTATGGTACTGGCATAAAAATAGACACAAAGATCAATAGAACAGAATAAAGAGCCCAGAAATAAACCCATTTTATGGTCAATTAATCTGTGACCACAGAAGCAAGAATATTCAGTGGGGAAAAGACACTTGGTATTGGGAAAACTGGACAGTGACATGCAAAAGAATGAAACTTGACCACTTACTTTCACCAGACATAAAAATAAAACTCAAAATGGATTAAAAACCTAAATGTGAGATCTGAAACCATAAAACTATTAGAAGAAAACATAGGCAATGATTTCTTGGATATTAATTTCACAACATATTTATAGATACGTCTTTTCAGGCAAGGAAAACAAAGGAAAAATAAATTATTGGGACTATGCCAGAATAAATATATTTTGCACAGCAAAGGAAATGGTCAACAAAAATAAAAGGCAGCCTACTGAATACGAGAAAATATTTACCGATGAAATATGTGTTAAGGGGTTCATATCCAAAATATATGAAGAAGTTATACGGGGCGCCTGGGTGGCTCAGTGGGTTGAGCCTCTGCCTTCGGCTCAGGTCATGATCTCAGGGTCCTGGGATCAAGCCCCGCATCGGGCTCTCTGCTAAGCGGAGAGCCTGCTTCCTCCTCTCTCTCTACCTGCCTCTCTGCCTACTTGTGATCTCTATCTCTGTCAAATAAATAAATAAAATCTTAAAAAAAAAAAAAAAAAGAAGTTATACAAATCAAGACCAAAAACCAAACAATCCAATTAAAAAAAATGGGCAGAAAACCTGAATAGACATTTTTCCAAAGAAGACATACAGATGGCCAACAGACACATGAAGAGACACTCAACACCACTCATTATCTGAGAAATATGAATCAAAACCACAATAAGATATCACCTCACACCTATCAGAATGGCTAGTATTGAAAAGACAGGAAATAAGTTTGGTGGTGATGTAGAGAAAACGGAACACTTGTGCACTGTTGGTGGAAATGTACATTGGTGCAGCCACTGTGAAAAACAATGGCAGTTCAGTTTCTCAAAAAATTAAAACTACTGTGGGGCCCACAGTACCAACTGTGGTACAATTGGTACACAACCAACTCTTGGTTTCAGTTCAGGTCATGATCTCAGGGTCGTGAGATCGGGTTCTATGCTGTGTGTGAAGCCTGCTTAAGATTCTCTCCCTCTTCCTCTGCCCCTCCCCACACCGCTTGCACTCTCTCTCTCTCTCTCTCTTAAAAAAAAAATTAGTGGGTGCCTGGCTGGTTCAGTCAGAAGAGCATGCAACTCTTGATATTCAGGTCATGAGTTCAGGCCCCACGTGGGGTGTAGGGATTCCCTTAAGTAAAAAAACTTAAAGTTTTTTTAAAAAATAAAAAAAATGTTAAAAACAGAAATACCATGAGATCCAGTAATTCCACTACTGGGTATTTACCCAAAGGAAACAAAAACACTAATTCAAAAAGGTATATGCACCCCTGTGTTTATTGCAGCATTATTTACAACAGCCAGGATATGGAAGCAACCTAAGTATCCATCAACAGATGAATGGATAAGGAAGAGGTGGTATATATACAATGGAATATTACTCAGCCATTAAAAAGAATGAGAGCTTACCTTTTGTGACAACATGGATGCACCTACAGGGTATTATGCTAATGAAATAAGTTCAGCCTGAGAAAGACAGATACTGTATGATTTCACTTTTATGTGAAATCTAAAAAACAGAAGAGACTCTTAAATACAGAGAACAAACTGGTTGTTGCCACAGGGGAGGTGAGTGGGGGGATGGGCGAAATAGATAAAGGGGATTGAGAGGTACAAACTTCTAGTTATAAAATAAGTCAAAGTCACGCAGGTGAAACAGTAGGGAATATGGGGACACCTGGGTGGCTCAGTAGTTAAGTGCCTACCTTTGGCTCAGGTCATGATCCCAGGGTCCTGGGATCAAGCCCTGCATACGGAGCCTGCTTCTCCCTCTCCCTCTGCCTGCCTCTCCCCTTGCTTGTGCTTGTGCTCTAACTCTCTGTGTCAAATAAAATATTAAAAAAAAAAGAATAAGGAATATAGTCAATAATGTAATACCATTGTATGGTGACAGATGGTGACTACACTTATTTTGGTGAGCACTGAGTAATATATAGAATTTACAAACCAGTATGTTGTACACCTAAAACTAATATGAATATTCTATAGTTATTATACTTTAAAAAAATCTGCTACTTTTCCTTGTCTCTTCCCTTTCCTCACCTGAACTTCTGTCCTCCTCTTACTCTCACTGGGACAGTCTTTGTTGCTTTAATATTCCCTTGCGGTGATGATGCAATAGGATAGTAATTCCTCACCAGTTTTCAGGAAAAACCTTCAGAAACACTGAGCACAGTGATTGCTTCATTAGGAAGAAGTTATCCACAGGGCTTGACACGTTTTACTTAGAAAATATTCATCAGCTGTCAATTTAGGTTTTTTGCGTATTGTTTTTGAAAAAGCACAGGTCTGGCCTCTTCTACTGAAAGAGTAGAAACATGATGCTACATGAAATAAGCCAAACGGGAAAGACAAGTACTGAGTGTGATCCCACTTATATGACATATCTAGAATGGGCAAATTCATAGAGACAGAAAGTAGAGTTTACCACGGCAGGGGAAGAGTAGAAAAGGGCAGTTACTGCTGAATGCGTACAGAATTTCTGTTTGGGATGATGATGTGTCAATTCTGGAAGCTGGAAATGATGGCTGTACAGCGCTGTGAACGTACTTAATGCCACTGAACTGTACGTGTTAAAGTGATAAACTTTATGCTATTTGTATTTTATGACCCAAAAAAAAAATTTGTAGAGTGGTCTTCAAACTCGACCACGTAGTAAAATCACCTGGAGATCTTAAAATTCTAGTGCCCAGGCCATACTCCAGACCAATTAAATCAGAATCTTTGGGGCTGAGTTCTAGGCATGGATAGTGTTTAAACTCCCCAGGTGATTCCAGTGTGCAGCCAACTTGGAGAACCACCGTTGGAGATAATAGTTCCAAACTGCTTCTCCCTACTGTAATCTCAAAACCTTTGTGCAAAGTAGGCTTTTCCTACCAGCTAAAATGATCAGAAAATGTTTATGTATATGATGCCATTTTGTAAATAATCAGCTAGGCAGGATGAAATTAAGAGCTAACAAAATTATTGGTAACAAAAAATAGTGAATTCTTAAGTAGAACATAGCATATTTTGTGTAGAGTAGAGGAATAATGATATATTTCAGAATATTAATAGAAGGGAATAGGCATATAAATTCCATATGCAGAATACCACTAGACTAGAGGAAAATATTTGCAGTTTATGTGGCAAAGTAGTAATATCAAGAACAGATTAATATTTCCTTCAGAATAATAAGAAAGATAATTAGAAAAATAAGCAAAGCATTCTGAACAGTTCACAAAAAGAAAAAAAAGTCAGTAAATATATAAAAAGATTCTCAGTTTCACATAATGAAAATTAAAATAATTAGCATTTCCCCCATATTCGATGAATCAAAATTAGAAAGCTAGGTAATAAAATTTGAGGGAGGGTATGAAAACGATGGGTATTGTGTGTATTGTTGATGGGAGTGGTATTCGCACTTTTTGGAGGACAATTTGGCACTGTCTATTAAAATGTTAAATGCAAGGGCAGTTCAGTAGGTTAAGCATCCAACTCTTGATTTCAGCTCAGGTCTCGATCTTAGGGTTGTGAGTTCAAGCTCTGAGTTGGGCTCCACGCTAGGTGTGGAGCCTACTTTAAAAAAAAAAAATTAAATGCATATGCCTTCTAACCAGCAATTTGACTTTGCTACTAGATACCCATACCTGTGCACAAAGAAACATTTTGATAAGCACTGTAAATAACCTAAATGCTTATCAGCAGGAGAATGGTTAAACAAAATAGAAAAACCTATATCGTGGATACTAGGGAACTACTTTTTAAAAATGAGATTTTTGGGGGCGCCTGGGTGGCTGAGTGGGTTAAAGCCTCTGCTTTTGGCTCAGGTCATGATCTCAGGGTCCTGGGATCGAGCCCCACGTCAGGCTTTCTGCTTGGCAGGGAGCCTGCTTCCCTCTCTCTCTCTCTCTGCCTACTTGTGATCTGTGTGTGTGTGTGTGTGTGTGTGTGTGTGTGTGTGTGTGTGTGAAATAAATAAAATCTTTAAAAAAAAAAAAAGATTTTAGGGGCGCCCGGGTGGCTCAGTCGTTAAGCGTCTGCCTTCGGCCCAGGTCAGATCCCAGGGGCCTGGGATCGAGCCCCGCATCGGGCTCTCTGCTCTGCGGGAAGCCTGCTTCTCCTGCTACCATTCCTTCTGCTTGTGTTCCCTCTCTCACTGTGTTTCTCTCTGTCAAATAAATAAAAATCTTAAAAAAAAAAAAAAGATTTTAAAAATAAAAATGAGATTTTTTTCTAGTTGTACTACCATGAGAAGATCTCTGTGACAATATGTTGAGTGGAAAAAGTGAGTTATAGTAAAATATGTACAATATGGTACCATTTGTGTTTTCTTTCGTCACATAAAACTGCTTTCCAGGGGCGCCTGGGTGGCTCAGTCAGTTAAGGGTCTGCCTTTGGCTCAGATCATGATCCCAGGGTCCTGAGATCAAGTTCTGCATTGGGCTCCCCACTCAGCAGGGAGCCTGCTTCTCCCTCTCCTTCTGCCGGCTGCTCCCCCTGGTTGTGCTCTCTCTTTCTGTCAAATAAATAAGTAAAATCTTTTTTAAAAATTAAAAAAATAAAACTGTGCTTTCCATCATATGTTCATGTAAACACATAGAATTTGGCCTATAAGGAAGGATATATTGTGCTGCTGACAGGTGACTAAATGAGGAAAAGTGGGTGGAAAAGAGGATTTTGTTTATTTAGATTTTTGTACAGAAGAGCACAGCTGGGATGAGGGAGCACAAACGGTCCAATCTGAGCCCCTCAAAGGGAAGGTAGAATTTTAAGAGCAATTTGATGAACATGAGGGAGACAGTTTGGTAGGTTGATGGGGTGTGAAGACAGACAGCAGAAGGGTTGGCTTGAGAGAAGAGTCTCGAAATGAGTGTCTTCATTGACTGTCCCTCCTATTCTCCGATTTTATCTTTCCTTCCAGACTTGTCCTTCCCATGTTTCTATGGGAATGTGTTTTAAGGGGAAATGAGATTAAAAGAAGCCAGTGTTTCTGCTGGGGCTGCCAGGGAATGGGGGGTATGGGATTGGAGTTTCTAAAAAGGAAAGTCTCTTTCATTATCTCTGTGAACAGAGGTCGGTGGTAGAAACAAAAAATCATTTTGCTTTTGCTTTCTAATACCCTTTAAATATCAATTTGAATGTAATTGAGTCTGTTAACCTGGAAGATCATGATTTTAAATTAAAATAATGAAGGCACAGTCTGAAAATCCTCCAGTCTTCCCTCCCTGCCACATTCCTGTTTCCCTGTAGTCTATCGAAAACATCACCTCCAACACAATTTTATTTCAGCAGCCTTGTCTTGAAATTTTTTATGTATACTCTTATCTTTTTAGTAGAGGGGGAATTGGAGGGGGAGTTGGCAAACGTTTTGAGAAGCCTTTTCTTGGTAACTGAATCAAAATAGACACCAGGCGCCTCAAAAATCCTAGACTTGGGTACAAGCAGAGCATAGATAGAAGGAGAGAAGACGGGCATTTGGGAATATATAAGAGTAATGGACAGCAAAGAATTTACTGAATTTATAAGTGGAAAATTTCTAACACAGTGAGAATTATCTCATCTGGGCTAGATTAAACTTTTTAGAATTTCAGAAAATCTTTTTTCAAAACATCGATGGTTTCCACATAATCTTAACTTTTGACTGCCACTGGCAGGAATTTGATATTTTTCTTTGCTGAATGTGCCCCGGAAGGAGTGGTGCTTTCTACTCTTTGCTGGTTTGGGGTGGGTTTACTGACCAAGCAGGGCACTTTAAGCCCGTAGAACCCTAAATCAGAATGAGAGGCTGGGAAAGCTTGTTGTGGCCCAATTAAAGGACAGCCTGAGCGGGTAGGCTTTACCTTTGCTGATCCTGTTGATTGTCTCCTCTGGGGATTAAAGACAAACCTTCCTTAACAAGCACATCGAGTAGCTTGGGTTTCCAAAACTCTCCAGGACCAGTAATTAATCCAACTGGTAATGAGAGCACAGTGCTGAATTCTGGAAAGAAATCATTTAACTCTTTCTATACAGAATAGTGCATTTTCCCTTATTGGTAGTCCCTTTAGCTTTAGCACTGTTTATTTGGGACAGTATAAAATAAGTCTGGTGGAAAATCATCTTTTTCAGTGAAGTCACATCATTTCTATGCATTTAAAAGCAAAGAACGGTCTTCATCCTCCAAATGTACAGACTTGAAAAGTGAACTTTTATAGTAGAAAGAACCTTTTACCTCTTGTTTTGATATGGGCGCAAATGTATACAGTTGATAATTAGTAAAAAGTTAAAATCTACTTCTGAATTAGAACTTGTATACCAGCAGTTAAATTTCACTCAGGTCCCATGTTTTATTTATTTTTTTTTTTAAGATTTTATTTATTTGACAGAGAGACATCACAAGTAGGCAGAGAGGCAGGCAGGAGGAGGGGAGGCAGGCTCCCTGCTGGGCAAGGAGCCTGATGCGGGGCTTGATCCCAGGACCCTGAGATCATGACCTGAGCCGAAGGCAGAGGCTTTAACCCACTGAGCCACCCAGACACCCCAGGTCCCATGTTTTAATTTCTGGTGGAGTTTTGCCTCTGGATGCAATCTGTGTGTTGCTTATTTCTCTACCCTCTTCTTTCCAAGACTTTGAGACATTTCCCATCCAGAGATTTCTAGCACGTGGAACATCTCTGAGTTGCCTAGTTCTAGTTCTCTCTTCTAATTACGGTTACACTTGAGTCCCATTTTTCATGACTTCCATTCATAATCTGCTTGTACCCTTTAAAAAAAAAATGCTCCAGGATCCCATAGAACGAATCACCTGAGCCATCTGTGCATTGTGGCGTGTTGGTAATAGCTTGCTCTCCTAGGACACGGAATTGGCCCCGATGGTCACTTTTTGATTCCAGCGTTCTTTATTTCTCATCTTCATGTTTACACAGGTACATAGAGACTCATTCTTCTGCCTTTTTCACCATACCCACCATTCCCATCATGAAAAACAGAGGATAAATGTCTTGCTGTAATGCATCACAGTGTGTTTAGTTCTGAAAACCATTTCAGAACATTGACTTTTTCTTTGAATTTGAGAAAAGGGCTGACAGCTGAAGTAATAATAGAAAAACTGCTGTTCAGTCAACGCGACGTGTGTATGTCCCCGCTCCCTCTGATCCTTTGAATTGACCTGATACTTGCCATTATCATCTTGCAGTTGAGGAAATTAAGATTCAGAGAGAGCCGGGGTTCAGAGCCAGCTCTCTGAGTCTAGAGCTTGTGTTCTTACTGATCGACCAGAAGTTGACTCGAGAAGTAGTCAAGAGATATTTCACAAAGAATGTGGGAATTGCTGGGCAATGAGGAATGAGTGTCGGCATTGGAAGAGTAGCTGAGAAGGTGCTCCGGTAAGGGGAGCAAATGAAAAGGCATAGAAGCAGGAATGAGCTCCATTGATGAGACAGTGCAGAGACTCACCTAAATAGGACCGCTGGGAGACCGGATTGTGGTGGGCTGGAAGAGCTAGGCAGAGGAGTCCAGTTTGGTTGCTAGTAGTGAGAGGCTATTTAAAAGTTTTTGAGCATAGGTGTTGTGCAGCCTTTAGGGAAACCTGTCTGTCAAAGATGCATGGGATGAGGAAGAAAGGGGAGAACATGGAGTTCCTCGGGAAGGTCACCTAGCAGGATGCACTAGCCTTGGGCTAGGCGGTGGGGATGAAAATGGGTCTGGAGAAGAAGGGATGGAGAGCACAGACATTTCAAAGAAGAAAGAATTGAACTTGCAATGAGTAAGCTAGATGGGTGTTGAAGGAAAGAGGTAAAGCGGACTGAGATTTTGAGCTTGGCTGTCTAGGGAATGAAAGTAGGGTTCTTCTAGCAAAGACTAAGACTTAAGGCAGAGGAGGGTTTTTAAGTGAGTAAGTCGGTGCTCTGCCCACGCTTCCTATAACCTGTGAGTCCTTGCAACTCCATGAAAGCCTGATGTGGGAGAGCCTGAAAGCAAGACAGGATGGAAGGTGGCCATCAGGGGGCGCCAGGGTGACCCAGAGCTGAGGGGTGTGGGAAACTATGATGGGAATGGGTGTGGGATCAAAAGCACGGACTCGTCACAATCAGAGAATGTATGGAGTTCCAGGTAGGATTGGAGCAGACGCTGTCAGCCAAGTGTTTTTGACGGCGAGTTCTTTCTGAACACTGTAGTCTTAACGTTAATTTAGAGCCTCTGGGCCGTACATCATTATCTCCAGACTGCCAGGTATGGAGACACAGAACTCTCCTTTTGGAGAGTGCTAATGGGATTAAAAGAAAAGAGAGACTTGTGAAAGTGTGTGGTATCAGTTTATTTTGCATCTGAGAAAGCCATTGTTTTGTTTTGTTTTTTCCCTTGAAGAAACACAAATATTGTGTGTAAGGATTAAGCCTTTTCCTTCTCTCTGTAGCTGAGGCAAAAAAAAAAAAAAAAAAAAAAAAAGACTCCCAGGAAAGCAGGATAAAGGGGAAAATGACTTTGAGATGCACTTTCTTAAAATAACTGAAGGAGTGACCTCATGAGCCAGCTGATAGCCTGGGTTTGCAAATGGATACTTTCTATTAGCCCGCTGCTGGATGCCGCAGAGCCAAATATATACGGAGGGTATTATATCATATCCTGTAGGCAGGAGACTGGGAGAGGCGGACTTGGGAGGATTGCCGATGTAAATACAGTCAACCAGAGCTCTCCTTGTTAGGGGAAGCATGACCGATTTGGGTTCTATGATTCCCTGTTATATAATAAGTGGTATCAGCTTCTGGTGAAATAACATTCAAATAAGAACACCTCAGATTTCAGTAGGCCCTTGCATATAAAAGTGGTGTTGCGTTCATTCTCCCACTAATACTTAACCATTCCCATTTCTGGTTCCTTTTTCTCTTTTATTACTACGAGCCCATGTCCTTGGGTGTGACTCATTGCTAAAATTGTCTTCTCCTTTTGGTCTTGAGCTGTAGGGGCAGCGTGGATGTGTCCTTAGTTGGAGGGTGCTGCTTCTCTCTGGAGGGTCGCAGAGGTTAAAAGGAAAGCAGTAGGTCTGGGGAGGAACGTTATAACTTGATAAACTGCTTCTCTTGCCAAAAATCATTGTCAGCAACTAAGAGTCTTCACAAAGTGAGCTCCCCTTCTCCAAAGTACGTGCTCAGTGGGGTTACTGTGCCAGGAGATAAAGAATGGCAGTTGTCTCTGGTTTAACACCTGCCTGGTCTGGATTCGATCTATGAAATAAATCTGAAAGAAGTCCACGGTGTGTTTAAGACCACTCTGTATGTATGTCAGACTCAGAGACATTGGCCTGGCATACCAGAAACTTTCTGGAAAAGCTTTAGGGTTATTTTCCCTTTTTATTAAGTAGAGCCTACTTCCCATTGTAACCAAACAAACACTCTCACTGTTTGTAGTAGTTTTTCATATGATTCTCTGGGTTTTCCAGATGCATAGTCGTATCATCTACAAATAGTAATGATTCTGCCTGCTCCTCACCTCTTATTCCTCTGATCTACTTGCCCTGGTTACTACCTCCAGAACAATGTTGAAAACACATCGGCTTTGACACCTTAAGTGTGTGGAAAGCTGTAGAAGGGAAATGAGGGAAATAGCATCCCTAGTATCTTAGGCAGAACTCAAACCTGGTAGCCGATATTCTTGATCTTCTAGGGTCGAGTCAGTGAAATACAGCTTAAGGTACACTTTACCAACATATGTGTAATTCTCAGCCACCCATGGAGCTATGGTAACCTGTGGAAAACAATGGGTTCTCATCAGTCACGTCTTGGAATTCTCTGGGACCCTCCAGGGAGGCTCTCTTTTATTATCTTAGAATTTGGTGGAAGACACAGGCACATCCCCGATGTTTTTCATGACTACTGATGACCACACTCTTGTCTTCTAGGCCCAGCTGCGGGCATTTATTCCAGAGATGCTCAAGTACTCCACAGGTCGGGGAAAACCAGGCTGGGGCAAGGAAAGCTGCAAGCCCATCTGGTGGCCTGAAGACATCCCGTGGGCCAATGTCCGGAGTGACGTCCGCACAGAAGAGCAAAAGCAAAGGGTGAGGGGTTCTCAGACCTGAGTGGCCTGTTGCTTTTCCACTCTGAATCAACGACCTCACTTTTGAGGGCTCCACTCTTTATGCTAAGAAGTCTAAGAACATATGTGTGAAAGTCGAACCTGTCTCCCAGAGAGGTTTACTGTTGTCTGATTGCTAGTCTTTCCCATTCCATTGCTTCATCTCTATAAAAACTCGGGGCGGGTCCCTGAGTTTACACTGCTCTCTGCCTACTTGCCTTTTGGAGCAGTTTTAATATTATGAGGTGCTTGGAAAAACTGAAGAAATTAAGAAAAAGTATTAATCACTTTGAAGACTTAGAAATGTCCTTATTTCCGGTTAGCGGGAACCACCGTTGAAAAATATAAATATAGAATTAAAAAGATGAGAAATTGGCTGAGGCTGCCGATCAGGATACTTCTTTTTTTTAAGAAGATGGACTCAACTAGATGTCATCCCTTGCTCTTTCTGCATATTTGTTTTTGTAGTTAGCCTGGAAGTTTATTGAGAATCTTAATATAAAATTCTTGACAAAAGAGTAACCAACCTTCTTTTGTGAGAAGTTTAGGAGTCAGCCTCAGGTTAGAAGAGTATAAAACCCAAAAGCTCAACCAGACTTTGATCAGGAAGAAATCTAGTGGGAAATCTTTGATGCTTGGTGCTAAGTTTCTTTGTGCCACAATCAATCTAAGGGAAATAACCCTAAGGGAGCTTTTTCTGTACCAGTTTGGTTTGGTTTGATAAATAAGCACCTGCTTATTCCACAGCGGGGCTGAATAACCAATATTCTTTGTGACTTTAATGTGCTTGTCTTGTCTGATCTTTTGGTGACAGGTTTCGTGGACCCAGGCACTACGGACCATAGTTAAAAACTGTTATAAACAGCATGGGCGGGAGGACCTTTTGTATGCTTTCGAAGATCAGCAAACACAAACACAGGCCACAACCACACACAGTATAGCCCATCTCGTACCATCACAGACTGTAGTCCAGACCTTTAGTAACCCTGATGGCACTGTCTCACTTATCCAGGTGAGTAAACCTATGACTGTGAGATTGTGGTTTGTGAGGTAGATCAGTGGGCACCTCGCCTCAGACTAGAGAACGTTTTTGCACAAACTCTTAATTAACTTTTTACAGCTCCCCAAAGTCTTTCTATCTGATATTGATTATTGAATAATATTTTAAATTGCCCACATTTTGTTAAATACAGAGTTATTGATAGCTTTTTCTGGACATTTCCAAAACAAAGCACTGTAAAAATGGTTTCTTTTGTACTGTTTTATTTTATCAGGGACCAGGAGCTATTCCTTCTGAATTACCTCTCCTGAGGTAAAACTCAACTTGTTGATAGATGGGGAACCTCTAAAATTCAGATTGGGGTGAAAGTAGAAAGTTGGTTGCCTGATACTAGTTACCGATGGTGAAATGTGATAGCTTCTAATACTGATTTATTTGGTTGAAATAAAATTCTGAAACGTTAAGTGTCTGAAATATGATTTTAGTAACTCATTTCACATTACAAAGCATATTAATCATTACCTGTGCTGAATTTGGAATTACATGAATCTTAACTTCTGAGTGAAGGAGAGGCAGAAGGATCCGTGCGCTGACACTTACCACTCTCTGTGTTTTTCTTTAGGTTGGTACAGGGGCAACAGTAGCCACATTGGCTGATGCTTCCGAATTGCCAACCACAGTCACTGTTGCCCAAGTGAATTATTCTGCAGTGGCTGATGGAGAGGTAAGAAAGAGTATTTGGTCTGCATCAACTTCAATACTTAAATGTATAGGTGACGAAGTAGTTAGGGTCCGGAAGATAAAAAGACTGGGTAGCCAGCGCGTCTGTAGCATTATTTTATTCAAGCCTTTTAAAACATCAGGCCATGACAGTTTCACAAAGTACCTTATGTCGTGTATATTAATTGTAATGATTGAAATTCATAGATCTTCATGATTCAGACCTGTCAGAAACTTATAATTTTACATTTGCAGTATAGCATTTTGTATAATACACAATAAAAAGAGATAATCCATGTGATGCTTTTATACTGTGAATCCCAAAGATTTAATCATTGGGCTCTATTTAAAAAAAATTCAATCATTAAGACTGGAGCTACTGAAGAATTCTTTGGAGGGATAAAAATATTTGTAAATCAGTGGCCATGATTTATTACATATTAAATATGCCTTTGAAAAGACTTTATGAGAAAATCCCTCTCTACCAAAATCAAGGTAATTATGGGATGTTAGCCTAAAGGTAGCTAATCTTAATTGAGCACTTGGTAAGCTAAGTCCTCAACCCTATTAAGAATAGATTCTGTTACCTTCACTTTATAGATGAGAAAACTGAAACAGGTAGAGGTTAGGTGACTTGCCCAAAGTCATGAAGGGTTGAAGCTGAGTAGTGAATTTAGAAAAATGTCGTCCAGGCTCTGAGCCATTTGTGAGGTTCAGGAAAGAGTTCATTAAGGCACTGTGGGCTTTTCCCCTAAAGGTACTAGAAGCTTGAAAAAGAGCTAACGAATGTCAAAGAGCAGTATTAAGAATAAAGCTAAAAGTATTACCCTTGTTCACAACCATGGGGCATTTCCACTCAGAACACCACAAAGTCATTTTCACGTGCACAACTCAGGAAAGGGAGAGAACTGAGAAAGGTCTCCCGGCCAGTGAGATGAAGAGAGACACAGCCGGGCTCCCGTCGGCCGGCAGGAAGCGAGGCCCTGCCGTGCTGCACTGACACGTTAGGTGTGTGGAGTGGCTGATAACAGGAACCTGCTCTCCAGAAGCTCCTATCTGCTGGGGAGACAAGTGTCTCCATAGGTGAACTGTGCTGTAGGAGATGCTGCGGAGTGGTCTGTGCCTTCAGGAGAGAACGTTTGCAGCTAGGGAGTCTGAGAGGTTTGGGGGCAGGATCAGCAGTTGCTTTTACAGTATAGAAAAGTAACAGTCAACAGGATATTTGCTTCTATAAGTATATAAACATCATGTGAGAGTATGGATTAGCTGAGGGAAAAATCCGTCAGTCCCCAGACATTAGCACTGGAGGACACCAGACAGTACCAGAACTTGACGTGTGAAAGGCATAGGAAAGACCGTGGTGGGTACAGTCACAAGATTTGTTACTCTCTGACTTAATCAAAGTTATCAACCATATCTACCTACCGAATATTTTCTGATACTATTTAAAGAAAGCACCTCTGTGTTTCTTGAACATTTCTCTAGAGACTAATTCTTTGAAGCCCGTTTTACTAAATAACTTCACATATATAGTGGTAATATATTCAGAAGTTCACGGAAAAATATGAAGAATTTGAAAAAAAAAATCTCAGTGACTTCTCTAAAGCTTTTTTAGCACGTGATTTTTAAAGTCATCTATTGTAGGAATGGATGAATGACAGAAATAGCCTGCTGGTAAATACTCAAATTCAGTCAGATTAAAAAAAAAAAATGTAACTCTTTGCACACTTCTAATGAAACAAAAATGCTATGAAGAGAAGTAGCACAGGTTATCTCAGAAAGTGACAAAATGTTTTAGATTTTGTAGTGTGATTTATTTGCCTTCTCATTTCTCCTAGATGTTGACATGGTTGTTTGCATGTCAGTTTTGAGCCCTAAGAACTGGAATTACTCAAAATGTCTCACTGCTTAGGGCAGATAAGACCACATCAAGTTAATGAAGCATTGTATCAGATGACTCAGTCAAAACATCCTACTGCCTTGTATTTAGCATCTTTTCTTACAAGGAAGAGAAAGTACTTTACAAAGATAAATGATACCTATACTTTGAGAAGTTGTGAGGTCATTTTGTTATCCTCACCTTGCCAGTGAGAGCTCCTACCAATAGACTACACTGGCTTCAACATCCAGTTAGTTACATTTAGTTACATTTATTAGAAGGACCATTGGGGGCCTATCTCTTCCGGTAAAATATGGTCTCCCAAATCTATTTGAGTACTCTATGTCCTGAGAATACCCAATCATCTAAGTACAGTTGACCTGTGAATAATGTGAGACTTAGGGGTACAGACCCCCTATCACAGTCAAATTCACATATGACTTTTTGACTCCCCCCAAAACTTAACTACTCATAGCCTAGTATTGATCAGAAGCCTTGCTGATAACATAGTCAATTAACATATTTTGTATGTTATATGCATTATATACTGTAATCTTACAATAAAGCAAGAAGAAAATGTTATTTAAAAAACCTGAAGGAAGAGAAACCATGTTTACAGTACTACACTGTATTTATTTAAAAAAAAAAAATCCCTGTATAAATGGACCCATATAGTTCGAACTTGTGTTGTTCAAAGGTTGCCCATAGTTACAAAGAAACAAAAAAATCTCTAACCTTAGTCAGCTTAAAACTAATTAAAGACACTATAAGTTACATAGACACCATAAGTTTCATAGACATTTAGAAATGAACAAGGAAATAGGGGGCCTGGCGGGCTCAGTGAGTTTGGGCCCTACATTGTGAGTTCGGGCTCCATGTTGGGTGAAGAGATTTCTCAAATGAATACACAAACAATAATATGAAATAAACTCTGTTGATTTCAAAATATTTAAACAATTTCAGTTTTGGTGGCATACTTATAAAGGCAAATGGGTTTGAGAATTTATCCTGTTGTGTGATAAGACCACCAATTGGTAGTGGTGATATTGCATTTAAGTGTCAGAAGTCAAATTTTGAAATAGAATGGTATCTGATCATTAATGGTATATGTGGTTCTGTTAGAAGAAGAAACAAGAATTGAAGACATGAATTTTAAGCTGAACCATCCCACATGTAATAGTAGCATGACTTATTCTAGATGGTTTTTTTTAATGAATATCAGTGTACCTGAATATAAGTAGGCTGAAGAACAAGCAGGAAAACATGAATAAAAGAATATGTTCTCCATCCTGCCATTCAGTAAACACTCTCTGAGCCCTGTGCCATTTACTATAGATTCGATAGACACAGGAAAATAAAGACTGCTCTTGCTTTTAGGGAGCACACAGGTAGGTGGTAGAGAAAAGCACATCAAAGCACAGAGGCAATGAGGTAAGGATCTAGCGGAAGCAAGCCCAGGGTGCTGTGGAACACAGGAGGGTCCTGCGCCTCGGACCACAGGGGAGTGCAAGGAGTTGTCTGGGCCCCCTTCGGGTTCCTCTGAGGCCGGACTACAAGCAAGGGTGGGAGTTATGTTCCCACCAAAGGGAACAGCACATGCCGTGTGTGGCTCTGTGAGTGTGTGGAAGGGCCTCGGTGGTTCACTGTAGCTAGAGGGGTAAGAGTGACCACAGTTGGAAGGGCCTCATTGGAGTGGGTCTCTCAGAAAAGCATTGATGCTAACTGTACATCCTCTGAATATCTTTCCCTCCTAGGGCTTGGGGCCCTTTCTCTGGGACATGGTGACATCCGGCATAGATAACCACACAGTGGCTCCCAACAGATGGAAAGGGAGAGCAACAAGAGCTCAAGCAAATACAACTAAAGCACTGAGACTGAAGAATAGGAAATTCCAAAGAAATGTTAACACCCAAGTGATTTATTTATCACCTGCCATTATTCTGAATAGAAACCTCTTCGTCTGCTTCTTCTTCCTACTTCCTCTCTACCCTTTGCCACCATCCATTAATCTTTCATGCCATATAATTTAACTTCCTTAAAGTATACTGTATATGGCAACTTTCTAATACCATTTTTGCTGCAAATACAGTTGTAACTAAATGTGTATACATTAAATTGCTGCCATCGGAGTCTGAGTATTGGGAGAGCCGCGCTAGGCCCAGCTCTGCAGTGGGATGGGCAAAAACACAGAGGGGCAGATCTGGAAAGAGGAAGACTGTTTAATGGCAGAAGGTGACAGGGCCTGGCCAGCTCTGGCTGGTATTTTGAGTGGAATCATAGACCATCTACAAATTGGCAGTGTAACTTGCCATTTAAAGTGGCATGATTTGCAGAGATGCTTGCTGGAGTAGTGAAATCAAAGAGATATTAACTCTTGGGAAGCAAGAGTTAGAATTCTAAGTTCCCGAGTGGGCGCTTTGCAGCTCAGAGGGGAGGAGATGGGCCGTCTCCACCTCTTAGTGATGGGCTCTGGAGGCGTGCGGACATCATCCACTGCCTGGGAGGACTCAGGGCGCATACTAGGATAGTTCAAAGGAATGTCCCGTTTTCTGGGAGGCTTTTGACAAGCATTCTGAGAAGCGCTGTCATCGTCAAAGTTTGGTAATAGAAAAGCAGGAGGCGTTTTAAGTATCTGCCTCTCCTAAGCTTGGGACACCTTTCTTTGGGACACGGTTGACCTGAAAGCACAAGCTCTACACTCTCTGGGCCCGAGCCATGTGATCAGGCCCCGGGAGCACCAGTGAGCACGGCTAATGTCCCTGAGACCCCAGTCCACAGAGACACTGTACCCGAGCTCACTGATTCATCACCTACCCAGATCTCGAATAGAAATCGCTTTCACTGCCCCTGCTGCTTTTTGTTTTTGAGGGGGAATAAGTAATCAACTGCACTTACTGAGCAAAATGGACTGGAGTAAGCCAGATACAGGTATCCAGGACTGAGAAATCTCAGAATGCAAAGCATTATACTAAAAACAGTGGTCATCAATTAGGACACCCCCCTCCCAGGACATTTCATAATGTCTGGAGATGTTTCTGATTGTCATGACTGGGAGGGTGCTGTTATCACATAGTGAGCAGGTACAAGCCAGGGGTGCTGCTAAACATCTCCCAATGCCCTGCAGCAAAGACTCACCTGGCCTCAACTGTTAATAATGCCAATGCGGAGAAAACCCCTGTCCTTGATCTCACAGAACTAAATTCTAGTCTGCTCTCTCACCAGATAAAAAAATTTTTTGTATGTTTTATTTTGTTTCTTCGTAACCTCTCCACTAAAAGGAAAGCAGTTTTTATTACATGTAAAAAAAAAAAAAAAAAATTTCCGGAACTTGGCAGTTTCCATCAAAACTTCAAATTTAAAATAACTTTAATACACAATCCCCCCTCTAGCAAATTACTCCATCAATAGACCCCCCATAAAATATACAATGTAGTATGTAAAGATACTCATCACGGTACTGTTTGTAATAACAAAAGACTAGAAACATCTTCAACGCCCATTAAAAGATGGCTGGTTAAATAAATCATGGTGTGTTTATATACCACAAGGCTGTGCAGCCATCAGTATGAGTCATGAATGAATGAAGCAGTTTCATATGTTCCAGAATAGAATCACTTCAAAGATGTATTGTTGGTGAAACAAGCAAGGCACAAAAGGATAACGTAGAATAAACTACCATTTTTATTTTTTACGAGGGAGTAGAAAGGGGGAAATAGGAGGGAGAGTGTGCATGTAAATATGCTTGCATACAGAGAGAATCTCCCTGCCAAGACATAAGAAAGAGGTAAGAGTGGTCACATCTGGGCAAAAGGTCAAGATTACCAGCACTGCATATTTGAATTTGAATTTTTTAGAATTATATTTATTGCCTATTCAGAAATTCTAACTTTAGGATTTTATAGTTTATTCACTTATTTTAATCTGAGCTATATTAATATACGACCTAGTCAAAAGAATTCAAAAGAATAGGTAACACATTGATATGGCTCAGATATTTCAAAAATTATTTAAAAGTATACATTGGAAAATCTGGCTTTCTGTCTCTTCTATCCAAACTGTTCCCACAATTCCCCTAACCCCCCCTCACATGGAGGAAAATATTTTTAGTGGTTTCTTTTGTGTCCTTTCAGAATTTCTTTGTGCAAATATAAGCACATTCAAATATATATTCTAATATCCCCCTTTTTTTATACACAAAAGCTAGCATACTAAAAACCCTATTCTGTACATCGTAGGTCATGTTAATTTTTAAAAATGTGTGTGTGTTTGGCTGAGCACATAGCAATTTATTATAATCCTTTTGTGACTTTGATTCTTTACTCTCATGTTCTTTCTGCCTCAGGTGGAACAAAATTGGGCCACGTTACAGGGAGGTGAGATGACCATCCAGACGACGCAAGCATCAGAGGCCACCCAGGCGGTGGCATCATTGGCAGAGGCCGCGGTGGCAGCTTCTCAGGAGATGCAACAAGGAGCTACAGTCACCATGGCGCTTAACAGGTGGAGACAGGGCTGGGGGAATAAAGGAGGACAGTGAATCTGTCCCCACCTACGGTTGTAGAGAGAGATGTTGTACCTCAGTCTGTCACAGACAGCGGTCAGAGCTTAACACTCTTGGCCCCTAGGGTATTGAATTTGCTTCAGTTTGCTTCAATTCAAGGGTAAACCCAAGCCATTTTGCTTGGCTTCAAGGGTATTGAATCAGCCTCGCCCTGTTACCGCCCCGCCCCACCCCGCAGCCACCAGTCCAGCCTTCCGACTTCCAGCTCTAGCCCGCTGGTGGAGGGCCATTGATCTCTATGGCCTCATCCTACCTTGAGCCCTTTATCAGACCAAAAGCAGCAAGTTTTGAGTACTTTGGGTTTTTAAAGGGACCAAAGCATATATTATAAAGCAAGAAGCTTCAGGACTGATTTTCCATTTACCCTACAGAACAAATTGCTTTTAGTCATACTTTCACTCCTACAAAAGAAACTACTTTTGAATTTTTTTTTTAAATTTTTTTTTTGACAGAGAGAGAGAGATCACAAGTAGGCAGAGAGGCAGGCAGAGGGAGAGGGGGAAGCAGGCTCCCCGCTGAGCAGAGACCCCGATGCGGGGCTTGATCCCAGGACCTTGAGATCAAGACCTGAGCTGAAGGTAGAGGCTTTAACCCACTGAGCCACCCAGGCACCCCAAGAAACTACTTTTGGTTAGAGGCATTAATCCATGTTTTGGCTGGTTGAGAGCTGATTTTACTGGCTTCTCGGGAAATTTGTTTCCCTTGCCTATCAATGACTTTGAGATGAGTTTTAGATTATTAGGAAAAATAATTGAAATATTTTTCTTAAGGTATGTTTTGGAAAGGTGCTGCAGAATGGGATATTCCAGTGAGAGAGAGTTTCCAAAACTATCATTCCCTGCTTGGTTCCTTCTGTTGGTTGTTGATAGAAGAGATCATCCCCCATCATTCTTTATCTTCTTCATTGCTGACATAATTCTGTTTTCAATGGGCCCAGGCATTTTACCTAATAGTTAAGAGTGTGGGTCTTGAAGCCAGACCATCTGTGTTTACACTGCAGCTCTGTCACCACTAGCTGTTTGACCTTGGATCATCTACTTGAGCTCAGTGCCCAGGCCTTCCTTTTCTGTAAAATGGGAGTAGTAACAATAGCTCCCTTGTAGGGGTGTTATGAGAACTGAGAAAGCCAGTGCACACAAGATCCTTAGATCCGTGCCTGGCATATGGTAAGGGTGCCGTCCCCATTATGTGCAGCAGCCGTTAGCCTCACATTTAGTCCCTGAATTCTTCTGACCTGCCTGCACTCTACTGGGTAAGCTTGTAAATAAGGAGGACTCTAAGATACAATGCTTGCCCTCAAAGAAGTCATACTGTTCTCTTTGGGGAAATCGATTTTAGTAAAACACTTAGTAAACACTGTGACTCAGCATAATTCACTATTGTGTAGTACAGTTTATGAACGCTGTAGGAATTCAGAGGAAGGGGATCATCTCCTCCAAAATATAAAAAACCAGCTAAAGTTGAGAGTGGTTGTGATAGATAACTAGAAAGCCTTGATAGGCTCAGGTGAGAATGATTTCCATGTGGCTGAATAGTATGGGGGCTGAGAAGGCTCTGAGGTCACGTAGATTCAGGTTTGAATTCTGAGCTCTGCCACTTAGTAGCCATTTGATCTTGAGAAATTTAGCCATTTGATCTTGATTTGATTTCCTCATTGTAAGGAAAATTTTCATCATATAGAGTTTAAAGAGATTCACTGGATGATATATATAAAACTCTCATCGAAGTGTCCAGCCTATAGTTAGCACTTCAAGAATTAGAGTTGTCGGGGCACCTGGGTGGTTCAGTCGGTGTCCGACTTGATTTTCACTCTGGTCACGATCTCAGGGTTGTGGGATAGAGCTCCTCACTGGGCATGGAGCCTGCTTAAGATTCTCCCTCTCCCCCTGCCTTCTAAAAAAAGAAAAGAATTAGAGTTGTCACTTAAATTGCATTTTAAATTTTGTCTATTCAGAATTACTTAACGATGAGAAGAGACTAGAAACAGAAGGCCAGTTAAGAAGAGGTAGGCCAGGAGTGCCTTGTTAGAGGCTTGGAGACTAAAGTAGGGACAGTGGAGATAAAGTGAGGGAGTTTGACAGGAGTGTGGCCAGAGCGTGATTGATTAGGTGTGGGACACACACACCTCCCAGGGGTACTCATTGAGTCCCCAGGTGACCTGGCATTGAAACTTTTTTCTTAGCCCCTTGAAGGGCCACCCACCCATGTGGCTTTTCAGTAATACGAAAGTCTCCTTTGACCCCTTGCACTTTGGCCTGACCCCATTCCATCCTTTGAGAGAGGACGCACAGATAAACTTCCAAAAAGTCATGGCCGGAGTGAGAACCTCCCTCTGGTCTGGTAACCCCTCACTGTGGCATGGAGCCTACCGGGCCACCATTAGAGACCAGCAAAACTTGATTTCATTGAGCCAGCACCTTGGATATTCCAATGAAGTGTGAGTGTCCTGGGAAGCTTATACATAGTGGAAAATATGAGGCACATTCTGGCTCCCTTCAGTGTGAGGACCAGGGCTTATTTCTAAAGGCAAGGAGAGTAATGGCTTCCCCTGGGGGCTTGTTAACAAACTCAGATGCAGCTGAGGTGGCTGTAGTGTTTACTCCAAAGGAAGGAGAATGCGATTCACTGTGGCGTGGAGGAGGAGTAGAGATGTTGAAATCTGTTTGCAATCAGAGAGTTGAGCGCCCCGATGAGTGTTGGGGGATGGTGTGTTGCAGCCTCTGCTCGGGGTGGAGAAACCAAGCCTGGCGGCCAAGGCTAGACTGTCGCCGGCTACTAGGGGCTCCCTGATTCCAGGCGAGGTCACCCACTGTCTAATGCCGGGAGGTCTGGACTGAAGACACAGACCCCCTGGTGTTTGCTTCTTTGTGGGATGAGACAGTGCTCCAGCCTCTTTACAGACTGTGTTGCTGGAAGTCATCTTGGTGAAAACTACACCTAGAAATCCAGTCTTTGTTCCCATGGTAACAAAGCGATTTCGGAGAGCTGCTTCCTTCTAGCCTGTTTCAGGTGCAGATGGAACAAGCTTGGCTCTTTAATGATCACCTGCCCCTGTGCTGCGCCGTAAACAGCAGATGTGGGCGCAGAGTGAGGAGGGCAAGGCCAGCCGCGTAGTATGGCAGGTGGGGAATAAGAAGGCAGAGGGGCTCCTTCATCTGCTGGAGGGGAAGGGGGGTCAGGACAGATGCGGGACAGACCTGTTTTTCAACCATGCTGTTAGAAGAGTTCTGTGTAGCAAGTCGGAACGGGGCCCTGGGCTCAGACAGCCTTTGGCCCACCCTGGCGTTAGAAATGACCCAAAGAGGCTAAGGAGAAATGGTCATTAAGAAAAATCTGGGAACTAGTTAATTTTAATTCTTTTCAAAATACATAATAAGTCAGCACTTTTAGGAAGGAGATGGGGAGAGCATCAAAATGAACGAATGAGCTGTGGAACATTACAGCTTAAAAAACCAAAAGTATTCAGCCGAGCAACCAGAGGGAAAGGAAGTGGAATCATCATTTGCTTGTTGCGATAAAAAAATTAATTTGACGTTTCAGTTCGTTAGTTAAGCCATCCTAGATTATATTCCCTCTTAAGTCCGTTTAAGTCAGTGCGGCCCTGGGGTGCCTGGCTGGCTCAAGTCAGTAGAGCACACAACTCTTAATGTCAGGGTCCCCACACTGGGCATGGAGCCTGCTTAAAAAAAAAAATTGTTTTAAAGTCAGCACAGCCCTCGCATATACAGATGCATGGTAAGTATTTATAGACTGAGTCTACATTTGCCCTACCAGGAATTTACGCTGCATTGTTGACACCGAGACAGTTTTTGCTTGTGTGTCTACTGTGTATTGTGCTGCGACTTGGCGCTGTGGGGAAGCAAAGGCCTGCATTGAGTCCGCTTCTCAGGGAGCTCAGAGGTGCTGTTCTTTTGCTGTGAAGCCACTCGGCTTAAAAAAAAGAAGTGAAGCATATCTTTAAATCCTTTAATCCTTAAATTTCTTTATCTTTAAAGAAAAATTTACTGTTTTTTTAAATGAAAGTACTATTGACTTAAATTTAGAGATATTATTAAGATAAAATACGGCTGTCATGTATGGACTGGTACTTAATTGTCTAGTACAATGGGATGGACCACCTAGACTAGAAATCCTCTCTGGAGATGGAGGGCAGGGCCCCCATAGCTGCTGGTTTCTCCTGGGGGTGAAGGCTGGACACTTGCAGATAAGAAGCTGATGAAAACTTTGCGTGTGTAACTCTGGTTTAGAAACTTAGTTTTGTCAAAAACCTGTGAAGGAGTAGCTTAGAGGCTTTTTCCTCCGTCTTCACCTTGTAAGTAAAGGACATCTTTTCCTAGCAGTCTAGTCTACTCACTCCCATGAGGTCTAGTGGTAGTGGTTAGAGTCGATTTGGAAACGAGGGCCTGTTGGCCACCGGAGTCGCTGCTGTCTTCCTGCCCCATGGGAAGGTTCCCTCCATCACTGCTTTGCCTCTGGCCCCTGACCGGGGGTGAAATAACTAGGCTCACCAGCCTGCGAGCTCGTCGTCCCCTTCACACCTCTGGTCCCGGATTGCACTGGCTTCTGCTGGTTCCCATCCTTTCTTCTCCCAAACATATTTTAGAAAGGTGTTAAAGAAAATGACTTCAGATATGTGGAGCTTCAGACCTAATAAAATAGTGTGATTGGGAACAGGTACGCCTCCAGTCTGAGGCGCTGTCCTCCCTTCATCTCCCGTAAAACCCCCCACCACAGTACCTGTGCAGGGACTCCGAGACTGGCAGGACATCCCCTTTGACGGTCACAGAAATGCGCTCATGCCAATTGTGATTAAAAACTGTGGGTAATGGAACAGTCACCGAGGTAGCCTGTAAACAAAGATCATATTTCCACATAAACAATTCTCATTTACAGCTCCCATCTCCAAAATACCACGCTGCCTCAGCTTTTCTAAAAGAACGGACTTTTCAGCTCTCTGTGGTGTCTCAGGCCAGAATGAGAATTTTTTTTTTTTTAGGATTTTATTTATTTATTTGACACAGAGAGAGATTACAAGTAGGCAGAGAGGCAGGCAGAGAGAGAGGAGGAAGCAGAGAGCCTGATGCGGGGCTTGATCCCAGGACCCTGAGATCATGACCTGAGCCAAAGGCCTCTAGAGGCTTTAACCCACTGAGCCACCCAGGCGCCCCCAGAGTGTGAAATATTTTTGTCATGAATCAGTGACAGCTGGGTAGTGTAAAATTTTCTTAGAAATACCAGATTCTTAAAAAAAAAAAATTAAAGATTAAGGATCTAGACACAAAATCACTAATTTTACAATCTCTAACAAAGTTTTTTGAAGTACTTTAAAATTAAAGTCTACCATGTAAAATGTGAAGAATGACCTTAGTAATGATTCCAGATCAAAGGTCCTTTTTAGTCCCAAACTCGTGTTTCAGATACCACGCAGTGACTGGCTGTGGGCCTCAGATCACCAAGAAGTGTGTCTCGGCGTGGAGGGTGATTGTAGGTTGCATGAGGGCTGCGCGCACGTGCTCCAGAATTATTGAGTTTTTTGCTCAGCCAGAGTTATCCCCCAAATGTTTATGAAGAAAGCAAACAAATTTGAAATACATAATTATGACTTTGTACTAAGTCAAAGGAAACCTGGAACTTAAAAGTTGCCACAGATGAATGACCAGGGGAAAAAAGGGGGGTTGTGTATGTCAGCGATTTTGCATTTATTATTTTGAATAAATGTCAAAGAGTATTTACAAGAGGAAATACAGTGTTAGGTGAAAAAAGCAGGCTATAAAACTGCAGTATGATCCTAATTATTAGCTGTTGTGTTTAAGATTAGAAGGAGATAACTTACCTCTGCATGATATTTTTAAAGCTTCTTTTATATTTAATGAAACGTTAACATGTCAGCTACGGGTATTTTAGTATCAGAAAAAAGTAAGTTTTGAACACAGACATAAAAACTAGAAAGCAAAGCAAATTAGTGAGAAAGAGAGAATTTTCTGTTTATTGGGACTTTTCTGTCCATTGGGTTTCTCTTACTGCTTCCTAGAACCCTTACATTCCCCCAGGGAAGTGATTATGTCAGTTGCTTTACTTGTCTGCTGACCTTAAATGAAAGTGACGCTACTGAGTGTGGTCCGTGTTGCTTTGTCCAGGGCCCCTCATCCCCACAATCCCACTTACAGCTCGGGACTATAAGGCGTGCCTGCCAATGGCGGGGGCCGCAGCTTCAAGGCAAAGCTGGACCAACTGGCTTTTTTGGTGTCAAAACCAGGACTTTGCCCACCTCTGCAAAACTGCATGACCCCACCTTCTCTAGTCCACACCCACGCTTGATACTCCTTCAGTAACCCAGCAAAGTGGGAGCTGATACTTTCCCAGGAGAGGTGCTGAATTTCTGCTTCTTTCAAATTTTAACATCTCTGAAATGTGGATAAATCCTACAGCTATCGGGCACTTTCTTTTCTTTCTTGCCGGCACATAAAATAATGGTGCATTTTCTAGTTTGTACATCATAGAATCAATAAAAATGGGTATTTGTGCATTTGGGAAAAAGCATAGAACAAGAGAACAAGAGAAAGAAAGAAAAATAGGATACAAATTGCTAGAATAGTGTTCACTGTAAACAGAAGGCTAATAGCTTTCTATTTTACAAAGTGTTTGCTTTGCAATGAAGGGAGATTTGTTTCGTTGTGTTTCTAGATGCTAGGAGTTTGCGCTTATGTGATCATTTAAAATTTTAAGCCTTAATTTACCCTGAGGTAAAGAGAAAAGCTAGACTTTGCAGGCTATTAGGGTCCTAGTTAGCCATTACTTTGTATTTGAAGTCATGGATATGAGCTAAATTGTTATTACTTAATATTAATTAGCGAGTCTAGGTTGTTGACTCCTCATGTTATCATCCATCCTCTGCCACCAAAGGGCAGTTTTAGATAATCTGCCTAGTGTCACCATAAAGAGAAGGGAGAACAAGAAAACCTTGTGATTGCCAACCAGAAAGGTTGTCAGTGTGGATCGGAGATCCCGCTCTGGCTGGCGGGCACTCAACCAGTATTGATAAAGAAGAGACTGGTAATGAGGGCCTTCTGTCCTCAAACACCCATTTCTTAGATTTAAAGAAAATCTCACATTAGCTCTATAAAGCCTTAAGACCTGGGGGTTCTCTAGCTATTTACTGTCATCATTTAAAAATTCGTCTGTCTCCATCCAGCAGCCCTGGACTTCTGTATTCACTGGTAGGATCATACCCAAGGAGTCAGTAGCGAGATCCAAGGAAGGGTTGGGAGGATGGATTGTCTTGCTGCAGTGCTCTGCCCTTATTCAACTTATACATCCCCCTCTCTGCTGTTCCTGTGCCCACAGCGAAGCCGCTGCCCATGCTGTCGCCACACTAGCCGAGGCCACCTTGCAAGGCGGGGGACAGATCGTCTTGTCGGGGGAAACCGCAGCAGCTGTCGGAGCACTTACTGGAGTCCAAGATGCTAATGGTAAGAGAGCATAAATATTTTATTGAGTATCTTCCCTGTTTCTACTTAAACCTTCACAACATGACTGACAGCCGACCCTTCAGAAAGAGGTTGAGCTTTGATTTGAGTTTTTCTTTGTTGATAGGCAATTGAGGCCCTGCGAAATTTCAGGAGCCTCTGATTCCTTTCACGATTAGGAGACTGGGGGTTTTGGGGGGCGGGGGGGAATGCCATGATAATGGCTATCTGATTGAATTGCTCATTTGAAAAGTATTTTGCTGTGATAGGACTGAGAGGTACTTTAAAATTTGCTATGGGGCGCATTTTGCCCTTTACTCTCCCGTGGGGTAGATCAGTGTTCTTGGCTGTAGCAGAGACCCCCCCCGGGTGGTACATGGTGGTCAGTTAGAATGTTCTGTCTTGAGAAAGGCACCAGCATTTCACACAGGGTCAGCCCTCGGGCTGCGACGAAGGCGCTTTTCTGGTTTGTGCCATTGAGTCTGCCTCCTGTTAAATGTGACCTCACCAGGGACCTCTCCGTTTAGCCAGTAACACGCCACCACGCTGCCCTTCTTCCCCAGCTCTTTGACTTCCTGGATATTGGTGATTGCCTGAATAAACCAAAGGGATAAAGTTCATAGAAATATGGGGGCAGAAATTTACAGCTCCAGCCCAGCTCTTTGGATCCACTTCAGCAGGCCCTGGAAGTCAGTTACCAAGACTTGGGCTGCCCAGGGAAGTGCCACAGAAGTCTGGGTCAAAGAGAAGGACCAGCCCTGTTCTGTGACGCTCTTTGATTGTTCATGAAACTTTTAAAATATATTTTATATATATATATATATATAATTAGTTTAAGTAGGACAAGTTAAGTACTCCATGGTTTTTGGAGATTTCTTTTTAGTCTTGAAAAGAGGATAAATAATAATAGTCTTATTTAAACAGAAAGTTCCTTAATGACATCAGTGGCTGAGAGAAAAATTCCCGGCACTTTTTAAAGGATAGATCCATTATAAGTGAACGAAGTTACTTAGAAAAGTCTTTCAAAAAAGACCCAAAGCTGTGTCCTCCTTTGGAAGTGAAAAGAGGAAAGTATTTGTGTCTGTCACCTGGAGAATAACCCAGGAAATGTGAAGAGCCCCTGTGGCTCCTGAGAATCATTTTCTGAAAAAAGAAACAAACAAACAAACAAACACTGCTACTAAAGCCTCCTTTTTCTGTAGGCTTGGGGGCTTCCGGGCACTCACCCTGCCAGAGATAGACTTGACCTTCGCCAGAACACCGCAGGTTAAAGGGCATCTTACAGCCCTGTGTGTTCGGGATGAAATGGACCATAGATAGAAAAACCTCCCCGTAGCTAGAATCCTACGCCTGTGTCCTTACTTTATGCTGTTCCTCTCCTGAGTCCTGCTTTACCCTGAGTGTACCGGGTGTCTGGTTCTGTGACAGCCCTCGGAAGTGCACATTACTGCCGTTCCCTGTGTGATGCTACAGGTGCTTCTCTGTGCCGGTTTGATAGACTAATCAGATAAATCAGACAAACCAACTAAATATCTATATGGCAGTTCTTCTGCGGTCTCATTTTTTATTTTAAATACTGTAAAATAGGGGCGCCTGGGTGGCTCAGTCAGTTACGCATCTGCCTTCAGCTCAGGCCATGATCGTAGGGTCCTGGGATCGAGTCCTGCATCAGGCTCCTTGCTCAGCAGGGAGCCTGCTTCTCCCTCTGCCTGCTGCTCTCCCTGCTTGTGCCCTCTCTCTCTGACAAATAAATAAATCTTAAAAAAAAAGAAAAAAAGTTAAAAAAATTCTGTAAAATATCTGGAATTCGTTTTGGCATATGACATTAAGTAGGAATCTGAATTGATTTTTCCCCCCACTTAATCTATTCCAGTACCATTTATTCCACAAAAAGATTGAAATCCGTCCTTTCTAAACTGATTTGAAATGTCATTTTTATCATATGCAGAATTCTTTTTCTTTTTTTTAGTTTTTTATTTTAATTCCAGTATAGTTAACATATAGTGTTCTATTAGTCTACGGTGTACAGGACAGTGATTTAGCAATTCCATACATTACTCAGGGCCCATCATGATAAAGTGTACACTTAATCCCCTTCGCCTATTTCAATCCCCCACCCCCCACCTCCCCTCGGGTAACCATCAGTTTGCTCTCCATAGTTCAGAGTCTGTTTATTGATTTGTCTCCTCTACCCACCCCATCCCCCGCCTTTATTTATTCCTTCCTTCCTTCATTCTTTATGCTCCTAAACATTCTTTATGCACCTGACATGGGGCTCAAACTCACAACCCTGAGGTCAGGGGTCACAAACTACCAACTGAGCCAGCCAGGCATCTTGCCTTTATTTCCCTTTATTAATTTCTTTTGTTCCTTAAATTCCGCATGTGAGTAAAATCATATGGTATTTGTCTTTCTGACTTATTTCACTTAACATTATACGCTCTGGCTTGCAAATGGCAAGTTTTCATTCTTTTTTTATGGCTGAAATAATATTCCATTGTGTATTATCCATTCATCTACAGATGAATACTTGGGTTGCTTCCATAATTTGAATATTGTAAATAGTGCTGCTATAAACATCAGGGTGCATGTATCCCTTTGAATTAGTATCTTTGTCTTCTTTGGGTAAATAACCAATAGTTCAATTACCGGATCGTAGGGTAGTCCTGTTTTTGACTTTTTGAGGAACCTCCTTACCCTTTTCCACAGTGGCTACACCAGTTTGCATTCCCACCAACAGTGCAAGAAAGTTCCTTTTTCTCCACATCCTCACCAATGTTTGTTGTTTCTTGTGTTTTTGATTTTAGCCATTCTGACCAGTGTGAGGTGATATCTCATTGTAGTTTTGATATGCATTTCCTTGGTGATGAGTGATGTTGAGCATCTTTTCATATTCTTTTGGCCATCTGATGTCTTTGGAGAAATGTCAGTTCATGTCTTCTGCCCATTTTTTAACTGGATTATTTGTTTTTAGGGTGTTCAGTTTTATAAGTTTTTTTAAAATATTTTGGATACTAACCCTTTATCAGATATGTCATTTGCAAATATCTTCTCCCCTTCAGTAGGTTGTCTCTTAGTTTTGTTGAATACTTTCTTCCCTGTGCTTTTTTTATTTTATTTTTGCTTTTGTTTCACTTGCCTCAAGAGACATATCTAGAAAAATGTTGCTATGGCCAGTGTCAGAGAAATCACTACCTGTGCCCTCTTCTAGGATTTTTATGGCTTCAGATCTCACATGTAGGCCTTTATTCATTTTGAGTTTATTTTTGTGTATGGTAAAAGAAAGCGGTCTGGATTCTTTTTTGTTTTTCTGTTTTTTTGGGGTTTTTTTTGGGGTTTTTTGTAGCTGTAGTTTTCCAACCACCATTTGTTGAAGAGACTGTGTTTTGCCCATTATATAGTCTTACATCTTTTGTTGAAGATTAATTGACTATATAGTTGTGGGTTTATTTCTGAGCTTTCTATCCTGTTCCACTGATCTTTGTGTCTATTTTTGTGCCAGTACCATATTGTTTTGATTATTATAGCTTTGTAGTGTAACTTGAAATCTGGAATTGGGATACCTCCAGCTTTGTTTTTCTCTTTCAAGATTGTTTTGGCTGTTTGGGGTCTTTTGTGGTTCCATACAAATTTTAGGATTATTTATTCTAGTTCTGTGAAAAATATTTTTAGTATTTTCATGCAGAATTCTTAAATAGACTGTGTTAGGGTTATTATTGTGGTGTTATTAGCAGTTAATTAAAAGCCTATCTCCAAATATGGAAAGAATTCAATCAAAATTCCAGAAAGGTTTGTGGGGGGAGTGACCTTTATATGGTAATTTTAAAGTTAATCCAGAAGAATTAAGCCTCTTTTTATTCTTAATTTTACTCCCAGTGTAATTAACATAGTGTTAAAGTCTTATTTTCATTTAACTAATTTAAGTGTTCTCCTCTCCTTCTGCCCCGTCTTTCCCTAGGGCAGGGGAAGTGGGGAGTATTCATTATCACAGAGATGGACCAGGAGTGGGAAGCAAGTGCTCTTAATACTGCCCCAGTGAATTGAATGAGACACTAATTGTTGCTGGAGGAGACACTGTCCCTGTAGTTAGACCAAACCAGGTGCGTCTTTTTAGATTAAGAAATCGTGCTGTCCATTCTATTTATGCAGAAGTCTGTGGAGGCTCGGTTCTTACACTTTGAAATTTTAATTTCCCTTTTCCCCCCAACTTCTTCATTTTCATTTTTTGTACTAAAATGAGGGTGGGCCGCACTCTCCTTATGGAGTACTCCGAGCTAGGAATCTACGTTCTTTCCCACTATTGACCTTGCATTCTGTCTCTCAATTCCGTTGTCTTACTAATTTTATTTATGTAATAAACATTTATATGATGCTTGCTGTGTGCAGGCACTCTGCTAAGTGTTGTTGTATGCGCATGAACTTATTTAAAACTCAGACTAATCCTATGAGGTAAACACTCTTTGTCCATTTAATATATGGGGAAAGACAGACACAGAAAGTTTCAGTAACTTGGCAGGTTCACACAAAGTGTGGC
>CM053614.1:17466744-17477719 GCA_028646535.1 Procyon lotor | reverse complement strand
GTAGGGAGCCTATGGTGATTTCTGATGTCAGGTGCTCCCCTGTCCAGCACCCTCCCCTCTGCCTGCGTGAGCGCACGCGCACACTTCCCTCTGCTGGCCTAGGGAAGCCCATAGATCTGTAGCTTTCCAGTGGTGGAAATTGTAGAACCGTTCAGTGATCAGCTATCACATGTTAGTATTTTTAGTGTGCAGATCACTTTGCAATTAGCGAACATGTCTTCTTGTTTTCATTTGATTGAAGTGGGTTTTGGTGTTTAGAACGAGGGACGTTTGGGGGTGGGGAGTAGTTGATGTTCCCAAGGAAGTAAACCCAGTTATGAGTTGTTTCCTCACCCCCTTGAAGCTTCTGTCCACACCCTCCTGCCACCATTAAATTTATGCCAGAGCTCTTTCAGCATTCCCACCTGTCTCTAGGAAGGTAGGGACCCAGATGGTAGAAAGGGCTCTGGAGAATGTACATTTCTGCCCGGACCTAGTTGGTGGCTAATTTATTTCCCCTGCTCCACACTGTGCCTTCCCTTTGGCTCTGTCTCGAGCCCTTGGTTGAAAGAGAGTTTGGAAATGCATCTTTGTCCACTGTTTGACACCCAGAGACCACCCACACTCCCTGTGCTGCCTTGGCTAGGACCTGGGCCAGCTACCTTCCTCATGCCCTAAATGGAGACATGGACTAGAGGGTTGGGTCTGTTTGAAAATTAAAGCTGGTTACAAGGCATTAACATTGTACTTACAGAAAGAAGCCCTTTTCGTTTCTCTGCCGTGCAGTACGTCCCTCTTTGTTCTGAACTGGTGCTGGCAACCACCCGGCTACCAGAGGGTCCCCGTTAAGACTCATCAGCATAAATTGCCTACAGCTGAAGGACCCCCACTCCATCTTGCTGCACTGCAGACCCAGTGTGCATTGTACCCATTTCAACTGCCAAATCAAGCGAAATCGAAATCAATTTTTCATTCCTTTAGAAAAAAAAATTCTGTCTTCTCCTTTTCTTTACACTGCACATGTCTTCAGCTTTCCACCTGGCTACTTTTCTTTTACCCTATTAAAAACTTTTAAAGGGGCATCTGGGTGGCTACATCACTTAAGCATCTGCCTTCGGCTCAGGTCATGATCCCAGGGTCCTGGGATCGAGCCCCACATCAGGCTCCCTGGTGCTCTCTCTCTCGCCATATCTGTCCCTCTCTCTCTCAAATAAATAAAATCTTTAATTTAAAAAAAAAAAACTTAAAAATATGTTTCTCCAGTTTAATTTAATCCCAACTATGCTCCTTGGAATACCTTGTTTTAAAATTTTGATCTTTTTAGCAAGAGGGATAAAAGAGTAGATAGATGAGGACGCAAACACCAAGTTCAGATAAGAGAGCAGGATTCCTGGGTGGGGTTTTTGCATGAGAGATCGGAACACACATTCCTATTCCGCAAGGCCTCCCAAGTGAGACAGGATGTCAGAAAGGTCCGTTCTGTACTGATTCTGAAGAGGTGAGCGCAGCTGGGTCCGAGGGAGGTAGCGTGTGTGCTTTAACTCTCTGGGGAAACCTACTTTATATGTATCACAAGGACATTAGGGCATCCTTAACCTGGGGCCTTGGACCCTCAGAAATTCTGTATACACTTTTTGTACTTGTCTGAGATCCATAGCTCTTATTGGATGTGAAATAGATTAGAGAACCCCTTCCCTCTCCCCCCAACCCCTCACTCCTTGCCCCCTTCCCCCGCCTGCCAAAGGATTAAGAGCCTCTGCTATAGAAGTGGTGGTTGGGATCATTTAACTTTGTGGATATCTGGTCTAGTGCTGAGAGTAAAAAGCGAGGGAGATGGGAGGGTCTGCTGGCCTCACTGCTTACTTTAAAAGCTACATTACCAAGCCCTGTGATCTTGAGCAAGCAAATTAACCTCTCCAAGCCTTAATCATAAAATTAGGCTAATGGTCGTTCCATGCTCATGAGGTTGATGGGAGCGTTGAACAGAGTGATTCCTATAGAGTGCTTGGCACATAGATACGTGGTAAACATAAAACAGTTATTAGCTGTCCACATCAGTTTCATCTCCCCGAATGTCATCCTTCCCCAGAATATGCTTAGTTGGGCCTCAGAATGCAGAGTACGGTTTTGCTTCCCTGTCTCCAGGGCAAATCCATACGCTCACCTTATGTGGTTACAGGATTTCTGTGCCAGAGGTAAACACTGCAAAAATGGGACATCAGAAGCTCTTTCCGTATAACCTTGAGGGAAGGAAATTGAAGGAACTCTTGCATTGGGTTATATCACTGTCCTGGGGAGAGGGCTGCCGCTCTCTCCCAGCGCCTGGTTTGCTGTATTTGATAATGGTTCTTGGTTCCTACTAAGGGCATAGGAGGAATATGCCCCTCCTAAGGGCATAATCGCTCTTTAGATCTCATTGGATCATTGGATTTGAAATCAATGATCATTGATTGGACCATTGAAATCCAACAGCTGCATTGGATTTCAATCTCCATCATGAAGGGGGACTTTTTTCACTTTTTTCCTTATTCTCACCACCACCACCATCATCCATTATCACTCTCTGGCTGTCCTCCTGATCCAGCTCTTCTTTAAAAATAAGAGAGAAAATGCCAGACCTCGTCTTGATAAACTATAAAATACATCTCTCATTCTCCCTTTTTCTGTGCTTCTCAGTCTCTGGACACATTTAATATGTGGACTTGTTCCCAAAAGAGTCAGTGGAGATGTATTAATTTAATTTAGGAAACATGTCAGTGTTGCTCCTCCAAAAAGGTACCAGCCGCTGGGTCCTGGATGCTCCAAATGTCCCCCGGACAACACGCTTTCTTTGCAGACAGCGTTTCCCTATTTAAGGCAGCTAACTCTTTTCTTGAAGTGGATAGTTTTCTTTCTGAAAACATGTCAGTAGATGTCACATCAGGAAAATAACTTTCACTTTTACTCTCTTGGCTTTTTGACTCAGCGCGTTGACCATCATTATTTAGGACCTTCATCATTTTCTTTTCTTTCTTTCTTTCCTTTTCTGTTTTTACTGCTGTGGCCACCACTGTCGCCATAACTCCCTTGCCAGGTGACCAAGCGAGCACCCTCTGCATTATTCTACCTTCACCCGGTAAGGTGGGTGGAACAGAACTGTGCGCCCTATTTTGTGGAGGCAGCCAAAGCTGGGACTTGGCCAGTGTCACTCAGCAACTAAATGGTGAAACTGGAAACCAAACCCAGTTCTCCAGCACTCTCTCCTGCCTGATGTGGGCCCCTTCCTTCCTCTTCACTCTTTCTTGCCAACCCACCCAACCAAGAAAGTCAAGGAGATCTAAAACAAGGGAAAAACATTATCTTCATTATTCATGTGATTCAACTGTTCCTTTGTGTGGGTCACTGTTTTTGCAGGATTGTTTTAAGGACTGGTTATAGCCATATTTTACTCACCTTAGAAGCCAGTGTCATGATAAATCTTAGCAGAGGCAAATAAATGGCATCAAAACCCTAGATCTAAAGGTGTGGTAATACAGTAGCTACGATCTGTGGCGATTTGAATTTAAATGTGAGTTAATTCAAATTAAGTCAAATAAAAAATTTAGTTCTTCAGTCACAGCCGCATTGTTCAAGCACTCAACAGCCCTGTGTGGCTTTAGATACTGTATTTTTTATTCTAATTTTTTCAGATTTAAATGTAAATAGGTATGGGGCAGCTGGGTGGCTCAGGCGGTTAAGCGGCCGCCTTCAGCTCAGGTCATGATCCTGGGGTCCTGGGATGGAGCCCCGAGCCTGGCTCCCTGCTCAGTGAGGAGTCTGCTACTCCCACGACCTCTCCCTCTGCCCCTCCTCCCTGCATGTGCGCACGCTCTCAAATAAATATCTTTAAAAAAAAATGGTTTTTTTAATGTAAATAGCCACGTGTAGCTAGTAGCTACTGTAATGAACCGCACAGATACAGAACGTTTCCATCATTGCAGAAAGGTATATCGGCTAGCATTGATCTGAAGGCTATAGCAAAAACTCTGTGCTGCTCTGGCAAGTTGGGCCCCCTGTGCACAGGGAGGACGGCACCAATACCTCAGGAGCCTTGCTGTGGGAGCACTGACCTTCTCGGCTCATACACAGCATGGCTTTGCTTAAACAAAACAAAAGAACCACTACCATGTGACAGCAGTAATCCACAACCAGTAAACAGCTGGGCAAGCGGGTTGCAAGAAGAACTGGCCTATTTTTGTGCAGCGCAGAGTCCTGAGCAGGCAAACCTGAGACAAGAGGCAGTGGAGACACCTAGACCCACTTCCTAGTCTCCTTACACGTCTTACCCAGGCCACTTACACACTTCCACCCAGATGCCTTGCAAAGGCAGATTTCTCTTCTTGGCTACAGGCATCTTGAGGCAAGGCACTTCAGTGATTTATAGTGACCCCAAAAAGGATCAAATATCCAGAGCCCGGAGTGGGGGAGTCACAAGCCTGAAAGAAGCCATTACTATTGGATGAATTCCAGATTTCACAACGAAAACATGGCTGCTTCTGAAATAGGAACACAGAGGTGTGTATTAGGGCTCTCAGCTCTAGAATACCCAGAGGGGTGTACAGTTAGTTTTCGGCCCCAGATGTGTTCCTTCCCGGCCCCTTTATAGCACAGAAGCTTGTCCTCCTTCCCGACTCCTTTCACAGTTACCGCCTAAAATACAAAATGCCTTCTAGAATAGCTGTCAGAGGGAAATGGCAGTTTTTCTGACTTCCCATTCTTGCCCATCTAGGGAAATATGTCAATCACACTAATTTTAGGGGCCAGCAGAGAATATTTAGTCCCACTCCCTTTAGTGCCAGGAACACTGTAAGTATGCAATAACTTAACTACTGTTACTGCTGCTGCTGTTATTAAACACTCAGACTGAACGGGAAGGAAATGGAATCTTCAGAGGGTTCGCCCTTCGCTGGTCTGGGACACAGTCTTAGGATCTGGTCCAGTAAGCCCTCATTTGGAGGGAGCAGTGTGAGACCCACTCCCTGAGAATCCCTGCCTTAGAAGGCCTCTGTTACCGAGAAAGCATACTGTGTCCCTCAAGCATGCTAGACCAACAAAACAGATTCAGTTCTCTGGAATGACCAGGTCTTTCCTGTCACTCATCAGACGTAGCCCCACAGCTCGAGGGGCTTCTCTTTGTCAGGGTTCTTTGGCGCCTTTGTTTGTCTCCAGTAAAAATGCCGACCAGTAGATACCTCCAGAAGGACAGGGCTGTCTCTTGAAAGTGTCAGTGTGATGTTTAGAGTCATCTTTCTCCTTGCAGAGTCTGCTCGTCCAGATGGGGGTGTATCGTCTCCCCTCTACCATTATAAACGAGAGTGGCCTCATTTATAGCCGGAAATGGCTAATCTAGGCTCTGCTACTTGAAGACTTAAAGGCCACAGAAAGGAAGAGCCTTTACGATGAAATGATAGGCCACTACACACTGGTCTCTGTTCTTAGTATTCATCTGAGCCATGGCCATGTCCTTCCGAGGTAGCTTTTAGGTGCTTTCCATAGTAAAAGCTGAGTGCCCCCACACGTGGCTTCCCAGGGCCCCAGGGGGAATTAGCGCACATTGTCAAGCCAGGTTGGCATACCTTCACAACTCCTGGGGCGGACTGTCTCTGGTATCCTCGGCTGGGGGAATTTGGTGAGCCAGGGACATTCTGGGCAAAAGACTCGGACCAGAGCTTCAGGGCAGAGATTTCCAGGAAGGTGTCTGCCGCCTGGCAGATGGACAGCCCAGTCTCCTCTCTGTCCCCAGTGTCATGAGGGCCAAGTTACATGTATCCTTATCTCATTCTCCTTCCCTTTAGGTCCCCACATCTTTCTGAGTCTTTGTATTCGAAAGACAGATTCTGGTCTTAGATGATTCCAGCAGAATCTTGGTGCCTGTCATTGCAGGTAATATTCTGTAAAGGGAATTTTTTTTTTTTTTTTTTTTTTGGGCATGCCAAATCCAGAGCCATAACTAGACAACTTTAATTGGAGTCATTTCTATTGAATATGTGGATGAAAAAGTAGGTTTTAATTGAGCCTGTAAAAGGGGGATTGGTCACTGTTCACACAAGAACCAGAGTATCATAACAGGAAAAACTCTTACAGAATGAAGTCTTTAGGGTTCTTGGGGAAAGTGGACTTTCCTTTTTTTATTTATGCTTCCATTTGGATTTTGAAGGAATGTCAGCGCACTGTTATTAACTCTGATAGCTTGTACGTCGCAGCCAGTATGGTTTGGGGCCCTCTGACTCTCAGGTTACCTGTGTAAATACGGGGATTCACTTCCCAGCTCTACCATTTGCTTAATAAAGAGCAAATGTGCAAAACCCAGCAGCAGCAGCAGCAGCCCAGCAGAGCCGTAATCTGAACAGGATAAACATCCTTCCTTTTTGTATGATGCTCTCTCCCCATCCTCCTGCCAAGAGCAGGATATCAAATGAAGGGGAGGTTGTGGTTGGAGTCAGTAAAGTGAATGTCTAAGTGGCACCTGCTCCATTCAACAGATCTGCTTTCCCGGGGCCTCCCACTGCACATCTGCTCCTGACAAAGCCTCTTTTCTCCTCCTGTTGGTCAGGCTGAGACCAAAGACCCGGCAAGGAGACATATTGGTTTTGCTTTGTCAGCGCAATTGCCTGTGACATTATAATTACACCAAATCTTCATTATTAGAAAGGCCCCAATTTAGAGATTTTTCCGAGGCTAAATGGGGTTTTCAAAGTGAAATTGATAAACACATCTTTTCTGTTGTAAAGCTAGCAATTGGATCTGAAAATCACTGAAGGGGTCTAGATCTGGAAACCGAGACACTGCTCCGAGTGAGACAAGCCGTGCTATCAGATGGGCTCCCGAAGCCGGCGTCCGGCAGGTCTGCGGGTTGTGCCCGGCGCAGCGTCTCCGTGCTCGGAGTCCTGCACTGCGGGGCGCTGCTGTATTGCTCTCCGGTGCGGATAGAGTTCCTCCCTCGGGGGCCCTCGGGCAAGGGGGGGGTGGGGCGGTTAATAAGTTGATGGGGTAGAGCAGCAAAGGGGAAAAGAACCCCATGATATAAAAAAAGGGAAATGTGAGGAAAACATATTTTAGGGGAAGGCAGAGCATCCGGTTTCAGATTGAGTTTCCAGCGAACAAAGGCAACTCTTACTGTGCTCTGCAGCGTGAGCACGACTGAGGCATGTTCCTGCTGGGGAGGTGGCTCACAGGAAGCTCGGGAGAGGCTTGAGAGCCGCACTGACTATTTAATTAAAGTCGAAGTAAAGACCGAGCTCCTCGGTCCTGCTGGCCGCGTCTCACGGGCTCTGCGGCCCCCGCGTTGGCCAGGGCGCTAATAGCACATGGCCGTCCTCACAGCGAGTTCTGGTGGACCGCGCTGTGTCAGAGATTAGTCTGAACCTTTCGAAATGGTTTCCGGACTGCTTTAGCCAGCCTTGGAGTTTCTGTTTCAGCTTGTTCGAAGGGAAAAAGGGAATTTGGGATTTGCCCGGTGTTTTGGGAACAACTCCTTCCAGCCATATTACTTAGATGGTGATCTTTATCTTCCCACCTTAAAAAAAATTGTTTTCCTCCAAGAATCTCATGTCCTCACATACACCCAAAATACTAGTAATGAATTATAACCATGAGAAAGGACTTGAATTTAGGAAGATCCACTTACATCTGGCCTCCCCCCTGGTCTTCCCTCCTTAAGCTTTCACGGCCCTGCTGTTTGGCTGGAGAGTTTTCTGACTAAGCAGAGGACATGCCGAATGCTCAAAGGCCAAGGGCGGGTGTATGAATTCTTCATTTCATGTACAACGCGAAGTGCAGACAACACTCGGGGCTGGGCCACTGAGCTGATGGTACCTTCCATTTTTAGCAACTCGGGACCAAGGGCACAATCTTGAGTCTCGCTTCCTCTGTTTGTCTACCTCTGGTGGCCACTGCGCATAGCCCTGACTCCCGAGAGGAAAGCTATGGGAGATAACAAAACACCCTCAAATTTAGATCTTGTCCTTTTTCTCCAGAACTTGTCATGTAAATATAACATTCCTTATCCTCATAGCAGACCTGTAAGACAGAGTAGTCTGTTTTATAAATGTAAAAATGGTCAACTCTCAGTTACCACTTACAGATTATCTGTCATGCAGATTAGTCGGGACACATTTTAAATCCTCAGACGGTTTCTCTCCACAGTCCAGTGTAAGCCTGGACCATCTCCTCCACCCCCCACCCAGCTGCTGGGGACTTAAGGAATATAAATTAGTTTTCATATTAGCTTAAGGAAGACATTATTAGGAAAGTCAGTTTGCTACAAGAAAAGCACATCATAAATTCCACTTTAGAGGGGAAGTATCAGAGAAATGGCTGACCCTCCCTTAGGCTCAACCCAGAGCTGACTGTACGATCTCCTTTTATGCACGTGCTCCTTTTATAAACCCCTCATGGGAGGTTGTCGGGATGGCTGTGTACCCCAGGCACCAGGGTGTACAGGAGGCAATGTCCTGTGGCCGCCCTTCTGCACCACATTCCGGGGGCCCATCTGGCTCTGTGCTTCTTGAAAGTTCTGTGTTAGGGCGCCTGGGTGGCTCAGTTGGTTAAGCGTCTGCCTTCAGCTCAGGTCGTAATGCCAGAATCCTGGGATCCAGTCCCGCACCTGGCTCCTTGCTCATCAAGGAGTCTGCTTCTCCCTCTGCCTGCCGCTCCCCCTGCTTGTGTGTTCTCTCTCCTCTCTGTCAAATAAATAAAACCTTAAAAAAAAAAAAAAAAGAAAGAAAGTTCTGTGTTGTCAGACTGTGTGGCTGACCAAGCATCATGGGTGCTCTTCTCCAGGGAAAGAAGGTTGCGACCACAGGGGTAGTGCTCCAGAGGCGTGGCATCGGGCACGGGTGGCAGAGCCCTCCCCTCTCCTCCTGTCCTCCAGCCACCAAATGGTCTTAGCCATTGATTTTGTGCAGAGATAACAACATTGAGATTCCTCTAGTGTTGTCATTCCTTCTGCCTTTCTGGCAGAAGCTGGAACTCTTTTGTAAAGAACTTGTCTCCATTATCAATTTGGTTATGCTAAATACAGTCCAGTTTCCAGGAAAGACAGGATAAACAGTTGAACGAAATGAAATTTATTGAGGTAGATTTTTTTCTGTGACTACCAAACCCTACTTTCCAGTCTGCTGTCTTTAGGTATCTCACTGCCGAAAGCCAATTAAGTCTGCTCTTTATGTGCTCTTAGAATTTTTTAGTATTTGTTTTCTAAATGGTACTCTACAGATTGTGCTAAATGTGAGGGGTTGAAAAATAGTAGACCATCTCTGGAAGCTTTTCTGCCTCAATCTATGCCTGTTTGGTTAGAAGAAGTGAGGGCAGGATGGCGGGTACATTTGCGGCGTGGGACGGCAGGGGAAGGGTTGCTTGAGAGAGAGGCTAGTCTCTCTCCTTTTGTGCCTATTTAAAATTTTCCCTAATTAAAAAAAAAAACCTGAAATTACCAACAGAAAAATAAATTAATCTCCATTCCTAACTCTGGGTAACTCCTGATTGGCTCTTATATTCATTTCTACACCAGATTTCAGCAAGCTCTTAGCATGCTGACTTTCCCTTGAGGTTTCTATCATCTTGGCGCTGCTCTCTATTTATTCATTTATTTTTAAATTAAATTTAATTTAATTTAAATTCAGCTAATTAACATATAGTGTATTATTAGTTTCAGATGTAGAGTTAAGTGATTCATCAGTTTTATGTGACACCCAGTGCGCATTATATCCCGTGCCCTCCTTAATGCCCATCACCCAATTCCCCCATCTCCCTAGCTCCCTTCTTCTTTCTGTTTAAAAATATCAACACTTGGGGCACCTGGGTGGCTCAGTCATTAATCGTCTGCCTTCGGCTCAGGTCATGATCCCAGGGTCCTGGGATCGAGCCCCGCATCGGGCTCCCTGCTCAGCAGGAAGCCTGCTTCTCCCACTACCATCCCCTCTGCTTGTGTTCCCTCTCTCGCTGTGTTTCTCTCTGTCAAATAAATAAAAAAAAAATCTTTAAAAAAAAAAAAATATCAACACTTTTGGGGTACCTGGCTGGCTCAGTTGGTGGAGCATGTGACTCTTGATCTTGGGGTTATTTCAAGCCCCATACTAGGTGTAGAGATTATTTAAAAATAAAATCCTAAAAAAAATTTAAAAATAAAATAAAATCCATCCTAAAAAAAAAAAAATCAACACTTTACATATTGCTCATACCCTGTCCACTGGTGCAGACTCTGGGGACCTTGAGTGTCCCCCTTCTTGCCAGGGATTCCTTCTGGATTTTACTCGGCATCTCCTGCCCTTCTCCGTATAGACAGGTTAGATGTCCTCCTGAGCAGTCACATGTCCCACAAGCTTCAGCGGAACACTTTCCTCTCCTGCCATTTTCAGTTTAAAGCCCTACTGGGCAGATCAGCACGCCTTGGAGTCCGCCTGTTCTACCCTCCATTGGGAGCTCAGCCCACAGTGGTTCTGAAGCACAATACCCCGACTTCATTAGCGCTCCTGGACACTCCAGTAGTTTCTAAAGGAAACTGTGAAGTTGTACCTCCAAAATATGTTTTGAAACACACTTACTAATAAAGTAAAAATGAATTTATTTTTAACATTTAGCTTATGGGATGAGGGCAAGAGGAATTTCCTGGTGGTCTGAAAAATCAGACAAAGGACAGAATTTCTGCTATGAAAGTTATTACAGAAAGTGGTTTCTCCGAGAGAGGGGTGACATTGTCTAGCAAGAGGGGAGAAAAACTGGTATGCCAAGAAGTGCCTCTTACGCCAAGGTACCTGTAGGGCCGCTGTTGGCTTCATGAGAATACTTGGTGTGCCAGGTGTAATACATATTTTAATCCATAAATCCCTCAAATGCACCCAAAAGCCATGGACTTAGAAAACACGGAAAAGAAAGATTAAATGTCCCAGAAGCAGCTAATATAACAGAAACAGAGAGACTGGGAGAGAAACACTTTTTCTCTGTTTCCTCCTTGTCTTAGTATCAGGAAGGTTCCCTT
>CM053614.1:17441301-17458905 GCA_028646535.1 Procyon lotor | reverse complement strand
CTTAAATTGTTATTTCTTGAGTGGAGACGTTACTGCAATTTCTTGAGAACCCACTTTGTTTATGTTATTGTAACTTACATAAAAACCGTCTACCGCTAAGACAAGTATATTATCACGCTTAGTACTTGCTTTTTTCCCTTCTGCGTTTTAGGTCATAGTCACTGGTTCAGCCGCTTCTGGAAAACCCCTCTCAGTACCCGTCCCCAGGTGGTCGTGCCGGTCTCCCCTCTCTGTGCTCAGACCTGCTGCAGAACTCTGGTCGCAGGCCCCTCAGCCGGCCCCTCCGCTCTTGCCAGCGGCTTCTCGGGTCTCCTTGATCCCTCGGCCGCCTCTTCGGTAGTTTTTGCTCTCGTTGCTGTGGAACACATCCTTCAGCGCTGCCTGACAAAGTGTGCGTGGGTGACCAGCTTTCCGACCCCGTACGGGTCTGAAGACGCCTTTCTCCTGCCTTCACCCTCCGTTGGTCGGGGTGTCATTTCACGGGCTGGGAACGGTGCTAGCCGGAAAGCACTTTCTCTCAGACACTTGAAGGCATCTGCTCCTTCGTCTCCTAGCTTCCAGGCTTGTTTCGAGAAGTCCCCCAGTATTCCAACTCCCAGTTCTTTGGATAGAGCTTTTTTTTTTTTTCTTTCTGGAATCTTTCAGGACCTTTGCTTTATCCCTGGTGTTCTGAAATTTTGCAAAGATGCGAATTAGTGTCTTGATCTATTGTCTTCTTGTCTGCTGGGCATCTGTCTGATGGCCCTTTTGAAAGTCTGATAATTTCCTACCTTCCGTGTTTTGTTTTTTTTTTATTGTCTCTGGAATTCTGTTTTGTCAGAGGTTGGACCCCCTTCGGTCTCGTATTTTCACTCCTTTCCATCTTTGAATCTTTCCTACTCTCTGAGAAATTTCCTTGACTTTATCTTCTGCTTTCTTTGGGATGTATTTCATCTATTAGATTTTTTATTTTAAAGTTTTTCTCATATTTCTTTTTAAGAAGAGCATCCCATTTTTTATGATACAGATCTCTTCTCTGAGGGTATTGGGGTTCTGGGGCTTTCATTTCCTTCTCCCCCCTCCTCCTCACCCCCACCATTGTCTGCAACCTTGTGTGGGGGAGTGCGGGGCCCAGCTGGGTGACCTGGAGGCCCCAGGGTAAGTGCTGGCACAGCAGCCTAGAGTTTTCAGTGTCTTCCTCCCCCCCCCACCCCAATTCCCCCCAATAGGTATCACTGTGGTCTTTTGAGGCCTGTCCAGGTCAGCTTCTCGGTACAGTGGAAGAACTTCAGATGTCCTGTCAACCAAGGGCGGGGGGGGCTGGGTTTTGGGGTTGGGGCAGTATAGTTGAGTACTCACCAATTCCTCTTTCCAGCCCCGTCTCTCTCTGCGGTAGTGAGGCCTGCGCGCCCGGTGCCCTCCGTGGACACCGAACCTGCAGCTTCCACTTCTCTGATAAGTCGGAGCCACTTCACATTTGCTTTTCGTCTTCCAAAAACATGTTGACATCCCTCGTTTATATCCTTCTTCCCACTTCATTATAATTTCAGTTTCAAGAGGAAGAGGAGCTTGATAATGTGCATTTATTCTGCCTCATTTAACTGCAAGTCCTTTTTTTTTTCTTTACTATGTCGTATAGAACTATCAGCTTTTCTTTCCTAGGAAAGACTGCCCTTCTCTGAGATTATGTGCTTCTTCCTTCCTTTGTGTTAAACCATCCTTTTTACTATGAAATAATAGTGATATCAGGAGACAGTTGGCTCTTTTTAAGTCGACCCCAAAATGTATTTTTAAATTTTACTGGTCTGTGAATCTATCATCAAAAAAACAATGCCCTAGGCTTGCGCTTTTTTTTTTTTTTGAGCGTGGTGGGGAGGGCAGAGGGAGAGGAAGAGGGAGAATCGTAAGCAGGCTCCATCCCCAGTGTGAACACCTCGTGCCCGACATGGGGCTGAATCTCACCATCCTGACTGAGATCACAACCTGAGCCGAAATCAAAAGTCAGATGCTTAACTGACCCAGCCACCCAGGAGTCTCCTCACCCCCTTTTTTTAAATAAGCAAACACTGAAGGGAGAGGCAGTGGCCAAGAAAACAGGACAGGATTGAGGGAGACATTTTTTCAAGCTGAGAGAAACTTGAGCATAGGCAGGCAGACGATTGAAGAAGTCAGTAGCAGAACATCAAAGAAAATTAATGGCGGCCTTCCCAGTGGAAGGAGGCAATCAGGAGGCCTGGGCTCGGGAGGAGGCTTCACACCTGACCAGCCTTGCTTCCTAAAATTAGAGGCATACAGGCTCATCTCTTAGCAAGTTGGGGAGGCCCTGCCTTGGGGCCATTTCCGCAGTTTCTTCGAAGTTTCTTTCCTGATTGTCCATTTTACAGAATGGCGGTGGGTAAGAGGAGGGATGTATTTGTGCCTGGACGGTGGTGGGCGATTGCATGAGGCTCACAGTGGTGCCTGGCGCCCTGAAGGGCCTGTCCAACCAGCATCTGGGAAGCGGGGCCTGATCCCCACCAACAGTCTCCCGTTTGTCTCCCCAGGACTGGTCCAGATCCCCGTGAGCATGTACCAGACTGTGGTAACCAGCCTCGCCCAGGGCAACGGGCCGGTGCAGGTGGCCATGGCCCCTGTGACCACCCGGATATCGGACAGCACAGTCACCATGGACGGCCAGGCTGTGGAGGTGGTGACGTTGGAACAGTGACATGCGGCCATACCATGGCATCGTTTTCTAGTCTACTTCAAAATTTTTTACACGTTTGCAGAGGTGCAATCAAATGGAATTAAGTCTCTCGACTTCGGAAGAAAAGTTTCGTTAACCTTTTTTTTAAAAAGGAAGAAGGCAGTGGGTTTTGGAATTGCATTTTTTTAAAGCACCACTCTTGATTTTCTGGGATTGGTGGAGTAAGATACTGTGTGGTCAATTTCACCATCCCGAAAAAGCCAAATTGTGGCAGGACTTCTTTCTGCAGAAACATGTGTGTATACTTACGTGTGTGTATGTGTGAGTGTGAATATATGTATATGTGTACATATGGATATACACATTTACATATATATATAAAGTATATATATATGTATGTATGTATATATATATATATATATATATATATATGAAACCCGCATGGAATTATCTGTATGAAATCAAGGTGAGCTGTGGAAAAAAATAATTCACCCAGTTTAGTGGGTGTAGGGTACGTGGCCAGACACAGTCACCCGGTTTTTGTTCATACCAGGGTCATGCGTTGAGCTACTGACAAACTCAGGCGGAGGTGACCATGCCCTTCACCAAAGCTGCCTCCCAGTGGCCACCCAGAACTCTCCCTGCTGGACTCACCTGAGGAAGGAGGTTCCAGAACGGGGTGGGGTCCAGAAATTGTGTTTGCAAGGTCCAAGGGCCTCACGGTCTGGCAGCTGAGATGCTCCTCGGGCTGGCCCAGGTGCTGACCTTGCCGCAAGCAGGTGAATGTCCTTAAAGCTCCAGGCAGGGACAAGAGGGATTTCTCCAGCCCCCCATCTCCTCCCCTTCCCAGGAAGCCTTCCTGATCTCATGACTATTAAAATGTTGCTTTGGTTTTAAGGTCAGTCCTGAATCAGTCTTGTATATGAACTGAAGGTAACAGAAGTATTGAGGGTTGAGGAGCGCGTGCGCGTTAAGTGTGCTTGTGGGCGTGTGCTCGGAGGGGAGAGAGTGGGAGGGGGAGGGGAGGGGCTGGAAGGGGAAAGGAAGGAGGGAGAGAAAAATCTTCAAAGACCAGGGCACACCATGGGAGCAATTTTTTCCTTTCCAGTAACTTTCTGTAGCTTGACAGAGGAGACCAGAAGTGACGGGAGCCCCCTGCTCGAGGAAGGCTGCTCTTCATCCTGCGGGGCCTTGGAAGAGAAAGGGACCTGGGTGTTTCCAGCAGCCCTGGGGGGGCAGGCCCTGTCTCAGAAGGGGTGCTGCAGTTTCCCAGGTGCGGCCCAGTGGGCCAGGCCCCGCAGCCTCCTCCTCGCAGGTGTTGACCGGTCTGGGTGTTCTCAGTAACTGTTAAATTCTGTGATTTCTCAGCTGCAAGCCCTGAGTCTCCAGTGGCTAAATTCACCTGACTTCTCGACAGGCCAGATCTCTGCTCCTTGAGTACAGGGACAACTCTTCCTCCCTCCTCCCGGGCCCCCACGTGTGATAGTGTATTTAATGTGTTTTTTTTTTAATGCGACATTAAAAGATCCTTCACATCTTGCTCAGCCTTTGAGAAAAGTTTCAGATTCTTGTATTTGCTTGTTTTATATAAAACTATCTAATGTTCTTTGTATGTTTTTTTCTGTACGTAATAGGGGGAGGGGAGGGAAATTTACATATAAACAGTCCTAGTTCTACAACTTGTTATTTTTTTAATTATTATTTTTTATCGTCATTGTGAAGCTGTTCAGGGGCTTTAAAGTCCGTGTTCCTTTGTGGTGAAATAACCTCCTAATAGTTTGAGAAATTGCCAAGAAGAAGAAGAAGAAGAAAAGCAAAACCCAAGTAGCAGAGCATGGATTCTGTGTTGTTTTCCATTCTGTCTATTACTGCCTCATTCAATAAATAGTTTAAAATGTGGCAACAGGAAGTGGAACTGTTCATCTCTATAGGAGCACTTGGCCCCTTGGAACTCCTTTGGGGTGGCTTGTTCTGCTTTGTGAAAGGTGCTCGGACGCGGCCGCGGCGGTCTTTGAATGGTGCCCCGTGATGCCGAGGAGCCCTGTGGCCAGCACTCACCTCCGGAGTAGCTCCAGTGAACTTGTTTTATAAAGGGCTGTCCTGGGGGTGCAGGGCCAGGTCGGGGGCTGGGATCTAGTTTGAGAAGTTCTAAAGATGGTTTCAAAACTCTACTCCGGAGTTCTTTCTTTAGGGGTTAATTGCGTTCCACATTAAAACTCAGGCCGGGCGATGGTGCCTGTCCTTCGGGGTTTCCCTCCACGGGAGTGTTGTTCCCTCTCGCAGTGGATTGTCCTTCTTGAAGTGGAGGCCTCAAGCCATTAATTGTTGCCTAGAGTCCTCACTCCTTGGCTCACGGCTTTCCTGCGGCAGCTGCCGTCTTTCCGGCTGTACCTCCTGCCACACCCCCAGCGGTAGCCCCTTGAAACCACCCCACCAGTGCACGTCCATGTGTGTGCCCGCTCCATGCCTCAGCCTGGAACGATGCCCTCCCCCCCTTTTTTTTGTTATCGGAGGCCTGGGTTGGTTCCTGGGGACAATGAGTGAAACAGCCGAATAGAGAAGACCAAGGTGTTTCGTTTGATGACGGACTGCGGCTCCATAAAGCCGGCGCCGCCGCTCCGCCTTCTTGAACACATGGCACACTGTTGCCTGTCTTCACTAGAGGATGGACTGAAAAGAGGATCGATCGCAGCCAAAGCAACCCCACGCCACTGGCGTTGGCCACCCAGGAACAGCTGGAGCTACCGGACCTCCTCCGGGGGTACCTCGCCGCACCGTGTATTCTGTCGGCCTGGCAAGACCCTGCGGCTGCTGCCTTCTCCACAGGCACGGGTCGCGGAGACCTCTGCTCCCTTTACTGCCGCGGGGCCCGCGAGGTAAAATGGCTAAGTGAGGGGGAAGCGGCTCGGGTGGGATCGGGTGGAGTGGAGAGAATCCGTCTAAAGGGAGTGGCCTCTCCTGCCGCCCACAGATTGCCACCAAGTGGGAGCAGTGGGGGCCCTAGAGCCCCCACCTTCCTAATTTTCCAGAGAAGATAAGTCCAGATTCGTGGACAAATCTCCTGCTTTCAACAACATATCAAAAAATCCTTGACATACTCTGCAGGAAAACAATCACCTGTTGACCAGATCTGGCCCACGGGTCAGTTTTGTTTAACTTGGTGATAGCCTGCCCTGGGTCGGGCGGACACAGCCTAGCAGGTGCCCATGGGCAACGAGATGGGACGAGACGTTCGTCTGAACCGATCGCTGCAGACCCGGGGGCCGGCTGCCATCTGGACGGAGTGCTGAAGCAGAACAGGTTCTCTGTCTCCTTTTATCTCCTTCAGGGTCCTCTCCTTAAGTAGTTCATCATCCAGGCCACAGACAAAGAGCCGGAGCTCACAGAAATCGAGACTGAGGTAGGCATTCTTGGTTCTCAGTCCGGCAGCCGAGAAGTTATTGGCGATGCCAGTGGTGACCCCTGGAGTCGTCTGACTTAGACGAGTGAGCCGAGGAGAAGCAGAAGGGCAGGGAAGACGGGCTGCTCGCCCTCTCAGCTCCGGCTGCCGGTGCTCCCTGGACCTCACTCGGACCCAAGCAAGGCTCATCTGCAGCCACTTTGCACGTGGGAGAGGGCCTACTCCTCCCACACTCACCTTCCTCCCTTCCTGCAGCCAGTCCTCTTGCCTCCTCCGTTAGGCTCCCGAAGCCTCCACTCTGCGTGTGACCGGGTTAGTGACTGGGTCACTGGCTGTCGTGGGTCCCTCCAGTGTCCGCCCCAAAACTGAAGCTCTAGTGAGCTGGACAGAGGCCACGTGGGGTGAGGGAGAAGAGCCCACATCCCCTCTCGTCCCCACGTCAGTGGGCTCCAGTCCAGGTCATGGGCCCAAGCCAGCCTGTGACGTCAGCACGGCTCAAGCTCAGGTGCCAGAGGCCAGGATCCCACCGGCACACCCCCACCTAGCCTCTGCTATTTGCTCCAGGTTGGCAGCGCTCGGAGAGGATCCCCTCAGGACGGCGGAGGCAGCACAGAGAGAGAGATGACTCAAGGTCTTGGAACAGCTGACAGGGTAGGTCTTCCCACCCGCCATTCCACTGCCAGGGCTGCTGGGCCCCTGAACGAGTCCCCAGCTCACTCTGAATTTGAGGTTCTCTTTCCTGAAAACAGCTAGACCGTTAGCAGACATCTATGGACTACGGGTGTCTTGGGAGTGTATTTCTACAAAGGTCTGGCGGGGAGGGAAAAAAACAGGGATAATATCCATCAGCAGAGGGGGAACTAGGCTCCCCTGAGAACCTAGTATTTAACCCCGGGCGACGTTGGGAGGCAAGAACAAGCCTACGTCCCAAGTGCATGTCTCCAGCCCTGTCCAGAGGCTTTCCTGGCTCTTATTGTTGAGAACTATGACTTGTCTGCAATTAAGAGTGTTTAATGTGATAGCCATCATAATAGTTAAAACTCATAAAGCCCTTACAGTGTTTCTCTTCTAGAGATTTACCCATAGATCTGCTTAATCTTTTCAAAGTACTGTTATTGTCCCCACTTCACAGATGGGCAGGCAGGCACAAAGAGGTTAAGTTTAAAGTAGCTCATTTAATATTTGGGAGAAAAGGCTAGAAGCTATCCCCCCAAATCTAAAGCCCTTGTAATTAAAGTTGTTGGTTCAACTGAAATTAATTGGGTCTCAACTCAGATTTCTTCTGAATGTGTCTACCTTTAAGAAACTAGCGTTAGAATTAGCAGTAACTAAACGGCCACTCTGCATGGGACGTCTTGCAGAATGCTGTACTCCTTGATTTCTCATCCTCTCCACAACCCTGTACGGAGGTCGATTCCATTTCACAGGTGCGGGAACTGAGACTTGGCAACTTCACAAGGTAAATGCGGGTCTAGCAAAAGGGGGCCTGGGGTCAGACCCTGCTCTGTCTGTCTCTAGAAGTTCTGTTCTCTGTGCCAACCATTCAGGGGGCAGGTGTCAGAAAACAAGCTGCACATCTGGATTCTCATCTTTAAAGAAACTGCCAGGGGCGCCTGGGTGGCTCAGTAGGTTAAAGCCTCCGCCTTTGGCTCAAGTCATGATCTCAGGGTCCTGGGATCGAGCCCCGCATCGGGCTCCCTGCTCAGCGGGGACCCTGCTTCAACCCCTCCAGCCCCCTGCCTGCCTCTTTGCCTACTTGTGATCTCTCTCTGTCAAATAAATAAATAAAATCTTTAAAAAATAAAAATAAGAAACCTCCAGGGGAGGCCCGAGCTTAGCCCACAGGCAGCCTCAGCAATCAGGGTTTTGTGACAGGGCCATGGTCCTCCTGCGCGGCCCAACACACCCCGACTGGCCTCCTGGCAGCTGGGCCTGTTCCTCACGCACGCGAGCGAAGGCGCACAGGGACATGACTACTTACGGCGGACACTCAAACACTACAGGGAGATCAGTTGATGTTAAAACCCAAGAAGCTCTGGGCAAGGAGGCCAAGCCAAACCTTGGCAAAGTAGTTGGATGCTGAAGTTCTCAGTTGGGCCCAAGTCCCATACAGTCTTTGGGCTCCCCAGAGGCCCTGCATGGAAGAGAATTTTAAAGCCGGAAGGGACATTAACCCCCACCCTTCATTTAGGCTGTGAAGGCTGGAGGCAGAGAGGCTCAGGACCACCATTGCACCCAGACTTCTGACTCTTGGCCAGACTGACACTCCCCACTGCACTCAGCTCCACGGCCTTGGTCTTACCATCTACATTCTTCAAACCTTAAAATTTGCTTTTTACTGGTTGTCAGTAGAGCGTGTAGCTTTTGATTTGGGGGTAGTTAGCGCAAGCCCCAGGTTGGGTGCAGAGATTACTTAAAAATATATTTTTTTAATGTGTTAATTTATGCCTGTGTCTCCCTTACCAGAACTATTTTTATAGAGAACACTATTTAAGCCAAATAAATTAATCTGAGTCTGAAATTTGCCAGAATTTACAAAATTGAAAACAGCCACAAAGGATACTTTTTTTTTTCCTTGCCAAAAAAAATATTTTTTTAATTCACAAGAGAAAAGGGAGACTAATCACATAATAGGATTCTTTACCCTGACCCTCAGGGTTCTCATCTGTACAAAACAGTGGTTAATGAAGAATTCAGGGGACCCTAATACCAACGCCCAGGTGATGTCCTTTGCTTCTGTCGATGAATTAGCTGGGTCAAGTGTCATCTCTGTTCCACAGATGAGCGGCGTCCAGTTGAGTTGGTCCAGGCTGTGAGTCCTGGCCTCAGTGTCCTCTTGTCCTCTCTGGTCCCAACACCTCTGTCAGGGCCCAGCTCGCCAGCCCAGACGTAATGAGATGACGCCAAAGTGCCCGGCATCAAAGCCTTTCCGGTGTGAACAGCAGAAACCTAGAGGTATCTGAGTAAAGACGGGCTGCAGATGGAGCAAAGGACCTGTGTCGTTGAAGCCCAAGTTCACGGCCACCCACGTGGAGCCGCAGTCGGGAGAGCATAGCTGATTGGCCGGCTGGTGTCACGTGTCTGCCTCCAGGCCAATCAGCAATGGCCAGTGGGATTGAGGGATGGTCTTCCTCACAAGAAGAGAAGGGGACTGCGAGTGCCATCATCTCCGCCCAAGCTGTGACAACCAGGGGACAAAGAATTTGGGAGCCTAATAGCCTCTCTGGTGCCCCACTTGGCTGCTACCAAAGAACTCTTCCGCGCCTGTGAAAGTCGGGAAATTAGGGGGCCACTGGGGTAACTGTGCCCCATCTGCACTCTCCCACCATCCCAATAACCTCAAGGTGTTTAAAAGTAGCTTTATTGAGATAATTTGCACGCTAGTCAGGTAATCCATTTTCAAGTGAGCAGCTCGCTTGATTGCTTTCAGTGTATTTACAAAGCTGTGCGGCCATCCCATAATTTAATTTTGGCACATTTTCATCATCACCTCCCAAAAGGTGTTAACACTTTTCCCCAAAAAGAGCTTGAAGGTTATATAAAAGATGTATGCACCCAAGAGAGAGAATGGGAATGAGCAGGCAAGACCAAATAAAAGGAGGCCACACATTTGCTGCCGGCGGAGTCAACACTGGTGATTTGATGAAGGATCCCATTCAGCTCTGCTCTTGACGAAGAGGTCACGTTACTAGAAGAAAGGAATAAATCAGTCAAAAGAAACAAAGTGCTCAATAGTTTCTTAGAAGTTGAGGGGAATGCCCAAGTGACTTTGTACTCAGCATCTTCTACATTTTTATATCCAAAGCAGTAGCTTTGATTACTTCCTTGGGCTTCTAAATCCATGAGCATTACTTTAAAACAGCTCAATTTTGAAGGTGTTCTGAGGGGAGCTAAACTAATGTGGCATTTAAGTGTTTATTCACAGATCATCAGCTATCCAAGGAAAGGGTAAAGGAGACTATGGTGAGCAGCTGTCAGTCAGTGAGCATCTGAGACAGCCCCTTCCCAGTCGGTGTTAAGACCTGCAGGGAACGGCAGAGGAGCATCAAGGTCACTGGTCTTGAGGAAAGTGCTTGGCTCTTATGATTTCTGCCTTCCCCTTTCCATCTTCCCTGTCTGCCCATTACCATCCACTCCCCAATCCTGGAGGATCTGGATCAAGAGGACAGAGGGTAGGGGTCTACAAGGCAGACCACACCCCCACCCCAAACACTACGGGTCCTATAGCTTGGAAGAGGGTGGAGTTGAACTTGAGTTTGAGACGGAAGCTTCAAGGTAGTCTTGACTTAATGATGAACCGTATTTATAAAGGTATGGAATTCACTCAAAATGTAATTAAGGAACTAGAAGAGAGAGTCAACAGAACCTGGTCAAGGTCATGACTGCAGAAAATAAAACCAACTGTGTTCAAACCTGCCAAGGTGAGATGCCTTTGTCTTCATAAAGAGAGAAGACACTTGCAACCTGTGGGTTCGTCAGGGGCAGGGAACGCATGGATCTATTTCCCCATAAGGGACACCTCTGTCTGCACCTCCCCTCCCCATAACCTGCACAGGATGTTGTCCTTGTCCTCAAGGCTTCTGGTCCCCAGCCCGCCCCCATGCCACCTTCTCAGGACAGCTATGGAGGCAGAAGGCTGGTTCCCAGAAGCTGGGGGCCTCCAGGACAGAAGAGGGAGGATGCCGCTGGGGGGTGGAGGACACACACAGGAAACCCTCCGGAGTCTGTTGATGGTGCTTGGCAGGGGCCGTGACTGGGAAAGGGGGCCTTCATTGCTGCCTCCTGTTCCAGCCAGCATCTCGCCCTGAGAAACCCCAGTGGAGCCAGCACAGGGGGAGGCCTGGAAAGTCCAGGTCAGGCTTCAGCCAACACTGAAAGGCAGAGCTTCAGGAACCCTATATGGGACAGAGCCACCGACAAAACCCCGCAGCCTACATTGTGAATCCAAAGTTCTTCAATTAATTTGCTCCTTGCTCACCCCAACAGCCTTTGTGTACATTTAAAAAGCTGTGCACATGGGGCACCTGGCTGGCTCGGTGGTTTGAAACCTCTGCCTTCGGCTCAGGTCATGATCTCAGGGTCCTGGGATTGAGCCCCACATCGGGCTCTCTGCTCAGCAGGGAGCCTGCCTCCCCCTCTCTCTCTGCCTACTTGTGACTGTGTGTGTCAAATAAATAAAATCTTAAAAAAAAAAAAAAAAAGCTGTGCATACGTGAGCTGAGTCAAGCCTGGATCACAGCTCAGTTTAGGGACAAGAAAGCGACCCACACTTGGGCAAGAACAAGTTTCAACATCAGGTGACACGCGACACCATGACGAGGCAACTGGTTCCGCCCCATCTGAGGCTGCCACCCACCCACCCCAACACCTTCACAGGAACATCCCCAGAGATGGACAGCTTAACCGTCCTAAGCCACGGCCTGACTGACTGCAAGGAAGCTCTTCTGGGTGACAGTCAGCCCCTCCGTCGAGCCCACGACCTCTGTGGTCACAGGGAACCGTCATGTCTCTGGTCCCCCAAGTGATTGAAAACAGCATTCACATTCCCACCCAAACCTTTCCATAGCCCAAATCTCCTGTTCCAGCTTTTCCTGGAGATTGGTGAGCGGTCTCCAAATATAAAGCGGACTAGAGTTCCTGAATGACCCTCCCAGGGACAACCAAAATAGTTGAATTTTAAAATATCTTTTTTTTTTTAAGTAATCGCTACACCCAAAGTGGGGTTTGAACTCACAACCCTGAGATCAAGAGTCACATGGTCTTCCAGCTAAGCCAGCCAGGCCCTCCTAAAATATCCTTTTTTCTTCCTAAAATATATCTTTTAAACATGTAAGTGAGCGAGCAATTATGTAATCCGCAGAAGGGCATGTGGGCACCCCAAATGTCATGGTCTGACCCAGACCCTCTGAAGGGTACCAGACCCGGACCAGGGCACAGACACAGCCTGCTCACCTCCCGTGACCTGCTGCCATCCCTCCTTCAGGGGCGTCCCAGGCGAATGTGTGGTCAAAGTCCCTAGATCTTCCTTCTGCCTTCATTTCAGTAGTCTGGTCTTCTCACCCCTGCACAATTGAGGGTTTTCCCTAAACACGGGAGGTTTTGACCTTTAACCTCCGCAGATGTCAATGTGCTGCTTTAAGCTGTCGCTCTATCCTGGGGCTTCTTGTTCTGTGCGGTGTCCCGGGCGCTGCCGGCTGCATCAGCTTCCCTGACCTCCACCCGCTGGACGCCAGGAGCAGCCCCCACCTCTGGTTAGGACAAGCGAGTGTCCCCAGATATTGCCACATGTGCCTGGAGGGGCAACAGAGACCCCTGTTCTGTACAGACCCGGCTGTCAGCCTCGTGCCCCCCGTATCCTGGTGGCAGAAGGCCGTCCGTCTGAGCAGACTGAGGGGCACAGCCGGGGCCTCAAGCTCCCCTCCTCCTGCCGTCAGGGGGCTCCGGCTTGTCCCTCCTCCAGGAGCTGCCGCCGCCTGCTTTCTTCCCCAAACCTCCTCCAAGCTCATTTCAGGGACTGCCTTCACTCAAAGCCCACAGGCTGGCCCCCTTCCCCGGGGACCATTCCTCATTCAGGACCCAGCACCTCGAACCTTCTGAGTGTTTGCACCTGCCTGCTGCCCACACCACCCCACCTGAGGCCTGCAGCCGGGACAGGCCCTGTCTGCACACCCCCAGCAGGCCCGGGCCTCCGCCGTTAGCATCCAACAGGAGTATCCGTCCATGACGCTTTCCTGCATCAGAGCTGGTCTTCACAGGGAGCCTGTCACATGGGGCTCTGATGGCACTTTGCTTTGAAAGCCACCAGATCTACAAGAGGTGGGGCCCCAACCACCTCGGTCCTTAGGTCAGAGACCTCTGCCAGGCCCTGACCCTGGGGCAGCAGCCCCTTTGACCTTGGGGTGGGGGGCGCGTTGTGAGGTGACCAGAAAGAGGTGCCCAAGATCAGATCACACGGAACTCCATACCCTGTGGGATTCCAGGGCCTCCCCGACCAAGCCAGGCCCCTACCACATGGTCCCAGGCTCACAAGGATGAGCCAGACAGTCTGGGCCTCAAACAGCTTCCCTCTGGTGGAGAAACAGACCCACTCGCAGATGCTTGCAAGTGGGGCAGCCAGGGCCGGGCCGGGGAAGGGTGTGCTCCCGCTGCTAGGGAGAGCTCAGGCCAAAGTACGAGCGGCAGGAGGGGGAGCCCGGAGCAGTGAAAAAGGGGGAGGCAGGCTGCCTGGCAGGCCCAGTCACACGGGGCCTCACGAACCAGGTAAGGCGCTTGGCTTGATCCTGGTGGCGGTGCAGGGACAGGCCTATTGCGGTCAGATTAGTGCAGGGGGACAGTCAGGACAGCAGAACAGGGAGCCGGGCCGGAAGCCAGCAGTGGCAATGGTGTCCAGGCCTCCTGGCCCCCCGCCCCCAGCCCCGGGTCTGGCTTCACCACTCTCAGCAACCATGGCCCCCAGGTTGGGGCACGGACCCCTACGGGGTCCCCACAGAGAAGGCCAGCATCCCCAGCCAGTTCCCAGCCCCTGGTGCAGACTTGCGATTCGCAGCTTGAAAGGCAGATGGCCGGGGCTCAAACTCCCTGCTCCTCACCAAGGTCAAGGTGCTTTCTGTCCTAACCTCGGTTGGCCTGCAATCGTGAGGATTAATCGAAATCAGGAAAACACTGCACACAGTAAGTGCTAAGAGATCAGTAGCTTCTACCACGACTAAATCTGTCCCAAGCCCCTCAATTTCTTCCATTAATTCCCCTCCCCGCCAAGGCAGAGGAATAATCTCACTCCTGCCTGCTCGTCCCAGACCCCAAAGTAGGCAGCCCAAAGCAGGGGAGAGGTGCAGAAGGAGGCGGCACCAGCCTGGTCACCTCCACGGGCTGTGACGATAGATTCATTCCAACTCTGTCGTGACCTGTTTGCCAGCTCACAGGCACACTGGGCCCTCCCTGCAACCATACAGGTGGTTAACTGTGCATCGATCTGATCGGCCCGTGTGGCTCTCTAGGGCCCCCTCCTCTTCGGTTGCTTCAGATTAGAGCCCTTTCAGATAGTGGTGGATCCCCCCTCCGCTTCCCAGGGAGTCTGCTTCCAGTACTTTCCAGTCCCACAGCCTTGACCCACCCCGGCCAGCATCTCACCCTTGGAACCACACCTGCCCCCACGTCCCTGATCTCATCCCTCCATCCATTTCCTGGGACCACAGCCCCGTCTGCCCTCCAAGAGTCCCACTGTCCTCAAGGCCAAAACCAAATATGGTCTGCTTCCCCATACAAAACCCGTACTTTCTCAGACAGGCTCCTTCCTTGCTCCTCCTCCCTGAAGTCCTGAGTCTCCTCCATCTCCTCCGCGATCCCCATCGCATTTCCTCCATCTCCTCCTCGATCCTCATCGTGTGCCTCTCGCCCTTCCTCCCGCTGCCTGTTCTGGCTACAGCCCCCGGTGCTTACACACTGCCTGGTATGTAGCTCAACAAATGCTTGCCAACAAGGAACAAACCCTCGTCCTCCTCGTGGCTGCCACGTAACTGACCAGGTTTTTATTTTTTTTTATTTTTTTTTTTTTAAAGATTTTATTTATTTGATAGTGAGAAACACAGTGAGAGAGGGAACACAAGCAGAGGGAATGGTAGCGGGAGAAGCAGGCTTCCTGCAGAGCAGAGAGCCCGATGCGGGGCTCGATCCCACGCCGCTGGGATCATGACCTGAGCCTAAGGCAGACGCCCAACGACTGAGCCACCCAGGCGCCCCCTGACCAGGTTTTTAAAATCAACTGCAGCCTGTGGGCCGTCTTTCTTCCCTGATTTCCAAGAGCCATAGGCTCAGATGCCCTCTTCCGGGGACGCACCCCCCGCCTCCTTCCACCTTCCTTATTCAGCCCATCTCTTCCCAAACACTTCACGGAGTCCAGAGCCCGGAGTGAGCCCAAGGAAGTCTGCCCACCCTGCCCACCCACCAGCCCCAGTGGCTGGAACCACTCCCCTCCCTCCAAGAGCAAGTGAGGGGAAGACAGCTAGAGTTGCAGGGGCTGGGGTCCTCCCAGGAAACGCAGGGCAGGGGCGCAGGGAGAATTCCTTTGCCCTTCTATTTGTACTGCTCACTGCGGGTCAGAACCTTCGTCTTCCCCTCGCCCACACACGTGCCTCTCTCGTCCTGGGGCCGCCCCAGCCTTCTGTGGGCACGGAAAATTCCAGCAGGTCTGCCCACCACACTGCCTCCCAGCCATCCTGACCCAAGCTGGGTCCCCCGGCCTGTCTCGGAGTTCCCACTGCATCCCAGGCTCTGAGGCCTGAGCAGCCCACAGCACAGCAGCTGCTGGAGGCAGAGGTACAGCCCACCAGCGGCCCACTCCCCAGGGAGCCAGCCCTGCAGTCACAGAAGTGGCTTAAACACACCCCCATTACCTCCCCAGGGCCTCTGTCCCCGCCATCCCTCCACTGCCTCGGCGAGGTTAGAGATACCCGTGGACGGACGGCCTGCCCTCATCCTCCTAGCCAACAGCTCAAAAGGGAGACCCCTTCTCGGTGACGTGTGAAAGGGAGGGACCCCCTCCCTTGAGGCCTCACAGCCCACCCTGAACAGAAGAGCCGGCTGAGGGCAACCAACGCCAAGCGTTCCCTCCTTCCTGTGCCCAGCCACCCACCCCAGCTCCCTCACTTTGGGCTGTGCCTCTAGCCCTCTCCAGAGCACCCCTCAAGCCGGAGGACAGCTGACTCGGAGACCTGTGACCTCAGGGGGATGCAGGGAAACAGCGAGTGTCACTTCCGGCTGCACCCACCCTCTGCCACTGCCCGGCACCCGGGGACCAGCGTCCCTCCCGCCTTCCCTGGGGGCAGCAGGTCCGTCCGTCAGCAGCTGGCTCTGCCCGCTGAGGCCTCACACCGTAGTTGGCAAGTCTAGAACCACCGGATCCCATGACCTCACCAGTGTGAGTTCTACCATTGCCAAAAACGGGGGGAGGCAAGCGGCAGTGGCGGGCCTGGGGGCTCAGGGCGCTCAGAGGCCGCAGCCTCTGCTGAGGAAGAGACAGGGAGAGTTAGCGTGGTCCCCGCCGGGACTGTACAGCAGGAGGCAGTCTCCCCACCGCCCGAGGAGAACAAGGTCACGTCCTTCGGGTGGCTCCCCGTGGGAGGGAGCCCAGCCCTCCTCAGCGGCTCCCTGTGCAGTCCCGAGGTGCTGGGACCGTGCTGGGAGGGAGGGAACACACAGGTGGCAGCTATCAGGACCCAGCTCAGACCTGGGCCCTGTCCCCACCCACTCTGGGGGGAACCCTAGAGGGCACTTCCACTCCAGGCGGAGTGGACTGCCTAGACCCCAGGGTTGAGAGAGCTAAAGGGAACCATGCTGTGCTGTGTACCAAGCACCCCGTATCACTGTCTCATCTGACCCAGGGAGACCTCACCCCTGCTATTCCCCAGGGCCCAAGGCTGTCCCACCCCTCAGGGAAGAAGCTGACTTCCTATACCTGATACTCTTCCGTCTCAAGCCCCAGAGAGGCAAACAGCCTGCTGGGGTCTCTTCCCTGAGGATGGTGGGCCAACCCCCCGGGCTGGTGCCACTCCTCTGGGCTCCCAGACCTCGTTCATCTGGGCCAGTCAGTGGCAGAAATGAGCCAAGTCAAAACCCGCTGAACATCCCATCCACACAGCATAAACCCCACTGTCCGTCCGTCCCCCGCCGCATGCCAGCCCGGCCCAATGGAACACCCCTGGGGGTTGGTTTCCATCTTAATCCCCAAAGTGCCACCTCCCGGGGGCCTCCAGGAAACTTACCCTTGGGGTAACACACAACCCCCAGACGCAGGCAGGCCCTTTCCTAAGAGGTGTCTGAAGCCTCCTAAGGTCACCTCAAGTTGTCAGCCAGCATGCAGGCCCCGCTCTTGGAGGCTTGGCAGGATCGGGTCCCCTAAAGCCCCCGTGGGCAGTGAGACCAGATCACAAGAGGACTTCTTTCCACGGAAGCCCCAGCCGAGAAGCAGCTGCCAGGGAGGCCGATCCCACCCCTGGGGCTGTGGCCCTCAGCAGGGGCGGGAGACAGAGGCCACTGCCCCTTCTGGGTGGAGCCCGGCCACTGGGAAGATGGAATGGAAGAGCAGAGATGCGGCCGTCCCACGGCCTGCAGGGTCTGGCTCCCCAGTGGGATGAGGCAGCAGGAGCCGGGGGTGGGGCGGGCACGCCTGGGGTGTAGGAGGCGGTCTGGAGAGCAATCTGCTTGGTGCAGGAGGTTCCTAGAACTGAGCAACGGCGAGACTTTGGGCTGGGCAGGCCGGTTTGGGACACCTGCAGGAACAGGGCTCCTGGTCCCCGGTCTTTCCTGGGGGCCAGTGACGAGGCCAGGAAGCCCCCCCCCTGCCCCCTGCATACAGTGTGTGCGGAGGGAAGGGCGGCCCCTCGCCCCACCCGCCAGAGCGCCCAGCCGGGTGGGCACCTGGGGGAGGGAGCCTTCTCCGCGCACCAGCCAGGCTTCATTGGCACAAGTGTGCAGCCCCCGCCCGCGATCAATGGAGCTGGATCGCATTTCGCCGAGCTGAGCTGAGCTGAGCTGAGCTGAG
>CM053614.1:17395964-17441201 GCA_028646535.1 Procyon lotor | reverse complement strand
GCTGCCGGGGGAGTGGAGAAAGCTTTTGCTTATTTCCCCCCGCCACCCCCCCACCCCTGTGGGACGCACAGAGGAGGATTCAGGCTTTACAGGGTGGGGAGGCACAAAAGCTGGAGGGGGGAGGCGACAGAAATGGGCCTCTGCGGAGGAGAGCTGGCTACAGGGGTCCGTCTCAGCCTGGCGTGGTCACTACTGTGGGTGAACTCATCCCTCCCGCCTCCTGATCGGGAGCTGGGGCCTGACCTGGGACTGACGAAATTATGAGGAGGTGAAACTAAGTCAGGGCCTGCGGCCTTTGCCAGGGAGCACTGAGGCTGGGCCCCAGGACAGCCCGGCGGGCTCAGAACGGGCTCCCCTGCACCCCAACTAGCACCTGTTACTCGGGGCTCAGCAAAGCCACCCACCTCGGCAGATGCCTAGAGGCAGAAGCGGAGCCACAGGAAGAGTGGAGCCGGGCTGCAGACCATGCAGGGGCTGGGGGCGGCTGCTCTAGGGGCACCTGCCCGGCTAGGCAGGAAGGGACGGAATCGGGGCCAGACATTTCAGGAGTTCCAAGGGTGCTCTAGAAACTGTCATGCCCAGGGGCCTTCCAGCCCCTCTAGCTGGGTCCTTGGGTCCACCCCCACCCCCAGGGGTCAGTCCAAGCCAGGCCACACACACCCTTCTTCCCTGCCTCTCAGACAGATGGCGTGGAGCCCTGGAGGGAAGCTCTCCGGCAAGGCAGCCATTTTGGCCCTGGAGTAGGTCGTCCGAGGAGAGATTCAGCGGAAGGGCCAGAGGTCTCCTTCTGGGGATAAATAAGCAAATAAGAAGTATCCCTTCTTTCTCCGCAGTGCTTAAAAGAGCTTCTGCACAGGGACACCATCACCCCATCCAGGAGGGACTGTGAGGGAGCACCTCCCTATGCGAGGCACATTTCTAGAAAGAAATGGCCTGATCCCTCCAAGGCCATCCCTAGGGCCCTCGGCAGGAGGGCTTGGTAGCCCTGTGTTCCTGCTGAGCAGCCCCTTGGATCCTGCCATCCTCCAAAAGACAGCCTCAAAAACACACCACCCCCTCCGTCCCATGCCTGAGGCTCACTCCCCAGGGAGAAACGGCTGGCTCCATTGGGAACTGGGGCCCATGACTTCAGGCTTTGACATCCCCCAGTGGGCAAGATCCTAGGCCAGTCTGCTGGCCTCCTGCTGAATGCGGGCCACCAGGGCCTCACGGCGAGGCAGCCTGGCTGATTCCAGGCCCATCAGCCTCACTACCTGTCATCTGGGCATCTGAGCCCAGGCCTATGGGGTTAGAGCTGAGCCCTCAAGTCCTGGGAGCCAGGAGTGCACAAAGCACCAACCAATAAGGTCGTGTTTGGTGACTGAGGAGTGACACTGGCCTCACCCGCTGACTAACCTCTGCAGCCAGGCCTCCCCTCTCAGCTTCCCTGTCTGGAAGGTGACTGGCCTGCCAGGGCCTGAACCACACTCCAACTCCAAGCCCACCGGGTACCCTGTTCTCAGTGCGGGCTCTGCCCCAGGCACCACAGCCCCCAGGGACACACCTGGGCTGACCTCAAGGACACCCCCACAGCCAGGAGCCACCGCCCTCAGTTCCTGTGGCAGAAGGCCAGCCAAGGTTTCACCCTAAGGGTGTGTAGGAAGCTGAGCTGGGCCTTCCTGACCCACGCACCCCCCGGGGCTGGCTCTACAGATGGTGACCCACCCCCCTCGACGGCTGCAGGCGGCCCCATCTGCTGGCCCAGCTCGGATTGCCGGGCTTCTAGCTCTGCCGTGGCCCGAGGCGGTGTAAGGCGATCCGGCTGCCCACGGGGCTGCTGCGACCCTCGCGGCAGCTGAGCCAGATGGAGCCGCTGGGGCCCGGACGTGAGGCGCTGGGGCGGGGGCACGCGGCTGCAGTCCCGCTTCTCCCATATTGGCACTGCACATGATTGCTCAGAGCGGAGAGACACAAGCAAAAATGTGCTAGTGCCAAAATCGGCCAAGCAGATCGCAAGTGTGGCGGGCCCGCCGGGGGCGTACCGGAGGGGGTATCCCTGCGCCCCCCCCACCCCCGCACCAAAGCCAGCCCACTTCCGATGTCCGGGCCCACCACGGGGCCGGCGGCGTGAAGAGTGCTCCCGAGACACTCGCGGATCTGTCTCTGCTCTGTTTATGGCCCTTCGGTAATTCACTGACTGAGACTGTTCACAGTGAATTCTACCAGTGCCATACACAGAACAGGAGTCGCGCTCTCGGCCCGCCGACCCTGCGGAGAGACCCCCGCTCCCAGCTCTCCGCAGCCCTGCGCACAAGGTCCCGCCTCCCACCCACCCCTCGGCGGCCCTCCTCACCCCACACCGTCACAAGCTGGACAGGCCTTGCTTCAGCCCCCAAATGACCTTCCAGGAGGTGGCTAACAGCGGGGGAGAAGGGCTGAGCAGTCGCGGCGTGGGGGAGGGCAGGGCAAGATGTCCACAGCGGGGTGTTTCCTGTCTCCACCAGGACGCCCACCTCCGTCCCTCCACCCTCCCCCAGCCCACCCTAACTCAAGCTGGGGAGGGAGTAAATCCAGTTCAGAGCGGGGCTCTGGCCAGAGGGGCTGGCCAGATCCTCCTCTCGGCCCATGAGGCCGGGCTCCAAAGGGGGCAGTGGCCAGTGGGACCCCCAAGGTGCTTCTCTTCTCCTGTGACCTCTGAGCACAGAACCCTCCTGTTCCAAGATGTCTTGGGTCTCCACCATCCTCCAGCCCCCAGCCTGCCCTGTGGCAGAAACAGAAACCCCCCCCCGGGGGGGGGGGCGCGAACCAAACCTGCTGCTCCCTACACTCCCATCCCGAACCACACCTGATCCTGAATGGCCCTGGCTGGGCCCCTGTGCTGGCGGCCTGGGGCCAGGACAGTAGGGGAGGTGGGCAGGAAGTTCCTTGGCCAAGGCTACCGCGTGGAGACAGCTGGAGGCACGGCTGCCTTCCAGCGAGGGGAGCGGCGTCTGGCTGGCTCGGAGGGGACTGCAGAGGAAAGCAGAGGCGAAGGAGGGGAGGGAGGGGCTGGCGAAGTTGCATCAGTGGTTGCCAGAGTGGCTGCCTTGGGAGAAGTCACTGGGGCAGCTCCTGCCTCTGGTGCCCCGCGCCCTGGGGAAGGAGCGAGAGAAGGGGAGAGAGGGCCGGCCTCGGGGGAGCTGGGGCCCAGGCAGGAGGGCGGGGGACGCTGCAGAGCAGCAGTCTCGGCCGCTCCAGGCTTGAGTGGGGGTCAGGGGCCAGGGTGGCTGGAAAAGCAGCCTGGAAGGGTCAGAGAGTGAGTCTCCTGGCCCAGAAACTATCCAGACCCCTTGGTGATGCTTCTCCCAGTGACCTCGGGGCTGCGGGAAGCCACTCTGTGTCCCAGCAGCTCGGCCCTCATCACTGGTGTCCAAGAGAGCCCAAATCACCGCTCAGGGCTCCCCTTTCCCCCTGCACTCAGGGCACTCATAGCGCTCTGGCCTTCCAGAGGCCAACCTGGCTTGCGGGGACGGAGATCTTTGTCACGCTGGTTCAGTTTCCCCTATGACCACAGTGCACAGAACCAGAGAAAAGGAGGGACAGGATCTCTCCCACCCCAGGGGGTAGGAATGTTAGTATAGACTCTAGGTCAAGTGGAGGCAGATATCAAAAGAGCTCAGGGTGTAACCAGCAGACTCACCCAAGGGGTCCCTGAAGTGCAGATTAGGGGGCGAACTCGGAAATCTGCATCTTAATAGGCACCCAGGCAATCCTGCGGCTCCTGCCTTTGTGAAATGTCTGGGAGGTCCTCCCAGAGGCCGCCTATCAGAAGCCTTAGCCCAGCGGAACTTCAACTACCCCAAGTTCCTTTTTCTTTCTTTCTTGGCGAGCTGGGGGTAGGGAGAGGTGGATGTTGGGCAAGGGGCAACACTGGGCACTGGCCTGGCACCGGGCGACTAAGGAGCAGGCCAAGGACAGCAGTTATGGGTTCTGCTCTCTCCCAGGTCCAGAGGGCTCCCTCTAATTGCCGCATCCGTGGAGACTCTTGGTCTGTTTCCCCCATCTCTGCAGCTGACTTGGGTCTCTGTAAGCAGAGAATAGCTTTACAAGCTGAATCCCCCTCTCCAGCTTCCAGCTTGAACAGCTGAGCCAGGCCAGGCTCCTCCCCTGCGCCTGCCTCGCCCCTGCGAAGCCCAATGCGGCAGGACCCGGTGCCGCAGTGCTGGGGCGGTGCCAGGCCCGCCGCCCCAGCCGCCGGGGTCAGGCCCCAGAGCTCCTCCCTCTCTGCTCTCCGTTGGTTGAGGCTCAGGCCTGGGTCCTAGGGGAGCATGGTCTCCCAGCTCTCCTGAAATGAGGGCCAAGGGGAGCTGGGAGGGTATAAGCAGCAAAGGCTCATTTGAAGGGTCAAAAGGGAAAACGGAGGCCTGTGGTTCAAGGGGAAATCCTCAGAGCAGCTTCCTCTGGCCTGGTGGGGAGGAGGGAGGGCAACCTGACACAACCCCGGCCTTGAGCTCCAAAGGCTCAGAAATCCACTTCCGGGGAGTGGGAAGATGCAGTGAAGGGCTGGGAGCAGGCTGGCCCCTGTCTCCCACCCTAGCCGGAGGGAGATCCTGACAAAGAAAAGATCGTCTGAGCTGGTGTGGCGTAAAGGGGACCCGACCTGCAGGCCAGGTGGGACTATGACACTGAGAGTGGGCCGCTGACACTAAAGCCACCAAAGCGCCCAGAGCACCTGAGGGTCGCAGACCGGGTGTATCGCACACCGCCTCCAAGGTCTCCGCGGAGGCCGCCCCACTCTCTGCAGCACCACCTTCCAGAAACCCACCAGGGCCATCTGGAGGCACCTCCCCAGTCCCGCCTCCCCTAGAGGTTTCCGTCCCTCAGGGCACAGAGCTGGTCCCACCCTCCCAAGGTCTAACAGCTCACAGGTGGAGAGGGTCGCTGGGACTCAAGGCCATGAACACTCCGAGAGATCGCCGGAGTTCGGCCCGTAACAAAGCCTACCCGCACACACCCTCCACGCCCAGGGCTCTCCGCCTGATGAGCACACAAGTGCACAACGATTCCGGAGTCCCGGATCTGAGCTGCACTGCCCACAGCCCGCCAGGGCCTGGTCCCTCTGGTCTCCAACGAATGCCCCCAGTCCCAAGGGGCTAGAGGCTGGGGGCAGCTGGGGCCCTCGGACACGCCTAGGGCCTGGTGCCTGTCCCCCGTCTCTCCAGAGGTCCCAGGGGAAGAAGCCAAAGCTGCTTTCCGGAGCAGCCCTGGTCACCAGAGCTTCCACCACTAATGCCCGTGGCTGGAGCTGCGCCAGCTCAGCCAGGAGCCCCTGCACCCCTAGACCCACCTGGTAGGTGTAAAGGAATAAACGAAATTCTCACATTCAGTACCCTGCAACTCTCTCTCCTTTGCATAAGGCCAATTCCAGAGGTCCTCCTAGCCCCCCAGGAGCCAGCCAAGGCCTCAAGTACAAGGTGAAGCAGCTACCAGCGGTAAAAAAAAAAAATCCCGCAGCTGACGCTGCAACTCAGGGGCCGGGATCCGAACCCCCAGCCTGGCGGGGAACGCGCTGGCCTGAGGGCTGGGTGTGGGGCCACTTTCCTTTGGGTGCGCCCGGTCCACGGTCAGGACAGATTTCTGGGAAGGCTCAGTCTCCACTTGGAGACCCGACGACTCCGTGCCCGTTGGGCTCACTGCGGGAGGTGGTGCCCGCGGGGTGGAGCCCAGTGACCCCGCCAGAGGACCAGGGGCACAGCGCAGACATCCGCCACCTGGCCCCCAGGAGGAAAATCGGGCTTTTAATCCTCTAGAGCTTTACGAAGCCCGACAGAACACAGGGAAGCTCGGTCCTCACCTAACCGATGGGGGTGGGGAGGTCGATTAGGGCACGGCCGCCTCCCGGCTCCTAATCGCTCTGAGCCTGTATTAGCGCCCCCAGCCCCCGGCGGTGTCTCTACACAGAGGAGGGATGCCAGGGCTGGGGGGAAGGGACAGCGAATGGCTGAGCCTAGGGGGCCCCGCGAATCGGGCGATCCCTGACTCGGGGACGGCTCCCTCACAACTCAGTTCCTAGGATGCGCGCACCAGTGAGGGACCCGAGGCCCGCCATCCAGCCGCCCACCCCAAAGCAGAGCTCAGGGGCCCGGGGTGCTCGCTAGAGCTACAAGGATATGGGGGTAGGCGCAGGGCGGCAGGGTGTCTCTGCCGCGTGCTCCAAGGCTCCCAGGGTGGGTGGCCCCGAAGCCGAGGCGAGCTGGGGGTCTGAGAACTGCTTTCCCCTAGAGACTGGGCGGGGCCGTCCAGGAGCCACAGAAGTGCTAACGACGTGCGGAGAAGCCCGGAGAGGGGGGGCTGGAGAAACTAGCTCTCGGAGCAGGAACTCTCCCCCAGCCCAGGTCGGCGCCCGCCTCCCAGCCCTGCGCTTCCAACTGAGCCCACCAGGGCGGCGAAACGCAGACGCGACCCCCGATCGGCTCCCCCGGGAGGTGCTGGGGCCCGCGCCGATACGCACCTGGCCAAACACAATCCACACCCAATCCGCGCGGCCGCCCCGGGCCCGGGTCGCAGCCCTGGGCGTAGACCGACGACTCCACCAGGGGACCCAGGACCGCGGGGCCGCGTGCGCACCTCCGCCGGAAGGCGCGGGAGAGCGGGGAGGCCGCACTGCCGCGTCATCCCCGAAGGCCGGCTGCGCGCCCAACCCGGGTTCTAGCGCTGCTCGCCCCGGGGCGCCCGCCTCCACCTTCCCCTCCTCGCCGGCGCTGGCTCGGCCCGGCCCCGCCCCGGACACTCACCTGCGCCGACTCCGGGCTGGGCGCACCGCCGCCTCCCAGCTCTGCGCGGAGTCCACATGGGAAAAACAAGACCAAAAGGGCCCTGGTTCGGAGCGGGCCGTAAGGACGGAACCCGAGGCGCGTCCGGACCGAGGGCCGCGCCCCGAACCTCCACAGCGCTACGCGGGAGGAGGCGGCGCCCCAGCGCGGAGTCCGGCGGGGGAACAAAGAGGAGAAGGGATGGGGCCGCGCGCTTCCTGGGTGTCGGGTGACAGGTCTGCTGGGGGAGGCCCCGGCTCTGCCACCTGAGGAGGAGCCGCCTCTGCGCGGCAGGCGGGGCAGGGCAGGAGAGGCCCGAGGGGCCCCGGAGGCCGAGGAAAAGGGTGCGCGGGGCGCCCGGGACTGCGCGGCCGGAGAGTGGCCCGCGGGCTCGGGCGCAGAGGTGCGGCTACTCGACGGAGTGCAGAGATAATGACTCTGGGAGGGTTTACCGCCCCCTGAGCCCCGCCCGCCCCCCGCGCCGCGCCATTGGTTCAGGTGCCGTGAGGCGGGGAGGGGCAGGGGGCGGGCCGGGGATGATTCACCTTGAATGTGGCTCGGGTTGGTGCACCGCGGAGGGCACGCCCGCCCCGGACTGCGGAGACGCTGAGAGCCCCGCCTGCTCGCCGGACCCGGCAGGGTCTGGCCCCTTGGGGTCTCGCCGCCCGCCTCCTATCCCTGCCTCCTGCCCTCAGGCTAGGGTGCCGCCGGCCGAGGTGCGCCCCGACGCCCTGCCACCCCGTCGCCCTCTGAGCCCGGAGCTAGCCGAGGTGTGTGTAGAGTAGCGTGCTTGGAAATCCGACCCTGTGCTGGGGGAAGGGAGGTGCGTTTGGAGCTGGGACGCACTGTGGGGCCACTGGATGGATCTCCTCCGTCTCCCCCGCAGAAAAGCGCAAGGCTGAGTTGTGTCAGTGGGCCTACCTGGAGCCAGGGGCGCAGGGCTGGAGCGGGGACGAGAGGGCTCCCCGCTACGTCCTCACCACTTATGCTTTTCCAGCTCTGTGGCCTCACAGGTGTCTGGCCATTGCGCCGCCGGGAACAAAGGCTGCCTGTCCCGGAAGGGGGAGGGGGAGAGGAGCCGCCCCCAGACCCGTTTCGAGCTCCCTTTCTCCCCCGCCACCCTCTGCGGCAGTGGCTCCCCCGGGAGGGGGCGGGGCGGGCCTAGGTTGGGGCACGGACGCTGATTAGATACTTCTCTGCGGTCCTTTGCTCCGATACCATCCGGAGCATTCCGAGGGGCGGGGCAGGGGCTAGAAGATAACCAGGCTGTCAGCGTTGGGGTGGCCTCTTCCTCCTTCCCCAGCATCCTGAGCACCCGAGCGCCTTCCCCCGCCTCCCCCTCACCCCCCCGCTGCTGCTTTGGGCACCCTTCCCAGTACCGGCCCCTCCTGGCCTTCCCAGACGGCAACCACAGTTCAAAACCAGATTAAAATAAAACGTTAATCCGTCCTCCTCCCTTTTAGCTCTTATTCTCCCTATCGAACCTCGCAGGTCTGGCGGCTAAGAAGCCCCTAAAAAGGAGGGTGCTTAGCGGATGCCTCCCCCCACCAGATCTAAAGCTCTCTTGTATTAAAATTGAAGACCGTTAGCACGCTGCCTGGGCTCCAGCGAGGAAAGAGTAGGCAATGGTGTTGGGGGGAAGCCAGGGTCCACGGTCCCCACTACCTCAGCCCCTGCCCAGCCTCTAGGGGCCGCGAGCGACTTTGCAGATACGAACCCTTAAATAGGCCCTGACTCCTGGGCGGGGCCTGCTCCGGGTTTAGATGTCGCAGCCAGAGGAGAAGACAAGACCCCCAACCCCGGCGGGACCGCCTGGGCAGTCTCGGGGGCCTCGGTGTCCCTCTTCAAGAGTACCCCGAGTTGAGGCGTGTGGTGCGCCAGGACCCGGACAGGGGGGTTCTCGAGCAAAGCGCACGGCCCAATGGGCCAAAGGGGCGGGGGGGTAGGGTCGTTACACATTAACCCCTCCAGAGCCGGTTCGCATTCCGCTGCCTATCCTGGTCTCCCTGAACTTCCCAGGCTCTGTCCCCAACCGCGCCCTACCTGCTCCCCGAGGGTCGTGGGATGCTGCGTGGTAGGGGCGCGGTGTGCCAGGAACCGCAAAGCCAAAACGCAGGCAATGCCGGCTGCGAGTGGCCCCTGAGGCCTGTCGCATCCCCTTTATAGCTCGCGCCCCGCCCCCGATGCCCGGCGCGCCCCGCCCGGGCCCATTCACCTGCTGTTGAGAACCAGACACCGCTCAGCGCAAAGCGAGCCGCCGGGCTGCGCGGTCCGGCCGTCGGGGCTGGCGGGGCGGGGGCGCCGCCGAGACGGATCCAGTTTCCACCTTTTCTTAAATGCGCTGCTGAAAGTTGAGCCGGCCCTGGCCTCGGGAGCCAACGTTGCTTTCTCCCCCCATGGCTCTCCGTGCACCCCAAGGCTCCCACCCCCACTCTGGGAGGGGGGCGCGAAACTGCACCCTCAAGGGCCTCATACATATTTTAGGGAGCAGGACAGGCCGGTAACCGGAGCTAGACCCGGACGGTGAGGGGGCGGCCCCTGGGGACCCGATACCCTGTATCCCTTTCATCTCGGGGCGCAGGCGGGGGAGGAGGTGGCTCCGGACGACCTCAGGCCCTCACTTTGCTACCCTGTCCTGTGCACCCAGTGCCCTCCCTCAGCAGGTTGGACGCCAGTCTGCCCGGCGGTGGCATCCTCCTCCCTCTAGAGAGAGCTTTTCCGCCGCTCCACCAACATCCCTCACTACCCGCGACGCGTAGTTTTGGGTTCCGCGACCCTCGTGTCAGGTTTAGGAAGGACCCCTAAACCTGGGCTACTCCAACCTCGAAGATGGAGCCCCTCGCTCCGTCCCTGGACACGGCCCTTCTTTCTCGATCCTGGTGTTTCGGCTTGTCTCTCTGGCCAATTTAGTTCTTTCCCACCCCCTGCCCATCCTGCTTCCCTAAGCTCACCCTCTCCTCGGCAGTCAGGGATGTGCTGAAGATGTTGAGCGAAGAGGTCTTCACCTTCCCGTCTCCCCTTCCTTCTCCCTCCGCCGGGCAGGATGTCTGGGCTGCCCCCTCCCTCCCCCACCTAGACCCGCCCGGGGGTGGGGGTGGAGGGCGGCGGCGGTTCTGCCTTTGGCCTCGCTCAGATTGGTGTGGACCCGGCGCTGACAGGGGCTGTAGGTCCATGGCGCGCATAACTAGCATTTGTCAGTGAGACGGTCCCGGGTTGGGGTCCTCCTGCGCTCCAGTTAGCAGGATCGCGATCTCCAGCGATTCATTTCACCTATTAAAGCCTCAGTTTCCCCATTTGCAAAATGGGCATAATGACTCCCACCTCTCAGGAGGATAAAGAAAATGCACGTGTGAGCACTGGGGTACTTCGTGACCCGTAGATCTCTGAACCCGCATCATCACCGCTGCGGGCTGCGTACCCCCAGAGCTCGATGCCTCTGGATGTTCGTCCCCGCCGACGGATCCCAGGTTCCTGGAGCTGCCCCTTGAGATGTCGCCACTACCACTACCCCACGCCCTCCAGGGCCTTGTGCTGGGTGCTAAGGTCCACTGGGGAAGCCGGAGTACTGCCTTTCTATCTTGGCCCAGGCCCCAGCCCTTCTGGCTTGTTCTAGAATCTCAGTGTGCATCAGTTGACACTTGCAGGATGCTTGAAACCCAACGAATCCCCCATTTTCCGAAAAACGGTGTGTTCGTGCGTCTGTGTGTTTTTTCTTCGAGCTGCACAAGGTCTCTATTACCATTTTCGAAGGGCCCGGGAAACCCAGAGATTCATCTCGAGGTTGCGGGGGAGGCGGGGGTGGCGAGTGCAAGGCTTGATAGGGAAAGAACGAGAAAACCAGAGACAGACCAGTGAAAGGCGATCCTGCCATAGGAATCTACTCCAACTCTTACAACGAGTGAGGAAACCATATATGGTCCTAATATATCCCGGGAAATATCCTGGAGGTTAGGTGAAAAGCGCAAAGGACCCATGGGCTTCCGTTTGTGTAGAAATATAAATGCGGAGGGGGGGGGGTGGTCTAGGTATCAGGCTTGCTCCACCGGCTGGCAAGACACATATAGGGGTGGCTTCATGGGAGAACTGGGGGCCAAGGGGCAGGAGACTTTTTCTTTTTGCCGTATGTCTTTCTGGACTGTTTGAAGTGTACATTTGTTTACCAAATGATTGTATTAAATTTTCAATTAAAAAAAGAAACCGGGGCGCCTGGGTGACTCAGTGGGTTAAAGCCTCTGCCTTCAAGCTCAGGTCACAATCTCAGGGCCCTCCAATCGAGCCTTGCATCAGGCTCTCTGCTCTGCGGGAAGCCTGCTTCCCCCTCTCTCTCTGCCTGCCTATCTGCCTACTTGCGATCTCTCTCTATCAAATAAATAAATAAAACCTTAAAAATAAATAAATAATAAATAATAATTTAAAAAGAAACTGTAGAAATCGCTTTTTAAAAACTCTTATTTGGGTTGCTGAAGCCTGGAGGGATTGAATCAGAGAGGGTGAGCGGAAGGCTAAGCCGAAGATTGAGCAGTGGTGGGGAGGACCAGGCGGGGGTTTGGGGTAGGGGGCCCCCCTGGGGTTCTCTGCTCCTAGGTGCAGGTCCAGTGCCAGACCCACCCGGACAGGGAAGCAAGGGTGCGTGGCCCCTGTGTCCCTGCAACGTAAGACTTGAGCACCACCCCATCCATAGGTGTCCTTGACCAGAGTCAGCGGAGAAGGCGCCTGGCGGGGATAGGGGACTGAGCACTGGGTAGATGCTCAGGGCCTGGGATTTGAGTCCAGCCTCTATTTCCTCCTCTGTAGGAGAAACGGAGAAGACGCGCCACACCTCCTTCCCAACGAAGGATAGGGGCGGAAAAAGGGCGCCCGGCCCCTGGAAATAAACCGTGTCGAAGAGAGCTCAGCCAGGGCCCCTTCAGGGCTAGAAACCTAGCATTCCCACCCCACCCAAGGGCCCAGGGCTGCAACTCCCACCTTCCGGCATCTGTTGTACCCAGGAGAGCAAGTCCGCGACGCACCCACAAGCGTGGAGCCCCGGTCCCAGTCCCCCAGCCTGGGGTTGGCTTCAGGGCCCTAGGACTCCAGAGCTCAAAGCTCAGAGGCTCTATGGAGAGACTGAGTCTGCAGTTGGTGGGGGAGGCATCTCGCAACATTCCCCAGATTAGCCTGAGGTCGGCGGCCAAATATGGTTTTGGCCATGGTCCATGTTTCACTTCCCTTGTCCAAAGCAGAATGTAGCTGAATAATTCAGCCCTCAAATCAGACAAACACTTTGTTTTGGGATGCGTCAGAGAGTTAGGATTTAGTTAGGATAATCTGCATTGTTGTTGTTGTTTTAAAAGATTTTATTTATTTGGTTTTTTTTAAAGATTTTATTTATTTGACAGAGAGAGAGAGAGAGAGAGATCCCAAGTAGGCAGAGAGGCAGGCAAGGAGGGGGAAGCAGGCTCCCTGGGGCTCCATCCCAGGACCCTGAGACCATGACCTGAACCGAAGGCAGAGGCTTTAACCCACTGAGCCACCCAGGAGCCCCTAAAAGATTTTATTTATTTGACAGAGAGAGACACAACGAGAGAGGGAACACAAGCAGGTGGAATGGGAGAGGGAGAAACAGGCTTCTCACTGAGCAGGGAGCCCGATGCACGGCTTGCTCTATCCCAAGACCCTGGGATCATGATCTGAGCTGAAAGCAGACGCCTAATGACTGAGCCACCCAGGCGCCCCTAGAATAATATGCATTTTTAATCACCCAAGGTGCTTATTTGCTGGGCGCCTCCCTGACCTTTCTGGGCCTCAGTTTCTTCATCTGAAAATTGGGAGCTTACCCAAGTCAGAGGACTGTTTGGAGCATCGAATAACGAACTGTTTTTGCAAGTGCTTTGGAAACAACAAAGCGTTTCCTCAGGGGACAGTTCTTCTTAGTCCCGCAGTCACCACCCACACTCGAGGGGGTCAAGTCGTCCCCCTTTCTGGACCGAGGCAGTGAGGCTCCTGCACGGGCTTGGCACCGTCTTTTCCCTGCGCGCAGGCAACCGTAGAGAGGGCGACGCGTTCAGTTCCAGACCGTCGCGTCCCTCCCTCCCTCGCTCCTGGCTGGTGCCGTCTCCCCGCGTGCACCCCACTGGGTCCTGCGGAGGCCCCCTCTGCGCCACCGCGCACCCCGCCGGCCCAGGCGCGGGTTCCTCTCAGCCTCCGCGTCCGCCCCAGTGTCTCCTCTTGCTTGTCTGTGTTGGGGTCTGGTTTGCCTCCCGTCTGCCCCACCCTCCCAGGGCTGGGGGGGGGGGGTTGTCTGATCCAACCCGGAGTCTTCCCCAGGAGGGATCAGAGGCCCAGCTAGGACCCGCGTGCCAGCCAGAGCCAGGACGGGGGCCCAGCCCAGAACCCCACTGGATGGGGACAACTGAAGCTGGGGATTAAGAATGAAATGCTAGGGGCGCCTGGGTGGCTCAGTCGTTAATCGTCTGCCTTCGGCTCAGGTCCTGATCCCAGAGTCCTGGGATCGAGCCCCGCATCAGGCTCCTTGCTCAGCAGGGAGCCTGCTTCTCCCGCTACCATTCCCTCTGCTTGTGTTCCCTCTCTCGCTGTGTTTCTCTCTGTCAAATAAATAAAATCTTTAAAAAAAAAATTAAAAAAAAAAAAAGAATGAAATGCTGACAGACACCCCACCCCACCCCGACCCCCCGCGGAGGGCCCTTGGGAGCTCCCAGGACTCAGAATTGACACAGTCCCCTGAGGGCCTGGCCTCTAGCCTAGTGGGGCAGGAGAGGGGTGGGGCTCGGGAACATAGAGGAGTGGGTGCCAAGCAGATGCCGGGATGCCTAGAACGAAGTTTCCCTGGGTTTCCAGGCTGCAGGCTGACAGACCCTCCTGCCAGGAGATGATGCAGGCGGAGGGCTGGAGAATGGGCAGATGTGGAAGAGAGGAGGGGCCAAGCAACTTGGGTGGAGGTTGGGGGACTGGGCGCATCAGGAATTCCTGAAGCTCTTTTATAGCTCCTGGTGTCGCACTTTGCCAAGTACAGGAACCGGTAGCCCCGCCCTAAAGGTGGTGGGGTCCGTCTTAAGAAGCAGCCTTTGCCCTATGTCAAGGGGTTGGAGGTGCTGGGAGCACCCTGGACAGGAATGGGCTGGATGGCAAGGGGTGGGGGGGCCTCGGGTCACCTGCCCAGGCTTCTAGCACTGTCCTGGTAACAGGAAATGCAGGCTCTGGGACAGCAAAGGCTACGTCTGTCTTGTTCACTGCTGGATCGCCATGCCAGACTCTCTCCGAAGTTGCTCTGCAAATATGTGTTTGAGTGAATAAACAAGAACAGGTACACAGTGCAGTACCGCCAGGGTCCCGCAGGAACCCTCTTCCCCCCATGGAGAGGGAGAGCCGGGTTTTTTTTTTTGCAGAGGAGCTGGGTAACAGCGGCGGGAATCATCCTGGACCTTTCTCTCTGTCACAGTCACGGCTGCCTGCTTGAATTTCCTCCAATGACTGAGGCCATCCCCAGGGAGGCAGAAACTGCTCAGCATGACTTCTGGGGACCTCTCCTCCCCTCCCCTTTGCATCTCATGGACGTGGTTTTGGACACATCAGTTCTACCTCTAGAGTGCCGTTTCCTCTGTAAAGTGAGAGAGCTGGAAGGAACCCTAAGAGCTGTGATTGCTTTTCCCAAAGCTGATCTGGAAATACCTTCCCTTTCTTCCTTCATCCCTTCGTTTCTCTTGATCAAGACACATGGAAGAAGGGTGCTGTGGCCATTGAAATGGAGGCAGATGAGCTGGGCTGGACTTGGATGAGAAGAGCCCCCCTCCCCCACCCCGTGCACTGCGGGGTGCGAGGCAGGGCAAGTCCCAGGATGCTTCTAATGATGTCACAGGCTCCTGCTGGTCAAATTAGCACATAGTCCCTCAGCCAAATCACCAAGTTCTGGAATTCTGGATCATCAAGCAGACTGGCCCTTCAAGGAGCTCACGTTCTCTCTGAGACAAGAGGACAAGAGTGTGCGATGCTGGGCCACGCTCCAGCTTCCGCTTCCGGGAAACCAGAGCTGGCCGGGAACTTCCCTTCCAGCAGACACGGGCTGGGCTGGGGAGGGGGGTGTCCAAGATAGCAGAGGCCATAGATTCAGCAGGCACCCAGCATGGTCCCTCATTCTCTCACTGACCCGCAGAATGTCTGTGCGGGCTCAGAAACCTTCAGGGGTGACAGGAACAATAGATGCCCCAGAGCCAGCACCCCCCCCCAATGCTGGGAATCTGCCTTCGCTTCAGACCTTGCCTCAGATGCAGGTTTGGGGCTCCCTCCCTCCATCCTCTCTTCTGGAGTTGGGAAGCCGCCCCCCCCAACCGGGTCCCAATTCACTGGGTCCCTATCAGATGCCTGAGCCTCAGCCTGAGGCCACCTGCCCGCTGATAGGGTCTCTTTAAAGAATTGATTTCCACAGTCCCTAAAGTGATTCCTGAGCAGTAAATTTCCTATCACCCTGGCGCTCTGCTCCATGAATGATTTAGCGCCTCGGAGGGGCTGGAACGGTCTTCCTGTGCACTCGGAGGCCTGTAGCTGTGACATCACTATCCCTGCTGGTGATGGATGGTCTCTTCTGCCCTAATGGGAGGAGAGTGCACAGGGCCGTCTGGGAGGGGGTCGGGCCATGGAAGTAAGTACCCATCTGGCTCCACACATTTCTGCTTTGGGGGGGCTTCCTGATGGACCAGCCAGCTAATTGCCCTCCAAGGTACCTAGATAAAGGGCTTGAGTCCATCTCTCTGTCCTCAGCCCAGGGGACCAGGCTTATTTCAGAGTGGGGTTTGTCTTTCCAGTTCCTAAAGTGCTCCTGAGAGAGGAACTATACGTACCACGTGGCCTCTTGCCCTGCTCTGACTTTACAACATACGCACACACTCGCACACACATATGCACACACACACACGCACCTACACGGGTGTGCGCACACACGTCCGCTTTCTCAAGGGCGCTCTCAGGAAGTTCATCATTATGTCCCGCCTAAATCTTCCCTGCTGCCACTGGAGGCTGGTTTTTTTTTTCCCCCTGAATCCATCTGGAACGGACAGAGAACAGCTGCTTGTTCCGTGCCATATGCTAATCCTCCAAGCTCCCATGGTGAATGATGACCCGGTCCTGATCCCTGCGTGCCCTCATCCCCCCTCCCATCCTCGCTCCTCTAAGCTTCCGTGACCCCCGTCTTCCCAGTTCCACCAGCCTCCGGGGGAAAAGACAATATTTTTTGTCAGTCAGCATCCATAGGTGACCGACTTCTTCCAGTGGAGGGCAGGTGGAAAAGACAGCACCTGAACGAGAGAGAAGTTTCTCCCACACTAGCGACCATGACCCCAGCAGGCCCCACCTCCTTGGAAGACGTGTAACCTGAAGTACCAGCTCCTGTTTCCAAACGCTTCCCCATTGGCCTACACTGCCGTCAATCATTAGGTTGGGTTTTTTTTTTTTTGTTTTTTTTTTTTCTCTAAGCCTGGTCCCGGGCTCTCAGGGGGCTTGTCCGCAGGATCCCATGTCTTAGCAAAGACCCAAAGGAGTGCAATGCAGAGTGGGTAAGTCTCCTCTCTGTTTTGCTTGGACAGTTGCGTGGAGATATAATTTACGTACAATAAAATTAATAAATGTTTAGCCTACAGTTAGATGAGCTTTGACAAATACATACATCTATGTTCCCGTCAGCACGATCAGGATATAGAACATTTCCACCACCTCTAAACTTTCCTTCATGCCCCTTCCAGGTCAGTTTCTTTTCCCCAGCCCCCTACCCCCTACCTCGCCTCCAGCCCCTGGAACTGCGGATCTGCTTTCCATCACTATAGTTTTGTCTTCTGTAGAATTTCCTATAAATGCAACTACATAGTATACAACCTTTTGAACCTGGCTGCTCTCACTCAGCATGATGCCTTTGAGATTCATCCAAGTTCTGTGTATTAATGGTTCACTCCTTTTTATCGCTGAGTTGTATTTTGCGTATGGGCGTACCGCAGTTTGTGCATCCATTCCCGCCCCATCCCCGAGTTGACTGACATTTGAATTGCTTCCAGTGTCCGCCTGCCAGGAATAAAGTTACTAGCGACATTCGTGTACCTGTGTCTTTGTGAACATATCTCCGTCGGAGTTTGTGCTAGCAAATGTTCGACAGCCAGGTCTCTGGGGTGGGAGAAAGCCCTGGTCCACAGCATTTGATGGTTTCCAAGGTATAGATACTCCCACTGGAGCAATTTGAAGCCTTCAACATGCTACCGCTGATTTTCTTTTCACTTGTCTAGTGAGAGAGATGAGAGATTCGGTTCTCCACATCCCTGTCCACACTCGACATGCCAGTCTTTTTAATGTTAGCCTTCTCTGCAGGGCACAGAGCTCCATCTGCCTGCGGCATCAGTTGGCATCGTCTTGGTGACTTACGGTGCTGCTCATCTTTTCATGTGCTTGTGAGCCTGGCCAGGGCAGTTGTTGTTTTTTTTGTTGTTGTTTTAAAAAGTTGGCTCCAGGGGTCCCTGGGAGGCTCAGTGGGTTAAACCCTCTGCCTTCTGCTCGGGTCATAATCTCAGGGTCCTGGGATCAAGCCTGCTCGGCAGGGAGCCTGCTTCCCCCTCTCTCTCTGCCTGCCTCTCTGCCTTCTTGTGATCTCTCTCTCTCTCTTTGTCAAATAAATAAAATAAAATATTTTTTAAAAAATAAAAATAAAAAGTTGGCTCCACACTCGACATGGGATTTGAACGCAGGACCCTCAGATCAAGAGTCACGTGCTCTACCTGCTGAGCCAGCCAGGCTCCCCTGGGTGGGTCGGTTTTGAGGGGGCTGGGAGAAGGTCCTGGCTCAGGAGTGCTCTGGGGAAATGTCGTGGAGTGAAGGGCCACAAAGAAGGGCTCCAGGCCCCCAGCAGCCACCACGGAAACCTGGGGCAGCCAGGGCGGAGGATGGGCTCAGAAAGCAAGCAGCCGTGACTGAGGCCGCAGAGAGGTCACACTTTACATACAGAGTTCTTCCTCCAACACTTCCACTTCTCTCCTCAGAGCTCAGCGCCGTCAGAAGATCTGAAGCCCGATGGCAATGCGCATTTTCTAGGTTCACGCAGAGGGTACTTGGCAGCCTAAGGCTCAGACCCGGTCTGCTCACTCCCAGCTGTAAACTGCCACTTTGTAGTTTGCGAAAAGCTTTCCCATACTTCACCTCATGGGCTTCTCGGCACAACCCCGTTCCACTAGTGAGGGAAACTAAGGCTCTGGGGACAGAGTGACTTTTTAAAGCCCTATTGTCCCTGAGTGGCTGAGCCTGGATTTGAACCCTGGTTTCTTGGCTCTCTGGCTTCACTGTTTGTCCCTGTGAGGCTCACCTGCCATCAGCTTGTGTTGGGATCCAAGGAGTCCCCTCTATCCTGCTTAATTCTATGCGCGGCGGTGGGGGGCACAGCGGGAGCTAACCCAGGGGACCTGCCCTTGGCCTTAGCCAGTTCTAGCTAGCTGGAGCTCAGTGACCTTCAACGAACTGTTTTCTCAGTCTGTGAAGCATGCAATTCTGGATTTCAGGGCTGTGAGTTCGAGCCCCACATGGGGTGTAGAGATGACTTAAAAAAAAACAAAAACAAAAAACTATTTTCTTGGAGCAGTCGGTGGGGGAGTCAGTAGAGCCTGCTGCTCTTGATCTTGGGGTCATGAGCTCAAGCCCCACATTGGGTTTAAAAGAAAAAAAAAAGTGTTGAAAAAGAAAAAAAAAGAACTGTTTTCTTACCACGGTGGCTTTGACTTGTCCAAGGACCCCCAGACATCTTGCTTCCAGTTGCCCTCGGTCATGAGATTAGAAAACCAGGATATTCTTCCCGAAGACTCTGCTCACATTTGCTGCACCTTCTGTTTTCCTCATGAAAGTCCAGACACGAATGCCATAAGTCCCCGTGTGTATTCGCCAGCAGGCTCGGACCCCCATCTCTGCTTGTCCAAGCGCCTGATGGGGACAGTACCTCTCTGCACATAGTAGGCACGTGTTCAAGTTCGTTCAATAAATGAATGGCAGTTGTTAATGAACACAGGTTCTTTGCCGGAACTGTAATGAATTTAGAAGCCCCGGCGGCGGGAGATGACATTTGCTGAGTGGGTGTTTTACACTCCTCACCACAGCTGTGTGAGACCGTGGTTATTCCGCCCACTTGTTTGGATGAGAAAACTGAGGCGTCCTAGGTTTCATAATTTGGCTAGGATGTGGTGCAGCCGGGACTCGAATTGAGTCTCAGTGCCGTGCCGACTGACTTCTGTCCATTGTATGTGAGGAGAGTGAGTGCTCACACCCCCCACCCCGCCCATGGGCCCTTTGGCCCCCAGTGGGCAGAGGGCCTGAGCTACAGACAGGCCCTGGCGGCTTCTGGCCGAATATGCTCTAGAAGGGAGTGAAGATGGCCGTCCCAAAACTGAATTTCAAACTGTCCTCTAGAGCTACATCTCTAAACCCGGCAGCAGCCACACCCTTAGAGATGGTCACTCTGCTCCAGAGAATCAAGGCCTGGGGACTTTCTGTCCATTTTGACATCAAACAGATAAGGCCCAGACATTTCAGGCTGTGCTGGCCTCGGGCCACACTCAGCAGCCATTTGCTGCCTGTGGCTTTGGCGGCCTGAGGCCACCAGAGGCCTGAGTATCAGTACCCGAGTTTCCTGCCACACGTCTTGGGAGGGGGAGATGATGGGCATTGTGGGGAAGGTAATGTTACTCCGTTAATGTCCGACTCCCTGAAAACCACCGAGACACATTTCATTTACGGGCTTGTTTATTTGAGGCCTGCTTCCAGAAGGAGCAGACAATGGAAGACCGGCTACATAAGAACTGTCCACAGGAAAAAACCAGCAAAACCCCCACAGAGGAGGGGGTCTAGCAAGCCATGGGACCACCAGCTACTGCCACAGGCGGAGTAGAGGCCCAGGGAGCCCTTACTGTTTGCATCCCAAGAAACAGGCTAAGATAAACTTTCGGGGTGTGGTGGCCTCCCCTGCCGTGGCTCACACCTTCCCTCCCCCTGAACGCACAGGGGACCTGAGGGGCCCAGGTCTTGGCCAGAGGACAGATCTGAGCTTGTGCCATATGGGTTCCTCTTGTGAGAGAAACAGGTTCCGGCAAAGGCGCTCCTCCCCCCCCCCCCTCAGTACTCGTCTGGTTTGGGGTGGGGTGCTGAAGCCGGATGGCCGGGCACCTGAGCAGCTCTGCAGAGACCAGTTCCCGGCCTGGAAGGAGCGGGGCATGAACTGGGGCCCGGCCCAGGTGGCCAGTCCCCACCCGGCCTTCCTGGGAGCCCTCAGCAAGAGTGAGCGGCAACAGCGAAACTTCAGGGCGCCGGGAGGAACCTATCATCTTTCTCTCTTTCCTCCACAGCCCATTCTGTGGGGGCTGGAGGAGAGGGCTGGGGAGACTGGCGAAAAGCCACCTGAGGCCGCTTTTCAGTGAAACCATCCATGTACCGGATAGAGTTACTTGTATCAAGTGCACAAGGCTTTTAATCCACTTTGTAATCAAACAGGGCATCACTCTGGGCTGCTAGGAGCCTGATTCGACAGCCTATTTCCACCCACTTCACAGGTGGGGAAACCGAGGTACAGCGGAGCCGGAGAAGTTATCCAGTCAAGCCGGCCCTCACCTTTGCAGAGGCCGGGGTCGGGCGAGACTCAGCCCGGGCTGGGGTTGCTTCCGTGCCTGTGGATCTTTCCAGGTTACCTCAGGATCTACCGAGACTGCGGTGGGGGAGGGGCTGTATGCAAACACAAACATTTCATCATCCAAGCATGCCCATGGACTTGAGTTTGAGTCTGCCGAAGCTAGGTACCTTCTCTGGATCCCAGCCCAGACCCGCTGAAGGACTGACTGGCTGCACGTCGCCCTCATTCTGCCTGTAGCCAAGACAGTTTCCACTCTGGTTGGAGCCCTCCCCCCTCTCCGGAGGGCTTTCAGTCTCCTTCCAACGCAGGCCTCAGGTTCTGCATCTGGGAAAACAGGGGCCATGCTGGTGGCCTGGAGCCGCTGTGCACCTCAGATGAGACAAAGGAGGGAAGCGAGCTTTGCTAAGTAGAAAATGCTAGGCCCCCTCCCCCTCCCCGGGAGGGGCAATAGCCTGTCTGGCCAGAGGCTAGAATGTGAGTTGGGAACTTGCTGCCTGTCTGGGAGGGGCCCCCTTCCTGGGGGCCGGGAGAGGCCCTGGGTCGCCCAGTGAAACAAAGGAAGCCACTCAGTTTGGAATTTGAGGCACCAACGGATCATCTGAGGGTATAAGTGTGTCCCAAATATCGCACAGGACATTCTCATACTAAAAACCTATTTTTATGGCACCCCACCCCCCAGCCCCCTGCTGATCACAGTGTCTGACAAGCTGCTGGGCCCCGGGGCTGTCCTCCTAGGCCCTCCAGAAGGTTCTAACTCTTTCTGTCCCCCCCCCCCCCCCCGCCCCCTTCTTGATGCCTGTGTTCTCAGCTCTCGCTCTTGTCTCCGTCTCCTCGACTCTGGCGCTCCTGCCCTTGGCTGTCCTGGGCGGTCCGTCCTCGGCCTCCATCCCACACACCCGGCCGTCCCCCAGGGTGACACGGGGGAGCAGGACTAAGATGCCTGGTGCTGAGGACTCAGGTCCATCCCCACGGGACCCGCCTGCACAGCCATGAAGGTGAGACCCCTGAGGGTGAGTGGAGAGTGCGGGGGGGGATGAGGCCCTCCCTGTTCCCCGTGATGTGAGGGACCCAAGCCTGGGGCTCCAGGCCACAGCCCTTCCCACCCCAGCCCACCCAAAGGCCAGTTGGGACCTGACCTTTATTCGAGCTAAACACCGTCCCTCTGTACAGGGAAGGGGAAGGCAGCAGGAATAGCCTGTCGGAGGCTGAGCTCCCAAGCTCCCCCCACGTGTGGCAGGAGAGCAAAGGGCCTCACCAGACCTGTGCCACCCAGGGGCCCAGCTGAGCCGAAGCACCAGGGACCTCCCTCCACTGCCTTCCTGCCCCAGGGAAGGAGCTGAGACCCGGCCGGCCCGGCTGGGTGGGAACAAGTCTGGGGAATAAGGAGCCAGGCCCCACCTACGGCTGGGAGCATCCGCTGGCTTTCCTGGCTCGTGTGAACTTACACAAGCTACCTGACCTCTGTGAGCCTCAGTTTCCTCATCGGCCTCGTGGGGACATCAGGCTTAATGTCAGTAAGCTATGTAGAGCTTTGTGCACAGTGGAGGGAAATGGGAGACCCAAAATAGATGTTTCTTCTCTGTCTTTGCTGGGCCACCTCCTGTATCTTATTACCTGATAATTAGCCGGGGTGGCGGGGTGTGTGTGTGTATGTGTGTGGCGGGGGGACTGCCCTTGGCAGACAGGACAGCCATGCAGCCTCAGAGGGTCCCACAGACCCCCTCCAACTCCTGGAGGCGCTGAGTGTGGGAACAGAGAGGATTTTAGTACCAGCCACGGGAAGCCAAGCTTCTGGGCCTGAGCCAGGCGCCCAGGAAACACAGCTGCCTTAGGGACAGGAGCCCAGGAAACGGAGACCCTCCTCCCTGGGAGGGTCACATTACCTGAGTGACAGAGAAACCCTGGAAAGAGGCAAGGGGACCGCAGCCTTGGAAGTGCCAGCCCTACTCAGGTCTGTGCGCCCTGGGGGTGTCATCCGGCAAAATTTGTTTGGGGCTTTGGATTTTTATTTTTCCTTTCTCTCTAATTTTCTTTTCAAACTTACGTTTGGTGCTTCCGTCATTATGGAAATAATCCCGAAACTGCAGAGAGAGACCACCAAGCAGACCAACCAACCCCCTGCAAAAGCCACTGACCATCACCCACTGTAGGCTTTTCTAGTCTTTTTGTCCAAGTGCATTTCGTTTTAATAAAATAAGCGCATTTTGTATATGCTGTTTTATATCTTTTCTCACTGAGTCATCTTTTCTCATTTGGGAATATTGTATCCTCTGATCATTAATAACCCCAGTATTCCATCCCAGGCTTATTCCTTAACTTGTCGAGCCCATCTTAAGGACATTTGTGCAATTTCCAATTTCTGGCTATAACACAAATTTAGAACTTTTTTTTTAGGATGTATTTTGAGAAGTGTTACCGCTAGATCAAAGAGTATACAAATGCAAAACATTAATTTTTAAAGTATTTTATTTATTTATTATGATTATTATTTTCTAAAGAAAATTTTACTTATTTGGGAGAGACAGAGAGAGAGAGCATGAGCAGAGAGAGGGAGAAGCAAACTCCCTGTTGAGCAGAGAGCCCGACATGGAGCTCTATCCCAAGACCCTGAGATCCCTACACCAACTGAAGGCAGATGCTTAACCCACTGAGACACCCAGGTGCCCCTATTGTGATTATTTTGTAAGTAAACTCCACTGCCAGTGTGAGATCACAACCCCGAGATCAAGAGTCGAGTGCTCCATGGATTGAGCCAGCCAGGCGCCCCAAATTTAAAACATTATTGATTCATATTACATTAGCCACACGCAGACACAGGTGTCCTGTCGTAAATTCCAACAAGCGGGCAGTATATGCCATCGGCTCTGGTCTTGGGCTCTCCGTGATCTGGACAGCATCCCTGCACCCCCCCATCATCCCTCCACACCCACAACAGCACCCCACATGCTACCACAAGGGGCAGGGCTGAGGGACTCCTTCCCTTGTCCTCAGTCCCCAGGACCATCGTCCTCCTTGCTTGGGGCCCTGGGACCCTGGGAACATAGCAATTCATACAATGCAGTACTGATGTCTGGGGATTCAGGCTGGTGTGGCCACCATCTGGGCTAAGCTCCTCCTTCTTGTCCAGGGCTGTGGCTCAGGGTATTTGCCCCCCTCCCGGGGCCAGCGACAGCCAAGGAGGGGCCAGCACGAAGGCAGGGGATGGGTGGTGAGGTGACTCTTCATCATGGAGTCGGGCAGGACCCAGGAGTCACTGTCAAGAAAGATTCCAATCAAAAAAAAAAAAAAAAAGAAAGATTCCAATCCTCGTGGCTGTCAGTCTTTCCGCAGACGCCGGAGGGGAGCTGATCGGCCCCTGGGCTCCTTCCTTCCTCCATCTGTTTGCAGGGCTCCATTTTCACCCGTAGTCCTTAGGACTTCCAAGAAAGAGCTCCCTGAAGGAAAAGCTTCCAGGCTCTAATGCTGAGAGAAACTTGGGGAAAAGTCTATGGATTTGATTTGCACCTTCCCCCCACCCCCTTTTACAGCTGAGGACACGGGGACTGGGTGTCACGAGTGACTTGGCCAAAGCCGCACCAGGTCAGTAACACACAGTGATGGCACTAGACTCCAGGTGCCGTCCCTCTCCAGGTGTTTTGAAACGCCCACCCGCAGGAAGGTGTCAGCTCCGCAGCCCTTCAAATGGCCCCCTACTTCTCATCTGCCATGCCAGGACTTCCAGGCCCCTCCTGAAGGTTTTAGGGCTTGGTGGTGCCCATTCCTGTGCTCTGAGGGGCGCCTCTGACTGACTCCTTTCCTGGGCAGCAGCCCCAAGACCCAGCCTTCCCGCCTCAGCTTTGCCCACACTAACTCATCTGCCCTAACGCCTCCTGACCCATCCCCAGCTGCCCCATCCTTCAGGACCACCTTTAAAAGCCGCCTCCTCCAGGAAGCCTTCCCTGACCCCCAGCTGGAAGTGCTTTCTCCCTCCTGCAGCTGGGGGGTGGGGCAGACCACTCCCCTGAGGTTGGAAGACGCCCCTCCTTCCGGGGGTCTGGGTCTGGGGTCTGAGGCCTGTTGGGTGGGAGCCTTACTTGTCTGGGTGGGAGGAAATAAAGCCATGGTGGGTCTTGGAGGTTGAGAACTTTCCGTGTGATTCTGTCAGCAGTGAAGGGCCTTGGCATAAAGAGAGCAACTGCCAGGGCAGAAGGTGGAGGATGGACTGGAGCGCAAAGAGCAGGAGGGGAGGAGTCTGCTAGAAATCCCCAGAACGGCTCCCGAAGGCCCCAGAGAATGCTGGCTGCAAGTGGAGCCGGAGGGAGCACCCAGGGCTTTGTGGAAGGGGGCCTTCCAGGACTGACCATATAGGGACACGTGTCCCAGGCTGGACACAGCGTGGCACTTCCATGACGGGCCGTGGGTCCAAGGGCCAGGCAGAGGGACCCTATGGGGACGAGGGCAAGCGCTGGCCAAGATGACTCCAGTTCCAACCAGCCATGTCCTCCGTGACTGGCCTCCTGCAAGGCGCCCTATTTCCTGACCTAGGCCTGGGGGAGGACACGAGTTTAAGAGGCCAGCTGGAGCAAAGGGGAGGAAATGCAGGGGACCCCTCAGTGCCTGTAAGCTCCCCCCAGTTCTCCCTACAGCCCTGTTTCCTTACCCGAGGTACCCGGGGACAGTAGGGCACACCCTGCCAGGCTGTGGCTGGGACAGTGACACCAGCCCGGGTATTGGGGCATCAGTGCACACGTAGTAGGACTTCAAAAGCACGTAACTGGCCCTCTGACTTCCAGGCAGCAGTAGGGCTGGCTCTGGGACCTCCTTGTGACCATGGGGGAGGGCTAGGGGGTGGGGGGTGCAGGGGAGAGGAGGGTAAGCAGGGCAGGGGTCTGCACAAGGAGCCCGGCCAGGCCCAGCAGGAGGCAGGACAGAGGGGGCTGGGGGAGCAGAGCTGGGGCACCCAGGTGTCTCCATCCTGAAGCCTGGCCTGGAGGTCTCAGGGTCACAACTGCAGTACTATAGGACTTCCTGTGCAGGGGGAGGGCAGTGAGAGCCGGGAGCAGGGGAGGGGCTAGGCGAACAGCAGGGAGGAGCTCCCCCACCCAGCCCCAGCCCAGCTGTCCTGGGGGCGTCCTGATCGGATCTCGGATCTCGTGGGTCGCCCTGCCTCTCAGCAGAGTCAGGGGAAAGGCCCTGTGGTGTTTGGAGGCAGCAGGCCCATCACCATGTCACCTACTGGATGAGAGCAGCTCGGGGGTGTCGTGGGGGGCACGCAGGCTGCAGCCTGAGCTGACTGTTTAAAGTTCAGGTTATCTCGGTTTACCGCTGAGAGGACGCAAAGCCATCCGTGGGTATTAACTGCCACCCTGCTTCCAATGTTAGTTTGCCCTTCCAGGGTTCCAGCCCCCGCAACACCCGAAGTGGCTTCTGGAGTTGATGGAGGCTCTAAGACTGGCCCTGTCCTCTCCAAGTGGCTGCTGGGTCCCTCCCCTGCCACCTGCCTCCCCAAATAAAGAGCTTGTGGTTGTCACCTTGGAGCTGGACAGGGACCTTCAATCCAATGTGTTTTCCCCACACAGTTGTCCTCAAGGCAGGCACTCACTCTTATCATTTTATTTTACTTTTTTATTTTAAAGATATTTATTTATTTGACACAGAGAGAGAGAGATCACAAGTAGGCAGAGCAGCAGGCAGAGAGAGAGGGGGAAGCAGGCTCCCCGCTGAGCAGAGAGCCCGATGCGGGGCTCGATCCCAGGACCCTGAGATCAAGACCTGAGCTGAAGGCAGAGGCTTAACCCACTGAGCCACCCAGGTGCCCCTTATCATCTCCTTTTAGTAGGGAGCTGCGATTCTGGGGGCCATTCTGGAAGGTGACCTGCCCACGGTCCAAGTTCTCCAGATATCAGCTTTTTCCTGCCTGTAGCCTCCAGCTGAGAGAGAGCCATAGCTCAGCTCCGTCTGGCCTGGTCCTCTCCTCCCTCAGCACCAACTTGGGGAGGAGCACCTCCCTCCCTCCCTCCTTCCCTCCCTACCTTCTTCCATTTTAAGTACACTCCACACCCAACATGGGGCTTGAACGCATGACCCTGACATTAAGAGTCACTTGCTCTACCCTCTGAGCCAGCCAGGTGCCCCTGGACCTTTCTTTCACTGCACCAGCACACATCTGCCTGTCGCCCCGTGAGCCCCCAGGGAGGCGGAGGCGGGGTGGGAAGGGCTGCTCCCAGCATTCAGGGGGCTCAGGGTCTAGAAGGCAGAGGGGGCACCCAGAACTTGTGGGATCTGGACTCCATCTCTCTGCTCTGCCCACCCCGCCCCACCCCAGCCCTGCCCCACTGCCATCTCCCCTCTGTTTTCTCCTCGTCTGCACCAGCACCACCAGCCTCCAGAGGCGGCCCAGGTTCTCCGAAGCACAACTAAGACCGACTAGAACTTTCAGAACAGGCTTCGTAAAATCACAGAGGAAGGAAACCTGAGGAGTAGAAGGAGCAGCCAGCCAAAGTAGAAATATCTGCTCCCACCTGCTCTGCTCCCCGAGCGGGTCTGTCTGCGGCCCCTCGGCATCAGCGGCCCAGGCCCACAGGGTGCCTGACTCCTGTTCTCAGGGTTCTTGCCTGTTTCTTCTCCTTAACGGCTGGGGGAGTGGGTTGAATGGTGCCCTCCCCCAACAAAAGACATGTGCTCATCTTGATCCCCAGAACCTGTGAATGTTACCTTATTTGGAAAAAGGGTCTTTGCAGATGCAATCAAGTGAAGGATTTTGAGACAAGAAGATCATCCTGGATTATCTGGGTGGGTCCTAAATCCAGTGACAAGTGTCCTTACAAGAGACACACAGAGGAGACAGACCCAGCGGAGGAGGAGGCAGTGTGAGAGGGGAGGCAAGGATTGGAGGGACTTTGTACAAGCCGGGGAGCCCCAAGGGTGGCCGGCAGCCACCGCGAGCCAGGAGAGAAGCATGGAACAGCGTCTCGCCAGATCTCAGGAGCGAGCACCCGGCCCACAGCCTGATTTCGGGCTTCTCGTCCCACAGCTGAGAGGATTGTTTTTAAGATTTATGTATTTGAGAGAGAGAGTGCACGTGAGCAGGGGGGAGTGGGTAGGGGCTGAGGGAGAGGGAGAGAATCCTCATCCTCAAGCAGACTCCACACTGAGTGTGGATCCCACGACCCTGAGATCAGGACTTGAGTTGAAACGAAGAGTCGGACACTCAACCAACTGAGCCACCCGGGGGCCTCTGAGAGAATTGTTTTATTTTAATTTAATTTTTTAAAAAAGATTTTATTTATTCATTTGACAGAGAGAGAGAGAGAGAGATCACAAGTAGGCAGAGAGGCAGGCGGGGAGAGAAAGGGGGAAGCAGGCTCCCCGCTGAGCAGAGAACCCGATGCGGGGCTCGATCCCAGGACCCTGAGATCATGACCTGAGCCGAAGGCAGAGGCTTCAACCCACTGAGCCCCCCAAGGGCCCCGAGAGAATTGTTTTAAACTGTCTGCTTCCGGTCATCTGTCACGGCAACCTCAGGAAACAAACAGGTGGTGTTTGGAGGTGTTGCATACACCCCGACTTCCGCTAGCACCATAAACTGTGGACGATTAACTGTCGCTCCTGGCAGACCCCCACCCCGTGGCCTCAGGGAGACCACTTGCCTGTCCCACATGCACCTGAAAGCCACCATATTAAAAAAGCCTTTCTCCCATTGTCTGCCTCTCCCTGAATGAGAAACGTCACCCTCACCTGGGAGGCCTCCCCCTCAGTCAGTGGAGACCTCCCCCAGCCCCACCGGCCTCATGCGGGTTGTCCTCCGTTCTCTTGGGGAAAACCACCCAGAGGCCTCACCCTTTCCACTCCACCCTTTCCAGCGAGCCCCACGATATTGAGGGTTTGTGAAAACGTCACCATACAGACACTTCTTTTTCACCAAAGTTACTGTGTCCAGCGGGAAGATCCCAGAGGATTTCTGCTGGAGAGATAGGGCCCCTCCGGGCCCCCTCCCTGGCTCTGGCGGAACACGTTCTAATTGGGGTCCATGGTAGTCAGCCCATCCCAAATGGGGTTCCACAGGAAACCCTGAAGGGGCTTGTCAAGCCTCTTGTCCCCTCATATGTCAAACCATCATCATTAATTTGTATCACTCTAAAAACGCCACGTCACTTGTCCTGAAGGTTGGGATCCTCGGTGCAATTGTCAGCAAGCCCTCAGAAACTCTTGTCACGCTATCTGAAGTTCCTGTAAGAATGGCCAGATGTCCCAAGGGACATGGGACAGTGACCCGCTGCGGACCAGGCTCTCATCATCCCCTGTACAACTGGCCTCAGCGGGATGGAGCCTAGCGGGCACGAGTCAGAAGATGAAACACCTGTATATGTTGAACTACATTGAATTTTTCATTGTATTTTTTATGTTATTATTATTACTATTTTAAGTAGGCTCCACCCCAACCTGGTGCCCAACACGGGATTTGAACTCATGACTCTGAGACCATGACGTGAGCTGAAATCAAGAGTCAGGTGCTTGGGATGCCTGGATGGCTCAGTGGGTTAAGCATCTGCCTATTTAGCTCAGGTCATGATCCCAGGGTCCTGAGATCCAGTCCAGCATCGGGCTCCTTGCTCAGCAGGGCGTCTGCTTCTCCCTCCACCTGCCAAGCTTCCCCTGCTTGTGCTCTCTCTTTCTGACAAGTAAATAAATAAAATCTTTGAAAGAAAAAAAAAAAAGTTGAACGCTTAACTGACTGAGCCACCCAGGTGCCCCGAACCACATTTATGTCTGTATTTATGTGTACATAACAAAAACCCACAAGCTTTCTGAGCTCGCCGAGTTTTTTTTAGTTCTTCCTCTTTACATATTTGTACCTCCTTCGCCAACAGTGAGAAGTCCAGCCCCTGTGATTCTTAAAATATTGACGTATTTGATGAATCCCTATATACAACTAATCTCACGCTGCAGCCCTTCCTCCCCCAAGGGCTGCCTCAATGGCACAGAAGCTCTCTCCCCTCTGTTGGGCTCCCTCATGCCATTCTAGTCCACCCTCCCCTGTGAGTGCCCACCTACTGTGTCTGGCCTCTGACACAGGCCTCCCTTGGCGGTGCCCACCTCATCCCGTTCAGGCTCTGACACCCCAGGCCACGCCCCTCCTGCCCCAGTGCCCTCCTTACCTGATGCAGGCTCCTCACCTCACCGCAGCTCGCACATCTACCTTGCTCAGCCCACTTCATGGGCTGCTTTGGGAGGGGAAGGGAAAAGAAAGAGGAAGGAGAGAGAGAGAGCTCCACCTTACAATTTTTTGTTTTAAATTTTATTTAACATATCTGGAAGGTCATTCCATAGGAGGAGGTAGAGAAAGCCTCCATTTCTTTTATTTTTTTTAATGGCTGCAGAGGATTGCATGCTGTTTGTTGTTATTTGGTTGCTTCTAATGTTTTGCTCTTTCAGACAGTGGTCAGGCATATTTCTGAAGCACCTGGAAATGACTGAGTCTGGCACTTTAGAGACTGTGTACCCACAGGCTTGTCCTATATAAGCCTCCAGATGCTCCTTTCAGAGCATGCCCCGGATTTCAGAAAATCCTGGCCACCAATCTGTCAGTGGCCAACCACACCCAGGACTAATGCCTGAGCTGGACACTGAACCACAGACGAAGCCCAGAGGGGCCAACGGCATGTGAGGAGGTGTGGGCTGGGGCTCTCCATACTGGAGGGAGACAAAGGATCAGATCAGAGCCTCTGTTTTAGGAGATATGATTTCCCTGAGCGTAAATGAAGACAGGTCCCAAGGGCCCCGACTGCCCCCAAATGGAATCAGTTCCCTCAGAGAAGTCTCAGGACCCGGAGTTCAGCTGAGGGGGAGGCCGCTGTCCCTCATCAGGTCCCCCTGACACAAGGTCTGAAAGCAACCTTGAATGTGACTTTGGTAAGATATAAATTAAGATTTCTTTTCTCAATCGTGCTATTTATTTACTTACATCACAAATGTCAAATTATGAATTAAAGATGTTTTATCACGGGGGCTCTTGCAGTGTGAATGAGAGAGAGAGAGAGAGAGAGTGTGTGTGAATGCCTCATGTTTACGTTTGGGCCAGACCCAAATGGATGACTATTTGAATGTGACTCCGAGCAGGGTGACACGAGGCAGCGTGGGGAGGAGGAGACGCCTCCCTGACAAGGGCAGAGACATTCTCTGGCTGCCTTCCTTCCAGGAGGGGAAAGGACCGACCAAGAATGTGGACCACGCAGGTCCTCTGGCTTGCCAGAGCGGGTCGGAGAGCCGCCTGGAGGGGAGCAGAGGCTGGCCTCGATGTTTCGGAGAAGCGAGAAGAGGGACTTGCTAGGCCGGTGCAAATTATTCATGGAGAGCAGAGGAGTCCGGTGGAAAAAAGCCTGGGCTGGCGATAAGGGGGTTGGCATGTGACCGTGCGTGAGTTCTGTCCAGCTGGAACAAGTCACTTCACCTCAGTGCTGAAGCCCTGGCCAGCACCGTAACCGGCACCTCACAGCAGTGGGTTATGGGGGGCGAACCTGGACGGCCAGAAGCCCTTCCTGCCACAGGGCAGGGTGTAGGCACAGACGGACGTACCAGTCACACCGAGGGCCTCAGGGTCCAGGTGAGGACATGAAGGCCCAGCCCAGGAAAGCCACGTGCTCGGGATCCAGGCAGCATCGTGTCCCTGGCCCCAGAGGGACCCCTCTGGGTGAGCGAGGACACAGGTCAGGGCGAGCGGGCGGGGGCTCCCCGGCAGGAGCACAGGTCATTTCCTTTGCAAACACAAAATTCAAATTCGAGAAGGCATCGGTGCTTGGGCGGGCAGCTGGGCACAGAGGCTCTGAGGGGCAGGCAGGGCATCTTGCGTGAACCGTACACCCGGGTTCCCGGGGGTCGGAGCTCTCAGACCCCGGGGTCTGGAGGTCCTCCTAGGCCAGTCTTGGCCTCTCTCCCCAGGGCTGTTGCTGGGGCCAGGCCGGCCGCCGGGGCCAGGGCCGGGGTGAATGCGGGGCCCAGCACCCTCCCCCCGCCCCCCAGCCCCACTGGGACCCAGCTGGGGAGGCTGACAGGGCCGCAGCCAGCACATGCATTAGTAATGGCCACCGATCCCGCTGGCCCTGCGCCCTGTTTCCAGAGTCGGGCCGTAACCCGAGCTCAGGGGCCCCTGCCCTCCAGACTCCCCCATGGGGTACAGCCGTTGGACTCCTCCTCTCTTCCTGGACCTTGGTCTCTGCCTCCAATCGAAGAGAAATGCGAACCCGTTGTTTCTCCTCTGACATCCCGCTCAGTTGTTCATGTGGTCTCTTCTGTTGGAGGACCCCCCAACACGGGAGTGTTAGGGGGTGACCCGCAGGGCCTCTAAGGCCCAGTTGGCTCGGGGACACGGTCTTCCGGGGCTGGGCCTCGGCCCTGATGGGGCCTGTGGCAGGCAGCGGGGGTGGGGCACACGGCAGGGCCACGGTCAGACCCTGGCGGGCTGGGCTCAGGGTGTCAAAGCCTAGCTCCGCAGGCTCCTGTGTGCATGTCCCGGACCAGGCAGGCCTGACTGTAAGATCCGAGGAGAGCAGGGCAGAGGGCAGGGGGGGGAAGGCGGGCAGGGGGCATTGCTCACACCTATGCTACTCTCCTCACCTCTCCCCCACCTCTCCACCTCTCCCAGGTGGAGGACAGAGTAGGCCACAGGCGGCTCATCTCATCCTGGGACACGCAGCCAGCGGCTCTTCCGTTTTCAAGGGCGGAGGTTCAGGCCCTGCCTCCCCCCCGGGTGCCTTCCCTCCCACGGCAGCTCCGGGATGTCCCCGAGGAACTCAGGCTCTGTCCTGGGGCCTGTTACCTGTCTCCAGCAGCTGCCCTGGACTGAGAAGGTCCTGGCTGTCCCCAAATGCCTCCCCTAGGGACCTTGTGGGGGAGCACACCCCAGGCAAGTTGAAGTTTGAGGAGCTGGAGGACACCGAGGAAATGTGGGACTGAAGGGAAGGGGTTCCGGCCAGGCTCTGTCAGAGACCAGCCCTGTGACCTCAAAGAAACCACGACCTTCAGGAAGGATGATAGCTCAGCCTACTTCCTGCTCCCCCACCTCCCACGGTCCTGAGTGTGTCCCCAGACTGCTCTGAACAGAGCTCCTGACCCCCGGGCTCACAATGGATATAGGCCATGAGGGGAGCATAGTTGGGGTCTCAGGAGCTCCATGACCAGAGCGGCCTTCCCTGGCTGAGGTTTTCACTAGGGCCCAGAGCTGCCATCGGTTGCCCAAACTCTGGCCCCGGGGGTCAGGACCGGAGGTTCCTGCACCTGGCTGGCTTGCCCCCACTGCTCACCTTGCCCTTGGGCTGCCCGGCACCACCATCCTGGGCCTGGTGGGGGAACTGGTTTCCAGGAGGACAAGCAGACAGTGGTGGGACTGAGACTCTGGACTGGGGCGAAGGCACAAGCTGCCTTCAGGGCTGCAGTCTCAGCCCCCCGGGGGGCCAGGCCGCCCAGGCTTCAGGCCTCCTGGAAGCCACAGGAGGGAGATTGTCAGGGAGAGCTTGCCTCCAGCCAGCCCCGCTCGGAGGCAAGTGAGGGAGGCCTCTCTCCCTGGAGGCTCAGGGCTCCCCGGCCCCTTGTCCCCAGGCAGCCAGGGTTTCCAGCACCCGCTGAGGCCCTGCTAATGCAGTCACAGCTGAATAATTCAGCAGAGCTGGTATCTTGACTCCTACTGGGAGGCCAACTGCTGGCCCCAGAGTCCTCCCCTGGGCAGGCAAGCCGATTCCCTAGGACCCCCAAGGCTTCTCCACACCCCAGAGAGTCTCACAGGCCTCCTCACCAGGCTCAAACCTGCACCCCCAACTCCTGTTTTCCCTCCAGCTGGGCCCCTGCCAGAGCCAGCCCCCCCCCCCATTTCCCTCATCACCAAGTCGGCCTGGTCCAAGCCAACACCCGCCTCTCCCAGATGACGGGGCAACCCCTGGCCGGGCTCCCCACTTGCACAGTAACCCCTGTTGGCTCTGCCCATGGCATATCGTCCCCAGCTTCAGGCCCACTCATGGTCATCGTGTCTCAGGATCGAGTCCTTGGCCCCTCCTGCCCCTCTGTGCAGGACTGGGAACGACATGCTTTCTTCCCCTTTTTTTTATTATGCATTTACCAGCTGTTCTACATACACACATAGACATAGTAGATATGAAAAAGAACCAGCTAGAACTTCTAGAACTTTGATACAATAAAAAATTGGTTAAATATAGCTTAATGCAATGAAATATGACACAGCTCTTAAAAAGAACAAAGCAGCTCTCTATATACTGATGAGGAATTATTACTACGAAAAACAAAGCAAGATGTAGAGCAGTGTGTATAATTTGTTTCCATTTGTACATAAAGAATATGCTACTTTATGCTCATATACACAGGACCCAACCCTGGAAGGACGCTCAGGAGGCTACAAATGATGGCTAACCTCTGGGAAAGGAAACTGAGTAGGGCAGGGAGCAAGGATAAAAGGATTTACTTTAAAATTTTAAAATAATTTGTAAAAATTATGACTATTTTTTAAATTATGACTACTTTTTAGAGCAGTTTTAGGTTCAGAGCAAAACTGAGGGGTTGGGAGGTGCCTGGGTGGCTCGATCATTAAGTGTCCGCCTTTGGCTCAGATCATGGTCTCAGGGTCCTGGGATCGAGTCCCACATTGGGCTCTCTGCTCGGCGGGGAGCCTGCTTCCCCCTCTCCCACTCCCCCTGCTTATGTTCCCTCTCTCATGTGTCTCTTTCTGTCAAATAAATAAAATCTTAAAAAAAAACCCTAAAACTGAGGGGTCGGTACAGAGATTTCCCATAATCCTCCTGTCCCCCACATGCACAGCCCCCCCTTATTACCAACAACCTCAATCAAGGGTCAGACACGTCACTGACTGAGCCACCCTGGCGCACCTCGTCAGTGCAATGCATTTGTTACAATAGTTGCACCTATGTTGTCATGTCATTATCCCCCAAATCCTTAGTTTACTAAATAAGCTAAGTAAGATCGCTTTTGGTGGGGTGCATCCTGTGGGGCTGGGTAAATACTTACTTGTCCGGGTATTCATCATTATAGCAGCATACACAGTGTTTTCTCTGATCTAAAAATCCTGAGTATCACCTCTTCACCTCTCCACTCCACCGCCCAGTTCAACCTCAGGGAAGCCCTGATCTTTTTACTGTCTTCATAGTTTTGCTTTTTCCAGAATGCCAGTCATATAGTTGGAATCCTACACTATGGAGACTTTCACAGCAGCTTCTTGCACCTGGCAATAATGCATTTAAGGTTCCCCCATCTTTGGCTTGATAGCTCATTTCAATGCTGAACAATATCCCACTGCCTGGACGTACCATAATGCATTTACCCATCCGCCTCCTGAAGGACCTCTTGGTCGCTTCCAAGATTTGGAAATTACAAATAAAACCACTATAAACATCAGTGTGTAGGTTTTTTTGTGGACATAAGTTTTCAGCTCTTTTGGGTAAATAGCAAGGAGCACCACTGCTGGTAATTATATTAGTTTTATAAGATTTTTTAAAAAAGATTTTACTTATTTATTTGAGAGAGAGAGAGAGAGCGCGAGGGAGAGCACAAGTAGGGGGGAGAGGTTGAGAAACAAACTTCCTGCTGAGGGTGGAGCCCAACATGGGCTCGATCCCAGGACCCTGAGATCATGACCTGAGCCAAAGGCAGACACTTAACTCACTGAGCCACCCAAGCATCCCAAGGCGGACGCTTTTTTATGATTTTAATTGTATCTGCCTTTATCATCTATTTTAAAATATGTATTTCATAATTTATTTCCCAATGTCTATTTCCCCCAATGAATATATTTTTTAAAAGATTCATTTATTTATTTTGGGGAGAGAGAGCAGGGGTAGGGGCAAAGGGAGAGGGAGAGAAGCAGAAACCCTGCTGAGAGTGAAGCCCGATACAGGGCTCGATCTCTCGACCCCAAGATGGTGGCCTGGGTCAAAATCAAGTCAGCCACCTAACCCACGGAGCCACCCAAGCGCCCTTTCCGCAGATGCATATTAAAGCCTTCATTTGAATTGAAAAGTGATATCAGGCCTTTTCAGACAGAGAGTAAGTCTGATTTGGTTGATTGATTTGAGGACTGAATCGGGCTACATAGCAAATATTTTCTATAAATTGAATAGTCAAATCTGTTGTTCAAGGTTTTGACAAAAAATTATGCACGTGTGCGTGTGTAACACATACATATGTGTGTATGTGTATATAAATATATAATGTGTGACAGATAAAGGCATTTTATAAAAAATTGTGTTAATAAAATCATTAAAATGGAGGCGCCTGGGTGGCTCAGTGGGTTAAAGCCTCTGCTTTCGGCCCAGGTCATGATCTCAGGGTCCTGGGATCGAGCCCCACATCAGGCTCTCTGCTCAGCAGGGAGCCTGTTTCCCCTTCTCTCTCTACCTGCCTCTCTGCTTACTTGTGATCTCTCTCTCTCTGTCAAATAAATAAATAAAATCTTTAAAAATAAACAAACGAACAAATAAATAAAATCATTAAAATGTTTTCACTTTCCCAAACCTGAATGTGATCATTAAGCAAGTTCCTAATAATAAAAAAAGTAACAGTTATAATTGAGGTATTTGTTAAGTCTTTGATATATTTGATAACTTACATTCACGAAGTCTTGGTCGGCAAAGTTTTCTTTGTATATTTGTCACAATTGATAAGCAGAATAACTTCAGCAATTGAGTTAAAAAAATTTTTTTGTGTGACTCAGGTAACTTCCGATTCTTAGCTTTCAGTAAACTAGAAACCTGAATAGATTTGCCAGCAAGTAGATCAGTAAAACTAATATTTGATGATAGGTTACAATTTTGCCTAGAATTCAGGAAGAATTCAAAGAATTGATTGAAATTGCTATATCAAAATACTTTTCATTCCCATCTCCTTATTGATGTTTCTTGGTGCTTTCATCTCTAAGGACGAAAACAGGATTAAAATTATTCCTGACTTCTGTCCTAACACCATAGCTATAAAAAATAATTGCAAAAAACCAGCCCATTCATCTCACCATGAGAGCTATTTGTACTAACATTTTTTTTTGTACTAACATTTTATAACAACTTTTTTTAAAGATTTTTTAAAGATAAAAATTAAAGATTTTATTTATTTATTTGACAGAGAGAGAGAGATCATAAGTAGGCAGAGAGAGAAAGGGAAGCAGGATCCCTGCTGAGCAGAGAGCCCGATGTGGGGCTCGATCCCAGGACCCTGAGATCATGACCTGAGCCGAAGGCAGAGGCTTCAACCCACTGAGCCACCAGGCGCCCCTATAATAACTTTTTTTTGATATATAATTCCCACTCTATAAAATTCGCCCTTTAAAGCAAACAATTCAGTGATTTTTAGTATATTCACAAGGTCATGCAATTATGACCAGTATCCAGTTTTGGACCATTTTCATCACCCCCCTCCCAAAAAAACCCCCACCTGTTACCCATTGGTAGTCATTTCCCACTGCCCCCCGAACCCGGCCCCGGCAGCCACCAATCTACTAAAGTCTCTATGGATTTGCCTATTTTGGACATTTTACTATAATACGTGACCTTCCGTTTCTGTCTTCTTTCACACAGCCCAGGGTTGACAAGCTTTATCCATGTTACAGCATGTTAGCAGTTCATTTTTTTCAGGTCTGAATAACATTTTATTGCATGGATATATATATATATCTTGTGATATATGTGGCATATATAGTATATATATTTATATATAATTGCAATATAATTATAAAAATATATGTTTATATATATTTTAAGCATATAATATATAAATATATTTATTGTATTTATATGTCGCATTTAATATATAAAATATATATTATATAAAAATATAATATATATCACATTTTCTTCTTCCTTTCATCAGCTGATGGACATTTGTGTTATTTCGCTTATAATGCTGCTGTGAACACTCCTTACAAGTTTTTCTGTGGACATATGTTTACATGCTTTCCATTCTCCCGGGATGAGAACATACACCTAGGCGTGGACTTGCTGGAATGTGTGGTAACTCTATGCCACACTAACTCTTAACCTTTTGAGGACCTGCCAGCGGTTTTCCAAAGTGGTTTCAACATTTTACATTCCCACCAGCCAGTGCTGGTTGAGGGCTCCCTCTTCTCTACAGGCTGGCCAACACTGGTTATCGCCTACCTTTTCTATTAGAGACCCTTTGGCCCTTCTCCTTCTAGTGACGAGAAGTGGTATCTCCCCAAGGTTTTGATTTGCATTTCTCTAATGACTCATGATGTTGAGCCCATTTTCCTGAGCTTATTGGTCATTTGCATGTCTTTTTTTTTTTTTATTTGCATGTCTTCTTTGGAAAAATGTCCTGTCAAGTCTTTGCCCATTTTAAAATCGGTTTGTCTTTTTGTTTTGTTCCTGCTTTAAGATTTTTTTTTTAAAGTAATCTCCATACCCAACGTGGGACTTGAACTCACGACCCCCGAGATCAAGAGTTGCTCTACTGACTGAGACAGACAGGCGCCCCTGGGTTATTTGTCTTTTTATTGTTGAACTACAATAGTTCTTTATATATTCTGGCCACTAAACACCTATATGATTTGTGAATAATCTTCTCATTCCATGAGTATTCTTTTCACTTTTTTTTAAAGGAAGTTTTTTCTTTTTTTTAATGATTTTCTTTTTTTTATTTGACACAGGGAGAGAGAGAGAGAGAGCACAAGCAGGAGAGTGACAGAGGAATAGGGAGAAGCAAGCTCCCCACTGAGCAGAGAACCTGACGAGTGGCTCAATCCCAGGACCCTGAGATCATGACCTGAGCCAAAGGCAGAGGCTTAACTGACTGAGCCACCCAGATGCCTGTTCCTTTCACTTTTGTAATAAAATAAAATAAAATAAAATAAAATAAAATAAAATAAAATAAAATAAAATAAAATATTTGTTGAGTTATAATTGACATGTAAAATTTTATAAGGTGTCATTTTCTTTTCTTGTGATATCTTTGTCTGGTTTTGGTATCCTGATAATATTGGCCTCATTGAGTTGAGAAATGTTCCCTTCTTCACTATTTTTTGGTGAGAATTTTAAAAATTGGTATTAATTTCTCTTTAAATGCTTCATAGAATTCACCAGTGAAGCTGGTTGGACCTGAGCTTTACTTTGTGGGTGGTTTTAAAATTACCAGTTGAAGTGCTTTGTTACAGGTCTATTCAGATTTTGTATTTCTTCCTCGGTCAGTGGTCCGCATCTTTTCAGGAATTTCTCTGCTTCATCCAGTTATTTAATTTGTGTCCACAGCATTCCCTTTGCATCATTTTTTTTTCTCTCAAGTCAATAGTAATGCCCTTGATTTTAGTAATTTCACTCCTCTCTCAATTTAGCTTAATCTAGCTAAACGTGTGTTAAGTTTGTTGATCTTTTCAAAGAACCAACTTTTGATGTGGGTGATTTTCCCTACTATTTTTCTAATCTCTATTTCATTAATTCCTGCTCAAATCTTTATTATTTCCTTCCTTCTGTTTGCTTAGAGTTTTGCTTGCTCTTCCTTTTTCAGTGTCTTATGGTGGAAGCTTGGATTATTGGTTTGAGATCTTTCTTCCTTTTTAATGTAGCTATTTACAGCTATAATTTTTCCTCTGAGTGCCGTTTTACTGCATCCCATGAGTTCCAGCGTGTTCTTTCTTGATGTTCATGCATATTAAAGAATTTCTGAATCTCCTTTGTGATATATTCTTTGATCCTTTGATTATTTAGGACAGTATTGTTTAATTTTCACATATTTGTCAATTTCCCAAGTTTCTGTTATTAATTTTTAAATTCACTATATTGTGATCGGAGGGCATACTTTGTACAATTTCAATCCTTTTAAATTTATTAAGGCTGCTTTACGGCCTCGTCTATGGGCTATCCTTGAGAATGTTCCATGTACATTTGAGAAGAGTATGTATTCTGGCATTGTGGGCTAGAGGGCTCTATTGATGCCTGATAGACCTAGTTGGTTTATAGGGTTGTTCTAGTCTTCTACTTCTTGGGGATCTTCTGCCTGGTTGTTCTATCCACCATTGAAAGCGGAGCCTCGTAGTCACCAGTTGTCACCGCTGAATCATCTATTCTCCGCCTTCCATTCTGTCCTTTTTTTCCCTTCATGCCTTCTGATGGCTTGACCCTTTTATCATTACAAAATGTCCCTCATTATCTCTAGTAACAAATTTTGTTTTATTTTTTTTTAAAGATTTTATTTATTTATTTGACAGAGAGAGGGATCACAAGTAGGCAGAGGCAGGCAGAGAGAGAGGGGGGAAGCAGGCTCCCTGCTGAGCAGAGAGCCTGATGCGGGTCTCGATCCCAGGACCCTGAGATCATGACCTGAGCCGAAGGCAGAGGCTTTAACCCACTGAGCCATCCAGGCGCCCCAACAGATTTTGTTTTAAAGTCTATTTTGTTTAAAATTAAGCAGGACTCCTGAGTGGCTCAGATGGTTAAGCATCTGCCTCTGGCTCAGGTCATGATCCCAGGGTCCTGGGATCAAGTGCCCTGCATCGGGCTCCCTGCTCCTTGGGGAGCCTGCTTCTCCTTCAGCCTCTGCCTCTCTCTCTCTCTCTCTGTGTCTCTCATGAATAAATAAACAAAATCTTTAAAAAAAAAAAAGCAAAGGGAAAAAATGAGAGAGAAACAAACCAAGAAGCAGGCTCTTAACTACAGAGAACAAACTGATGGTTGGTGCCAGGGCAGGAGGCTGAAACTGGTGCTAGGGATTAAGGAGGGCACTTGTGAGGAGCACTGGGTGACATGTGGCGTTGTCGAGTCACTCTATTTTACACCTGAAACTCCTATAACACTGTATGCTAACTAACCAGGATTTTTTTTTTTTTTTTAAGATTTTATTTATTTATTTGACAGAGAGAGCTAGGGAGCACAAGCAGGGGGAACAGTGGGGGGAGAGAGGGAGAAGCAGACTCCTCGCCAAGCGGGGAGCCTGACGCGGGGCTCGATCCTAGGACCCTGGGATCATGACCTGAGCCAAAGGCAGACGCTTAATGACTGAGCCACCCAGGTGCCCTAACTAACCAGAGTTTTAAAAAGAACTTAAAAACTAAAGTCTATGTTGTTTGATATTGATAGAGTCACTCTAGTTTTCTTATAGTTGCTGTTTGCCTATTGTATCTTTTGCCTTTATTTTTGACCTATTTGTATCTTTGAATCATCAGTGTGCCTCCTGTGGCTGGCATATAGCCAGACTTTGTTCAGTTCACGTTTAAAAGAGCGACACCGAAGCTGCTTGGACGCTCCGTGTGCGTGGGCGAGCTTGACAACTCGTGGCCCTCCCCACTTACCGACTAAGGGGGACACTTCACTGGGAAGCTCCCTGTGTTAGTGTCTTTCTTTGGGCCCTTCCTCCTGGGCTGGTCCGTGCTCATGGAGGAATCCCCCCACCTCCTGCTTGGATCGGATAAGCCTGGCCACTGGGCTTCTGAGAAGCCGAGGAAGGAGTCAAGGTTACCGCGTTCAGTTAGGCATGTTAACTTTCACTTAGGCCCTGGATTTCCCTGAGCTGTGCTCGTAACCCCTGGCTTGCTCTTTCCCTTCGTGAACTCCTCTGATTTGTCCGGTGGAAAGGGACAGAAGCCTGGAGTGGGGAGGTGGGGACAGAACTGGGGATGTCCAACACTTCCTAAACTTTCAATCCCTCCTCCTTTACAGCCTTTAATCACCCCCAGGATCAAAGGAAACTGGGGCCACAGCCATGGCTGGTGGGTAGAATTCGGTAGTGGAGATTTGGTCGCTTTTTCATTTCCCTCCCTTCTGGCTTAGGAATAGGGTTTTGCTGAGAGGAGTTTCATTTTGCTGTTTTGTTTTGCTTTCAACCTCTCACATTGGTCACCGAACCTCTTCCTCAGTCTCCAGCAACGCTTAGGTGTTCGTGCCTGTTATCTACTCTTCCTTCTCTTTGTTCTGCTGGTTATGGCTCCTGCACCTTCTGTGACCCTCTACTGATATTTTAGGGGTTTGAGTAGGGAGTAGGGTTACCGTCTAGAGGCACTTGGTCGCCTTCATTGGAGGCCATCGTCTTCTACACGAGGCTTTGGCTTAAAGCTATCCTTTTTTTCTGCATTTTTGGAATTCTGTCTTCTAAGGCTCAGGGTATGGCTATTACAGATTCTAAGCAGCTCTGATAACTTCAGGCTATAACTGCACCTTCCAGTTTCCTCCCTGAGTGATGGAGGTGCGTGTTAGCCGGGACTCCTTTTTTTTTTTTTACATTTATTTTATTTTAAAAAAGACTTTATTTACTTATTACTTGAGAGAGAGAGACATTGAGAGATTGAGAGAACAAGTGGGAGGAGAGGCAGAGGGAGAAGCAGACTCCCTGTGGGGCAGGGAGCCTAAGGAGGAACTCGATCCCAGGACCCTAGGATCCTGACCTGAGCGGAAGGCAGACCTTAACCGACTGAGCCACCCACGTAACTGGTGATTCCTGGGCGCAAATGACAGAAAGTCAGCATGAATTGGCTTCAACAATAAAGGGGTTGGTTTCATGTTCTCATCTGAAGGAAAAGTCCAGGGAGGAGGCTCCCAGGCAGGCTGTCCAGCCTGGCTCCGGGCCCCCCTCCAGCAGCTCAGCAACCCCAGAGAGAAAAGGATCTCTTTATCAGGGGTTTCAGCAGAAGCCCCCGCTTCTAAACTCCGAGTAAGATGCCTGATAGGCCTGCAGGGTCAAAGGGGCCCATGTTGCAGAGGGTGGGGGAGGGAGTTACTCCCCAAAACCCACATGGGGGAGAGGGAGCGAGGAAGGATCAGTCCCCCAAACAGCATGGCGGGACTGATCCCAGAAGAAGAAGGAACAGAGGCCGGGCAGGCACCAGAACAGGTGAGCGCGTCAGGGAGATCGCACCAGTCTCCCAGCCTTGCCATAAATGAATCCCGCAGCTCGAGGCCCGGAACCCTAAAACCGTAGCTGTTGTTGCTGCTGTCATCATTGTCGTTATCCGCAGGGAGACCCTGGGGCTTGCCTTTTCGTCCTGAAGAATGAATTCCTTGGCCAGGGCCAGAAACTGAAGAAACGCGGAGCTGCAGATTCGCCCCGCCCCTGAGACACGCCCCTCAGCACAGCTGCCTCTCCCGACAGAGGCGCGGGTCTCCAGACCAGGTCAAGTCCAGGTCCTGTTCTTCCTTGCTTCCTGCATGCCGCCTTCCTGCACACCTTGGCCTCACCCTTCTTGCTGAAGGAACACACCTGAAACGGTCTGCCACCTGTTTGTCTCCTCTCTTGGCATGACCCCGTGGAGGAGTGTGGATGTCCTTGGATTCACACTGTCTGCTCAAAGGAACCATAAACTGCTTGGGTCTCCGGGCCTTCAGTTACACCCCCTTCCTCTCAGGCCTGTAATGCCGGTCTGGACCTACAGCAGGATCCAGTAAGGGTCAGGCCACTGAGGACTCTAGCTGGTACCATGGCCAGGAGGACGGGGCCCAGGCCTGCCCCTTAGGAATTGGGGCAGGTTAGCGACTGGCAGAGACTGCTCTGGGCTTCCGCAAAGCCAACCACCGCTGTCCCTTAACAACAAAACTCCAGTGTTTTAGAACCCCAATTTTTAAAATATAAATCTCAATGCTTTTCCTTAATAGTAGGACTTTGAAGAAAGTTTTATAAGCTAGTTTCATCCATCACCGCTCCTCCCACACTTGGATTATTTTGAAACAAGTTCAGACTTCATGTAACTTCATCTATAAATTCAGTATGTAGAGGTAGTCTTTGAACACATACATGCACACACACTACAGTATAAAACACAATACCTCTATCACCCATAAAGAGCAATGATAACTTCACGATAATTTCTTAATATCATCACATCACCATTCATTGTTCAAATTTCTCCAGTTGTCTCCTAATTTTTTAAGAGCTGACTTGTTCCAACACCTTCTAAAAATGTAAGATCCACACGGTGCACGAGTAGAACCCCAATTTTATTCCAGGGGCAACGCCTTCAGTACATTTCATTTCCCCACTTTTTGAACCAATGTGTATCCACGTGTCTCAGGTTGGCCAAGGAGGTGGATGTGTCCAGGAGGCATCCAAGAGGACTCCCGAAAAGGAGTCACCATCTGAGAGACTAGCACCTTTTATTTTCCCTCCTCCCTTCTTCCTGCTGTCTAGAACTTGGGATGTGATTTCTGGAGCTCTAGCAGCTCTCTTGGGCCATGAGGTGACCTTGCCAGTGGAAGCTCAAGCCAGGATGGCAGAGAGTAGGAACTGAATTTCCCACCTCACTGTTATTTCCAGCCTTTATTATTGAATCACTTAAGATTAGGTTCCTTGTAATAAATAGGAAACAAAACTTTTATTTATTTATTTATTTACCCGTTTATTTATTTATTTATTTATTTATTTATTTATTTATTTATATTTTGAGAAAGAGAGTGCACCCGCACATGGGGAGGGGCAGAGAGAGAGAGAGAGAGAGAGAACCTCACGCAGACTCCCCACTGAGCACACAGTCCAACATGGGGCTTGATCTCACAATCTAAGATCATGACCTGAGCCAAAATTAAGCATCAGGTGCTTAATTGACTGAGCCACTCAGGCGCCCCTAAAACAAAATTTTTAAAGCAGTGGCTTATGATAGAAATTATTTTTCTCTCTTAAGTAAATCTAGTGATAAGCAGTCCAAGATTGATATAGAGGTTCCACGAAATCATAGACTATTAGGTATCTACATCTGTGTAACTAACTAATTACACCCCAAACTTAGAAGCTTAATACAGTTGATTATCTGTTTCCGTTTCAGAGGGTCAGGAACCTGGAATTCCTGAGGCCTGAGCTGCAGTCATTGTTAGCTTGACTGGGTCTGGAGGAGACACTGGTTTAGGGCTTTGATTCCCAGCCATATGGGTCTCTGCAAGCTCAAAACACATCAGCTGGCTTCCCCTGGAGAGAGGGGTTCAAGACCTCGAGAGGGAGCGAGAGAGAGCACACTGAAGATGGAAGCTACGGGCTTCCATCAGTCTCAGAATTGGACCCCTTCTCGGCTGCTTTACCCTTTCTGCCCTGTGCTCCAGCACCCTCACCCTTCTTGCCCAGCTGCCCCCGGGCTGTCCCTGCAGCCTGTCCCATTGTCCCTCCTTGCCCAGCTCTCTGGCTTCTGGAGAACGTCAGGTCCCTGTGCGTCTCTGTCTCTCCTTCTCCAAACCGGGGCTTCGTGCCTCTGACGCTTGACCTGGCCACAAGCCATCATTCAACCTCCCTTCCCATCAGGGCTTCCAGGCTGAACTTCCCCTCAAAGCCGCTCCTCAGTCGCCTCCTCCCCAGCCCGGCGCACCCCTGCCCCTCCCCTACCTGGGCTGCCCTGCTCCCTCCTGCCTTGATCCAATTCCTTCCTATCTATCCGGGCCCTGATCTAGCCCGCTCTTACAGGAAGACCCTCCTTGAGGTTTGTGATGCTTTTGTGACGCGCAGTGCTCCTTGCCTGAAAGGTGGGTTGGGAAAGGGGGGAGGAGGGATGAGCTGCCAGCCCTCTGCCCGGGACTTCGCGGTGGGCTCAGTAGGGCGGCTGGCACAGAGGGTGTGAGCGCATAAGCTCTGGCACCCCTGGGCTGACCTCCCTTTCCGTTCTGGGGGCTCTTTCCTTGCGTGATCCCACGGAAGAGGTCCACCGGCCTCTTCTCTGGTTTCCCAGCCCCTGTAGGGTGGCCCCGGCTCCGGCTGGGACTCTTCCATCGCGCGCACGTAATGCCGCCACTGCAGGGTGGTGGCCTTGCTCTGGCCCGGTTGCTCCCGGTGCCGGGTCTCCGGAGTCCCTCAGCATCTCTCATTCCCCAAATCTTGTCGTACAGCCTCCCCGGAGTTCTGGGGCCCCGCCCTGACCTTCCAACCCGCCCT
>CM053614.1:17267336-17395464 GCA_028646535.1 Procyon lotor | reverse complement strand
GGGCTCAATCCCAGGACCCTGGGATCATGACCTGAGCCGAAGGCAGACGCTTAACGACTGAGTCACCCAGGCGCCCCTAAAGATTCATTTTTAAATAGTAATCACACACTGAGATATTTTGGATCTGTTCAGGTGAAAAAAAACCCCACAATTTTACCATGTTTTAAAAACATGGCCATTGGTAAGTTGTATGAATTCCTTGTGTAGATGGCATTCTATTTCTGTGCTTGCTCTAGGGAGTGGGATGGGCTCCACCGCAGGCCCCTCCCTGAAGGTTGCTTTTATCAATGAACATGGGGATATGTGTGGACAAAGACCTGGGGGCGCCTGGGTGGCTCAGTGGGTTAAGCCTCTGCCTTCAGCTCAGGTCATGATCTCAGGGTCCTGGGATCAAGCCCTGCATCGGGCTCTCTGCTTAGCAGGGAGCCTGCTTCCCCCTCTCCCTCTGCCTGCCTCTCTGCCTACTTGTGATCTCTCTCTCTCTGTCAAATAAATAAATAAAATGTTAAAAAAAAAAAAAAAAAAAAGACCTGACCCTCAGGGACCAAGCCCATGGGAGTGATCCCTTGACAGAAGTCACAGGGTCAGGCTCATAGGGTCAACCCAGGGGCATCTCTTAGGGGCTCCCAGATGGCAGGATGAGGCTCACAGGGACACTGACGCCCACACTCCCCACGCGTGTTGGAGATGGGCACAAGGCTTGGCATGGTGTGAGCTCAGGGAAAGAACCCTTACCCACAGCCTGAACACTTGGTGGGTGTTGGCTGTGCCACTCGCTACCTCTGCTCGCCTCTTGGTGCTTCATGAAGCAGTTAATGTGAAATGGGGCCCCGTCTAGGTTTCCTTCCCGAGGGGCTCCTAGGGCCAGTGTGAGGATCATAAGGGAAAGCTCCCTTCAGCCACTGCTGTCACCACTCTCTCTGAACTCTCTCTGGGGGATGGCGTTATGGAAGACTTTCACGTGTGTTTGGAATGATTTGTTACCAGTACCTATTTCTTGTGAAATAGAGGTGCGTCTTTAAAAGCTTTGTTCCACACATTTTAAGTGCGTATCTGTGGACTGGAGCAGGCACCTGATTCACTGCTTATACAACCGAAGGCTGAAGTTGCTTGTTCTGCTCTTGGCTGGTAGGGGTCCCAGGGAGCGAAGCTGAGGGACACCCAAAGGTCAAACCCCACCGCTCAGCAGCAGCCCCTCTCCTAGATAATCATCAATGGTGGGATGGCCGGGGGGGCCCTTTTCCTCTTAGGGAGCCCGAGTCTGTCCCCACCACCCCTGACTGCTTGACACCAGGTCCTAGGAGCCAAGTCTGAGGCCCAGAGAGTTCCGAGGAGCCCAGCTGCACAGAAGTGTCCAGCCTTTAAGACAGAAACATTCTAGACAGACGCATGTACACTACCCCCCACCCCAAGCCAGAACGGAAGTATGCCTCTATTTTTAACCTTTTATTCACTCCCTTGTCAGGGTAACTCTCCCATTCCAGAAGTTCTGGGTGCACCAACCCTACAGCATGAGGCACGGGGGAGCGGGGCTGACCCGAGGTGGAAGGTCCTGGGTTCAGCCGGGGATCTGGGTCTCTGAGGAGCCCGTGGCTTTCTCAACAATGAGGCTGCTCAGTCTATCAGGTGGCTCTGGGGCCTCTGCCGAGCCAGGGATTGTGGGGAGCCTTAAAAACCCTCTTTGCCCTGGTTCCAGGTGGGGAGCAGGAAACACCAGGGTCTAGTGTCCCAGATACTCATCCCCTGGGATAGAGAGCAGGCTTCAGTGATGGCAAGAGAATTTAAGGTGATAACAGTTCTGGGGTTCTCAAAGCCTGTTTCAGGATAATGGAGCTCAGAAACCCTGAGTTCCTTCCCAGGAAAGGGGCACTTCCTGCCTTAGGCAAGTGGAAAGCCCCCAGCCACTTGGGAGCGGGAGGGGGATCCAAGCCCCAACAAGTGCCCTGAGGCTCCTCATGGAGGTTTTTTTTTTTTTTAAGATTTTATTTGACAGAGAGAGAGATGACAAGTAGGCAGAGAGGCAGGCAGAGAGGGGGAAGCAGGCTCCCCGCCGACCAGAGAGCCCGATGTGGGGCTTGATCCCAGGACCCTGAGATCATGACCTGAGCCAAAGGCAGCCCACTGAGCCACCCAGGCGCCCCTCCTCATGGAGTTTGTTTTTTGTTTTTTTTTAAACATTTGACACACAGAGATCACAAGTAGGCAGAGAGGCAGAGAGAGAGAGAGAGAGAGAGAGAGAGAGAAAGAGAGAGAGAGAGAAACAGGCTCCCTGCATCCCTCCCGATGTGGGGCTCGATCCCAGGACCCTGAGATCATGACCTGAGCTGAAGGCAGAGGCTTTAACCCACTGAGCCACCCAGATGCCCCTCCTCATGGAGTTTTAAAAGCAGCTCCCTCCTGCGAGATGGAGATCTGTAGGTTAGACTCCTAGGACCCACGCATCTTGGTTCTCCTTTCAGCTGGAAAATGGATACTCCGATGTCCCGAAGCTCTCTGGGCCCCCAAGCTCTACAAACGTCTGCTCTTGAACGCTCGGTTTCACAGGTTGCTGGAATAACCTCTCAGGACACTCCCGTGATGTGGTCTTGTTTCAGGGACTGGAGTTCGGAGTCACAGAGCGTTAGGGTCAGAACCTACCAGCTGAGGGACCGCATTTTAACGATGAACCCAAGGCCGCACAGCTGATGAAGAGCTGGGACGGGAACCCCGGGCGCTGGCTGACCCGCTAGCGGTCTGCGAGCACCACCTGCGCAGAACCTGTTGGCATGTTTTGCTTCTGAGCACTGGGACAGCCCGGGAGCTGGGGGCTCGCCTGCCCCAGGAGAGCAAGGTGATCATTCCCAGCAGAGCGCCGCTCCTACGTGGCCTTCTCTCCCTCTCCCTGGCAGATACTGAGCGGGGCCTACCAGAGAATCCATTAGGAGACGGTGAGGAATAAAAGAAGTTAGGGAAAGTGAGTAAGGAAGAGAAAACAGTGGAAGAGTTTGGGGGAATGAAAGCATGTGACCAAGTTTTCCCTTTGTCTGAAGGGCCTTCAACCAAACCTGCCCCAAGTGGGATTTTCCAGTAAACAAGGCAACACCGCCATCTGGTGGCCGTCCAGGGCACATGCTTTGGGAAGGAATTGAACTGCTGAGCCCATCCGCTCGGACTGGCACAGTGACAGCCTTCGGATGCAAAACCCACTGCTCCCCCATCCTCCCGATTGAGGCCAGCATTTGGCGATTGAGTCCAGCATTTGGCGCAGGGGGGCACCTGTTTAGGTGGACTGCCCCGGCCGCCTGTGAACTCCGGGCCAAGTGGGCATCCTTCGCCCGGCATTAGCTGGCAGGGTCTAGGGGATCTGGGCTGCCCTGCAACATGTGTGTGGAAGCCGTACCCGCTGATCCACAGGCACGCAGGTGGGGTCCCTGAGGCCACAGGACTTCACAGGAGAGAGGCCTTCAAGGTTGTGGCCAAACCTCCCAGCCAGCCTCGCTTCCAGTCAGCAGTCACCGGCCATTCCCGGTGCAGAGACAGGACTCTGGAGGTGGGGCCTCTTAGTTACCACCGTCTAAAAGGTGACACTCCCTTCCCAGACTGACCAGGTCATCAGCCTCTGTAAGAGCTTCTCAGTCGAAAACAGAAACAAGCCGAAGTCCGCAGCTTGTAAGGAGTCAGATGAACAGGGAAGGGCGTTTGTTGTTGTTTTTAAGAAAGGGCTAAGTAACCAGTGAGGCTATCACCTTATTGATCGAGGTCCAGCCATTTGCCAAGGTATATACACATTTTATTTAAAAAAGTTTACAGTTTTCATTATACACAACTATTAAGAGGTTATAGTCAGAGGAGGCATTTGTCCTGTTGACAGAAGTGCCCGCTAGATCATCACAATGCAAGGAGAAAGGTGGAAGGGAGGAGATAGGGCAAGGAAAAAATAAGCGATAAAAAGCTTAGATTTCAATTAAGGGCTGGTAAGTCCCTTTTCTCTCTTCAAGTATCACACAATATGTACCAAATACAATCAGTAAATAATGGCCATTTCTTCCCAAGCCCACAGCCAAGACGAGTATTTGCCCAAGTGAGAGTCCGGGCCCTTCCTCGGGGGGTGGAGACCCTGCCCACCCAACCGCCGTCAGCTCCCCCTTCCCCTTGGGGCCTCCACCCCAATCCTCAATGGAACCGCCAAGGTGTTCAGTGGCCAGAGAAAATACAAACATGGATTCAGAAGTCCAAAGAAAACGCAGGTCTTTGCGCCCAATCAGAAATGATTTGATTTTAGTCAAGAAGGCCGTGAACCTGCTCAGGAAGTTGGTAAAAGGAAATGGAACCCTTGCTAACTCTTGTTAATTTTTCCGATTGAGTCCCTAGAACGTAGAAGGGCCATGCGCCATTTAAAAATCAAACACCGGTTCCCAGAAACCTCACCCGTGAAGGCTAGCAGAGGATCTGTCTTTCATGATTCTCAGCCATAACTGGAGGCCTAATGAAAAGCAAGTGTCAGGCCAAGGCCAACCCCAGGCTTCAGGGAGCATTTTGAGGAGAAAGAAAATTCCTTCGAGGGGAGACAGTCCTCAGGGGCTTAGATCAGCCAGCAGGCAACGAGAACAGCTTCTGGAGTGGAAGAGCGAGGTCAGGTACTGGAGAGACATACGGCAACCTCTGCGAACAACCTTACTAGTATAAACTGCTGGCTGAAACTGCACAGTCACCTCAGGGAGGGCGACAAGATCAAAGACGAAAGAGCAGAATGCCAGCGTCTAGCGTGGCTGCCACGAAACGCAACCCGCCAGGCCCCGGTGCTGGGGCTGCCGGAGAGCAGCGGGCTCCGGGTGCGGCTGCGGCCACCTCGCTTGTCGGTTTTGGCGAGAGCTTGAGCTCGGTATTTGAACAGGGGCAAAGGATGGCTTGTTCTGGTCAAGCACAAGGTAAAACTTGGGAAAACTATGGCTACGCTAAGAAAGGGAAGGAAACTGCCAGAAGCAACTCTGACCTACTATCACCACCTTTAAAAGCAGTCATGTTCAGCCCCTCTGAGGGGCTCCGGATGCATTTCCGAGTGTTATGATGGGAAACCTAGAGAAGCTTCCGAAGCTGTCACACCCCCCTTCTAGCCTTCCTGTAGCATCGACCACTCACTGGAGGCCGGAGTCCTCTGACTCACAGCCAGGCTTTCTTCCAGCTCCCTCTGTACCTAAAACACGGCCTCCTTCTCCGGGCTACCTCTCCCGGGTACAGGAAGGGACAGAAAGTTAGCATAAAAAGGGATTCTGTTCAACTCATCAAAAACCAATTTCTCAGAGGAGAGGAAAAGCTGCACACAGAGCCAAAAGCATGCACGGGACCAAGGTTAGTGCCCAGAGAGGAAGAGCCGCACAGAACGAGAGGGTCCAGTGTGATCTGGGGAGCCATTCCAGAACCTTCCTGCACTAGGAGGGGAGCCTCATTACACCTTCAGACAGACTTGGACGGACAGACACACATGCACACATGCCACAGCCATACTCGGATCTGCTTCTTAACCCCTGCGACCGCCCCCGACACATCTTGCTTTGGAAATTCCACAGCTCCAGACCCCCAGTGCCAGAGCGTTCAGTCCACGGCGAGCCGATGTCATTTTTGAGAAAAAGGTATTTAGTTGGGGGGCAGAGCTGTGGCTCACATACATTCCCCCAAACTTGGCTCTACTTGTTTTGTTTTGTCTTGTTTTTGACAAGACTAAAAGCAATTATTATTTGGACATTATTTTTTTTGAAAGGTAATTAGAACACTATTTTTTATACAATATTGAAAAAATACAATTTTTTATTGTTTGAACTCAAATCACCACCCAGCACTTTTAAAGCCTACCCTAAGTCGAACCTACAATTTAAACGGTTATAGCACAAGCAAACTGCTAATTCGGCAGGTAAGCAGGTTAGACAGTGCCAGCAGAGACCCTCCCTCCCCCGAAGTAATGAGAAGACAACGCGCTAGAAAAGTTAAAGCACACCATTCCATGTTAAATAGTTAACACTACCCCTCCAACAAGCCACAAATGCTAGATAGATAACTCAGTACGGTTAACTAACCACAGCCCTACGTGACTGCACTTTAAAATTTTTTTTTTTTTAAAGAAAACCTTTTGCTTCATGCCCGTAATTAACATAAAATAAGTAAATTCTTTGTCTTTTATTTAGGAAAATAATCATGCTAAAAGCAAGTTGTACTTTATATAGATTTTCAAAGAAAAGATTGATTGTGCTTTTTGAATAAAAAAAGGATGTCTTCCAACCTCATCGACTCAAATCTTGTGGAATAGATAACACTTCTAAACTAAAAACACACATCAGAAAGAAAAGTTCAATTATCCCGGTGGGACATTCAAAAACTGTCTTTAGAAGTTTTTAGGATTGGCTAATTCTGCTACTGTCCTATTGGTTGTGGCAAAAAAGGGATACAGACTTGCTGTCTAAGGTTCTCCAATTTCAGCAGGCAACACTCATACTCGAAAGAAACTCTGCCGGCAACCTGGACATATGGTGAGCTGAGTAAACATTTGATTAGCAGGCATTTTAAACTGTCTGATTTCCTCTTAACACATACAGGAGAGAATATGTTCTTCCTTCAAAACCTGTTCTACTGCATCGTATTTCTGAACGCTTTCCTTCTATTCAGTCACACTCTGAAAAAAAAAGCAGTTTGTTTTTCCCGTGTACAGTCACTTTGGGTACAAGGACCTTTATTTGTTCCAATTATTACTCATTTTCAATTTAGAATGCGTGTGGGGTCTAAAATACCCATTTCCCACTCCCACAAGCAGATGATGACCAGGCTGCTGCCAAGAGCGGTAGCAGAAAGGAAAACAAAACCCAAAACACGAAGGAGGGTACCCAGGAGTCCCGGCCACCAGACGGGTCTTCTTGCCGAGGCTAATGGTCCACTGAGTGGCTGTCCAAGGAGGAGGCCGTCTCTTGGTAGGTGAAGATCAAATTTGCAACCTAAGCACAATTCACACACACACACCATTTAAAAAAAGGGGGTGGAGGGAAGGAAGGGGGGGAGCTCCAACCCAAACGAAAACACCCACAACCACCCTCAAATTTAAAGCTCTCAATCCAGGGCAGCAGTCTCAAAGTGGCCTAGGGGACGAGGAGGCGACTCTGCAGGTGCTGGGTGAGACGAAACACCTTCCCAGTCACTCTACTCCTCCTGTCCTGGCCCCTCAAAAAGCTATGGATTATAAGCGCTACCCGAAGAAAAAGAATCCGGTTCAGAAAACACTTCCAAAAGGTTCTCCAAAGCAAAAACACTTGTGGCTGCAGAGCCTGGTGGTGAGACGGGCAGGATTCTACATATAAAAATGTACTTAAAATCCAGAGTCAAAAATTGTTTAACGTTTCAATACTCCAATTAGCTCCCTGTTTTCTACCATTACTCCACAGAAACGGGGCCACCTAGGAGTCCCAGGAAGGAGCGGCTCGGGCTCCTCGCGCTCCCACAGCAGGCCTGGGCCTCCTCCAGTTCCTCCCGTCCATCTCTGAAAAAGCACTATTCTATCTTCACATCCAAGAGCTGGTTGGTTTGGTTTGTTTCTTTGGAACCATCAATAAAAGAAGCAACTTTTTTCCTGTTATTTTTACTCACGTCTATCTATCAGAGCGGCTATTTTCTTTTGACAGTTCAGTAGCACACAGGCTGACTTGGCCAAATGGACTTATGAATGCATGCATTCAGACCGCATATTGCTACCAAAATGGAATGTGGGAATATGCTATGCACCTCAGGTTGAGAAATGACCAAGAAATCAAGATCTAAAGGGTGATATATAATATATATATATCAATGCTATTATTCATAAAAACCTTGTTTAGTAATAAAAAAAATTGCTTTGTTTAAATATGAATATTATAGTCTGCTTCTCATGGTTAGGAAATAATAGTCTTTCTGAAAAGCAGGTGCTTTTTCTACTACAACTCCATATCCTGGGCCTCATCTTCCGAAAAGTCAGACATAGAACTCTCCGACGAGCTGTCACCGGTGCCCTCTTCCTGCTCTTTCAGCGCCTCCTCCGTTGCGTACTTCTGGATGTACTCTGCACAGGGGGCAGGGAGGGAGAAAACACAGGGGCGGTGAGCAGGCAGGCCCGTACTTCAGTGACCCCCAAAGCTGGCAAGGCCCCGGGGCAGGCCGAGCCTTCCTTACCTGCCGGGCTACGGTCACTACAGCTACGGGGAAAACCCCACGGAAGCCGTCTGTGGAGCTCACGCGTTCCGCCCCCTTCGTGAGAGAGGGGGAGCAGAGCATCTGCCATGTGGGGGAAGAGACACAGACTGCATCTCTAGCCCAGAGCTCCCCTGGGCCATCCCCTCCCAGGTGGGTGTGTTCGGGGCGGCCGACCACCCCAGGCCCCAGCTGCAAGCACGGGAGAGCCGGCAGACGTCCAGGACGGGGTCTGGTGCGAACTGGCCTCCAGGCCGCCCTCGCTCTTGCCTTGTGGGCTTATCCATATGGCTGCGCTCCTCTCAACTTGCAGGACTGGGGATGTGTGAACCCCTTACTTTCCTCTTATCTCTATGTTAATAAAACCACTTCCCTCCCAGGTAGAGCAGGACTAGCTATGACTCCACAGTAATTTATAAGGAAATCCCCCATCATTTTCAGACTTGCAGTTATATAATTACAGTCAGCCCAAATCTATTATTTTAGGAATAGATTTTAGTCTAAACAGATCCTGCCTGTCAGGTTTTTGAAGCAGCTGGTGAAAACAGTCTCTCAATCTGCTCGGGAATGAGCTGCTCTCTGGAGACACAGAGAGCCTGAGTGACTTTATCATCTACTACCTCCCTGAAGATTTATGCAGCTACAGTCGAGGCAGAATCTGCTGCTGAAACAAAGTTTTAAGAACCGCTCAACAAACAAACAAACAGTTCCTAAAAACTCTTAAATGCATACTACTTTCCTGTAAATGGCCTACACACAATACGAAGAGTCAAGACAGGACCTCCTGAGAGCCAGCAGGAGAGAAACGCGTCCTCATGTCTTTATGCTTTCTCTCCTATGGAGTCACACGCACTGAGTAGAAGAGTAAAAGAAGGAAAATGGCCAAAGGAGCCGGCCAAGTTTGAATAATGTCACACGGGGGCCTAGCTAAGAATATTTTTGATATATTTAAAGGGTTGTTTATTTATTTAAAAGATTGTATTTATTTACTTGAGAGAAGCATGAATGGGGGAGGGGCCGAGGGAGAAGCAGACTCCCTGCTGAGCAGAGAGCCCGATTCGGGGCTCCATCCCAGGACCCCGGGATCACGACCTGAGCTGAAGGCAGATGCCCAACTGACTGAGCCACCCAGGTGCCCGTAAATGATTGTTTAAAAAAAAAAAAAAAAAAGGAAAAAAGAGAAAGAATTTGTGACAGAGACTACACGTGGCCCAATCTGGCCCTTTACAGAAAAAGTTTGCAGACTTCTAACTTAAAACCCCACAAATTCATTACAATGAAGTTTTAGGCAGAGATAAGATTCTAAAAGCTCCTGATTAGGTAAGAACTCACCTGAATTTACCTTTTAGACAGAAATGCTTATTATAGTCTCAGATGTTATTTTTACCCTCTAATTGGTCAGCTACTTCGCTACATTTGTAGAAGGAAGTTGCTGCACTGTGACATTTCCCTCTGACACTGTAAGGTGATACTATTAGTCTTCTTTAATATATTCGAGGAAATAAGTATGTTTTAAGTTTAGCTTAGCAGACTAGGACAAGGCCTTTCAGGACACAGAAATATTAAGAGCAAGGTCATTCATGAGCAGGAGACACAGATGCAGATAAAAGGAGTTAGCTGCCAAGTGCCATCGGAGGGAAGCGTGAAGGAAGGGCCTCTGGCCCCTTAGAGCCAGGAAGGCAGGCACATCTGCGCTGACCCTTGAAGGGATTCTCAGCTGCAGTGTAGGACATGCCATTCCAGGCGAAAGGCGCAGGCTCACCAAAAGCAGAAGGGAGGGGGCGCCTAGGTGGCTTAGTCAGTTAGTGTCTGCCTTCGGTTCAGGTCATGATCCCAGGATCTTGGGATGGAGCCCCGCATCTGGCTCCTTGCTCAGTGGGAGTCTGCTTCTCCCTCTGCCTGCTGCTCCCCCTGCTTGTGCTCTCTCTCTCAAATAAATAAAAAAAAAATCCGAAAAAAGAATGAAAAAAAGCACAAGGGAGAAGGACATGGCCAGGATGTCAAAACACAAGGCCAAGAACTACATTTGTATCTGAAGCAAATAAGGCAAAATGTATAGGTCTTACTGTAGTTGGATGGTGAGTCAAGTTATTGTTTTTTTGTTTTTTTTAAGGGTTGACACTTTCCCTAAGGAAGGGAAAAGGGAATACAGTTGAGTATCTGAAACTCATCCATTGTGATGGTCACATTTAGGAGTGAAGGCAAAGACGGAGATCACACACAGTAAGGGAGCGCTGTGAATGACGGGCTAAGACGCGGCTTCGCAAAGGTTTTTAGGCGGGGAAGTGTCCTGTCTTTAGACAGCTCACTGGTGTTCTACCTACATGATTAAAAAAAAAAAAATCAGCTAAATGTGATTGCTGATGAAAATCCATGGTAAGAAAGGTTGCACACGCTGACCTGTGAGGCTGGGCATAGAAATGTCCCCTGGCAGCAGCCTGGGAGAGGGGTCCCATCTAGATGCGTTTTTGGAAATCACTTACCTGGAGGGAATCATCTAAAGCAGGGCGAGGTGAATCGGCTCCCCAAGTGGTAAGGGAGAGTGAGGGAGGGCTGAATGACCGAGATGCTTAAGAGAATACCCGGTCTGGGAATAGAATGAGGAAGGTTTTCAGGAAGGAAAAGGGCAGAATACGAAAGCTGCAGAGAAGTCAGGAAAACGGGTCTTGAGCAGGGTGCACATGATGAGGAAGACGTGGGGTCACAGATTATCAGAAGAGGAGGGAAAACGAACTAGCAGGGGTCAGGGCAAGGAAGTGAAAAGTTTGAAAGTGACAGGAAGTCAGGAGCAGGACTCCTACTAAAGAGGTCCACAGGAGCAGACGAAAGCTTCCGAAAGGGAGATGCCTCCAACAGGCTGGGTGCAGAGAAGAACCCAGTGCTGGGAGGCAGGTGAGAACTGGGAGAACAAGCACCCAGGCTGGGGGCCGGGCGTGTCCATGCCGTCGGGATAGTTCTTACAGCCTGATTTTCACATTACTCAGGAAGACAAAATGAAAGCCAACACGGACATTTCAGAAAGCAAAAATTCCCTAAGCTAGAAGCTTGCCATTCTAAACTAAAAATGTAGATTGGATTCCTTTTGTAACTGGTACTATAGCAGATATGTACTAAAACAGGAACAGTGCGCTAAATTGCTGAGGCATAATGAATGTAACAGCTATAGAAATATCTCCACACCGAGATGTCTGTGGGCTGCAGACACTGTTAGGGGATTCCTGGGTCACAAGTTTAATACCGTCTCATAACAGAATTTCATCTGGTGGAAACAGACTGCTTTTTTCCCCCTTGAAATACATGTTTCGCTATACAGATATTCTGCTACATAAATTAGATATTAATTTGCAAAAACACCTGAGACCTAAGTAAATTAAATGGAGTAGATTTATTTGTTTTATCTCAACAAAAGTACTCCACAGTACCCTACAGGGATCAGAGAAGAATGAGAAACCCAGAGGAAAGCCTCAGATGCTCCTGTCTCATACCGGCACAGTTAAGAGTGAACACATATATATTCCAGGCTCTGGTAAATTATTTCTACTGCTTCCTCTTGCAAATGGACCTCAGAGGGGCCACACGACTGGGAGATGCTGACAATGTGTACTGCTACACAGAGGGGCAGTCATGCTAACAATCAGGTAAATACCGATGCTTGCCATTGGTAAGTAAGATACCATCTGGTAAGGAGAGCAGGCCTACTTTCATGGACTTTCGATTCCTTTCCTTTCTGGTCAAACTTTATCTGGACTTTCCACTACGAAGGTTCTCCAGCACACAGAGAGATAAAAATGAACACCAATAAACAGGTGGGAAGTTATAGATGTCCTTTCAAAACCACAAGTTCATTTTTATGAACTTCATGTCCCATTAGCAGGTAACTGTTTCAGAGTGAGAAAGGATTCCAGATCGTAAAGCATGAGCAAACTAGCGCTCCCACCACGAGCACATCTACCTAGCACAGCACATTTCAAGTTTTACTAGAAAACTGGGCCCTAGGACCTGCTATCTGCGGCCCACAAGAAATGCGCCGAGATGTGAACTCTCCAAAGTAAAATTAAATCAGTATGGGGCCTGGAAAAGAAATCAGCTGAGTATTCTTAAATTCAACAGGTAAAATGATACAGTAAAAAAAGTATAAGGATAAAATTTGGCATTTTCCAACTTCCAAAGGTAACAGCTTTCCTGACGGGCCAGGATGATACTATCTGTAAACAAATGGGAGATTATGCCTTTCATTTAATACTTCATTCTTGAGTCCCAATTTTCCAATTTTATAAGACAAGAGGAAGCAAATGAAGGCTGTGGTCCTTCTGGACAGGGGTCCATGGGGACTTCCGGCAGGGTCACATCCACCACACCCAACAGGTGCCCCCACCCTTTCCTCTTTCCTGTTGCTCTCACTCCTTCTCATCTTCCCTGCTGGGACCTTGAGCCTTCCCAAGGTGTGGATGACCCCTTGGAACTACAGGGGGTAGTGAGTTCCGCTCCAGCCCAGACAGCAGTCTCTCTTAAGGCCTGAGAAAAATTAGTATTAACTAAGAAAGGCTTTTAGTGATCAAAACCCAATACATGTTAAGTTCTTCTGTCTCTAGGTTAAACTATTTGCCTTCTTACCTTTAATTTTCTGCTTGTATTCCTCTGGTCGGTGGAGGTACATGGCTGCAGCATCACCATTGAGAGGATCTATGGGGTTGGGATAGGCCAACAATTGGGGCAGGAAGGACTCAAATATATTGGTAAGATCTGAAAAAACAAACAGAAATATGTCATGCATAGAAAAAAACAAATTCACTTAAAATTCACTTGAGTTCAGTAGTCAAACTGCTTATCTTCCAAAATAATCAACCACATGGACGTTTTCCATAAAAGTGTGCTCCATTACATTTGATCTCTACATTTGCTTTTCACTATCAATTTTAAAACTTAAAATTTAATTTTACTTTGAAGAATCAAATAAAGGTATGCCTGATATTTACTTTCAAAGGCAATTGTCCCAATTCTAATTCACTCCATGTTCTAAACCAAGAATTCAAAAATAGTACAGACATTGTTTAATTAAAACGTGTGCCCCAAAACCCTACGGCACTCTACATTCTTACAAAATGAGTAGTTATCTCTTAATATTGCCTTTTTCTACACCTTTGAAAATCCCCACTCTGAAAGGCATTCAAGCGCCAGGTCTCAAAAGAACACAATTTTACAGGCCTTGATGTTTAATTCAATTCTCATCACCTTTAATGGTGGTAAATATAACCAGTTTTTTAATTCTTCTGGCTAATGAAGGTAGGAACCTACCTAGGTCACTTAAAATCATAGCTACTCTTAAGACAGAGAAGTACCAATTTACTGGATTTATTAACAATCATTTCGATACACATTTATTAACCCCCTTCTTGCCAGATGCAGCACAAGGTGCTGGGTACAGAGATAACATTTACATACACAGCAAAATCAACAAGAACTTTGCAGTCACGTAGTGTTTATAAAGGAAACAGGCCTTGCAAACCTGTAAAATAAACTACACCGTTCCCATCACTTCAGGGTTGGTAACGTCCATTCTATTTGGCCCTCTGCAGTCAACTGTGGAATCTCAGTGCCTCCAGCTCTCTGCTCTCCGTCAGTTACTCTATCATGTTTTCTAGAAAAATTTCTGTTTCTGAAGGGAATGCTAAAGTATAGCAGCGCAAGAACTACTCCTAACATTTATTCTGCTCTTTTAATGTGTTTTTTCCCCTTTACAGGGAGCGTTCTTATGCGGTACTCTAAGTGAATGTCTGGTCAAGCCACATCACTGTGGCTCTCAGCAAGGCATGATTTTCCTCCCCGGCAGACATCTCGTGATGTCTGGAGAGATTTTTGCTTGTCATGCCTGGAGGGGGGAGGGGGGACAGGTGGTGCTACTCAGCCCTCCTGGAGAGAGGCAGGGACGCTGCTAAACATCCTCCAAAGCACAGGACAGCCCTTTACAAATAATTCTCTGGGCCAAAATTCAACAGTGCTGAGGTTAAGAAATCCTGGTCTAGATAAAAGGGGTTGACACACTTTTTCATCAAGGGCCAGAATAAATACCGAACAAAATAAAAACCGAACACTTAGCTCTGCCACTGTCGCACAGCAGCACTGACAGGTAAGGGGTGAACAAATGGGTGTGGCTGTGTTCCAATAAAACTTTATATACAAAACCAGGCAAACAACGCGTGTCACCCTCTGCTTTAGAAAACCCCATGAGTAACAGTCGGCTCTTCCTCGTCAGCGTAAGGCTTCCTTAATGGTCGGGGTGAGCAGCTGGAGAATATGCTAGAGCTGCACTGTTTAACAGAACTTCCCGCATCATGAGAATGTTCTGTATCGGCGCTGTCCAATGTGGCAGCTGCTGGCCACGTGCGCCTACGGACCTACTATGGCTGGTGTGACTGAAGAACTGGAATTTTCGTTTTATTTAATTCTAATCTACATTTAAATAAGTACACATGGCTAGTAGATCTTGTACTGGACAGCCCAGGTCTTGACAGTAATGTCGCCTGTTCCCATGCACCAGGTCCTGACGCAGAGGTTTACCTTGGGCATCAAGTAACAGAGACTTGGTATTATTACACGGACTGGAGCTAGTTCACCTTCCTAAGGCTAACTTCCCAAAGAACCATGTTATAGTAAGATCCCCACGTACCAGGAAAAGAAATGCAGAGATTTCTAATCAAGAAAGCAAAACAAAAATAATCTTCCAAGATGGGGGTATCACCTGGAGTAAGATTTTCCCTGCTGTTACACTTCCAAATTTTTTAAAAAAGGAAGCAAAACATTCCACAAGCCAGTAATTATTCATGGTACAAAACCAATGAAAATTACTCAAAAGGTAAAGAGTAGAAAAAAAATACTTATACTCTGATGTTGGGGGATGAAGTCCTTAAAATGGTATGTTCTCTAGAATTATAACTATGTACAATACATGTGCATAACGATATTTAAAAAGTTATCGCAAGGCAGTATGCTTGTGACTTTTCCTTTTCACTCAAGTGACGCTTTGCCTTTTTACCTTTAAAAATAGCATTTTCCTATGAATATGTCCTTTCTACTTTTGCATATGTTTGAAATATTTAAGTAAAACATAAATCTAAAAAATCAAGGTAAATAAATTCGGAAGGAAAAAAAACAAGGATGTGGAAGTTTTACAAACTCAACATGATCCGAAAGCCGGGAAGGGTAAACAAGAGTTACAGTAACCCTAACAACGGTAACAGGAATGCTAGCAGTGACGGCCTGCACTTACAAAGCCCTCAATACAAGCCCCTGTGTAAGCACTTTGTATGTACACTCGGTTTCACTATAGCCAATGTGCCAGGTACCATTATTACTATCTCCATTTTGCATATGTTGGAAACTGAGGCACAGAAAGCTGAGCCCAAGGAGCTGCGTTTCAGTCCTGGGCTTAGCAACCATGCTGCCTCTGTCAACAGATGAAATGAGCACTGCCTAAACTTTCATGAAGGCACAAGCTACCCACATCTTGGCATTAAAACTGCATCTCCTCAGAGCTGGCCACCTCAACCCCCACCCTGTGCAGTCTTCCTTTCTCACAAGTTCAAGGCCAGTAGAATGATCTCTAAGCAGAGAATGTTAAGGGATTTCTGTGGCTGAACTGTCTGATACTTCGCAGAGGTCAGGTGGTTACTTTCAAGTAGCCAAACTACAGAAAAGTAGCCCATGGCCTCACAGACACCCACACGGAGACCTGCGCATCAGGGGCTACTCAGAAACATTAGCAGATGAATATTCCTACCAAACAACAACAAAAACCTTTGACACACACACACACACACACACACACACACACACACACACACACAGTATAGGTTTTATTCTTTAATGTTCTGAAGTGCTTTAGGACTTGAGAAATATGGCAGATGACATGTTATATAGCTAGGTGTTTTCTGTGTTCCAAGAAGGGATTTTTATACCCATTCCCCACTACTTTTAAGTTTTTCAAGCTATTTTAAGTGACTCTGCCTAGGTATTTATTCCCCAAAAGTGAAAGAACCCTCAATTATTTGTTCTACCTTCCTATGTCTGTCTTCCTGCATTAACACACTTCTGATCCATTTTATGGATGTGCTGAGTCACACCTGTAAAACAAGAGCAGAAAAGGAAAAGTACGCAGCCCAGTTCTGGGTGAAAAGGGCAGCATTTGAAGACCAGGATGTCGTGGCTATGGTCATTTTTTTTTTTATTTTTAGATTTTATTTATTTATTTGAAAGAGAGACAGACAGAATGGGAGCAGGGGGCAGAGGGAGAGGCAGACTCCTTGCTGAGCAGAGAGCCCGATGCAGGGCTTGATCCCAGGATCCTGAGCTCATGAACTGAGCTGAAGGCAGACACTTAACTAAGCCAGCCAGGTGCCCTGCTACGGCCATTTTTAAAACAGTTAACACAGCCCTGAGAGTGGCTAACAGAGTGATTACTACTGAAAGGGTCCTCTCCAAGGAAACCTCTTTCCAAAGTTGCAGATAAAAATCTTCTTTCAAGATAAATGTTGACAGGGGCACCTGGGTGGCTCAGTGGGTTAAGTAAAAACCTTCAGCTCAGGTCATGATCTCAGGGTCCTGGGATTGAGCTCCATGTTAAGCTCCCCATTCAGCGGGAAGTCTGCTTCTCCCTCTCCCTGTGCCCCTTGCCCTGCTTGTGCTCTCTAAGAAATAAATAAAAATGTTAAAAAAAAAAAAAAAAAGAGAGAGAGAAGAAGAAACCTAAACTGTAAACCGAAAATGAAATAAAGATACTTACCTTTGGAAAAATACATTATAAAATAAGTGTTTTTTCCCTAGAATTATTAATAATAGTAATAAAATATCAACATCTCTCAGTTCAAAAGTCCTTTAAAAACATATTAATCTTCCACTTTTTGAAAGGGAGAGAACCAGACACAGAGAATAACCCAATCTCGAGATCACAGTCAGCTGGCCCCATTACTGGCTGCCTTAATTTTTAAAGGAAGTCCAAAGATCCCTGAGAAGTATGGTTGATGATGAGCAAGCAGCTCTTACTTTTGCTTTGGACTAAATGAGCACTTACAAAAACGCAGTCCATTAAGATAGGACTCTTCAGCCTGATCTTACAGTATTAACATTAACAATATTACAACACTCATTCCTCAGTTTAGGCACTTAAACTAATAATTTATATTCATATTTAATTTTTAAAAACACTCAAATCATACTGCTCTCTCATCAAAAGCAGCACTATTTACCCCCTTCAGTGCAGAGCAGTGGTTCCTAGTGAGTCTAGATCCTCGATGTTTGTCCATCATCCAAAACCTGCACGCTGAGGCCTCATTACCTACCCACGGACTCTGGCATGCATGTGTGTGCACAACCGCACAGCCAGGAAACGCTACCTACCCTACACACCCCTATCCCAGAACAAACGGGAAGAGGGCTATCTGCCTGCACGTTCTCTGAAAAGGCTCAGGGCTCTGAACTAAGCCGCCCAGGAGGCCATAGGGGGCCACACCCCAAGTCTTTCAACTCCTTCCGCACTCTGCTGCCACCCTCACTTCCTCCAGGTGGAGGTATTCCAAACGGCAGGCAGAAGAAAGTGGATCCATTTTCAAGGGGCATTAACGGGCTGCTTTGGAGTATAAGAGGCAGCGAGAGATATCACCTAACACACTGCAGACACCAGGCAGAGCAAATTCCATTAGACTGAACTGTTTCCAGCAAAAGTGGTAAACAACAGATGGGAAACCTAGAAGACTGCAAGTCTAATCTCAGGCCTTCCACTGACTTGCTCTTTGACCTTGGGCAGGTCTCTTCCTCTCTGCATCTCAATTTCTTCATCTGCAAAAAAGAGAAGTATAATACTGCAGTTCCTTACAAGGAAGAATTAACACATTACTAAAAAGGACTATAAAATAGGCTTCATATGGCATCAAAGGATTAGACTCAAATATTTAAAAAAAAAAAGCTGCCTTCTTAGAGTAGAAATTTCAGTACCTGTACCCCTCAAAGAGTACATGTTAATTAAAATAAGTCACACTGGGAAAAAAAATGCACCAATTCTTAAAGTAAAGCCACCCTACTCCAGGTGACTCACAAAAAGATGGTACATGGCTTAAAGGAAAAAACACAGGAGGGGATGAATCACAGATCATGTTTTATTCTTGGTTGTTTATAAACCATTGACCATATTATTTCTTCTTCCTCTATTTCCTGTAAATGTTAAAGCAGGAATTTTGGTAATGCATGCTGCTACCTTTCGGGTTAAAGCCCTCGGGATGCCCAGAGCTTGGCGTGGCCCGCCCCACCAGGACCTGTAATTACCAAGCCGGTGGTCACCCCAGAGGCTTTAACTTGCATAGCATTCATCTATTTTCCAGATTTAACACCCAAAATGCTGTAACTTAGAAACCACCACCATCACGAACGAAATGGCCCTAGTTCTTCTTGTGTTCTCCCTGGCACGTACCTACACTGGGCCCAACGTACCATTCCACTTCAGATCAGGGCCTGCCCTGCCAGGCTTCACACTCTGGCCTCTGTAATCAGAGAAAGCTTCCTTAAAACAATCACTCAGGTCATTTCCCATCAAGAGCAAGTTCCTCTTGTTTTCCTTCAAAACTCTTCATATTCCAGAAGCATGCCATCCAAACAAATTTACAGTTCACTGGCCCCCTCCCTTCTGATGGAGAACCCCTGGCTTCTCGAGTCGAGATTCACTGTGCCAGCCACCACTCAAGGTATTTATCTGTTTCATAATTCAACAGGGAGCAGGGCTGAGAGGAAGAAAATAAAAGTCCTACCCAGGGGTGCCTGGGTGGCTCAGTGGTTGACCATCTGCCTTCCACTTGGGTCATGATCCTGGGGGTCCTGGGGCTCCCTGCTCAGCGGGAAGCCTGCTTTTCCCTTTCCCACTTCCCTTGCTCGTGTTCCCTCTCTCGCTGTCTCTCTGTCAAGTAAATTAATAAAATCTTAAAATAAATGAATTCTTTTTAAAAAAATAAATAAAAGCCCTACTCATAATTTGGTAGAAAGATGGAGAAAAATCACAAATTGTTAATTCTAGCGGTCTAGAACTAATTATTCTCTAGGACTTACACAGTTCTTCTCTGTCCGTGGACTTTTGGCCATTATGGTTAAAGCTACTGGCTAAATAGTTGAGATCACTTGTGAATTAACCATGTTATTCATATCCTTCATTTATTAGAGAAAAATCAGCAGCTGACCTTTCAAAAGTCCACTGACTTTTGTTCATCTTATAAGCAATTGCAATTAATCCATCATAAAATGCTAAGCAAGTCATAAATTTACAATATGTATTAAAAAAAAAAAAAGAACAAAATTCCACTTCATTCAACATTTTCTTTTTGGAAGGGGGAGGAGGTATCTATTAGATGTATAAAAAAATATACATGTGGTCAAATTTTTATAAGACAAACAACAGCAAATAAAATTTCCAGATTTCCTTCAGTTATTTAATAATTTCGGTTAACTAACAGATGTTTACTTTTCCACTCTTTTACTAGCTCCTAAGAAGTTGGAATATTAATAACGGCTTTTTAAATTTCTCCTGTTTATGAACACTAAAAAAAGTGAAATTCTACCCTCACAAGCGAGGAATCGTCAGAAACCTATATTTCTTCAACCTGAAGAATGGCATTTTGTATGACCAAGCGGTTGTTCTACGTGAAGGACTTGGTAAGCAGGGGCCTCTAAAAAGTGGCAGGCATCTTGAAGAAATCGTCAAAAAAGCTGGTCAGGATGAATGCCCTCAGATAGGTAGGTGGACTTGCAAAAAGAAATGGCTTTGAAATTAAAAATCACATTCTCTAAAATAACTAACTTGAACCTACCCCTTCAACGAGGAAAGCCTAATCCTATAGCTGCTTTGAGGGCACACACATGGTGAGCAGAAACAGACTACCACAAAGATTGCCTGTGGTCCTGTGGCGCAGGACCAGCTGGCCACAAGGCTTGTCACCCTGTATTTAGTCTATGGAAGGCTGACATGCTGCTAATGGAATAATGTATCAAGCCACCAATCTGCTGGAAGATAAATTCAAGAATGTATCCAATTACTTAACTGAGAGGGTCTTCTGTGTTTCTGTGTGGGTAAAATATATAAGAGGTCTGAATTCATCAGACTTATAAATGTTCTCAGGTTAGTTCATGGGGATCTTTTATTTTTTAAGTAGGCTCCATGCCCAGTGTGGAGCCCAACGTGGGGCGTGAACTCACAACCCTGAGATCAAGACCTGAGCCGAGATCAAGAGTCAAATGCTTAATCAACTGAGACACCCAGGCACCGCCCCCATGGGGATCTTTTTTTTTTTTTTTTAAAGATTTTATTTATTTATTTGACGGAGAGAGATATCACAAGTAGGCAGAGAGGCAGGCAGAGGGGGGGGGTGGGGAAGCAGGCTCCCCGCTGAGCAGAGAGCCCAATGTGGGGCTCGATCCCAGGACGCTGAGATCATGACCTGAGCCGAAGGCAGAAGCTTTAACCACTGAGCCACCCAGGCACCCCAGGGATCTTTTAAAAATAGAATAAGATCTTATGAAGAGGGTCATGTAACCAAAAAAACAAAACACACCTTCCTCCTTACACCTTAAAAAAAAAAAAAAAAAAAGTGCAATTAGTAGGAATTAATAAGAATTAGTAAACAAAGAATTTTTGCAATATGATTGATAAATTTAATCTTTAATAAATTTAAAAAATTTAATAAATTTAAGATTTCCAAGGTAAACACAGGCATTTTTGTTGCCTGTCAAAGACATAGGGCACTAAAACCTGGAGGAATACCAGATCCATTCCGCTAAGGACCAGATCACCAGGGGCGCCTGGGTGGCTCAGTCGTTAAGCGTCTGCCTTCGGCTCAGGTCATGATCCCATGGTCCTGGGATCCAGCCCCGCATCGGGCTCCTTGCTCGGCAGGAAGCCGGCTTCTCCCACTACCATTCCCTCTGCTTGTGTTCCCTCTCTCGCTGTCAAATAAATAAAATCTTTAAAAAAAAAAAAAAAGTACCAGATCACCAAGCCACCAACCAGAAGTGTGTCCTTACAGAACACGGAAGGTTTTAAAGCACTCCGCCAGACTTAGAAGATAATCTCCCTCCCCTGAAGTACGTTAATGGGTAGAGAGGTCTGCAGAACGAAATGACTGCTGCACAGAGATGAGAATGAACAACACAGGCTCCCGTTCCCAAAGCCACCTTCCCTTGTTGTCTTGTTGGTCTCACACACCCCTGCCTCACTTGGATGCTCTTTAGAGGCCTTCATCCTAATTCAGACCTGGTGTGACCCTGCTCGCCTCAGAAGACTGCCAGCTAAAACGCAGTAATAGGATTTGTTATTAACTTTCTAGAAATAAGGGCAGTTAATGTACAATGAGCCAGTTGGTACTCTTACAGTCATACTAAAACTCCTATTAAAGTTTTTAATTACGAGACAATAATTTAGTTTGTCTTTAACATCAGAAAAGATACTTCATGCAATTACAGGAGAAGTGGCCATACGTGGCAAAGACTTCACCTATACACAGTGATCACAAGCAAATGAAAACAGAACAAATCCACTCCCTCACGACTGAACCCTGAAACGACAGCCCCCAAGAAGGTAGAACACCGCTGTGGCTGTCTTTCAAGGCCACAACCTGGCTCATCCACACCACCATCCACAAAGCCCAGACTGCTCTGTGAGCCTAATGCTGACCACTGGTAAACGTGAATGTGGTGTTTTTAGTGAATTTCTGTTAAGTTGTTGAAACTCTTGGGCCACATACCCACACCACATCTGAGTGACAGAGGAGGTGGACCATGGAGCTAGCTAAGTACTGTGGAAGCCATCAAATCCCAAACTCAGCAAGTTACATTTCCTAGAGCTGACATTTCCCCATGTGCGCCTGGCCTCTGTCTAGGAGACTCATGAGACATCCAGCTGTTCCAAAGGGAGGGTGATGTTTATGATTCCAACATGCACAGATCAATACTGAGTTCTCAAGCCCGTTCTCAGACGGTAGTTGTTGGCCAACCAATCACCCATGCAGACAAATCCATGCATCTCTTGTCTGTGTAACCACACTAAAATGGCTAGGAACACAGTTAGCAAACACGAGTGGAACATAAAGCATTATTTTAAGGTACAGTTACCTTCAGCCAGAATTTTAATTATTTGGAAAGATTCACAGGCTACCTGACTGAAAAGAGGGACGGAGTAAATATTTCCAACACGAGAAAGCTTAAATTCATTAGGCCCACAGTATAGTACTATTAAATAAATTTATGGTTTCAAATGTTCTAAATGCCTAGTAAAAGAAATTTTATTTCTCGTCTAATTTTAATCTCAAAGTCTCTGAAGCATTCCTTTGTTGTAGTCAACTTCATTTGTCTGTGACTGACTCCCCAGATGACTCTAGGGGAAGTAATTTCCCAAATGTTGATTTTTCTCACCAGCAAAGTAAGAGGAGTATCCAGTCCATTGGCTAGCAACCCTAAAGGTGAGAAAGAATAAAACTGTAAACTGCCCAATTTTATAAGAAAATTGTTTTCGACCTTACTTGTCCACAACTTAATCCACAAAATAAGTAATCTACCAAGTCAGGTGAAAAATGAGTAAAATTAAATAGGAGAGAATCACAATTTACCGGGGTCAAGGATGCAAGGCTCAGGAGGCAGGGAGAGAGAGAAATGAAAGCTGTCCTGCGTCTTTGGTGCCCTGGGGCTCTAGAAGTGCCAAGCTTCCAGGGGTGTAAGCAGAAGAGCCAACTATGGACAAAATATATTTGGAAGTAGAGAGGGAAACTGGAAAATAGTAGGGACGCTTAAAAAGCTACCTGTGGCTTAATGAACTTTCCTTCCATCAATTTTTAAAATTACAGTTGTTTCTGAAACTAATCTCCAGATCCCCTTGGCTGCATTTTAAGTTTTCCAGAGCTTTTATCACTGCTGTCTGGAAGAGCAGGAAGGGATGCTAAAAAAAAAAAAAAAAAAAAAAAAAAAAAAAAAAAAAAAAAAAAAAAAAAAAAAAAAAAAAAAAAAAAAAAAAAAAAAAAGAAAGAAAGAAAAGAAAAGAGAAAGAAAACAAAGAAAGAAAAAGATGCTATCATAAGGGAAATGAAAATAAATCAATTTTGTGATGGCATCTGCTACTTCCCTTTTAAGGTCACAACAGTAACAATATGAACTTCATGCTTAATAATTTCATATGATGACAAGCATCTTTATAAGATTAACCATATTACCCACTATAATTAGCTCTCTTGCAAGGTTAAATAATATAAAATTGAAAGTTACTGGGTGATTACACTACAATCATACCAATTCTAAGTTCCTGAATGAACAAACTCCGTGGACACTTGGCAAAGGAAAACAAACCGAGAAAAGAAGCAAGGAGCCAGGGGGAGTAGCGGACTAAAGCTGCTATAAACGGGGACACTGATTAATAGCAGGTTATGGTAAGCATACATCTGAAGTTTCACCTGGGAATTGCTGCTATACTGAAACGATGTACATCCACTGCAGAGTACATGCCTTGGGGCAAAGTTAATTGCAGGAAATTTCAAAAGTAACTCCTTGCTCCTTACTATATTATATAGTAGAGGCGGTGAAACAAGTTTTGGTTGCCAGGCTAAGCCTTTTGGTTTTCAGTTGAGTATTTGTGTTAACACGCCAACTCTCTCCTATTAGTTGTTTTATATTAAATTCGTTTTTTTGTCCTCTGAACTAAGATTCTCTGAAGAATCACAGCAGGAAACTGAATGACTCCAATAAATTCACCAATTATAGATTAACTTTCAATGCCAGAGGCTTAGCAGTTTGCAATAAAAATTCAGTTTCAATCTCAGGATCAGGTAAGTCTAAAAGAAACTTCAAGGTCATCTGTACCAACCATTTCTGTGTACTTTTATATTAATTATAATTACTTGTTCTAAACCTTTCCATGAAAAAAATGAATTTTCTTGAGTAGTAGTTTGGGTTTGAGCAAAATGTCGAATAGTTCTCCCATGCTGAGTAATGTGGGGCTTGAACTCACGACCCTGGGGTCAAGAGTCAGCCGCTTAACTGAGTCATCCAGGTGGCCCCATGAGTGTCTGTCTCTCTCTCTCTATATATAAATAAAATATATATTATTTTTTAAAAGATTTTATTTATTTATTTGACAGAGAGAAACACAGCGAGAGGGAACACAAGCAGGGGGAGTGGGAGAGGGAGAAGCAGACTTCCGGCCGAGCAGGGAGCCTGATGCGGGGCTTGATCCCAGGACCCTGGGATCATGACCTGAGCCGAAGGCAGACACTTAACGACTGAGCCACCCAGGTGACCCTCACGAGTATAGTTTTGACTACTCTCTTATAATACTCCTTCCTTCTCGGGTTCCTGCACTTACCTAAAATGTTAGTGCTGTCCATGTTTACATATTATGGAACAATGAATGATAACTTATACACATGTAATAGGGAAATAAAAGTTCACTTCAACCAATGTGATTTAATCTTTGTTACTAAGAGCTTTACAAAGCAAAGGTTTCCTAACATTCTATAGATGTGATGAAATCTTAAGTCATGTTGGGCTTCTGCTTTCAAGTCTTGTTCTGAACATCATACACCCAATGGTAGTAAAGTACAATGGTACAACCACTTTGGAAAACAGTCTGTCCGTTCCTCAAATGGCTGACCAGAGAGATACCATGTCACCCAACAATTCTGCCCCTAGGTAGACACCCAAGAGAAATGAAAACGTATGTCCACATAGAAACTATTCAAAACAGCCAAAAGGTAGACAACCCAATTGCCCATTATCTGACAAATGGATAAAAATATGATAGCTGTAATATGCAGTATTATCTGGCCATTCAAGGTATGAAGTGCTGATTCACACTACAATGTGATGAATCTTGAAAACATGATGTGAACTGAAAAAAAAACAAGCCACAATAGACCATGTTATATTCCATCATTAAAAATTCCAGAATAGGGCAAATCTATAAGGACAAACAGTAGATCAGTCACTGCCTAGGGTTGGGGGATGAGGGAGTGATAGCTAAGGGATTTTTTTTTTAAGGTGAAGAAAATCTATGATCAAAATGTGGTAATGCTGGTACACAACTGAGTTTGCTTAAAAACTATCAAATTACATGCCTTAAATGGGTGAATTTCATGTATATGAATTATAATTCAATAAGCTGTTATTTTAAAAAGTCTGTTTCTGAGATGTGAAGTACTTGAGAATCAGCAAATCTCTTCCACAAAGCTTTTCTGGTCAACAGTAAAAGAATTAGTTGAGTCCAATTTACTTTACTGTAATTGGAACCAGCTCGCACTATTTTGTTACGTACATTTCTAAAATGGGAATGCAGTTTATAAGAAAATACATCATTACATCAGCTATTCCAGGCAGGCTGCCGTAGACATTTTTACAAAAAAAAAAAAAAAAATCTTAAAAGGAATCCACTGAACCAACCTCAGAGTATATGTTCTTTCTTGTTGCCTCACCTCCCTCTAAGCCGTCATATCCCTAAAATGCTCATGTTTAACAATACGAGGCACGATTAATTCAGTCACTACCTCAACAAATGTCGGAACCCTCATCGTACACCACACACTGTGTAGGCACCTGTATACCTGCGTGCGCGCACACGTGCGCACACACACACACGTGCACACACACACACACACACACACACACACACACACACACAGAGTCCCTGCTCTAGTGGAGCTTACAATCTAATAGACAAGACAGACAATAAATGCTGGCTTTAAAGACAGGTTTTTAAAACAGGGTGCTGTGCTACGGAGGCATGCTGTTTTACACGAGTATCTAGGAAAGGAGGCTTCTCTGAGAGATATCTGAGGTGAGAAAAGAAGGTGCCCAGTCATACAAAGATCAGGGAAGACAACTAACTCCGGGCAGAGGAAATAATTTTTGAATGGAGAAAAACAAAACAAAACAGGGTTAACCGTGTGCTGCTGGTGGCCGGCTTCTGGCGTGAGTCTCATGTGCCCAGAACAGGCATGTCTGGCAAGGTAGCTTGCAGACGAGGGCTGGAACAAGAGGTCTCCCAGTTGTTCAGTAAGAAAGGTCACCTCTGGGTAAGCCCTGCCCACGGTGATCTCCTTGGACCTCTTGGCAGCTGTTTATTACGTGCACTCCCATTCTCGCAGCACACGCGGTACAAGGTGCTGTATAAGGAAGTGCTGGGGCAGACACACCAATCAGACATGCACCCCAGTGACCCTTGTGGCAGGAAATCATCTAGTGGCACAAAAAGGCATGAACAACACACACAGGTACAAAGCAAAAGTGGGCCACAAAAAAAGGGATGTAAAATGTAGGAGTGTGCAGAGATTCATGCGGCTGGAGCATCAGGGGAAGCCTCGTGGGGTGAGGGCATGAGAGCTAAGAGTCCATGATGCCTGAGAACTTGGACGTGTGGGGGAACACAGACTGGTTTGTTGTACCCCCTAATTAGCTACCCAACCAACTTACAAGCTCAGGGAGAGAAGGTGTGATATTCCTTCTATTTCTCTGTGATACTTAGCATCATATCACAATGTATTGTGATTTATCGTAAAAGGAGATGTGGATTTTAGCACTGAGGCAAAGCTAAATTATTCTTAGTTTCATAACGAGATTTTGGGCTTCAAAGCATAAGACTCTTCAAACCTCTTACTATACCATCTCACTTCCCAGGGACATTCCTAGGAATTTTCCCAAAACTTAAAGGTATTACAGGTAAACAAGTATACAGTGTACTTCTGAACACACACACACACACACACACAGAGTTTACATTGTGTATTTCTAGGTCTGCATATGTACATCATACCTTAAGTTCTGAATCTCACAAGATTATTTAAATTTCCACTGCTAAATCAAAGTTCGTACTTCAGAGAAAATGTTTTTTTCACTGATCAAACTTTCCCATCCAGACCCTCATCATCCCTTCCCATTCCAAAGAAACGTCTTAAACCAGAGAAGAAAAGCCAAACAACATTTTTTAGGCAGTGTCTCAACATTTCTAAAAAATATTCCATGGCCAAACTCACCATAGAGAGCTGTCCAAGTTTGATTAATTACATCTAGACACACAGTTCCTGACCTGAAACAGATGGAAAGAATGGCATTTTTTAAAAAATTAGAAAGCTAGTCGCATGTATCTGGCAACTAATTCCATTTATCAAGAAAAGTACCTTTAATAGATCATCAAAAAAAAAAAAGGGGGAAGAAAGAAAGAATCTCAATTAGGGAAAGTATGATGAGGAGCAGAATATATACAAAGTCTTAGTGCTTCCTTACAGACTGAAGGGAAAAACCCGCAACTATACAATGGAGAAACCAGAGACACCACCTTCACCAGGTGCTGAGAATTGACACTGACAAGGCGGGGGTGGGGAGACAAACCTGTGTGCCTCCCCAGGACCCCGCAGGCACAATCACACTTTGTGGCTTTTAGGCCTGAAGTGCATCCTCTGGCTCTAATGAGGAGGAAACCCCCAGACAACCCCAAACCGAGGGACAGTCTTTTAAAATAACTGATCCATATTCTTTTAAAATCGCCAACTTTAAAAAAGCCGAGGAACTATTCCAGATTAAAGTAGTTTAAAAAAATAATAAAATAAAGTAGTTTAAAGAAACATGAACAGTAAATGCAACACACGGTCCTGGGCTGATGATGCTTCACTGAGTGGGGGGAATAAAAAGTGCCAAAAAGGCACACGTGGCTGGAATGTGGCAGCAGCCTACAGAGCACTGGATTGCTATTCACTTCCTGCATCTGGCGACTGAACCGTGCTGACGTAACAAGGCATCCTTGCGGTCAGGATGACGGACACACAGAGTGTATGGATAAAAAGGACAACGGGGCACGATGTGTGTGCACAACCCACTCACACAATTCAGAATACCTCGTGTGTGTGTGTGTGTGTGTGTGTGTGTGTGTGTGTGTGTGTGTGTGTAACAGCAGAATTTAGTGCCGTGACAAGGAAAAGTTGCAGAACAAAAAAATCATGTACTGCAAACAGCATCGGAAGTACACAACAGGAGGCACATTTTAAAGTATCACTAATAAAATATCAGAAGGAATGAAAGGGTAAGTAAGATTCATTAACTAGAATGAAACTATAGCCATTCATATTTGCTTTACTTTCAAGAACTCAGAAATACTTAAGGGCTGAAAACAGTCCATCTGTATACAGGAAACTGATCTCGGAATCGTGTCCACACAAAGAGAACGGTGATGTGGAACATTACAAATGCTAGCTAGGTATCAGAGGGAATGAAGGATCCACTCATGACAATGGAAAAACTAAGCAGCCCAACAGCAGGATTTGCACTGAGTGGTTTAGAATATCAGAACTGTGGAACTCCATAGTTTAAGTGACCATACAGTCCTCTCTCTTGATAAAATCCAAAAAGGTAATTGAGGCTTTTTTAATAATGGAGAGAGAGATGAACATTAAAAAGAGCAGTTGCTGCTAAGATTTAAACATTTTTAAATAGTTACTTACGCTTCATCAATGTTGGGATGGAAAATTTTATTCATGAATCCTGTAAAAAGAGATGTTAATTAGCAGCAAAAAGTGTCCAGAGAACAATTCGTTTTTAAGTATTTCAGTACTGGAAACAATTTCAGTATTGGAAAAAGCTGATGATACCCGTAACTCATTACTTTTAATTTTAGATGTTTGCTTAACTGGTAAGACTATATATTCTCCTGACAGTGTCAATTACTTAAAACACATCAGAGTTCTATTAAAAAAATGAGCAAACTTTGAGAGCAATGCAGCTTCTTATATATACAAAATAATCATTAAGAGAAATTTTTCTGAGCTAAGAAGGGTACTTGCCAAGAAAATTTGTAGTACTAAATGGGTTATAACTGGTACCGAGCACTTTTATCACAAAGTTAAGAAAGCTACTCTGACTTCCCTCCCAAAGATTTTATTGTTCAACCTCTAAATTTAGAGGTTCTGCATTTGAACTTCTCCTTCTGAGGCTCAGTTACTGGTATCATACTGCTGGGCTACACTGTGTGCGGAACATGAATGAAGCTGTTGAAACACTAAAGGAGCACCACTTCCAAACCACAAAGGATTTCATAAGAACAGTGACCAAGATATTTCCTTTAACTTTAGTCTACTCATTCCAGGAAACCCAGTTTTGATTAAAATTGGGGCAACCAAGAAATGAGGCAAGGAGTTAAAAAAAAAAAATCTGTCGGATGGCTGTATCTGTCAGGGATTCAAGTTTTTTGATTTATTCCTAGAAAAAGCAGAGACTTTAACAAATTATATGTGTATATATCATTTTTAAAAAAGATTTTATTTGTAGGTAATCTCCAAACCCAATGTGGTGCTCAGAACTCACAACCCTGAGATCAAGGGTCGCATGCTCTACTTACTGAGCCAGCCAGGCATCCCTAGACTTTAACAAATATATTGACATTTAAATTCCAAGCAGAAACTAATTTTTTTTCTAATCAGGATCAGTGATTTATCAGCTTATATGTATGCAAATGACAATATGCTAAAGCAGAGGTCCACTGTCAAAGCTGTCATTTTATCATCCTTATCTCATTTCAAGACTTTATCCTGTTTCACACTTTTAATAAATTGAAGTTCCCTACTGAAGTGACCATCACTATGTCCCTCCCAACCCCACCCCCTCTCACCCCCCCGCCCCCACCTCACGTTTCTCTTTCCTTCATTCAAAATAGACTCGGACAACACCTGTTTGTCAGGCACTGTGCTTGTTCAGGGCACAAGGTCAGCTAGGCAGCCCACTTTCTCCAGGAGGTCACCGCCGCAGCGGGACAAGACACAAGGCGGTAAGTGCAGCGCACACAAAGAAATAACAGAGTTGAGGGCATGAGAGGGGAAAGGGGAAGATAGCAGGAAAAATGCTGAGAAGGGGCATCGGAGGAGGATCCTTAAGGACGAGTTTCAACGAAGGTCATCTCGGAAAAATCTAAGAAACTTCTCTAGACTCAGGAAACAGATATAAGAATACAAAATCCTGGGCATTCCAGCCTTTGCTTGCTCTAGTCACTCCAATACTAAATATCCTTCTAATTTTTGTTTTTTAATTTTTTTCGTTGAAATAGCTTGTTTTCTCTACTTCTATCAAGAAAGTCCATGCAATGTTTAGACTACTCTGATGCAAAAAGAAATGCCTTATGTCCAATTACTATTTCGTATTAATTTTTCATTAAGGAAATAAGATGCTTCCAAGTCTGGATTTAAGAAGTATGTGTTTATTGAAAAGATTAAACACTAAGCCAATATATATGTTCATGTCTTAATGTTAAGAGGATAACAATTCTATATGAGCTTGGAAAAACACTAATAAATGTATCCAGGAAGAACTGTGAGGATATTTGTTCCAGCATTATTTATAAAAGCCAAGAACCAAATGCAATTCTATCAAAAGGGACTGGAGAGACTGTAGAACATCCATACATTGGAGTCCTATACAGCCAAGGTAATAAACTAGCTAAGTATCAATTTGGATAGACCCATAGCTGAGGGGAGAAAAAAAAAAAAGTTGCAGAATAATATTTGTAGCACAATACCATCTAGATAAACTAAAACAAGACAACACTACCTATCTCTACAGTAACAAAAGTACAGAAAACTGTATTGGACGAACATATACCAAACTTACCAAAGTAATTAATTATTTCAGTGAGGGTGTAGGGTCAAGGTCATATGGGAATGGGGAACAGAATGGGAATGGTGATTAAAGACGAATCTATCTTTTTAAAAAGAGGTAATATGCTTGTATATTATTTGCTTTTTTTTTTTTTTAAGTGTGCACATAAATAGGACACTAGAAGCAAACATATACAACTGTTAACAGTAGTTAATTCTTCATGGGGAATATTTTCCCCATTATAGTTTCCAAATCACATCACTACCCTGCTCCCCAATCCCATACCCAAAGTGGGATCACAGCAATGTCTAAAAAGCAATGTCTAAAACAACCAAGTGTCAACTTTGAGAGACTCCCACATTAGCATTACTCTCCTGACTTTCCAAAATTTCTATACTGTAATTTTAATAGCTGAAAAAAAAAAAAAAACAACCCTTTCAAGTTAAAAAATTATAAACAGTAGCAAACATTCTAAAGCAGACCCAATTATATATAGGTTATCTAGTGCTGAACCACTTTAAGGAAAATCAACTATTTTATTTGATTTCAAATCTCACACATTTTTGTTTAAGTAGTATGAGTTCATTACCAACAAAAAAAATCAACCTTCAGGTTCTAAGGCATGTGATCCTCAAGATCAGTTAGTTACAGACAGGAATCTACTGCTATCACAACTGCCAAGAAACTTCCCGATGAGGGGGAAACACTGATGTTTAGCCACTATAAGGTTTAATTCAAGAGACTCATTCTATTATGTTTAAAGTACTTTGGTTTGAGGACACAATTAAGAACTTAAAATTCATTCTTTTTTTTTTTTTTTTTAAGATTTTTAAAATTTATTTATTTGACAGAGAGGAGAGAGATCACAGGTAGGCAGAGAGGCAGGCAGAGAGAGGGGGAAGCAGGCTCCCTGCTGAGCAGAGAGCCCGATGTGGGGCTTGATCCCAGGACCCTGAGATCATGACCTGAGCTGAAGGCAGAGGCTTTAACCCACTGAGCCACCCAGGCGCCCCTTAAAATTCATTCTTGATGGTTAAAATCCGGCTTCTGCTGGACTTTCACAAGTAACACCTAGTGAAGCAACATCTACGGCAGCGCACCCCCCCCCCCCCACCGCCGAGCTACAGGTTAAGAAGCCCCTGGAGAGCTCTTTAAAAACAGAAGTGCTCTGCGAGAAGGTGCCAGGTGTTATGGAGTTATGGAGAAAAACACAGTGAAGGGGACTCAGACAGGAATGCTGGGGTGGGGGCTGCTGTTGTAAATGGGATGGTCAGGGAGGGCCTTATGGAGAAGGTGTCAATTCGAAGGAGGTAAGGGAGGAATCATTCAGTGTTTAGGGTAAGAGCGTCTATACAACACAGCCAAGTGCAAAATGCATCAGGAGTTTGCTTGATGTGTTTGCAGACCAGCAGAGAGACTGGTGAGGCTGAAGTGCAGTGAATAAGGAGAAGCCTAAAAGTGAGGTCAGAGAGGTGATGAGCATTTGTGGGCCCTTTTTAAGGGTATGGATTTTAAGTCCTCTTGAGGTGGGAAGCCAGACACTTAGCTAGAATCTCTCTTTAAGATTTTTAACAAAAGTCTTACCTCCTTTAAAAAAAAAAAAAAAAAAGGTGAATAAGGAAATAGCTCAATCAGGTCACAGCACTACCTCAGTGCTGCGGACAGAACAAAGGTCTGGAGCACAATGGAGCAGGCTGTCTCTCCCACAGCAAGAATGAAGTTTCAACAATCTGATGCCGGGGAACCTCAAAGAAGTCAGTCAAGAATAGCTAGGGTCAAAGAGCTTTAAATGTTTACCAAAACAGTCTCTGAAAGATTAAGGTGCCTCCCTCCCGGTACAAGACCCAGAGATTACATTTGGAATCAATATAGTTTCCACACTGTTTTCAATTAAGTCAAGATTTTGGCTTGGTTGAATCCAAGAGTCCCTAACAGAGAGCGCCAAAAAGGACTTAGTAAACACACCCTTAGTTTGGAGCCCAGTCCCCAGAGCCCCTGAAGTATAAAACATCATCTGAGCTCTGAGACAGAGGGCAAAATCAGACTGGAAAGAGAAAAGTATTAACAAGGACTTGAGTTCCGGTCCCAACCCTGCTATTAACTGCAGGCCTTGGCTAGATCGCCTCACTTCTGTGGGTCTATGTCTTTACATGAAATAGCTGGGCTGTATGATCTCCAAAATCTCCACTCTTTATTCTGTTACTAAAGGGACTATCAGCTCTAACAATCTAGGATTTAATAACAATGGCCAGAGCTCTGGCAACAGAGGACTTGAGGGGAAATGTCCAATAGTTAAGTCCATAAAGGAAATTAATTCTGCAAGGCACATTTTTAGGTACAGAAATATTCTGGAGCATAGAATACAAAGCTAAAATACCACAAAGAGACACAGAATTCACGGAATAACCTTGCCTTGGAGGAACGAATTCAGCCAGACCGATTGTACCCAAAAAATAATCTCCAGACCACAGTGATCTCTTCCTATACCAGGCTTTTTCAACTGTTAGAAAAATACCCAAAGCAAATAAACAGAAAGGAGTATAGCTCCTTTACAGTTGCTCTTGGACAAGCTGAGGAGAGTGTTTCTGGCAAAGCCACTCACATTCTGGATAATGATGGCAACAATGGCACTTCTGGACGAGGAGGGGAGGAGACAGAGAAAGAACAGGCTAGGAATTCAGAGAAGGAACATTCTCAGGACTGAGCATGTTTGCCCTGGCATGTTTTCCTTCCTTTTGGCAATGCTATCACCACACTAATGAATACGTCTGCGACAAGAGGATTTTCCCAACACTTGTTTCCATTCAACCAGGAACTATTTTGAAGATATTTTAAGAAAACATATTTTGAAAACTGCTTTTATGAAAACATGATAAGTGGAAGCAGCAAGTCATTTTTAATCTACATGATTTAAGATTTTATTCACTACCAGACATTTTCTAATCATACATATATTTCAGTGATTTGACCAGATAAAATTCAGAAGTCCTTCAAATCTTTTGGACAATTATTCTCTGGCGTGACTTCAGGCACTCGTAAAAGGGAGGACATTAGGAACAAAGGTTTAGCTAAGAAGCTCACCACCTCTGTCCTCTTTCAGCAGAAGGGAATCAGGAGGAATCTAAATCATGTTTAGTTGAAGTAAAAAACTACATATCTTAAAAAATAAAAGAACAGACTATTAAAATAGAAAAATATGCCATGCTTTTGCTTGTTACACTCCAATACTCAACTGTTCTAGAATAACAAATCTTTTGACCCACAGGCTAACAGGCAGAGAAAGTAAGTAACATCACGCCGAGTCAGGCTGAAAACTGGTTTTCATTTCAGCCCATTTCTGTGTCTAATCCCAGGAGGGGATCTGTACAAAGTTATACACACTTTTGAGTTAACTTCTAATATTGTGGTCAATATGCAAATGAAAGTGGCAAAAATCCATCACCTTTATCTTACTTGTGAGGCTATTTTTAATGATCAAATTTGTGGACAGAATGAAATACCTGGGGCCAGTTATCAATACCAAAATTTCCTTCAGAATAATTTTGTGAAATGAGAAGTCAAACAAGTGACTCATGAAACAAAGTAAATCTACCCTAAGGTAAGTAGGCGAACAGTACCAAGGGCAAAAATGGCAGCTCTGTCCCAAGGGTGAAATGAGCTTGGATTGCAGCTGGTTGAGGCAGTTGTGGCTGATGCAATTAAATTTTAAGTTTATCAATTCCTGTGAGAAAACAGTAAGTGAATACATTCAATTATCCTGATATTCCATTTTCACGATAGATGCCCACATAGACGATTCAAAAGCAAACCTATTTTTAAAAGTAGATAAGTAGATACAACTGTCCCAAATATATTTATTAAAGACTGAATCTTATCACCCCTAGCAGGAGTATCTCAGACTACATGTTTAAGGGTAATAACCCAAGTCTCCATTCCTAGCACGCAGGAGGTGACCAGGGTTGGGATGTTCCAGCAAGGGGTGGGGATGCCATCAGCTTCCCCAGCGACAGCCATCCTGCCAGCTCTGTGCACAAGCGCATGCTCAGAGAGATTTTCATCTTACCTCAGACAGCTAGGCCCAGCCCGTGGCAGCCTGCACCCGGGCAGAAGTCTCTTCCGAGAGCTGAGCCTTTCCTACTCAGGAGAGATGGACCTGGACCGGTCTCTTCTTGGGTGAGGAACCAAGCCAAGAGCTCACTCTCAATGCCCTGTGTCATGGGAACTGCTGAACTGCTCCTGTGTGTGCTCAGGAGATCTAAACTCAACAAGGGGTCCTCTTTTCTGTTTCTTCCTTTCTCTCTGATAATATGGAATCTGAGGAATGGGCTGGATGGATAAGAAAAGTTCATTTATAACTAAGAAAAGGTGAAGTGTTATCCTTCCACAGCCTAACCCTGCTTCCAACCTAGCAGATTACCAAAACCGACAGCCCTTATTAAATCTACTCTCCTGTGGTTTCATCCAATATTTTCTAATATCATGGAAGATGATATTCTCTTTCCTTTCTCCACAATTTATCTTTCACTCTCCTAATCATTCTTATAACCACATTGTCTGAATCAGGCAGTATTAATTCTCACAGTCAGAGGCAGTAAGGCAGAGAACACACATGGCCACTCTTAGTAAACAAAGTCAGGCTAAAAGATCAGGCTCCAGTCAGACTGCCTAAGTTCTACTCTGTGAATCTTGGCCAAGAGTTACTGAATCTCTTTGCCTTTGTTTCTTTCTTCGTAAAGCTAGGTTAAATATTGGTCTCTACACATCATAGGGCTGTCACGAAGAGTAAATGAATCTATGTACAGCATCTGACCAGCAACCAGCCCACAGTAAGCACTCAAGGTTACTATTAGCTTCATGAGCTCAGGCAAGTAACTTCATCTCACTTTCCTTGTCCTAAGAATGAAAACATCTGCCCCTACCCAATCCTCTCTGAATCCTTTAGCAACTGTCCAGAGCATTAGAGGCTGTGTTGATTACTAGATGTTAGGCTTCCCATAACCCCATTACACAGGAAATAGCAAATACAGTTACTCTAACATTCAGTACTAAGAAGACCATTCTAATTGCATTTGGAGTGATGGGAAAACACTAGACTAGAAACCAGAAGTCACACTCTGCAACCAGTTAGTAGTGCTTTATCTCCACCTTCCTGAGCCTCATTTTTACTCTTCCTAAAACGAGGCAACTGGGTGATGTATGTGATATTCCTTCTAGCAATATGGTTTTCACAACACCAGAAATTTGAAACAAATCTTAAATTACGGTGAACAAGCTTTTCAAAGGGAACTAAGATATTACTCTTATTTGTTTTTAGAAGAATCACAGTTTAACTAAAGAAAGAGGAAGCCAAGAATACATGTTTTCATTATGATAACAATCCAAACAAGAAGGAACGGAGTTAATGCCAAAAAGATGTCAAAATTAATAACCGGCTCAAAAGCTAGAGGTCACCTACTATAATTAAAGTAGGAACTAACCTAAAGAGCAAGTTAGGTGGAATTTTTATATAGCAAATGGAAAGATTACATAATAATGAATCGCCAAAGACAGAATTAAAACTGACATAAACTAGCTTCAAGAAGGAAATGGACAAATCTTCTGACAGAAGCAAGCTTGTACAGAGGCAAGGCCCTCCTGAGAAGTGGCCTGGGGGGAAAGGGGGGCGCACTACTATTTTTATTCTGGCTAAGAGCAAGATGAAGGTGAATGAATTTAGATATTTCAGACTGCTCACAAGAGTTTTTCCGTTAATAGGGCCAATTTGACCACTAGGTTCTTCCATCACTTAGAACTTCAGCACCTAGCCCCCAAGTCTGTCTGTCTCTCATTTCTAAAGACATTATCTATAATCCATAAAGACCACACTCCTCACCTCCTCCCTCCTCTCAGTCCCCGAAGCTTCCCCTCAGTGTACCTCTCCTCCATGACATCTCATTCATACTGCCGGGACGTACCCTGAACTGTCATCTTACAAACAGCTTCACCTCCAAAATCACAGACACCTCCTGCCCAGCACAGTCTCCTAGGAATGCGAATCCACCGGCCCTCTCTTTTCTTCCCGCCTACCAGCCATATCTTCATCTGTCCTTGCTTAGTTTAAGATTTAAGAGCTATCGCCATCATTGATTTATAACAACCCTCTGCAAATCCCACGCCCTCTCCCCTCCAAAACACCCATCTACGACTGGAGGAAACCCATCATTCACATCCTCCGTACTTGGACTTGAAAGTGCCATTAAACACTCATTCATTCACTTGCTCACGCCCTCACCTCAATGCAGAGCAGTGTATCAGACCCTGAGGAGGGGAGAAAGAATGTTATACAGACCCAGGGACTGCCTTCATGGAAATTTTATCTACTGGGCTGGCAGGGAGGAGAGACATAGCTTATGTGCCAACTTTAAAAAGTATGCTCAATAACCTTCTGTGGATTCAACATCACCAGTGATTTTCCTTGCTCCTTTTGCTAGTGGCCTGTTTCCCGTTCTCCAATGACTTGTGCATTTTCCGTTATTCTGCAAATCTCCTGTTCCCTTTGCTCCTCCATTTCTCACACTGACTTAAAGGCTCTGCCCATTTTCTTTGAGAAATTGGGAGCCAATGGGCAGGATTCCTCATTTTTCCCATCAAAATCCTCCCAGCACACATACTCATTTTTCCTGCCTCAATTGTTCACTCAAATGTTTAAGGTCTTCTCAAACACAAGTCCTCCATTTGTGTTCTGATCTTGTCCCTTCTAACATCTCAATGGCACTGTGCCTTCAAGCCTTCTCCTGATCCCCAGCATCACCAAAATTTCCCTCTTTTTTTTAGACAACTCCCTACAACAAGCACATCAACATCCTTCAGAATTTCCCATTTCAGAAGTAAAACACAAAACCTTCCTTTTATCTCCCCCCGCATTTGTTTGCTTGCCTTCATACAGCCAAACTTCTTCAAGGCAATGTACTATAGACATCAGAGTTTCTCACTATTGGCACTCTGATCCAAACCACCAGCATTTCTACTCTTCTTTCACAATAAGAGAGTGATCATTAAAACCTGCTTAGAACCTTTCAACGATTTTTCCATTGCATTAAAAATAAAACTCAAGCCTTTAACCTGGCCTACAGAGCCCTATAGGACCTCACCCTACCTGCCGCTTAGACCCCCTTCTACTTCACGGTTCACTCATCCTTCCTCCTTCCTTGTGCATGCTAAGCTCCCATCTGCCTCAGGGCCTTTGTCCTCACAATTTCTTCAGCCTGGAATGCTCTCCTCCCTGATCCTGGAGGATCAGGGCTGGCTTATTTTTCCCTTTTCATTGAAACCTCAAGCTTAAATTTACTTTGTCAGAGGAGCCCTTCCTGAACACCTAATCTAAGGCGGCTATTATGTCAATTTCATCACATCAATTCTCTATAAAGGTATCAGACATTTAAAATTTTTGCTTTATCTTTTTTCCCCTCAAAGAATGCAAGGGTCAAGAGAGCACTTTGTTCACCTCTGTATCTCCAGCACCTAGAATAATGCCCTGCATACAGCTGGTAGCCAAATTTGTGGAGCTGATTAGAAGAAATGGTATAAAATGTACTCATATTCTGAGAAAGTAGGTTCTGCTTCAGCTGCCAGATAGACTCTAAACTCCCCCCCCCCAAAAAAACCCAACAACTACCTTGAGGACAGCAGTAAAGAGGGAGCTTTTAACAACAGCTTACGTTCTTATAGCATTATCTAAAAAAATAAAAAAACAAAACAAAAAAACTTTTACAAAACTTTCCTACTAGAACCTTGTTTCTCTCTACTGGAATTCAAAAGATATAGATCACTACAAAGTAGCAATTATATAACTGAGACAGAAACTAAATTCAAAACCAAGGTCATGAAAGTAGTACAGAGGTGATCTGAATGGAATTTTGCTTCCTCAGTCTAGGAATTCATTCTATTTGTGGAAATATAATGTTCCAAACAAGCCTCTGTTAAATGACTAACCCCAACCCTTTCAGAAATAACATACCCTACTCCAAATCCTGGTCAACCCCTGACAACACACCTGAGGGGGTAACTGTACTATGTTTCCATCTAGGAAGACACAAAGCAAAATGGTAAACATTCTAAACTCTATAGTTTAGTCATACCATAAAATTCCATTCCAAAAATATGATGAGGTAATTTCCTGCCACAGTGAAATACAAATTTGTAATGCTAGAAGTGTCGGTTATTCTGACAATGAAAAAGGTTAATTCACTTTCCTTAATTGCTGGCACAAACACAAGGAATAAGGTGCACTGATCATCAGAGTATCTTCTCATTAAGAACCTCTGGCCGACTGGGAGACTTAAAGATACTCTGACAGGTTATCTAATCTAGTTTCCTTGAAACAGGAAGGTCTAAACGGTTCTATTTAGAGATGACCTGACCATACAGGCCACTGGTAGAGCTCAGCATAGTATTCCAGCTATTGTTCTGCCCATGACCTTTCCATTTGGTCTCCATTTACTCACACAGTTTTGGCTAGCTCTTGCTATATATGCCATCATATATATAATTGGCATCAAATTCCATTGCAGAATGAACGTGGTTTTTTCCCCTCCGGCGATTTTATCGACATTAAGCCAACTATTAAGCAGTCCCTCCAGAACCTTGTTCTCAACTAACCCTTCCTCTTACTCTACTCTGGTATCATCAAATTTCAATCCAGACACACAGTGCATGCAGCCTGCTCGTGGGAGAGTCCCCCTCATTGCTAACGTGGAGATGTACATAGGCAGTATTTCAAGTTAGTTTCTAGGCTTGGTAGATGGATCTTACAACATAGGTTTCTATTTTTAAGAAGTATAAATGAAAAAAATAAAAAGTGTAAGCGGTGACCGAGTTCCCACACTAAGGGAAGGTTAAGGTTATTCACAAAAGATTCTAAAATACTCTGTATTTCCAAAAGAGGACATAAAATAAAAAGCATAAAATGACAAATTCTTAATTTTCTCTTGAATGCTTGTGTTTAAGTTAAGTAGCTATGGTGTGATGGAGACTATTCTAGATCCCCAAGGGAGACTTCATGGTATTTTTAAGACCTTTAGAGGCTGAAAGCCTTACATCTAATATTTTATCTGTATTTTATTAGGAGACATAGTTTTCCCCCTGGGCTTAGGTTTATCAAAAAGTATCATTATTATTATTATTTATTAGCTGTGAGCAAGGACCTTTTCTGTTTCATCTGAAGAGAAAATCGGAGCAAGGGGAACACAAGTGGAAGAGTCAGACTGAAAAGAGAAGCAGGTAAGAACAGCCCGTGGCAGCAACCCAAGAGAAGGGACGTGAGGGAAAGAAAGAAAAAAAAAAATGAGGAACAGTTATGTGTAAAGATAGTGCCCAAGATGCAATAAACTAAATTGCAAGAGAAAAGCCAAATGAAGAGAACAGTCTGTACCCTTATACACACACATCATTAAAACTAAAAAGAAAAAGGAACCTGGTGGGAAATACGAGGGCCAGCAGGCTCTCAGCAAGCTACCAGGTGAGAATTCTGGCCAAGGGTAAGCTTAATGGCTTTCTAGAACAAAGGACAGGAAAAGTGTAGACCCAGACAAAGACAGAGATGGGCCATTCGAAAGTTACATATCTACCGTATGTATAAAACTATCCTTCTAAAATATAAAGGAACTTATTGTAGAGTATTGAGAAATTACAGAAAAATGTTTTTAATCTCTTTAACAGCCATAGATAACTATCAATGTTTTGGCATTCATACTTCGAGTTTCATGGACAAAATTACAAGTTACACTATAGAAGATAACCATTTTCCTGTGTATTCCTTTATTTATTTATTTTTTAAAGATTTTATTTATTTGCCAGAGAGGGAGTGAGCAAAGCAGGGGGAGCAGCAGGCAGAGAGAGAAGCAGGCTCCCCACTGAGCAAGGAGTCCAATGTGGGATTCGATCCCAGGATCTGGGATCATGACCTGAGCTGAAGGTAGAAGCTCAACTGACTGAGCCACCCAGGCGTCCGTGTGTGTTTCTTTAAGATGAGGTTAAAACATTAGGAAGGACTGTAAGGCATTTTGCCCATTAATATGTGCCATAATTTAATTACTTTATTATCTCTTGGGTCACTTGGGTTGTTTCAAAGTTTTAAAAAGTTTTAAGAACACTGCAATTTGCATACTCTTGTACATTAATTAATCTAAGTGCACATCTCTGATCTTAAGATAATTTACGCAAAATCACTAAAAGGATATAAAATCTTCATCAATCCACATATCCTGCTAAGTCGGCTACATCATACTTGCCAATCTGACAAGTCCTGTATCTCCCACTTTGAAATACACATTCTTTGGAGCAGACATAAAACCATTTTGTATCCTATGCTTATTGGTTCCTTTTAATTTTTATTCAAAACTGCTCCATTTCACCCTCTTCGTATATGGGATCACTCGTCTTTATTTCACCCCACAGCAACTGCCAGTCTGTGTGTTCTGAGGTAAAAGCATTCTCCTAAAAGATGAGCACCTGCTGGAAGCCACGTGGGGAAGAATGGCAGGCATAAGGCAGTCTCTGGAGCAGCTTCTCTGCATAAAACTAAATCTTCACTGACCAGGGATTACTGGGAGTTTTGAAAGAGTATTATTTCTAAAGTCCTTATGCGCACAGCTCTGAAGCTTTTTTTCTAAAAACTATATTCTCAACACATGACACAAAATCTTTCCTGTAAAAACCTATCTCCTTTCATACACTCTCTTCCCCAACTGAGGCACTAACTCACACGTCTCGTAAAAAGCAATGAAATGTTGTCACTAAAGCCCATGCAGTATTTTATTTATGTTGGTCTTCTCTCCTAATTAGTGAGAGCCTTCTGTGACCTTCCTAATTATTAGGAAGAATGCTATCTATCCTGAGTATCTAATACATTGGTCAATATCAAACATGCAGAGTTCACTTAATTCTAATAACTCATTTTCTAGAAAAGGAAACAACAGTCCAAATGAATATCATTCTCTTGGTCAACGAAAACCAGGGCCAGAAGCACTCTTTCCTGATCACCAGTCCACCGACCAAGCACACTCTCCCAACTCTGGTGACACCAGCAGCACTAGCATTCTAGGAACGTTTCTGAATGAAAAAGATGAAAGTCTGAACTTTCAAATAAATCAGAGCTTAAAGATTCAAATATGATTTATTTCAAAGCAGTCTCTTTGGAAAGCTATACAAATATCTCAATGATGTTACAACTGATTAGAGGAGCTTTGTAATTTCTCTTTTGAAAGCGCCTTTAGGGCCAGTTCACAAGAAAATCATAATCTTTAAACTTAAGCTAATTTCATAATCATGTATCATTTTACACTCCAATTGAGGTCACTCAGTTTTCCATTCATCTTATTCTGTGAAATTAAATGACCTTTAGCCATTTCAAAAACTTATATCCAGCTTCAAAACATCAAGATGATTTCATAAACATTATCACTAATGATACTCAAAGAGAATATAACATTCCAGAAGATCAGCTTAAGATGTTTGAAATAACGATGGCATTGAGCAAGTTCATAAACTCTTTATATTCCTTCTGTAAAGTCTGTTTATATTCCTTCTCTTCCCAAAGATAATTTCAGAGAGCCTTATTGCTATTTTGAAACAAAACAAAACAAAACTTGCATAATGATATAAATTGTTTTTAAAGGATATTTTTAGTTATAACTCAGGCAATCATGTAACTACTGAAAACTCTCTAAAACTTATTTAGAAGATACCCCAAAAGATGAGCATGTCAAGTAACGTGAATATATACTGAAATATCCATAGAAAATTATTTTAAAGTACATACATCAGAATGTAAATGATGATATCCATTGAGGGACAGGATTATGAGACATTTTTAATTTTTCTTTATTTTTGGTCGCCTGGACTGGCTTACATTCTCACTAAGAATATGGAGCATTTATATAATAAATAAGTAACAACCAAATATATACATACACACATATTAACATTCCAAGATCTAAGCAGTTAGGAAGCTTAATCGAATTTTGTACATCTTAATGTTTAAGAGCTCAAAATTTGGCTCAGGAAGAAGGTATGCCTAGATACTACAGAGGCAGAATTTAAAAAGAATCTTAAGGTTGGGTTTATTTCATCTCCTTGTCCTTCTATATAATTCTACAACTACCTATACAACTCAAAAAGGAAACCTTGACTATTCTAAATGAGCCACTACCTTTCAAAATGTTTAAAAGAAATTCAACAGTAATTACACTGTTGATGACCTGAAAATGGGTCACCCCCCCATAACTGATTATAACTCTCTTATGCAATGTTCCTTTGAAGGAAACAAGCACAGCTTGTACAAATATTTCAACTACATCTACTTCCCTAAGAGAAGATGGTACACATCTGTAGGTATTACTAAGTTCTGAAAGCACATACCAAGGCAAAAGAAAAATTATGAAGAAGTTAAACAGCCTAGTCATTTGTCCCAAGCAATTTCATATTACATCATTAATTCAAGAATTACATGGGCATCTGTTGTGTCATTAGTGAATAAATAAACAATGCCTGAAGTTTAGGCATGTTTACTTTGAAAGTTATGATGAAATAATTACATTATCTGGAAAAATATGTTAAGATAAGGTTTGAGAAGTAACCGCATTTCTGCAGGACATGTAATTACTTTTCTATACAGTTCACTGTTAAACAGTTATACTGTTTTCCTTCTGACTAGGAATTTAGGGCTCAAAACTAGATTCAGCATGCCAATTTTTAGTCTTTAAGCAAATGGACATACACGAAATATATCTGAATCAATTTATATGGTTTATACATTCCATTTGTAAAGATTTAAAGATCATACCACTCCACTATACAAAAGTTCAAATGCCTGTTCAGAACGAATGGATCTGTGGGGGACAGGCGACCACAACGGGACAGAAAAGCCCCGCCCCAAGCTGAGTAAGGCATTCCATCACCCTAGACTGAGCTGGGAAGGACTGCTGTCCCACCTCTACAGGCAGTAAGTCAGATACACTTGGGGATTATCTCATGGCTCCCTTCCTATTTCACCATCTGATAACCCTTCGATTCAGAGACCCTTGCAGCAAGGGGGAAATTTCCATTTCAATCATTCATAAAGTATCTTCTTCATTCCTGAGCTCAGAAAAATCATCCAAGGACCTTAAAAGCAAATCGCCAATTTATTCTTAAAATGAACGCCAAGAGTTCCTGGTGTAAGAAGGAATTATAGGTGCTCTGTATTATTTTTATAGCACAAAGCTTGAAAGCAGTAGGGTACCTGGATAATGGAGGAGAAGCTGCTGCATTTGAGTACATTAGTCTACGATGATCCTGCCTTTTCCACATCACTTATCTTAGACAGAAATGTGGAGGCCTAGAATCAAAACGTAAAGCTGAGGGTATCTTTGGTCCACCTCCTTAAAAAACAAACCAAACTAAACAAAAAGCCTTTTTGTTGGAGGATGAGTGGGGTGTGTGGTGCCTGGACTCTAAGAGACCTGGCATTAGCTCCAAAGATAAGCCCACAGCAGTAGCAAGATGTACGACCCCTGGCAATTCTGAACATGAGGTCCAGTGTGACTGAGAACGAATGTATTCCAATTTTATTTTTTTCCTTATTTCTAAAAAATTGGTCAATATTTTATAATATTTCAAACTCATCTTTAAATGAAAATTTTAAAAGCTGGCTTAAGTTCGCTGAGTTACTATCATTCCACAATCTTAAAACCCTTAAAAAGCTGTCAACCTTCAATTAGCATCCATTGCTAACACACCTAAATTGTCACTAAGGGCCTTAATGGGGGTGACGTGTTAAAATATCGCCAGTAAGGGCAGAGAGAAGATGAAGGAGAAAAAAAAAAGTACCTCTTTATACAATCCCACTGAGGCTCCTACTCTACTTTCTTCAGCTGTTCAGGGGGCTAAAAAGATGAGGAGTAGAGAGCAGAAAAGGGTGATTTCACTGCTAGGTGCCCAGAGCAGAAGTGAACAAAAGCAAAGGAGGCTCTAGAGAGGATTTTTAAACGACAGAATTAGAACAAATACTATGTAACATTAATTCCAACAATCTAGCAATTAAAATGAGATTTAAGGTATGTTTATTATTTTACTGCTTAGCCTGAATGGACAGTGGGCCTTAAGATCGTTTCATGTGAACCTGACAGAGAAATTTAGAGTTATAATCATTAAAATCATGCAAAGGTATATTTAATCATCTATCACATCATGAAGTCCCACAAAAAGTCACTGATAAATTAACTGAATTTTTCCTTTTTAGGCTTTGGTGAAGTAATCATTTCTGGAATTATCTCCCAACAAAATGCAGGATTTTCCTTTTCTCTTTGCTTTCAAAACTCTCTAGAGAGAAAAACTGAGTAGTTACATACCTATAGATGGAGATTTGAAAGGGTATTTATCAGGAAGATCCACTCTAACTTTCCATACTCCGCCTTCATATGGTGCTGAAATAAAAGTAAAAATGTTAAACATTAGAACTGTGTCTCCACATTAAAAAATAAACCCAAGTGTACATGAAACATTAAATCCTGCTATCTTTTGAAAAGCTTGCAAATTAATTCCTTCAAGATTCAGGGACCTCATAATCAGTAGGTAGTTTATGTTCAGATTAAAATACTTTTCTTGAAAAGATGTAGAGTTAGAAAATAAGAAAAGACTTGTTTCTCCTCTACATTTACCTGATTTTTTAAATATTAAACACTTAGTTGGTAAGTACCAGCCTCCTATTTCAATTTGCCCTGTTGACCCCCCCCCCCCATCAAAAACAAAAACAGAAAGGAGGGGAAAAAAGAAAAAGAAACATTTCCCCAAAACCATCCATGCTGCCACTCATTAGTAAAGCAAAAAAAAAACAAACAACAGTACTCACAATTTGTGTTTTAAACTGTCACACACAGGTAAAAGAGAAAAGCATATAAAGTAATTATAGTAAAAGCAAAATTTCCTTACTGGTTCTAGAGTTCCACTAAATTTACTGTTCAAATACTACACATACCTGCACTGATATTCTCATTACCTATTTAGGAGTAGAGAAGAAAAGAAACTGAAAAAGAAGAACACAGATATGACACGTGTACTTACTTCCTTGTGGTCCATAAAACTTCACTACAAATTCATTGAGTCCTCCCAGGATCGTAACCTCATGCTTACTCTCAATGCTAAGGTGGAAGGTAAAGGAAAGTACACAGGCTTTATATTACCTGGAAGAACTAAAGATGGTATCCCCAAGATATGCTATGTAAAGTGTTACCAACATTTGATTTGAAACTGATAAACCTGAAATATACACAGTCATTCTGGTCATTTAGAAGGCAACGTACACTCTTACGAAAAGAATGTGAATGAACTTTAGATTCAGAGACTGGTGTTCAGATCCCAGGAGGGCTATGTATTGGGTTTGTGAGCCTACACAACACAAGGTAAGGCTTACTCTTTGTCAATCAGGAAAAATCACTTCATAGGATTTCTGTGAGGATCAAATGGGTTAAGTATGTAAAACATGGCAACTGCATTTTGTAGATAATGTAAATGAAAAATAGGCACTTAGTTTTAGTTTTTCTCCCCGCTGTAGTCTCTCCTGCCTAATCTACCCCTAGTGAACCTTTAACATAAACTCCATTATTCCCTTTAGTCAAATTCAAAACTGAGCAAAATACTGATTCTCCTAAACTAGAAATGCTATGCTTCTAAAATTATAGATTTACTTAAGCAAAGTCCCCACCCATTTTCCCCCAGCTTAGAGAATAATCAAATAATTGTGATGTCACCTTGCTACAGGTACTATTAAATGCAAAAGAGCAGCAAAATCAATCAATTAATAAATCTTACCTGTAATATTTATTTTCACCTACTCTTTCCCTTCCTTCCAAACCTCTCTCCCCGCTTAGGTTGGCCTCTAGTTTCTGGTGTGTTCTGGGGTCTAATCACAGGAGTACTTGTGTGATCTCTTCCTTAGAAACTTATCTGTCCCTGAGACTTTCAGATGTTTAAGGTACTAAGAGTCAACTGTAAAAACCAAGCCAACTCGTATCAATAGAGAAGAGGGCTACTGGTCTAATATGGACCTGTTTTATATTTCTCCTTTGTGGTCTAAACAAATAATTTTAGGTGCTGCGGGAATTTTAGGTGCTGCGCTTTGGAGGGCCCCTCACAATGAAATTAAACAAGAAAACCCCAAACAACCAGAAAAGAAAAAGTGGCCCTCGAATCTCACAATGTAACTGAACAACAAGAAAACTACAAACAACCAGATAAAGATAAACTGTTCTCCATCAGCAGTGCAAATCATATTTTAATTACAAGTACTATTATACCAAAGACAAAGAAGCCAAAGAAATTTAAAAATGTTCTCTTACATAGAGAAAATTAGTATTTTTAAAGATATGAAATTATATATTTAGCTCTCCTATCCTCTGTCCTACAGGCCATAGAACAGAGGGACTGGGTGTATTTTTGGCAAAGTCCCTGCCCAAAAGCCTTGAACAATCTCCACTAGAGATATTTAATAAGACAATTTCGTCTATACTAATTTGATCTCATTCTTTTCTAAATGAAAACTGTTTTAACAGCATGCACACTGAAAGGACTCAAATAGTATCCACACTGGAAAATGCACTTCATTTCTCACTTAGTCAAATGACACATATACGCATGCTTTGGTGTACAAAATTATTCCTGACCGGTCACCCTCTGACACCCGGCAAAATATTCCAAAGCTAATGCTAATGTAATAAATAAAAGTATAATAGGTTAAAATTTAAAACAAAAAAAGCACCTTGAGTTAGAAGTTAAATCTAGTTATAATAAACAAAATTAAATATGAACAATAAAGCCCTTGAAGAAAAGAGACTTTTTAGAAAAATAATCTTGGGGTGAAAAGGTTTTCCTAAGAGTGACACCAAAGCCAGAAACCAAAGCAGATACAAGCTTACACAAACGTTGAAACTTTTACACTGTAAAAGACAAAATTAAAACAAAACAAACTAGGAAGAAAAAAACTACAGCATATTACCAAAAAATGTGAATTACAATATAAAAGTTTATTACAAAGCAGTAAGAAAAGTTAAAAGGGACCCTTGGTGGCTTATTCAGTTAAGTATCTGACTCCTGATTTTGGCTCAGGTCATGATCTCAGGGTTGTGAGATGGAGCCCCAAGTCGGGCTCCACACTGGGCATGGTGCCTGCTTAAGAATCTCTCCTCTCCTCTTTCTCTCCCCCTCTCTCTTTCTCTACCTGTTCTGCTCCTCCCCCCATCCCCTTGAGGGGGCGGGGAAGAAAAAGGAAAAATTAGAAACACCTTGACAAAGAAAAGACCAGGACAGCCAAGAAAACTGAATGAGTAAAATTAAGCTAAAAAAAGTCAACTCATTAGTTTGAAAATAAGACATTTTCCACTATAAATTGATAAAGATGAAAGAGCTGATGAAAACCTAGTGTTCAGTGGAGTATAAATTCGTATTCCTGAGGATAAATTTAGCACTGTGTTCCAAAACTCAAAATAAATGTATTCTTTTATTCAAACTTCACTTTTATGAAGTTATTTTTTAAAAAAATAACCAGACACTGCTGGTGGGAGTGTGATACAGTTTCAACTATTTTGGAAACTGCAGGTGTGGAAAGCTACACATACGCACACCCTACGCCCAAGAGCACTACTCCCACTAGAGAGGCATAGCTATGACCACCAACATACAAGTTTCAGAATGCTCATAGCGCTATTTATAATATCCAAAATTTAGGTTACAACCCAAAGGCTCATCAACAATAAAAAGGATAAACTATGGTTGTCACCCAACAGAATACTGCACAGCAATAAAAAAATTGCAACATTTGACTGTATGAGTCTCCCAGATATTATAGTGAAAGAAATCAGATACCAAAGAGCACACATCATATGATTCCATCTCTACACACTTCAAATAGGCTAAATGAATCAATGGTGTCAGAAATTAGGACAGTAGTCACCCTAGTGGGGACAGTGATCATTGCAAAGTAGTCTGAGGGGGACTTCCAGGGTGCTGATTAAACATTTATTGTTCCATTTATCACTGAGCTACAAAGATTTGTGGACTTTTCATATATATGCTATATGTTTATATATATATATATATATATATATATATGTTTAACAAAAAGTTCACTAAAAAGACGAAGTCTGTCTGTCTAGTAAAAACTAAAGATTAAAAAGACAAAGTGTATCTGAAACGTGCAAATATGTTTACTGGAATATGTGAAATTTAAAATTTAAAAATGAAAATTAAATATTTATCAAAAGGAACTGATTAAATGGGTTATTAGCGATTTTATACAAAGGCTGCCATTATATCCACTAGTGTTTACTGGTGCCCTCTCCACACCCACATCCTCCATTGTACGTTTCTGCTCAACTTGAGGTATCCAGAAGTAGGCTACTGAATAAAGTAATACAGGCACAGTCATTAAACAAAACCAAATAAATTCACAAGGAAAATGAAAGAACAGAGTAGAGGATTCAAAGAGTTTAACAAAAGAAGTCATAAACTAATTCTATTACCTAAAACTCTACAGAAGCAGCATTCCCCATTAGAACAAATTTGCTATGAACAGCATTGATGGATAGCAATTACTCTTAATCAGTTAAAATTATGAGTTATCCAGAGATGTCTTTTCTGGAAAACTAAATATATTTCTATCCTTTACATGGATGCAATAAATCTGGGTTTCTTCCATTTTGTGATCTGAGAGTGAGTCCATGCTTTTATCTACTTTTCAAAAAAATTCTCCTTTCCCAACAGTCATGTTAAAATGAGATTAGAAGTAATGCTCCAAACCTCCCCTCTCCCACGATCCCTGGTACAACTCTCCTGTCAGATATACTGGGTCTGTCTTTAATTACACATTACACTGAAAATCGAAGAGTGTGTATAGTCCATTTCATATACTAAAAAATAAACTGAATGAAACCTTTAAAACTCCTACCAAGTTGGTAAAATAAAAAAGCTGTGCTAAATTTAAGCTGTCTTAGAATGATACAGACCACTAAATCAAAAAAAAAAAAAAAAAGAATTTAAGTTTAGTTGAAAGAGAAACACTGCATTAAAAATAAGCCATTTCATCACCATGAATGAATGACTTGCCCACAAAAAAATATAAAATTACTTGACTGCTGTTACCATGTGTATTTATGGTAGAGGCCACGTATTTCTTTCTCCTCTCTGCTGCAAAGTCAAGGGCAAGGAAGGCAAACGAGAAGGCAGGTTACAATGACAAAAATAATGATCTATTTCTGAGACATGCTGGTCAGGCTAGTACACTGGCAGGAACTCACTAGAAGGTTTCTTGATTACTTTCTCAGTTTCAAAGCTTGAATACAGAAATTATCCTTCAGATACTGTTCTGGTAAACATATGTTAAATAAACCCATAAAACCACATTTTACTCACTTATGATCGAAGTTATTTGCAAAATCGTGCTTTTTACTTACTTTGCATTTCCCTATTAAGGACCATCAGCATTTTCAGTCTAATAATGATTAACCGTCCCAGGAACCCAAGCTCGTTTCACTTTTAAAATGCCAGCCACCCACCACCTTATTTTCCTTGAATGGCATTATGATTATACAATCTAATATTTAAAGGTTAATGCCAAACTGTCAAGAGATAACTGACATTCTTGGCAAAACGTGTCTATCGGGATTTTAGCAATGGCTTTTACAGAGTTCTGGAATTTTCCAGAAAGAGCGCCAAGAGCTAAAAGCCTGTGCCACAAGATTGACGTTAACAGGTCAAAGACCTAGGAATCAGACAGCATTGTTTCCTAAGTCGACTGAAAATGAGCTTATAAAATCAATGAGGGTGGCCTCCCTGAGCTGTGTCTACGGAAGTAAGGGACTGAGGTGAAGAACACGCTTCTGTGCAGAAGGCAGAAGCAATCTGCGCGGCCTGCTCTATGTATGTTCAGACCAGTCTATTTCCAACTCTCCTTGAGATGAATCATACTACAAACATTGAAGAAACCTGCCAACCTTTACTCACTACCTAGCATTCTTGATAAAAACGTGGTATGTCTACAAACCCATTAATGTGCAAAATATCACAAAAATAATACTTTTGGGGTTATGTTACTTTTTTTTTTCCCTTAAAGATTCTATTTATTTGACAGAAAGAGACACATAGAGCGCAGGAACACGAGCAAGGGGAGTGGGAGAGGGATAAGCAAGCTTCCCGCTAAGCAGGGAGCCTGATGCAGGGCTTGATCCCAGGACTCTGGGATCAGAGCCGAAGGCAGATGCTTAACAACTGAGCCACCCAGGGGCCCCTGGGGTTATGTTTACAAGGAATACTTTTCCTCTAAAAACATATATTGAAATATTTACTATATTACTATATTTACTATACATAAGCTACAATTTGCCTCAAAAATTAACCAGTGTACGCAGAGTTAGGAGAGAGGTATCTAAGAAATGGTGTAAGCCTTGAGGTGCGAATTACTGAATGTGAATGATGGGTGCCTGGGGGGTCATCACATTGTTCTTTTATGTTTGAAATTCTCCATTAAAGTTCTAAAAAAAAAAAAAAATTAAGAATGTAGTCAGTTATTGGAACTTTAGTTAACAAGCATAACAGTGTAGAAGAACTAAGCTGCTATAGCTCTTTTTTATAGATTTAGAGAGAGAATGCATGCATACACGTGGTAGAGGGGCAGAGGGAGAGAATCTCAAGCAGAGTCCCCACCGACTGTGGAGTCCCATGAAAGGCTGGACTCTACAACCCACAAGATCAGGACCCGAGCCAAAACCAAGAGTTGGTCACCCAACCAACTGAGCCAGCCAGGTGCCCCAATAATTATAATTTAAACAAAAGTACATCTGTTCAAAACAAAACAAAACAAAACAAATGGTCATGTACAATAACAGAGGCTCCTAGATGAGATTAAAGTTTAAATTTAAAAACAGGTTTTGAAAGGCTTATATTCATTATATTAGTTGAAGGGAAGACTTTCACACCAAAGACCAATAATGGAAACAGCAGAAATAAAAGCTATCAAGGAAATAAGCATGGGGAAAGGATGCAAGACAGTAAGAGGGAAGGAAAAAGCCTTCTACCAGTGATGAAATAAAATATAAGAGCATATTTTTATCATTTATCTCAATAAATGATAAACGAAGGCAATAATACAGTGTCAAGAGCAAGCAACAAAACATACAGGTGTTGTATCTCCTAAAGTCAAGCAATTTTATTCCCGATATCCCCCTACAAAATATTTTAAGCTTTCCATATGAAGTGACAGAAATCTATTAAGTGAGCTACAGAGAATACAGTGTTAGCATCTCCTAAATCCACAAAAGATCATAGTCTTTATTCCTATTAGAAGTTGGTTCACTAAATATTCTATAAACACTCCCACACAAGAGCTATAAGGCAAACAAAAACTGTTTTTTGTTTGTTTGTTTTTTAGGATTTTTAGTTATTTATTTGAGAGAGAAAGAGCGAGAGAGAGAGAGAGAGAGAGAGAGAGAGAGCGAGAGAGAGAGCATGAGAAGGGGGAGGGTCAGTGGGAGAAGCAGACTCCCTGCCGAGCAGGGAGCCCAATGTGGGACTCAGTCCCGGGACTCCAGGATCATGACCTGTGCTGAAGGCAGTCACTCAACCAACTGAGCCACCCAGGTGCCCAAACGAAAACTACTCTTATCTGAGCTGGCCTCCAAGAAACTGAAAGTTTAGCAAGGGAACATGAGATCTGTACATTAAAGAGTAAATGCAAAAACAGTTTGCTACTAGGATTTAGAGAAGGAATAGATTTCTTTTGATTTGTGAGTATAGAGAGAGATGGATTTACACAGGCCTTGGGAACAGCATGGGAGGAACACCTGGGTGGCTCAGTCAGTTAGGCATCTGCCCTCAGGTCGGGTCATGATCCCTGGGGTCCTGGAATCGACTCCCGCATCGGGCTCTCTGCTTGGAGGGGAGTTTGCTTCTTCCTTTGCCTGCTGCTCCCCCTGCTTGTGCTCTCTGACAGATAAATGAATAAAATCTTAAAAAAAGAAAAGAAATGAAACATTCAAGGCCTCAACTAAGGTAACAGCCATGAGAATCATGGGAGAGATTAGACTTCAGAGGCTTTACAACTGACTAGATACAGCGTGGCTAGTAGGAAGCTCCAGTGCTGCTAGGACGCCTGGGGTGGCTCAGTCGTTAAGACGCCTGGGTGGCTCAGTCGTTAAGGGTCTCCCTTCGGTTCAGGTCATGATCCCAAGGCCCCAGGATCAAGTCTGACATCAGGCTCCCTGCTCAGCAGAAAGCCTGCTTCTCCGGAGCTCTGTCTGTTGCTTCTTCTCTTGTGCTGACAAAAAAAATAAAATCTTTAAAAATTTTTTAAATAAATGTTAAAAAGACAGCTCCAGTATTGCTAGATTATCTCATTTTCATGAGGAACCAAAAAAACTAGATTTCTAAGCCACTATCTTAAGTTCCAAAAGCAAACAGAGCACATGTGCTCCAATGTCTCTCTCAGCAAAGCCTTCTGGGACCATCCTACTTACAACCACATACTGCTACACTGTCACCAACTAATCGATTATGTATTTTACTTGACTACTCATCTCCTACTACTATAGTGCAAGCTTCTAAAGGCAAGGATTGTCAGGTTTGTTCATTACTGTGTTCCTGGAGCCTAGAAGAGTACCTGGCACACAGTAGGCACTCAATCAATACTATATTAAATGAACACATGAATGAAGTTGCAAGACAGACATGGCCTGAAACTGCCAGTCTGAGATCTAAGTATAATTTTAGCCTTGTCAGACAGGGAAGGTGATACTATTAACAGCAAAGTGGAACACAGGACAGAAGGAACAAGTTTTTTATGGAAGATCCTAAGTTCAGTTCTGAACACAGAAACATTTAAAGTATAAATGGATAAACCAAGTGGCGATATACCATAAGCAGCTGGAAAAATGGTTATTTAAAAGGAGTCACCTCGTAAATCACTTAACTCTCAGCTTGCTTCCCAATCTCTAAAAAGGAGACTGGAGGGGGCTGGGAGGGATTACTACCTCATTCACAGGGGTGCTGAAGCTGAACACCTACAAAGAAAGGCACCTGGCCAGCACTGGACACAACAGGAATTCTACTTCTTTTAAATGTAAAAAATACACAAAACTAACTAAATTAGTTTCCATAGGACTAAAATTTACTTAAGCAACAATTCTTTTAATATCCAAAAAACTGTTTTCTTCTACATTCTTGAGACTCTCCCCCACCCCCCAAACCAACCTTTCTTGATGTTGTTATTATGAATAATGGTTGCCGTATGGTACCAGAAAATACAATAATGCCATGAGGAAGTAACCAGGCGGGGTGCCTGGGTGGCTCAGTCGTTAAGCGTCTGCCTTCGGCTCAGGTCATGATCCTAGAGTCCTGGGATCGAGCCCCGCATCGGACTCCCTGCTCTGCGGGAAGCCTGCTTCTCCCGCTACCATCCCCTCTGCTTGTGTTCCCTCTCTCGCTGTGTTTCTCTCTCTCAAATAAATAAAATCTTAAAAAAAAAAAAAAAAAGGAAGTAACCAGGCATATGCTTATTTTCTGAAATAGAAACTTCCCATACTGTATGCTGAAGGCATTGGCAGTTTCTTTTCCTTTCCTTTTTTTTTTTTAAAGTTTATTACTATTTTTTAAAAATAATCTCTACACCTAGCACGGGGCTCGAACTCAAGACGTCAAGATCAAGAGTACCATGCTCCACTGACTGAGCCAGTCAGGTGCCCCCCTAGTTGTTATTGTTGTTGCTGTTTTTAAGCTAGATTTAAGAGCTGCCACTGGGCTACCATCCTTTAAAATGTTATCTGTGGGGGCACCTGGGTGGCTCAGTTGGTTAAACATCCAACTACTGGTTGCAGCTCAGGTCATGATCTCAAGAGTTGTGGGGTTAAGCCCTCCATGGGACTCTACACTCAGTGGGGAGAGTCTGCCTGGGGATTCTCCCCCTCTGCCTCTCCCCTTGCTTGTGTTCTGTCAAGTCAATAAAGATCTTAAAAAAAATCTAATAAAACACTATGTTAAAAACAAATCGTCTGGGGTGCCTGGGTGGCTCAGTCATTAAGCGTCTGCCTTTGGCTCAGGTCCTGATCCCAGGGTTCTGGGATCAAGCCCCGAATTGGGATCCCTGTTTGGCAAGAAGCCTGCTTCTCCCGCTCCCTCTCCCGCTCCCCCTGCTTGTGTTCTCTCTCTTGCTGTGTCTCTCTCTGCCAAATGAATAAATAAAATCTTTTTTTTTTTTTTTTTTAAAGATTTTATTTATTTGAGAGAGAGAAACACAGCGAGAGAGGGAACACAAGCAGAGGGAATGGTAGAGGGAGAAGCAGGCTTCCCGCCGAGCAGAGAGCCTGATGCGGGGCTCGATACCAGGACCCTGGGATCATGACCTGGGCTGAAGGCAGACGCTTAACGACTGAGCCACCCAGGCGCCCCATGAATAAATAAAATCTTAAAAAAAAAAAAATCTGCCTAAAGAATTGCTTATAATCTTAAGCATGATAACGACATTATGGCTATTTACATAAACGTCCTTATTTTTAAGAAGGGTCAACTGATTTATGTAGTTGTTAAATGACAATGTCTGGGATTTGCCCTGAAGTATTTCCGAGAGGAAAAAAAGAGATGTGTGGCAAAGTCTTGAAAACTGCAAGGTTTTAAGTGGCAGAGATTCATTAATCTTTAATTTTGTGTACAGTTGAAAAATTTCATAATAAAAATTATTTACTTCTATTTAATTTCCAATACCTGTCATATCTTATTTTTTTCTAATCAGAAGGTTGTCTGTATCTAACTACACTCTGCTTCTATGGAAGGTGATACTGTCAAGGAACTAGTTTAAAATCTACAGATTTAGGGGCACCTGGGTGGCTCAGTCGTTAAGCGTCTGTCTTCAACTCAGGTCGTGGGTGGGAAGCCTGCTTCTCCCTCTCCCACTCCCCGTTTGTGTTCCCTCTCTCACTGTGTCTCTGTCAAATAGATAAATAAAATCTTTAAAAAAAAATCTACAGATTTAGAATACAGCTTTGAACTGCAGAGAAAAAAATACTTACAATTCCCAAGACCAAAGACACCCCAGAGACATCAGGTTCACAATGAAAATCTAAACAAATGATCTTAGAGAAATTGTTTAAAAAAATTTGGGGGCGGGGAGGGCATGTGGGTGGCTCAGTAGGTTAAGCGTCCAACTCTTGATTTCAGCTCAGGTCATGATCTCGATCATGAGATGGAGCCCTGCACTGGGATCTGTGCTGGGTGTGAAGCCCACTTAAGAGTCTGTCTTTCCCGCTGCCCCTCCCCCACTCTCTAAAAAAATTTTTTTTGGGGGGGAGGGGGAGAAACATTTTCAGAAGTAGGACACATTAAAAGATACTGGTACCTAATTACAACTTCCAGTTTCCCTGTTCTCAGTATGGAGGCAGATGAAGCTACTGTCCACATGTCAGAGAAGTAAACAGAAAGAACCCTGTCATTCCAGAGGCAGACTACCTAATCCCAGTAGGCTGGAGTAGAAAAACAAATGAATCACAACCTCAAGGATGACAACAGCACCTGAACTTGAGAACTTTGAAGTCAAAGGCAACATACAATTTTCCCATAAATGATCCAGAAACATGCAAACAGTCTGGTGGTCCTCTGCAAAATCCTAATGGAAACATCTTTAAAATACATCCTACCTGCCCTTCCGGGCTGCATGCTTCTTCACTGTGCCATCCGCAGTTCCAGGGCAAAGTGCATCATGAAGCGGCTTCTCAGTAAGCTAAATTTAATACGGCTTTATGGAATATCTATGCAGTGTATTTGGTATCCATGCTTCCAATATTCTTCTCTAATAATCTTTGAAAACTTTACTTCCTTTGTTTTAAACACAATAGACCAGTTTTCACCCTAACACTTGACATGTAGACTATAATGTCACTCAATGAAAACAGTTAAGTGTTTAATAATCCCTACCCACAGACATTCTAATCAAGGCATACGTGAATCATTTACAGTCAGCAGCCTTTTTTTTTTTTTTAAAGTAAGCTCTATACCCAACGCGGGGCTTGAACTCATTACCCGGAGATCAGGAGTCCCATGCTCTGCTGACTGAGCCAGCCAGGCACCCCAGCAGTAACATTTTTTTTTTTTTTAAAGATTTTATTTATTTGACAGAGAGAAACACAGCTAGAGAGGGAACACAAGCAGAGGGGATGGTAGCTGGAGAAGCAGGCTTCCTGCCGAGCAAGGAGCCGGATGCGGGGCTCGATCCCAGGACGCTGGGATCATGACCTGAGCCGAAGGCAGACGCTTAACGACTGAGCCACCCAGGCGCCCCCCAGCAGTAACATTTTTAAAGGAAATATTTTCTTTGCCACTCTCCAAGTGATATATATTATATTACAACTACAAAGTGTTGTGTAAAAATTAATACAAGCAGTGGTACCCATTCTACAGATGAAGATTATGGTAAAGTGAAAAACAAAGGATCACAGAAAATGAGCAAGAGGAGATCCTAGACATGTGGTTATCTGTTTCTTTTTATAGTCAACACATCTCAAAGTCATGGAGCTACTTATGGAGAGATCCAGGCTCATAACCCAGGCCATGACTCTTTCTCCTTTCCTTGTCCATACTGTCTAATTACAAGTTTGTGTCTCTAGACACTAAGAATTCCTCCACAGTAATTTTAGAACTTCAGTAAACTCCAGAATTTCTTAAAGCAAGTTCTTTAAAATTCAAATATAGATGCCTGTAAACCCAGAGGAAAGGAGAAAGAGAATACACATGCACAGACAAACCAGTACTTTGCCCTTACAAATCACTGCTTTAAAGCTCCAGTCATAAGTACCTCCTCATTCCCTAGTTTTTTCCAGAACATGAAGGACCAACCCCTGCTGTTTCCTTTACTACTCCATGTTCACTAGGCATACCAGATGCCAAATATTAACACCTTAACCTCGATATCAGAAAAATTAAACAAGGGGAAGAGAGCAGCACAGACTCGGGCTTTTAGAAGCAATAGATGTGCAAAGGACTAAGTAACAGGTTTAAGATCGTTGTTATTTTATAAAGTGAATAAAGCAGAACTACAAACGAATACAGGGGATAGAATGCTAAATTAAAGCACAGCCCAGGGGCGCCTGGGTGGCTCAGTGGGTTAAAGCCTCTGCCTTCGGCTCAGGTCGTGATCTCAGGGTCCTGGGATCGAGCCCCACGTCTGGCTCTCCGCTCAGCAGAGAGCCTGCTTCCCCCTCTCTCTCTGTCTGCCTCTCTGCCTATTTGTGATCTCTCTCTCTGTCAAATAAATAAATAAAAATCTTTAAAAAAAAAAAATAAATAAAATAAAGCACAGCCCACCAGTACAGAGAATGCTGCATTCCAAAACAAATGAATATATCTGTATTCAACTGAGCCTAGTTTCTAGTACCCATTTGGAAGATTCATCAGAGGCAGCAGCAATTATGTGTTGGAGGTTTATTTTTTATTTTTTAAAAATCTTATTTATTTGACAGAGAGAGAGAGAGTGAGTGAACACAAGGGGAGCAGCAAAGAGAAAGGGAGAAGCAGGCTCCCCACCCAGCAAGGAGCCCAATGAAGGACTCGATCCTAGGACCCTGGGATCATGACCTGAGCTGAAGGCAGGCACCTGACTGAGCCACCCAGGTGCCCTGTGTTGGAAGTTTAATAAAGGCCGGCACAATGTTAAAAGAAAGGGGGGATTAAAATGTAATCTAATGTAATATGGAAAACAGCAGCATCTTCTTGATTGAAATTCTGCTAACAACTTTACGAAAGGGTAGTTAGTAGGCAAATATTCCTTTTTGATAATGTTCAAGTAGCTATTACAAGTTATCTTTATCAACTTCATGAGTAATTAGTATGAAGGAACTTGGACAACTTGCAACAGAAACTGGAATGTTGCTTTTCTCAAAAAGGTCCGTAGTGAAGGGGCGCCTGGGTGGCTCAGTGGTTAAGCCTCTGCCTTCGGCTCAGGTCATGATCTCAGGGTCCTGGGATCAAGCCCCGCATCAGGCTCTCTGCTCGGTAGAGACCTGCTTCCCCCCCTCTCTCTGCCTGCCTCTCTGCCTACTTGTGATCTCTCTCCTCTCTGTCAAATAAATAAATAAAATCTTTAAAAAAAAAAAAAAAAAAGTCCATAGTGAAAATAAGCAAAAGAAATAAAATGTTAAAATGGGGGGTGGGGGGACGCCTGGGTGGCTCAGTTGGTTAAGCGGCTGCCTTCGGCTCAGGTCATGATCCCAGGGTCCTGGGATCAAGTCCCATATCGGGCTCCTTGCTCGGCAGGGAGTCTGCTTCTCCCTCTGCCTGCCACTCTGCCTGCTTGTGCTCTCTGACAAATAAATAAATAAAAATTAAAAAAATAAAATGGAGGGGGAGGTACTTTTAAAGAAAACACCCTACCATAAGAAAATAACCCCAAAATGATTAGATAAACAGAAAACCCTGGAAAACCAAGAGTTGGGAGGTGAAAAGGGGACTGAAGGCTAGGTGTGCAATGTGATACAGCGATTGTGGCTGGGCTGTTACTAAGCTTCACACAAGTGACAGGTGACAGCGCTGAGAGAGGACGCTTTCTCGTCATGCTAGCAAGACTGCTTGCTCAAGACCCTTAGAAATGATTAACATGCAGTAAGAAAACAGGCTGTCAGGTACAATTAAGAAGTATGCAAGTGATAAACAGTGACAGGGAAGCCTGCCCTAATAATTTAAAGTAAAAAGTCTGAGGTTTAAATATGCATAAATGGTAAGAAATAAAGGCTGTATTGTTATGAGGTACGGGAAGGAAATTAAAAATCAAGTTTCTCACAAGGAGTGCTTCCTGAATAATTAAACAATGTAAAAAAAAAAAAAAAAGTTGGTTTTTTTTTTCTTTTAGCAAAACAAGAGAAAACAAACCTAGACACACACAACAGCGTGTGTATATATAGTAAGACAATTTGGCATTGAAAAGGTGACAAAACTATTAGGTTTCCTTCTCTCATGTTCATACCATGGGGTCAAATAGGACTGATAGGTTCAGATGCCACCGAGTGAGACAAACAGTTGGCTGGTGCCACTGCCAAAGGACAGAGTGCTGGTCTGAGAACACCTTTCGATAAAACTAAATAACCTCCGCTAGTCAAGTACGGAGTTTTAGGTTTTTTCCTCAATTGTCTTTTAAAATGTTGAGTGGGGCCTAAAGCAGCCTTCCCATTCCCTCACCCTAGAGTCTCACCAACCAGATCCCACCAGCTTATTGTATGTAGAAATGCTTACACACACACATACATTCACATCATCACAATACACACCGACTCACAAGCATAAAGCGTCCATAAACACCTTTCTCCAAGTAACACATGGAGGATATCTCTGTACAGATCTAACCTAGTATGTACAGATCTAAACCTCCCTTAATGCTTGCACAATATCAAAGAATTATAAGTTGGGGCACCTGGGTGGCTCAGTGGGTTAAAGCCTCTGCCTTCGGCTCAGGTCATGATCTCAGGGTCCTGGGATCAAGCCCCGCATAGGGCTCTCTGCTCAGCGGAGAGCCTGCTTCCCCCCCCTTCCTGTCTCTCTGCCTACTTGTGATCTTTCTCTGTCAAATAAATAAATAAAATCTTAAAAAAAAAAAATCATAAGTTAAGTAGCCATTAATGAACTGGTAGTTCACTGTTTTTTTGTTTGTTGGTTTTTGTTTTTTTTTTTTTTTTTTCTATTGCAATGTCACAATGAACACTCCGATACATGCCTGTTGTTATTTTCAAGTTTCTGTTTGCAATTCCCAGAAGTGGAACTTCTGGGTCAAAGGGATATATACCTAATTCTGATAAATGTCCTTCAAAAAGATGGCATCCAGTTACTTTCTAACCACCATCATAAGAGCCAACCTGTTTCCCTCACACCCTCACCAATACTCGTATTAAAGCTTTTATAGTGAAACAAAGTTCATCTTTAAACAGTACTGTAACTGCCATCCGCACCTCAAATTGCTGTTCACCAATTCCACTGCAGCCCTGGCTAGGTCCCCGAGGGAAAAGGATCCACTCCACTGACCTTCGCGCCTCACACAGCACCTGCATGTGAAGGTGGCCCTTCAGGATTCATAAACAAAAATGCACAAAAACAAAAAAAAGATATGAAGAAGTACCTCTCATTAGCTATTTCAAAGACAAGACTAGCCAGTTAAAGCTCACTTGACCTGTAAGGTAGGTTAATTCCAGAACCTGGGCAGAGAATGATGCAAAAAAGGAACGAGCTTAGTCTGGCAGGGCATCGTTTAATTAAAAGACAAGAACTGTATTTTACCTACCTCTCTAAATACGTAAAGTATCTGCACTTTTATATCTACGCCCCAAAGAGGATGTGAAGTTAATTTCTTGTTTCTTGGGTAGACCTGATATATTTTTTTTTTTTTTAGATTTTTTTTTTTTTTTTTAATTTGACAGAGAGAAACACAGCGAGAGAGGGAACACAAGCAGAGGGAATGGTAGCAGGAGAAGCAGGCTCCCTGCCGAGCAGAGAGCCCGATGCGGGGCTCGATCCCAGTATCCTGGGATCATGACCTGAGCCGAAGGCAGACGCCCAACGACTGAGCCACCCAGGTGCCCCTAGACCTGATATTTTAAATAGCTCCTTATTCCAAACTGCTTTTGCTATGACAGCATACAAAATAATGAATACTCATAAAGATTCATACAGATTTACAGAGTATATCTCAATGACAGATATTTAACATTTTAAGAAATAATATTGGTCTCCAAATTTACTAAAAGCTGTAGTTTACTAGACTACTTAAAACAAGAGATCCTATGGGAAATAATTCAAACATATGAAATGGTACTTACCTTCCATGTATCTATTTACTTATATACTATTTGTTTTTCTAGTTACAAATACTATCAACTGACTTTCTCATTATGGACTATCAGGACTCTGGCCTTACCCCACATCCTCTCTCCCTATCCATAGAATACAAGTATAGCACCACTGTTGGTCAAACTCATATTCAGAGATTATACTCCTGATGACCATGTAAGTATTATTCACTGCTGAGACATACAGTATACGACCAAGTTTTTTCTTTTCAGTATTTTCCCCCCAAGGAAATAATCACTGCCTTAAACTAAGCCAACAAGAAACCAATCTATCATTAATCTGTCCCTCAACTCAGAACAGTCTCAACATGTGTAAACACATCAAGACGAATATTTGTATTTGAATATTTTCCCTCACAAATTCACCTTTCTCACTCTTTGGCTTGATCAGGAAGCATGCACTCCACTACCTAAGCATACGCTGGTTGGATGGCAAAAGAGGAGGATTCACGAATATGCTAGCAGAAGGAAGCCAGAAAGGGATTGATCCGTGCCTGAAATGTGCCCAGGAGTAATTAAGAATTTCTCTGTTAAAAAGGAACCACTAACAGCACTTGAAAATAAACAGAAAATATTAAGCATCTGCACTATGGAGATGATGAAATTTAGGACTGTAGAGTCCTGTTGGAGACTGACAGGACACCAACAAAGTCCTAATGCCCAGCCACCTCTCTGTTACCTGGTTTCGGAGTTTTCCTACCTCAAAAGAAGAGGGCTTTTTTCCAAGAACACAGACTTTATGAGAATACAAGTTCAGAAATCCAGTGGTTGGAGGAGCGCACTCAGTGCGAATCTCAGCTTGATCATTTACTTGCCATATGGTCTTGGGCAGGTCACTTAAACCTCTGTGTGCCTTTATCTCCATGTAAAAAAGTACAGTAAATACAAGATTAAGGAAAGGCTCTGTATTTGCTATTAGTAATACCCCCAAAACTGTACCTGCAGCTTTAACGAGTACAGCTATCACTCTAGTCTGCCTTGGTTACTAACACACGAAGCAAACTACATCTCTTAAATCTTAAGAGTTATATACATGAGTGAATTTCTACTTAAATATGCTTAGTTTTTTTTTTTTTTTTTTTTTTTTTTTTTTTTAAAGATTTTATTTATTTGACAGAGAGAAACACAGCGAGAGAGGGAACACAAGCAGAGGGAATGGTAGCGGGAGAAGCAGGCCTCCTGCAGAGCAGAGAGCCCGATGCGGGGCTCGATCCCAAGACCCTGGGATCTGACCTGGGCCGAAGGCAGACGCTTAACGACTGAGCCACCCAGGCGCCCCATGCTTAGTTTTTTTTTAAGGGGGGGTGCAAAGGAAGAGGGACAGGGAGACTCTCGAGCAGGCTCCACCCACAGCATGGAGCCCAATGCAGGGCTCATTCCCACAACCCTGAGATCATGACCCAAACGGAAATCAAGAGTTGGATACTTAACCGACTGAGCCACCCAGGCGCCCCTGCTTAAATTCTTACTATATCGATGTTAGCAATTACTAACGAGAGGATTATTAACCTGTAACTTCTTCCCAAAATGGGATTCTTACTAACTTCTATGCTGGTGAAGTCCCTTTCCAATTTTTTAAATTGCTACTTACCGTTTTTAGTCACAAATATTAACGGCTATCCCTGTTAGCACTCAAATGGGCTGAGTACTGTTCCAAGCCTTTTGTACTAACTCTGAACCCTCACATCAGCCAGGGAGACAGGTTATTATTACAAAGACAGATTTGTGCCACATTCTTCCTCTCGGCCTTTCCAGCCAAAATGGCCGTCTTCTTTCATTTCCTGAAACACATCCAGCTCTCCTCCTCCTCAGGCCCTTTGCAATGGGCTGCTGGTTCTGGCTAGCTCTGACTTCCCTGTTTCTACAGATAGCTTGCTTCCTCTTATCCTTTACGGTGTGTCTCAAATGTCACTTCCTTAGACACCTTTCTGATCACCTGAAGTACACACTCCAACCGACCCCCAGTTATTCTCCACCTACAGCCTTTTTCTGTGTGGGTCTTACCAGAAATACTATTTTGTCTGTTTACATCCTCCTTTACCTCCAACAAAATTCAAGTTCCAAGAGGGCAGGACCCTTATCTGACTTGTTCTCTGCTTGAGTTACAACGAGTGTTCAGGCTCAGGTCCTGATGGGGTGGGGGTGGGGGTCCTGGGATTGAGCCCTGCGTCCGGTGTCTGGCTCCCTGCTGAGCAGGGAGTCTGCTTCTTTCTCCCTCTCCCCCCAATTCATGCTCTAATAAATGCATAGGATCTTAAAAAAAAAAAAAAAAAGTTACCCCGGTGGAACTGAGGAGGCTTAACGAAGGTGCTCCTAAGCTTGGAGAATGGGAAGAGAAAAGGGAATGTTTAAGGGAATGATGCCAGCTGAACCCAAGAGGAGATCAGCCCTTTGTTCTTGTATGGCAACTACAGGAAGTTTGCTCCAAACACAAGAAGTTAAGATGACCCCCAAAGCTATCAGCATATAGTAACCAAGAAGGAAGTGTGCAAGCCACCTTAAGGAGCCAAACTGAATGTATTTATACATGTAAAAAAAAAAAAGGTATCAACAGAAAGGGTCGGCCCCGCAAGCACTGAAGGAAAATTAGAGAAAAAGCTTGGTAGGGGCCACTGAAGAAACTGAGCAGGGGAGGAGGAGGAGCTTTTGCTCACGAACAGTTTTCTGGTCCTGAGGGATTTCTCCATTACGAGACGATGGCATCATCAGATTATGACAAGCCATTAAGAATTTGATTCATCTCATTGCTTTTGTTGATTCCTTCTCAGATAACCTGCTAGTTATGGTATGGGCTGCGAGCGGTGGCCACCTATAGGGAGACAGTACAACGCTGGCATGCTGTAAATACACAGGTTTTCCAATTTTACCTTTCAGATTCAGGAGCTTGGTTAATCTCAGGCCAGGGAGGGGGATCTGCCCTTATTTCACCAATTGTACACATGGAGGTCAGGAGTCTCTCTCCCAAAAAAGGAAGAGGTTAGCCTGATTTCAAACAGAGAAGAAAAAATGCTTAGGATTTAAGAAAAACATGTGAGGTCGATCTGACAGATACAGAAGGTGAAAGAAGAGGGCCACGCCAAGGATAATTCTAGTATTTTAGAACTGAGTTATTTGGGGATAGCAACACCATTCAGCAAGAGAGCAAGAACAGTCAGAGGGACACAAAGACTATTTAGGACATGTTAAATCTGCAGTCTCTTAAGGACAGCATAGTGGAGATGTCCAGTAGGCATTTGGCCATCCAAGACTGGAACTCAAAAGGTAAGGAATTTTTAAATTTTGGAGACACCTGTATTAGGGAAATAGATGAAATCACCCAAGAAAAATATATCAACTAACAGGAGATGAAGACCAACTGTGGAACCTGAGCAAACCCAGTATTTAAAGGACAGAGAAGAGGAATCTGCAGAGTCATCTTATGAAACAAAGGCGTCTAGAATGGTTTTACACTTGTTAGTTGGTGATTCAATGTCAGATTTCTACAATTATATCTGCAATGTTTTGACAGAGAAAGTACAAGTTTTAAAACAAAAACAATTTAAAGTTACTGAAAAAGACACAGAAGTTCTTTCAGAATACCATAGTATGGCTTCCTGGGACAGGAAGGAAATCAGTGAGATACACCCTCCTGACTTCTTACCAGTACTTCAGAAAGTGAAATAAAGCTTGTTGAAAGGAACAGAGAATGTTTTTTTGGGACCTACTTTAAAATGCTTAAATCTTGCCAAGAGTTCAAAGTCCATGCTTAAATCTTGCCAAGAGTTCAAAGTCCATCATGCTAACTAACTACCTTTGGATGAATTTCCAAGGCGGAGATAAAAGTTCCAATGTGATTTTAATGACTAACATTGGTTTTGAGAGACATAACTACACACTTACACTCTAGAACAAGCCAAACCCTCATCTTCTAAGAGGTCTAGGATATGGCACAGTATTCTCCCCAACAATGTCACTGGGTTTGTGACTCACTGAACTGACAACTTTTGTCATCAAGAACTATGTATTTATTGGGGCGCCTGGGTGGCTCAGTGGGTTAAAGCCTCTGCCTTCGGCTCAGGTCATGATCTCAGGGTCCTGGGATCGAGCCCCGCATCATCGGGCTCTCTGCTCAGCGGGGAGCCTGCTTCCCCCTCTCTGCCTATCTGCCTCTCTGCCTACTTGTGATCTCTCTGTCAAATAAATAAAAATAAAATCTTAAAAAAAAAAAAAAGGAACTATGTATTTATTTATTGATAGCAATGCCAAGTGCTAAAAACTGAACGGTACCACACTTCCTAACCTATCATAGTTGACAGTTTTGCTGGACAAGACCAAACTACTCCACAAAACACCCGGGATTTCGATACAAAAGAGTTAAGTTGCAGAGTTAAGTGCCAAATAGTGGTAGGATACACAGATGCCTGGATGGCTTAGTTGGCTCAGGGCATCATCTCAGGGTCCTGGAACTGAGACCAGCAAGCTCTCTGCTCAGCGGGGAGTCTGCTTAGGCCCCCTTAATCCCCCCCCCCCTTAACGTGTGTGCTTAAATAAATATGTGAATAAAAACAGTGGTAAGATAGGTCAGATGAGGGAGTCATTACTAAAGACTGGATTGCATAAGAAAAAGGGGTGGGAACCAGACTTTTAAAGAAAACCTAGGCAGTCAAGATAAGCCCTGTGAGGTAACAGGATCATTGCAAGCAGGATAGAGATATGAGCGAAGGCACAAATGCAGCGACCAGCTATCAGTCTTTTTGGAATAAGGGATTCATGTAGCCAGGCAACAGTCAATAATCCAGAGAAGCAGGCTGTAGAAGATGACCGCAAAGAGCCACACACCAAGTTTTATGCTTTATCCTACAGTCAGTGATGGTTTTAAGCACAGGTGGGTGGTGGAAGATTTTGGAAAAGCAAGATTTTGGAAAGATTAATCTGGCAACTGTGTGTAGAAGAGGTAATATCATGACTGGTGGGGGTAGACATAGGTCAAAACTCATCAAACTGTACACTTGAAATTGCTGAATTTTACTGCACATAAATCATACATCAGTAAGGCCAGTTTAAAAAAAAAACAAAGAACAAAGAGAATGACAGGGATAAGCTTAAGTGTTAAAAAATACAGGCTATAAAAAATATATAGGCTATAAAATTCTGAACATTTGATAGTTGAGGTTAATTCAGTAGTGTGCTGAAGCCAGCTGACCCTGCATTTCTTCCCAACTTCAAGTTCAGTGACATCACATCTGTCCTCTGAAACCAGCCATGGTAGAGTATTTACCCTTCAGAAATCAACAAATGCTACAAATCAAGGCTTTATTCCCCCAGGGCAGTTGTTCAACATTCACCAGCACACCACTGTGTCATTTCTATACAAGGTCTAGAATGAACATGGCACAAAATGAAAAGTACCTCAACATTTTCTTCTAATTCGAAATAATGACATGGTTCTGAAGCACCATCTCTTAATTTCATCCTAAGCAGATGCTTACCAAAAAGGTATTGGGTTTAAGAACCTAACATTTTATTAGTTTGAGGAACTAAAGCATGCCTATGAATTAAGACAGAAACCTTTGTTTGCATCTCTCAATCAAGGTTTTCTAGCTATTATGTGGTTCCCCTGGGACTAACACCAATTGATGATGATAATGCGCAAAAAAATTCCAGCATTCACTCCATTATAGGAAAGGCTAATTGCAAGGGCCCATTATTGGAATATGCTTTCCTAGTTTAAACTAGTTGCATTTCAATAGAGTAAAGAGCATTTTCTAGAGAAACCCTACTGTGAAAAGATGAACTTTTGTCTTAACAACTTTAGTTTCAAAAACTATTCACTTATAGATGCCTATTTCACATCTCTGAAGCAAAATGGCTCATTTGTTATGTAGATTACCAAGCAATCACTTAAGAATAATAAAAAGGTCTTTAGAGGCTCCAGCTAACTATCTGCACAGGCTCAATCTCAAAACCAGCCAAGTATACTTCTAAATATGACAGCAAATAACTGTTTGAACCTTTGTGATTTAACTGCAGAGAAATACTAACATGAATCTCCTTCCTATTTTCCACCCCACTTTCCAGGAGCCAACCTAGGGTTCCTCCCGGGAAAGGCTGCCTTTTAGAGCTCTTGACATCTATCTGCAAAGGTGAGAAATCAGGGTATAGGAAGCGGGTACAGCAAGATGTACAGTGTGCTGATTACCACAGCATGTCCCGATTTCGTGAGTCCTTACTTGGTTATCAGACTTAAGTTTTGTTTCAAAAGTTAAGTCCTTTACTTAATTCAGAATGTAATTCCTCATGAAAAAACGCCAACTTCACTCACCTGTATCTGAAGTACGTTATTTTACTCTGGAACACTAATCCTCCTCTATATCAAGTTTCCACTAGAAAATGCAAATGCATTCAGGGTGAGTTGGGTTTTTTTTTTTTTAAGATTTAATTAATTAATTAATTGAGAGATGGAGCAAGAGCAAGGGAGAAAGCACAAGCAGTGGGAGCAACAGAGGAAGAGGGAGAAGGAGGCTCCCCGCTGAGCAGGGAGGCTAATGAGGGGCTCGATCCCAGGACCCTGAGATCATAACCTGAGCTGAAGGCAGAGGCCCAACCGGCTCAGCCACCCAGGTGCCCCTGCATTCAGGGTTCCAAACTGAGATGCAAACATCTTCGCATGTGGCCTTCCCTGCACCTAAAGCCCCTATCTCAGAAGGAGGGAAATAAGACTGACATAAGAATTATAAAGAACTATGAAATATAAGGAGCACAAAGAAAATGTCAGGGTGCGGGGGAGAAGTGACTGGAAATGTGAGAAGAAATACGTAAGAATCCCTGGGGTATTAGCATCCCCTGCCCCCCGAGAACTGGGGCTGTGGGGAGGGTGGCAGGTATTCATCAGACATGCACACTTTGAGGAAGCACCCCCTGAGTTCCGACCAACATTCCAAATGAAGAGCTGCAGCTTTAGGGAGGGAGCTGCCGGGTCATGAAGAGCATAAAAGGATCAGTTCCAAGACTCAGGCCTGTCCACTGAGCATTTTTTTGCACAAGTCCTGGGCCCAAGGATCGTTTCCTTTTGCCACTTTCCTTAGCCTTTTTTAATTGCCCTAGAAGAGTAGAAATTAGAACCCCCCAAAAAAGAAAGAAAAATATACCTGTGACCCTATCTCTTTACTAATATTTACCATTCTTCAAAATGTCCAAGCTCAGATGGTACAATGAGCTGGGAACAAAGGTATAAAAGACACAGACAGGATCTACCCCCCAAGGAGCAGCTTCACAAGTGGGGTAGGAAAGAGCTGAAGCCACAAACACACAGCTGATTATAAAGTGTGACTGCTCATGGCAGAAACCAAGAATGCTATTGGAGCACACACAAGACAGGAAAAGCACCTAGAGCAGATATGGAGGTGGGCGTGGGAGTTCCAGGAAGGCTCTGAGGACAATGCAAACTTTGAGGTGAATACTAAAGAATAAAGGCAAGTTGGCCAGAAGAAGAAAGGGAGCCGTGCAGAACAGCCAGCTACTGTCCTCTGAGAGGCTGGTCACCAGCAGGGAGGGTGCAGGTCCTCATCTTGGACCTTCACCATAGGAAGGCACTACCCCTCCCTCTCTATGAAAAGGACCTTCTATGCCCAGGCTGGGCTTTAAACCACAGGCACTGAAGAGCAACTAAGGGGCTTTAAGCAGGAAGTGGCATGATCGGATGTACTAAAAACAGGATCAGTCTAGCAGCAAAATGAAAGGTAGGCTGGCAGGAGCCAGAGACTAGCCACAGGGAGCCCTGAAGCTGTGAGGTGATCTGCAACAGTCCAGGTGGATCACAAGGGCCTGAATAAAGCAGTGGTGCTGGGGGGGAGGGGGTAAAGATCTCAAGGAGGCAGAACAAACAGGATGGAGGAGGAGTTGAGGGGTTATTCTGGTTTCCTACTTGGATTACAGATGAGTGCACACACATGTGCAAGCGCGCGTGCACACAAACACACACACACACACACACAGATCATAGTCTGACTTTGGAGGATGTCATATAGAAATCAATATCACACATGTTAAAAGTGTTAGGGACTAGTTGGGACACTTTTGGAGAGAAGTTTAAAAGACAGGAAGCTGTATCAATCTAGAGTTTGGGAAATAACTCATCTGAATCATTTTATTTGGTAAAGCATGTTACCTGAAAAGAAGACTGAGGATGAAGCCTGTGGGAAAACCAACCATTAAAAAATCTACATCAACGTACAGATGGGACACTGCATTCAGACGTTTTGCTCACTGATTCAAGACAGTGATGGGGATGTAAGCAAGGCACAGTCAGAAATGCACCCTGGGCTTCAGGGAAATGGGCTTCAGAGAAAAACCAAATAGTGCCAGTCTCTCCACAGAGGCTCTGAAAAGGAAGAATGCTCAGGAGGGACTGAGTGTCTCAGAAAAGGATCCCAGAGGTCAGTCTTGGGTGATTCTCATGAGGAACAGAGAAAGATGTGAGACCAAGGCAAGGCTTTCCAGCAAAACAGAATGGAGTATGTTTCTTTAAGCCATGGGTCTACCAACTGTGGCATTGTGGGTTTTTGTAAATAAAGTTGTGGTTTTTTTTTTTTTTAAAGATTTTATTTATTTATTTGACACAGTGAAAGAGGGAACACAAGAAGAAGGAGTGGGAGAGGGAGAAGCAGGCTTCCTGCTCAGCAGGGAGCCTGACTGGGGCTTGATCCAACGATCCATCGATCCATTGTGACCCGAGCCCAGCCTAAGGCAGACAGACACTTAACGACTAAGCCACCAGGCGCCCCTGTAAATAAAGTTTTATTGTACCACGCGTGCCAAGCCTATCCACTTGTGTATTATTGATAGCTGCTTCCATGCTGCAACAATGGAGCTGAGTAGTTGCAGAAAAGACCATAATGGCCCACAAAGCCTAAAATATTTACTATTTGGCCCTTTATATAATATTTTTGGCCCACCCCTCCTTTAATCAATAACCCTTGGGCAAAGCCCATCCCTAATTCCTACCTCAGTTTCTTCATTTAAGAAACAAAAAGTAGATGGACTCCCTGCTCAGCAGGAGAGCCTGCTTCTCCCTCTCTCTCTGCCTCTTCCCTCCACTCATGTGCTCTCTCCTCTCAAATAAAATCTTTTAAAAATAAATAAATAAATGCAGTGAAAACTCAGAAGGCTCATGAAGACCTTTAATATCAAAGTCATTCATCTAAATTTATGTTCAACCCTTAAAACCAACTGTATTTCCAATTAAAGTCAAGGTTTTAAAGTATATAAAAATTTCCAGGGGCGCCTGGGTGGCTCAGTGGGTTAAAGCCTCTGCCTTCAGCTCAGGTCATGATCTCAGGGTCCTGGGATCGAGCCCCGCATCGGGCTCTCTGCTCAGCAGGGAGCCTGCTTCCCACTCTCTGAATGCCTCTGCCTGCTTGTGATCTCTGTCAAATAAATAAATAAAATCTTAAAAAAAAAAAAAAAATTTCCAACATATACTTTGAGGGCACAGTATTTAAATTACAAGGCAATTTACTGACTCACATGTGACTACAAAATAAAGAGAATCCCAATCTTAACCTTAAATCCGATTCAGAATGTTATACCGCAGTCTACTCCAATAAGCACTCACCTCTACAAAGACTTTGATAATAGAAGAGATGGATGGACCATAAAGCAGGTGAAATCACTCCCATCTCTACCACGACTGCTATCATTTCTTGAACACCTACCATGTCCAGATACCTATGCTGAGCCCCTAATGCCCATTTGTCTCATTTGAGCCCTATAACGAGGGCACCCACACATTTTTACAGATGAAGAAACTGAGCCTTTGAGAAATTAAGAGCCTCACCTCACATCACCCAGTAGAGAGTGAATGGGAGAACCAATAGCCGGGCCAGCCAGAGTCAGAACCAAGACCTCAAAGCCTCTGCGCTCACGCTCAACCCCATACCTTATCGGTGTTACTTGCGCCAAGGGAGAGAACGTCCGTGGAGAGACATGGAATCTGGAAACAACTAGGGACACGTATCTGCTTCTTTTCCTCCTCAGCACTCAGAGTGGGTCTTGAATTGGCTTTGGTATCACAGGCACAAGAAAGGGAAGCGTCTCACCTGTCCCAGCGGGCTCTGGCCTCAGAACCACCACCAGGTACAAGCACCTGTTGCCACCAGACGATGTATTCCGGTTTCCAAACCACTACCTCACATATGAACTTTTTAAACCACCCTGTCTGTCTATAAACTGAGAGTAGCCAGCACCAGAAATAAAAAGATCTTAGTAAATCAGATATTAGAGCAATGTACTCTAAGAGGTAATACAATACACTCACTCAGTGGAAAGAACATAGGCTTTCACTTCAAACTGACCCAGGTTTGAATTCTGGTTTCCACACCAGCCTGTGGCAGTAACTTACCTCCTGGGAGCCCTCTCCCTTGGGGAAATAAGACCACCCTCCTTCCCCCGTGGTCTGGGGAAGTACCGGTACTGCTATGTATGTTAGTGTGTTTAGAAGTCAGCTGGCCCAAGTTTATCACCCAGCCCTGCAACTTACTTGGCACGAGACTGGGGCCTAAGCCTCAGGTTTCTTGTCTGTAAAACAGGAAAAATGACAACAGGATCCACCTCTAGGGGTTATTCTGAGGACTGAGATCTCTGAAGTGCTAAAAGCACAGTGCCCGGCACACACACGTTTATGTTATAGACCGACTGACTGACAACTCAACTTCCAACCCTCCTAGAATACCCTTTAGGGGAAACAGCATCTTTCCCTGAGTCTATGAAATTAACTTTTATAGCTTTAAAGGAATGGTGGAAACACATTTCCGAAAAGCAAGGAAAGCAAAGGAAAAAGAAAAGAAAGAAAAAAAGGATGGCTTGGCTCTATTTTGTTAAATGGTGCAAAGTTTTCTTCTTCTGTTGCCTCAAATTCTACTACCGGTGCTTTCAGGCAGGCAATGCCCCTCACCTCCAAACAGAACAAGACCATTTTTCCCCACATACAGTTTTCAGAGCACCAGGAACAAACACTGGAAAGGCATCTGCTGAGAAGCAGAACGTTAACTCTGTGAAACAGCCTGCCTGCACCCGTGGCCAAAGCCCAAGCCAGCAGGCCAAGAGGCCCAAACCCCAGTCTGCCCGTCTTTCAAAAGAACTCCCCAAGCCCCAACATATAGTCACCATTGAGCCTCACCGCCCCCCACCTCCAGAGCCATAAAAATACTGAGTTCCAGAATTTTCTTTCAACCATGAGTTCTAGATTTAGAACCAGATCAAAGGCAATGCAAAGACAATCTATAATAAAAAAATTCCCTGTCCTTTGCCAGCCCAAGTCCATCCAGCTAATATGTGCCTTTTACACCAAGTTCAATTATTAATGTTATGACAAAAGAAATTCATAAAGCCCTCTGAATCGCAGATTTCCTGATGCAAGTTTTCCATCTGTCTTCCTGCACCTGTTAATTTTTCTTCAAATGACTTCATTTTTTTTTTTTTTTATAAGAGGCAGATAATCACATTTATTTAGTCCAGGACTCTACAACTCTAAACAAACTTTTAATGGACACTATAACTGGCTTAACACAGAAGTTCTCTGCCATTAAACATATCTAGTTCAAGGGGGATATAAGAAAAATAGGAAAACAGTCTCTAATACATAGCACTGGCTTCAGCTACCACAGAAATCAACAGGCTTAGCGTATATACACCTTAACAGATTTGCTTTAAATTTCTCAGCCCTTTGCCACAGAATCACAAGTGATTAATGTTCTGTGTTTCTTGCTTTTTAAAAACCATTTATGCTCAAGTTCTAACAGAATTTTTTTCCTGAAAAAAAAAAAAAAAAAAAAAAAAAAAAAAAAAGCCCCACCAAAAATCAAATTCAGGATAAGAACCATCCTCTCCAGCACTATGCAACAGTTTAGGTTAAGATTTGCAAGCCTTCTTTTGTTTTGAAAGCTAAGGAAAAGGAACATAGCTGTTCTGTTTTAGCTTTCATTCCTGGGGAAATGGAAAGAGATGCAAGGCTTCAAGGTTATACAGTGCACACAGAGAACATTCTGTCTGCTTGCCTAGCACACTGCTACCATGCTCACGGCTAATGGCCAAACCACCTGCAGAAGTCAAACCACCTGCAAATGACTGCTCAGTCCCACATGTTGCCCACAGATTCAAGATGATGCTGTTTCATTTTGTTTACTTTAGAACAGTCACCTTGTATCCAACTGATGCAGCCCACTTCGGCTGCCAAGGTGTTAACATGTATTACATTTGCCAAAGGCAGGAAGTAAATACAACAGGTCCAGCCCCTAACCTGAGGACAGACCCTAAGTCCTTCCCCACCCGCTGAACTGCGCGTGCTGGAGGCCGGGTGGGTGACAGGGGATGACAAGGCTGAGAGAACCAACACAGGGGACACGGGGGGTGGGTGGGGGTGGGGGTTGGGTTCTGAAAGGAAAGGGCACAGGCAGGAATATTGGGCAATACAGTTTGTCCAGTTTTTAATCCCAGGCATGGTGCTCTTAAAAAGTATTCTCCCTGGATTAAGTCCTAAACTAATAAAAAAGCCTTTTAGAGATACCATGGAGGGATGTGGGTTTTTTGGTTGTTGTTTTTTTTTTTAAGTTTTTTCATTTATTTATTTTACGACAGAGAGAAATAGAGAGTACAAGCAAGGGGAGCGGCAGGCAGAGGAAGAGGAAGAAGCAGGCTCCCCGCTGAGCAGGGGGGAGCTCCCTGCTCAGCAGGGAGCCTGATGTGGGGCTTGATCCCTGAGCCGAAGGCAGATGCTTAACCAACTGAGCCACCCAGCCATCCCGGGGTGTGGGTATTTTTAAAGTATCAAGTAACTAGGAAAGACAACTACAACTTGGAAAGGTAAGGTTTAGAAGAGTTCTTTTTAAAAATCTACTTACATATGATTTTCCTAAATTAAAAGTAACATCGGTCTACTGGGTGGCTCAGTTGGCTAGGCATCTGCCTTCGGTTTAGGTCATGATCTTGGGGTCCTGGGATCAAGCCCTGCAATGGGCTCCCTGCTCAGTAGGGAGTGTGCTTCTCCCTCTCTCTCTCTGCCCCTCACCCCACTCAGGCTCACTCACACTCTCTCTCAGTCTCTAATAAATAAGTAAAATCTTTAATTATATACATATATATATAAACATCTATGTAGTACTCAGTGTTGCCTCAGCATCTCAATGAACATACCATTTGAATACTCTCCTCAAAATAAACCTAAGTGTGAGATTCATTACCAGAAGGTAAAACTATTTACTGTTCTGTGCTATACATTTGACATTTATTCTCTTAAGACCTTGGGAGTTTCAAAATCCTACAACTACCTCCAACCTGGTCTCTAAAACTGCTTCTATCTGAATTAGGTGCTCGTAGGCCTCAACCTTCATGCCTTAAAGCAAGACAAATGCTTCTATTAAAAAGGACTGGAAGAAGGACACCTAGCTGGCTCAGCTGGTAGACCATGCAACTCTTGATCTAAGGGTCGTGAGTTCAAGCCCCACACTGGGCAAAGAGATTACTTTAAAAAAAAGGACTGGCAGCTCAAGAATGCCAGAAGCAGCAAGGACCCCAAAGAGACAGTTCGTGTCATCAGCCACACACACACAGTTGATAAACAAGAGGCACTCAAGCTTTCTACAGGAATTTCTTACAACTATATTCATACTTCCTATGATGTATAACAAAGATCAAAAATACCCTCTATGAAAGATGATGTCCAAAAAAATAAATCCTTAAATTTACCAAACCTACACACACCTATCCCAATTAGATGATAGACAGAAAATACCAAGAAGATCATCTGCCATCCCCCCTCAGACCGAGGCGGGCAGATGAGAGCAAATGCATCACAGGCTACAGTTATTTCTACTTTAGAAAGCAATGACCAACCCAGCTGAAAAGAAAAATATCAATTTCTATTATCTATTTGTTTCAAAGGGGCATAATAAAATAAGAGCCAAACTAGTGAACTTGAAACTGAAAAAAAAAAAAAGCCTGAACATAATCTTTAAAATACCCAAATCCGTACCTAGACTTAAAAAAAAAAAATTTCCTGTTAATACCCTGCTTAAAAGCTTCACCAATGACTCTCAGTGCCTGCAGAACAAAACTTCCTCAGCCTGCCCACACGTCTGCAGACTCTCATCTGCTTCTCCCCTGGCCTTTCCAATCCAGGGACTCCATGCACATTCAGTAACACTCAGTAAGTTCTTCGAGTGATGTGGTTTTACAGCTCTGTGCCTTTGCCTAGTTCCTTCCTCTCCACCTGGAATGTCCTTCGACTTTACGTGCTGTCTGAAAATGCCTACTCATCTTTCAGGACCAAGGTCAACTTTCACCTCTCACAAGAGCCACGTTTCCAAGTGGGCTGCACATTACTCTCTCTTCTGTGTCCCTCTGCCACTCACGGGTGGACGAAGTTCACCTCTCGGTCCTAGAATCCAAGAGCCAAGTCTTGCTTTTCTTGGTAGCATCTTCACTGCTTTACAAGGGTCCAACAGAGAAGAGGCACTCAAAATATCTGATTAGAAAATAGACTGAAAAAACGTTGGGATACCATTTCACATCCATCAGATTAGCAAATATTAGAAAGCTACACAAGTAAGTGTTGGTGTGGCTACGAATAAACAGGTCTCAAGGAAATGTAGTTTTTTGGGCGCCTGGGTGGCTCGTTGTTAAGTGTCTGCCTTTGACTCAGGTCATGATCCCAGGGCCCTGGGATCGAGCCCTACATTGGGCTCCCTGCTCATTGGGAAGCTTGCTTCTCCCTCTCCCACTCCCCTTGCTTGTATTCCCTCTCTCGCTGTGTCTCTAGCAAATAAATAAATAAAATCTTTAAAATAAAATAAGACCAGCAATTCTGCTTCAGAGTACCCACATTAGGTCATGAGGTCCCAGTTAGCACTTTTTTAAAATGAGAGGATACAAACATACCTCAAGGATGCATCTCTCACATTTTATGGATAATTTTTTCAGCTAAATACTTTTTAAATTATTCTATCTTTATAAAACTGCAGTTTCCATTATGCATGTATATACATACACATACATTCGTGTGTGTGTGTGTGTGTGTGTGTGTGTGTGTGTGTGAGTGTGTTTGTATGCTGGGTCTCAATGTAAAATACACTTCTCATGGTATCTAACGAACAAAAAAGCCTGTAAAACACTGCCCCACAGAAACATTTATGTGCTCAAAATGACATTCATAAATATGCTTTATAGTACTATATATAATGGTGAAAAATTGGAAGTAACCTAAATATACATTAACAAGATGAATAAGTAAAATATGGTACTGCAGGTAACTTCTATGAGTACAGATGAAATAGAGCCACTTCTGTCAGTACTGATAAATCTCAGAAGTAATAGTGACCGAAAGTGTAGGATACCATTTATTTAAACATGCAAAACAATGATGCATGTTACTTATGAATACACATATATACATAAGTTAAACAAAAGAAAGAAAGAATTTGGGAAAGCAAAAAGTGGCTACTTGTATTCATGATGACAGGGAGGGGAGTAGAAACAGAGAAGACTACACGGGGGCTTCGTTGTTACTACAGGTCTTCTCTCTAAAAAATAAAACTTCTGAAGCAGATACGGCAAAATGTTAAGACTTGACAAAAGTGAATAATGGATCCTCTTCTATTATCCTCATCTTATTTGTTGTGGTACTCAAAATATTAACCACTTAAAAAGTACTTTTAAATGAGCAAATAGGTAGAATACATCAAAAATAAATAGAACAAAACTCAATCTTGAAAATGTCCTGGTGTCTATACTTCCAAACCCATACATAGTCCACGTTATTTTCTTTTTTCTTGAGCTAACGGTTGAGTGCTTATGTGTCAGACCTTGTGCTAAGCCCTAGGTACACAATCTCACTTCACTGGCACAATCGCCTCTGTGGACTATTATTTTTCTATTAGGTTGACTACATCACTGTCTCTGGTCTTTAATCCCGAGGGTCCAATTATACTCAACATTCTACATTTTCTGAGGGCAGAGAAGTGGATTAATCTACTTCCAAAAGACGTGGATCCAAATCAAAAAAAAGTTTCTCCTGCTGAATTCTGTGAATCCAAAGAATCTATTCCAAAGCTTCACACAAACAAAATTTTACTAAACGTACCCTACCCATCATAGTTTGTATAAAATTTATACATATACAACAAAAGCTAATCTAGCCTCCACCTTGCTTTAAAAAAAAAAAAATCAACTTAGTGAATATGGCTCCACCTTAAATACATTCTATATAAATTGCTAACTTTTTAAAATTTTTTTAAGAGGAAGCTACTGAAGCACCGGGGTGTCTCAGTCAATTAAGCATCTGATTCTTGATTTCAGCTCAGGTCATGATCTCCGGGTTGAGAGACCAAGCCCCCACCAGCTCCCAGGCTCACTGCTCAGCAGGGAGTCTGCTTGAGAGTCTCTCTTCCTCTGCCCCTCTGCCCCCCAGGCATGCCTGTGTATGCAGGTGCATGTGCTCTCATGAATGAATCTTTAAATAAAATGGGCAACTCTAACAGTTAATTTAAACTCTAAAAGCTTAGTTTATGAATTACCAGAATGCATGAAAAATATTTTCCCTACTAGGATAACATTAGTTTTAAAGCAATCTTTTCAGCGTAACTTTGCCTTTCTAATACTGTTTTGAGTAAGAGTGTACGCTTTACTTACTCTGAAAATGGGTAAATTAACAATTTCATCACTTGAATATTTCCTCTATGGAAAAATTACATGATACCAGTGGAATTATTGTTAATATCCTCTAGTGTGATAATGGTACTGTGCTTACACAGGAAAAGTCCTGACTCTTTGAAGATGTATATTGAAGTGTTTAGGCAGGAATAGGATACCTCCAACTTACCTGGAAAAGGCTCAACTAAAAATCTGTATGATAAAGCAAATGTAGTAAAGTATTTATTGAGTCTACATGGTGGAAAGATAGGTATTCATTTATTTTATTCTTTCTACTTTTATGTATCTGAGATTTTTCATAGTAAACTATAAAGAAAATTTTCCAGTCACTATCTGTTGAACAAAAAACTTAGTGATGCCAACATTATGCAATTCTGTCTAAATTACTCTCATCAACCAACTTCCTGAAAATGAAGTTTTCTCTGTTTTTGTAGCTTTACTCATAATAATGTGGCAGCTGAAAGAAAAAGTTCTAGAATATGGCCAAGTTAAAGGCCTACCACTACATTTTAACCAGTAAATATTACTTGCCAACCTAAAATCAGCTCTGCATTATTAATCATAACTTACAGTAGCTTGGGCAAACTTACTCTTTTTATGCAGTAATTTAGAAAAATCATAAAACCGTTACCAATTTCTTCAATGATAACATTTCCAACTAATAAACCAAACTTCAGTAAAAGGATCTATAACTGGGGCGCCTGGGTGGCTCAGTCTTAGGTTAATCATTTCCCTTCGGTGCAGGTCACGATCCTGGGGTCCCAGGCTCCAGCCCTGCACTGGGCTCCCTGCTCAGCAGGGAGTCTGCCTCTGTCTCTCCCCCACTATGCTCTTTCTCACTTGTGCTCTCCTGCAAATAAAATCTTTAAAAAGTAATAAATATAAATACATACATACAGAGGTCTTGGGATCACATCCCACATGGGGAGCCTGTTTCTCCCTCTCCCTCTGTCCCTCCCTGCCCTCCTGTTCTCTTGCTCGCTCTGCTGTCTCAAATTTTTTAAAATCTTTTTTATTTCTTTTTTAAAAATCTTTATTTATTTGACAGAGAGAGATCATAAGTAGGCAGAGAGGCAGGCAGAGAGAGAGGGGGAAGCAGGCTCCCCATCGAGCAGAGAGTCTGATGCGGGGCTCGATCCCAGGACTCCGAGATCATGACCTGAGCCGAAGGGAGAGGCTTTAACCTACTGAGCCACCCAGGTGCCCCAAATTAAAAAAAAAAAAAAAAAAAAACTTAACAATTAATTAATTAATTAATTAAAACATGGAAGCAATCTGAAATCTATTGTTCGTTCATAACACCAGGGATCAGGGAACAAAGACGAAAGAGAAATCAGATTTGAAATTATATTGTTTCAGATAATTTTTTTTTTAAGGATTTATTATTTTCTGAGAGAGAGGGAAAGCAGGGGGAGGGGCAAGGGAGAGGGAGAAGGAAAGAAGCAGACTACCCACTGAGTGGAGAGCCCCATGTGGGGCTCAATCTCAGGACTCTGAGATCATGACCTGAGTTGAAATTAAGAGTTGGATGCTCAACCGACGGAGCCCCCTGGGGGCCCTGTTTCAGAGAATTCTAACAAGGGCCTTGTCCCACTTACTAAACCATACTGCCTCTCATGACATGCTCTACATAAAAAACGAAACTGAAACATGACATGTGAACCACAAGTGCCCATCTCCTACAACATCCACGGAACAGATACACTCACCCCACCGGACAAAATCAGCAGGCATTAACTTGGCAGCTCCCCATTATCAGACAAGGTAATCTTACTTTAATTTTACCATCTGTAATAATGGTAACGACCAATTTATTCACAAAGTTTGACTTAAACATGGTAAACAAAGCATCTGAATTCTTAAGTGAGCAGGTGATCAGTTAACACTGAATAGTGTTTTAATAACTGTACTTTCATAATACTTCAACTAATTCCACGGATCCATTTCTTTTTTTTTTTTTTATTATACTTTACTTTTTAAGAAAGATTTTATTTATTTGAGAGAGACAAATGCAGAGAGAGCAGGAGGAGCGGCAGAAGGACAGGGAAAGGGCCAAGTGTGGAGCCTGACATGGGACTCCATCTCACGACCCTGAGATCATTACCTGAACCAAAACCAAGAGCCTGACGCCTAACCAAGTGAGCCACCCAGGTGCCCCTCTAGGGATCCATTTCTAGAAATCAAAGTGCAACAACTGTTACTGGCCTAAGACAGAGGCTTTTCCTACTCAAACTTAACATTAACATAGGTTTCTAAACATGAAGCAAAACTTTATCTCAGGAAGTCAGAAATAAAGATGTCAAGGGCTTCTAAAAAGCCTTAGAAAAAATTCAAACCAAGAAAGTGGTAAGTTGCAGAACTTAGTTTTACAATACATATCTGCAAAAATAAGATTCAAAGATTTAAAATATGTCATAAAGCTATTTTCAGTTCTCTTCCCTAGAAGGCAATGCCAGGTATACACATGGCTTTGAAGATCTTTCATATTTTACATATGTACACACACATAATGAGAGTTATATGCAAAGTGTGTGCAGATAAAAATCAGAATATTCAAGTTGCAAAGACTTAGGATCATTTAAGCCAACTTCTTATTTGATATATAAGGAAAGGGATACCCAAGAAGGAAGTGAAAGGCACAAGGTCTCGCAGCACTGAGCAGCAGAGTCAAGGGCAAGAACGCTGGCTGGTCTGCCACGCAGTCTTTCATACTGACATGCCGCCCTTCCTCTGCCAACCTCCCAAATTAGGTCCTGAGTTAAAGTTTGAAGATAAACTAGAAGTGAGAAAGAGGCAAGTTACTAGTTTGTCTTCTTCCTTAACGCCCCAGAGTAAATAATTTTATCATGTAAACCCAGTCCTCCAGCAAAGTAGAATCTATAAGACATGAGAGAAAGGCAAGAAATAAAATTTATAAACCAAAATTCAAGGCCTGAATGATAATACCCCCAAATATGTAAATGAAAGAAAAAAAAATTCATTGTGGCAAACACTGCTGGTTACCCAGCACAGTATCTATTCTCCCCTTCACTCTTTCCATTTTTTTTTTTTTTTTTTAGTAATTTCTACACCCAACATGGGGCTCAAACTCATGACCCTGAGATCAAGAGTTGCATGCTCTTCCAACTGAGTCAGCCAGGCACCCCTCCCCTTACTAATAAAATTAATTTTATTAAAGGCGGTCAAAAAGCGACGTTTCCCGGCCTTTCTTGCAGTTAGGGTTGGTCAGCTGACATTTCTGGCCCACAATATAGGTGCCATTTGTAGGGAGGGACACTCAAAAAGTCTCCTTAAAAGCTGGGGGTGGGGGGCGGCAGTCTTAGCTAGTTATTGCAAATTTGTCCTAATTACCCCTTTCTTCCTCCTCCTGCATACATTAACATGATGATAGGAGCAACCCCTTTAGGACAGTAAAGATGGAGTATAAGAAAACAGGATTCGGAATCTGGGTCCTTGACAACCTCAATCTTGCCCTTATCTGCTTACCTGCTAAGTCCATATTACAGCTACATTATTTCAGATTTTTTACTAATAGCCAACTACAATTCCTCAGTTATTCACCAAGCAACTGCATACTAAATGCAGTCACACACATTATTTCATATACCAACAATCTTATTGTGGTATTTTCTTCATTTTTTGGATGAAGAAACCAAATGCAGCTGCAAATCCAAACATATAACTAAAGCCTATGGTCATTCCACTGTATCTTACTTTTCTAATGCAGTATACACCTAAAAAGGTACACGCATTTCAAAATGTTACTCATTCTCAAATAATGTGCCGCAAACCTACACAATCTCTTCTATTAACACCATTAGAACCCTGGCAACCCGTGATCAGGTTTCAATTGCTGTGGGTAAATTCTTTACCAAGAATCCTCCTTTAGTTGACAGATGAGAAATCATAACCTCCAGCAAAGTATCAGGTGTGGTTCTACTGGTTCCAGTGTCTATTAGATCATAAAAGGTGAAAAAGTTCAGCCTATTCCTTATGTGACCCACATAATCTCAGTCACACATAATGTGCTCTAGCACATATATACTTGCAGTGACTAATTTACAACCTCTGATCTGCTAATCGAGTTAAGCTACCAACCACCTCACATCCCCAACACGTGCCCACTTGATATTTACCTCCTATCTCTAGGACAGTCAGCTTCCTCCAGGAAGCCTTCTCTCAAGTCTACTTGACTCTACTTTTTCCAAGGTCCTACCCGCTTTTTAAATTTATTATTAAGGATGCCTATATTATTTACTTGTATGGTATTCTTCATGTCTCCATGTCATGGTCCTTTTAATTTTTGTACAGAATTAAATAGAGGCATAAGGTTAAAAATAGAATCCAATAACTCATCTTTTAACAGACCTCTTCAAGAGAACAGAAATTGCTCTAAAGATACACAAATGAACATCCGTATCTCCCAGGTCCTCATAAAACCACACAGAATAAATATTAACAGTGCTCAGGTTCAGAATAACAGAAGCCAAAAGTAAACTTACAACTTCTTCAAGCTTCAGTGCAGTATTAGTAAATGTTGAATTTTTTTAATTAAAAGAAATTTCTAGGGGTACCTGAGTGGCTCAGGTCATTATCTCAGAGTCATGGAATGGAGCCCTACATTGGGCTCCACGCTCAGAGGGAGTCTGCTTGAGGATTCTCTTCCTCTCCCTCTGCCCCTCCTCCAGCTCAAGTACACACATTCTATTGAAACTAAATCTTTAGAAGAAAATTTTAAGTCTTTCAATTCTGCTCCACTTCGTATTTTAAAATATTTTATTTATTTGAGAAAGAGAGAGAGAGCATGTGCACAAGCAGGGGGAGGGGGGCAGGGAGAAAGGGAGAAGTACACTCCCCACTGAGCAGGAAGCTGGAGGAGGGACTCGATCACAGAATCCTGAGATCATGACCTGAGCCAAAGGCAGATGCTTAACTAACTGAACCACCCAGGTGCCCACTATTCTTCATTTTCTAAGAGCTACAAAGTAAAACCTCCCATGGCCTGCTTTATAAAAGAAATGGGAATAACTCAATACTCACCATTATGTTCTCATCAACAATAATGATAAAAAAGGTTTGCATGTGAAGAAATTTTACATCACATTTTACATTTTACTTTAAAAGCCTGAATTCTGGCAGCAGAATCTAGTTTTCTCCCTTGGAATGAAGACATATGCTTTATGAATGGGATGTTCTAACATTGGACCAATTGTCAACGGCCCAGAGTGAACTCAGGGCCTGATAAAATAAAATTTAATGTAACATATCCTGTAGCCCAAGAAGTAAACTGCTATTCAATGTTTCCTCCTCAGTTTCAAATAACAGCATGGGGGGAAAAAGTGCCACCTTATTTCATTGTATCTACATTATTTTATGACAGCAAGAAACAAAGAAACTGACAAACTGATTCATCACCAACTGTAAGACCTCTCAATTTCAACGATGTTGAGATATGGTGTTAGAATCTATAAAAGACAGTATAAACTCTAACACTCTTTGGTGACATGAAAACACTTCCCATCTTCACATTACACCAACTTCCCTTTGATGGCTAAATGTGTATTTACCCCGTTTATTGTATAATTCAATTCAACCTGATTTGAATATTTTATTAAAAAATCTACTCTTGGGTGCCTGGGTGGCTGAGTCAGTTAAGAATCTGCCTTTGGCTAAGGTCATGACCAGGGTCCTGGGATCAAGTTCCACATCAGGCTCCCTGCTAAGTAGGGAGTCTGCTTCTCTTTCTCTACCCTTCCCCCTGCTCATGCACACACACTCTCTCTCTCAAATAAATTAAAAAATCTTAAAAAAAAAAAAAAGAATCTACTCTTGGGGGCACCTGGGTGACTCAGTCAGTTAAGCATTCAAATCTTGATTTCAGCTCAGGTCATGATCTCAGGGTTGTAGGACTAAGCACTTGGTTGGGCTCCATGCTCAACAAGGAGTCTGCTTTAGATTCTCTTTCTCCCTCTCCCTCAAGCCCCTTCCCCCATTCATGCACACTTTCTAAAATAAACAAATCTTTAAAAAAAAAAAAAATCTACTCCTAACCATAGAGAACTGAGGGTTAATGGAGGGAAGGGGTGGGCAATGGGCTAGATGAGGGAATGGGTATTAAGGAGGGCACTTGTGGGGCACCTGGGTGGCTCAGGCATTAAGCATCTGCCTTCAGCTTAAGTCATGATCCCAGGGTCCTGGAATCAAGCCCCACATAGGGCTCCCTGCTCAACAGGAAGCCTGCACTTCCCTCTCACACTCCCCCTGCTTGTGTTCCCTCTCTCCCTGTCTCTGTCAAATAAATAAAATCCTTAAAAATTTTTTTAAAAAAGAGGGCACTTGTTATGATGAGCCTTGGTTATTATATGTAAGTGATGAATCACTGAATTCTACTCCTGAAACCAATATTACACTATATGTCAACTAGAATTTCAATAAAAATTAGGAAGAAAAAAGAATCTACTATTTTGTCAACACTATGCATTAGATACAAATAAAATATGTCCTAGACTTTGTACAACATGACTTCTCTTCCAACATACAATTGTTGCAAGTACCTACTTTCAAGTACAAATAGCATTCCTTAGAAAAACAGCTAGTTCAGCTGGCAACTCAAAATCGGCTAAGCTGTTTCTTCTAGAAAATATCACCATACTTTCAATATACAGGAAAGGTTCTCCCATTTCATCACACAGAATATTAAAAGACACAAAATTGGGGCTCCTGGGTGGCTCAGTGGGTTAAAGCCTCTGCCTTCAGCTCAAGTCATGATCTCAGGGTCCTGGGATCGAGCCCTGCATCGAGCTCTCTGCTCAGCAGGAAGCCTGCTTCCCCCCCCCACCCCCTACCTGCCTCTCTGCCTACTTGTGATCTCTCTCTTTCTCTCTCTGCCAAATAAAATCTTTTTATAAATAAATAGATAGTACAAAATTTACTAATTATCTTTACTCCTCATCAAGAACATGCTCAAATGAAATTGCCCTTTTTAAACTGTAGGTATGTGGTGGTGAAGAGTACATCGACTATAACCAGTTTGGTGTGCTAAGGTATCAACAGTTTTAGCCACCACTGGTTTTGCACCATCAGAGCAAATGTCAATATAACAAAAAAGGAAGAAGAAGAAGAAGAAGAAGGAAGGAGGAAGGAGGAAGGAGGAAGGAGGAAGAAGGAAGGAGGAAGGAATAATAATGTAACTATGATAACTATGAAGTAAGTTTTGACCTAACAGCCCCCCTGAAACTGTCTCCAGAATCCCAAGGAGTCTGCAGGCAATACCTTGGAATCTGTGTTGAGAATTCAAGTGATTCAAGAACTTACCAAAAATCTGAGTAAAAATCTTTTCCTAATAGCCCATGTGCACACAAATAAAAAAGTTATATTTATGTGTATGTGCAGTTTAAATATATCACTAAACCAAGTTTTGCACCTTTAAGATTTTAAACAGCTTGCTTTCTCCATTATTTTGAGTAACTAAAAAAAGGCCACATATAATTTTTATAAAAGGTATGAGCTGTTACAGCATTTTTTTTTTTAAGATTTTATTTATTTGAGAGAGAGCACAAGCAGGGGGAGAGACATGGGAAGAGAGAGAAGCAGACTCCCTGCAGAGCTGGGAGCCTGATTATGGGGCTCTACCCCAGGATCATGACCTGAGCCGAAGGCAGACACTTAAACATCTGAGCCACCCAGGCACCCCAATTATAGCATTTCTTAAATAAAATTTTCTCTTCCCTCAGAATATGGGTGAAAGGTAAAAAGAACAACAACAACAAAAACCTAAGAATAAACTCCGCAGTCAGGTCCTGAGCAGACAGAAAAGTTAATAGTATCAAATCTTAAAGTTAGTAAAAGTTACCCTGAGAACTACTAACTTGTAAAGGGCAACTAGAGACGCGTCACAAAGTACAGAGATATTAATAAGCTATATGATTTGATGAGTTTAAGGTATTCTATTTTACAAAGTAACAGAAGTTCCAACTGTTTCTTTCCCCAATACACAATCCTGATAGCTTTTTGATCTTAAATAAAACCAGCAATCAAAAAGAATCTTAAAACGGAACTCATCTGAAAATGACTATTAATAAACTAAAGTGGGGCACCTGGGTGGCTCAGTCGGTTAAGTATCTGCCTTTGGCTCAGGTCATGGTCCCGGGGTTCTGGGATCGAGCCACGCATCAGGCTCCTTGCTTAGTGGGGAGTCTGCTTCTCCCTCTCCCTCTGCCTGCTGCTCACCCTTGTTTGTGTTCTGTCAAATAAATAAAATATTAAAATAAAACAAAGTATTAGCATTTAGGACAATTTCAGAACACACATGCTCAGCTCACACACATGGGAAAATGAGCAGTGTACGTGGCACTGTATATATGGCAAATGGCATCTGTATATAAAGAACTGAAGTCATCATTTGAGGAAGATTTGCCTCTCCCCAGCATGACTTCTGTATACAGGTTTCTGATTTTTCCATACAGGTGCCAAAGTTTAGTCTAAAACTGACCCAAGGACTTGGCAAAACCTATAGGACATCATGCCCCAAAATTTGCTTAACAGGTGTTTTCTGAGCACCTACTTCCTAGGCAAAGTTAAATGTATGCCAAGGGACAAAGTTAGACCAACTCTCATTGGGTGCAGAAGGACTTCCTCTATGCTATGAGCACTTCCAGCCAACCTGTGCAACCCAAGTTTTTAACCCATAAAAAATGGGCCTTAACACCTCAAAGATGCTATAAGAATAAACTGAAATGCACCAGAAAGAGAAGCACCACAGTACAGAGTATTAGGGGTCAAGAAAGGTAGAACTGAGGATAGAAGGGGCCAGCAGTATAAAACGTTAAGTACTTGCTACTAAGAGGTTTTTTATTTCTTTTTTTTTTTTAAGTACAAAGATGAATCTGGAAATATGAGGAACCATTAGAAAAATATTAGCTCTGTTCACTAAAAACAGCTCACCACGGTGAATGGACTGTGGTACATCCAGGCAATGCAGTATTATTTGGCACTAAGAAGAAATGAGCTATCAAACCATGAAAGGTCATAATGGAAACTGAAATCCATATTACTAAGCGAAAGAAGCCAATGTGAAGAAGCTACATCCTCTGTGATTCCAACTACAGGACATTCTAGAAAAGGCAAAACTATGAAGGCAGTAAAAAGATAACTGGCTGCCAGGGGCTGGGGACAAGGGGAATGAATACATGCGAGTACAGAGAATTTCCAGGGTACTGAAAATACTGTGTAGGATACCATAATGATGGGGTATATGATGGGGGCACACAGATCTACTAAGAATGAACTCTAATGCCAACTACAGCCTTTGGGTGATAACAATGTGTCAATGCAGATTGGACAGTTGTAACAAACACGCAGCTCTGGTGGGTGATGCTGTGCACGAGTGGGGCCAGAAGGATATGGGAAATTCTCTGTGCCTTCTCAATTTTGCTATGAGCCTAACACAGCTCTTTAAAAATTGTCTTGTTTCTTTTCTTTTAAAGGACTTAAAGTGAGCAAAGGAATCAGAAGCACAAAAGAACCAGTTTGATATCCGGCACAGAGTCATCAAGCCAGTAAGATGGCTCTAAGTGTCCCCCCCCCCAGACTCCCAGCAACTACAGGACATCCAGGTGTTAGGATTCATTAAGGCCAGAGGTCTAAAAGTGCACCACTGGGGTTGCTAAACCAATAAACAGCTGGTTATAAACACTTCTGACCTATATACCACACAAAAGCCCAGGTGTCCCCATGAGTCAATACACAACTTCTGTGCTGTCCTCCACGATCTTGAAGAATGTATTACTGTTACTACTACATGTATAACTAGCAAGATATTCACAACACTCAATTCCTACCTTTCTTCCTCACTATTTTCAAGGAAGCTCCTAAGAGATACTTTAGATTAACATTTTAGCCTAGAAACCAAATGGGTTTCGCCAAATTTTAGTATCTATTATTTTTCTAGAGGTCGCTTACCTAATAGCCTCAACTATAAATATACTAGGTTCAAGAAAACAATGTATTGGGGCACCTGGGTGGCTCAATCAGTTAAGCATCTGACTCTTGGTTTAGGCTCAGGTCATGCTTGCACAGTTGTGAGACCCGGCGTCCTGGGATCTTCGGGGATCCGGCTTTTCCCCCTCCCTCTGTTAAATAAATAAAAATCTTAAAAAAAAAAAAATCGCGGGGCGTCTGGGTGGCTCAGTCGTTAAGCGTCTGCCTTTGGCTCAGGTCATGATCCCAGGGTCCTGGGATCGAGCCCCGCATTGAGCTCCCTGCTCTGCAGGAAGCCTGCTTCTCCCGCTACCATTCCCTCTGCTTGTGTTCCCTCTCTCGCTGTGTTTCTGTCAAATAAATAAAATCTTTAAAAAAAAAAATCGCATTTCTCGTTAAAACTGACAACTACAATTATGTCAAGATTTTCAGTGAAACTACAAATAGAACTGCTAAAAAGAAAAAGATAGCAAAATGGTGAAAAATGCATTCCTTTTAGAATAAAACGTTTCTATGGGCCAAAACAATGATTCTCTGCTCGAATTAGCAGCTAATAAGAATATATTCTTTTCTCTTATGAGTTAATTATATAACTGGTTAATAACAAGAAGCCACGCAGAATATAACAGCCTTTTATCAGTACCCCATCCTAAAACTCTAAGATTATAGAATTCTTTCCCTTATGAAGCTTTTAACTCATGCCTTTGCAGCTCCTTCTAAGTTCATCTTCATTTTCACATATAAATGTTATTACAGATCTAAAAACAGCCAAATGTAGAAAGTTAAATTTGCCATTTGCAAATTGCTAAATAAACATATCCAACAAATCTGTGTGCTCCAAGACCACATCCTCATATATTTACATCCCATTTTGTTTCCGTAATGCTGTACCAATTTATACTTCATTCAAAACCAAATGTGACTTCTGAACAAAAGCTAACAATTTAGATTAATGCACTAATACATTACAAGTAAGAGTCAAAAACAAGAAGCAGGAAGATGGAGCAGAGTGGGACCACAAGTTCACCTCAGCCCACAAACACAAACAGATAACTATCAAATTAGATAACTATCAAATAGTCTAAATACCCCCAGAAATTGACCTGAAGACTGACAAAACAAACTCTACAACTAAAGGGAGAGAAGAGGCCATATTGAAAAAGGAATTTAAAAAAAATTTTTAAGTAAAAAACAAAACAACGACATAACAAAACACACACACACACACACACATCAAAAACAGTACCTCCTTCCATGAGCAGAACCTAATTCCCCCGGAGTTCTTGAGTGTCAGCTACACTCAGGGACCATCTTCCAAAGAATAGAACACTTGAAGGAAAAACAATAACTTTACAGGAACAACCTGGCAAGCACCACTAAAGCCCAGGGGATCAAGGTTAACATCACCTGTGTGATGCTTTAAGGACACAGGTATGCCCCTCATTCAGCCCATTGGTGATGAGAAGGGCACTTCACCTCTGTGGTATTCTTTCCAAAACCTCACAATGAGTTTGGCCAATTTTAATACCTTTATTATTATGAAGTCTAATCATGAGTGGAAACAAAAAACAAACAGATGAACAGAAATTGAGGAATACTCCAAAAAAATACCTGACCAGTACTCTAAAACTGTCAGTGTTCCGTCAAACAAGAAAGCAGTGAGCAGCTGTCACAGACTAGAGAATGCTAGGGAGACACGGCCACCCCTATAATGTGGCGTCCCGGATTCAACCCTGGAACCAAACAGAACATTCACAGAAAAACTGGTAAACTCTCAATAAAGCCTCAAGTTTGGTTTATGGTAACATACTGACCCACCATCATTAGTTGTTCTTACCAACGTGTCTCTGTAACATAAAATAATGGTATCGGGATACCTGGGTAGCTCAGCTGGTTAAGCACCTGCCTTCGGCTCAGGTCATGATCCCAAGGTCCTAGGATAGAGCCCCACATCGGGCTCCCTGCTCTCCAGGGAATCCTGCTTCTCCCTCTCCCACTCCCCCTGCTTGTGTTCCCTGTCTCACTGTCAAATAAATAAAATCTTAAAAAAAAAAATAAGTAATAATATAAGCATAGCCAGAACTGAAATGAGGTACAGGAACTCTCTGTACGATCTTTGCAAATTTTCTATAAATCCAAACTTAAAAGCTTATCTAAAAAAAGTAAAAAGCTATCCAACATTAAGGCAAAAACAAAAGAAAATGAGAAAGGCTGCTTACTTCCCAAGCTTTCATCTCAACTTTTAAAAAATTAAGCATCTAAGGGTGCTTGGCTGGCTCAGTTGGTAGAGCATGCTTTTAATTCTTGATCTCAGGATTGTGACTCCCGGCCCCATATTGGGTGTGAAGCCTACTTAAAAAATAAATTTAAAAATAAGTGAAATAAAATGAAAAAGCAAGCATCTGAAGTCTTTATACATGCTTAGCTGTCTTAAGACTAATAACTGAAATTACTGTAATAAGGAGCAAAACTAATCCATTATAGGTACCCAGAGTTTAAACATCAATAAAAATGTCAGCAGCTGGGGTAACCTGGCAGGCTCAGTCTGTAGTACACGAGTCTCAGGGTCATGAGTTTGAGCCCCATGTTGAATGCAGGGATTACTTTAAAAAAAAAAAAAATGTTAGCAACTAAATTTTCTACAAAAGTATCTTCAAAATACCTAGAAAGTATTAAAAGACATAACAGTAAAATAAGTACTGAACTGTTTTAAACTCTGATGGGATCCTATCCTGGCTCTGGACATATCCTTTTACTCACCTGTATTCCCATTTCCTACATTTAACTTCTAAAAACCAAAATATGATTTAGGTAATTAAATACAAAGTTTTGAAAGGAACAGCATACTGTCGTGCTATGCTGATAAAAATTTACATGTAAAGTCAGGCACCATTACAGGGCTTATGCTATGTTTTTAAGTTATTGACAGGTCAGGGCGCCTAGGTGGCTCAGTCATTAAGAGTCTGCCTTCAGGGGCGCCTGGGTGGCTCAGTGGATTAAGCCTCTGCCTTCAGCTCAGGTCACGATCTCAGGGTCCTGGGATGGAGTCCCACATAGGGCTCTCTGCTCAGCAGGGCGCCTGCTTCCCCCTCTCTCTCTGCCTGCCTCTCTGCTTACTTGTGATCTCTCTCCTCTCTGTCAAATAAATAAACAAAATCTTAAAAAAAAAAAAAAAAAAAAAGAGTCTGCCTTCGGCTCAGGTCATGATCCCAGGATCCTGGGATGAATCCCACATCAGGCTTCCTTTCCCACCTGCCCCCCCAGTTGTATTCCCTCTGTCTCTGTCAAATAAATAAAACAAAATATATAAATAATCATATAAATTTAAATAATCATATAAATTATACATCATATATTTATAAAGATTATAAATATATAATCATAAAATCAAATAATAAAATAAATAAATAAATAAATAAATAAATAAATAAATAACAGGTCACACACAATTCAGACTCCTCAAAAATATAAAGGCAATGCCATCTAATCTACTATTATAAAGAGACACCAGAACATTTATATTAAAACCTACTTAGGGACCCCTGGGTGGCTCAGTCGGTTAAGTGTCTGCCTTCAGCTCAGGTTATGATCCCAGGGGCCTGGGATCAAGTGCCACATTGGGGGGGGGGGGTCCCTGCTCAGTGGGGAGCCTGCTTCTTCCTCTGCCTGCTTGCCTGCTGCCCCGTCTGTTTCTGTGCTCTCTCTCTGACAAATAAAGTCTTTAAAAAAAAAAATCCAGTTTTTTAGTCATTTTTCATTCTCTATGGCTCTTACATTCATAAATAGGATTAACTAAGGCATTAGGCTATACTGTTTTAATTCTATTTTTCATATAACAATGTGACTACTACATAGTAAAACTGATTTTGTAAGTCAGGAATTAAAAACAGACCCCTTATTTCAACTTTGGCTTCTATTTTTGGTATCAATAATAAAAACAAAGTTACCAGAGTTTACTCTCCTAATCTGAAGCAGTACAGCCAAGAATTAGTATTTCTCAAACTATTACTTAAAGCCACAAGGCGGGGGGGGGGGGACGACACGGACCTGGGTGGTTCAGTCGGTTAAACATTTGCCTTCAGCATAGGTCCTGATCCCAGGATCCTGGGACTAAGTCCTGCATTGGGAATCCCTGCTCAGCAGGGTGTCTGCTTCTCCCTCTCCCTCTACCCCTCCCCCGTGCTCATGCACACACACTCTCTCTCAAATAAACAAACAAACAAACAAACAAATGCTTATATATCTTTTAAAGCCACAAAGAATATTGCCTAGAAATAATATAATTATTAATCTCAACTCAAAGAGCCCTTATATTCAGAAAGCAACCATTGCTTTGTAATAGTATTATTTGCATTCCAGGTTTTCTCCAAGTAGAAAAACATGCTAAAATCTATGTAAGTATAAGATCTACTAAAATTTAACTTTAAATAATAAAATGTCATCTGAACTTCATCAGAGCTGACAAAACACTGTAGGAATGACATTTAAGAAATAAAACAGCCAAACCTGACAGACTAAAATCTTTATGTTTTATCCAATTCATTCAAATGAGTAATAAGCCCCAATTTAAAAGCATACAAATTATACACTAATTTTTGATTCTATAAAAAACAGAATTTCTAATTCTATTACCCATTAAGCAAATGGAAAGATGTGACACGTGTCTGTGTCAATTAAGATAATCCAGTACAAAGGCTTGTGCACACATGCCAGGTCATCCCCAAAAATGGACAATAAGCACAAGTAAACATGGTATTTCATTGGTCATTCTTTGAATTACAAGATGCAAAGGGGCTAGAATTTGATCCTGGGAATAAGCTCCCACAGGAGTAGGGGACTGTTCCCATTTACCCTGCCTTAAGAACACAGGAGGATGCTGAATGAGAAAGACCTCTAGACTTCCTACCTTAAGGACTTATTAAAAGAGAGCAGAGTCAGCAGTTTCTGAATCTCCGAAATACAGGCCAGATTATATAAAACTAGCTTAGAAACACTAAATTCTTCAGAGGCAAAGGACCTTTAAAGTGTAAGAACACAAAATTCAGGTGTCAAGTTCCATTGTGTCTGACTTCACTGAACAGAGTTAAGGCAAATCTAAGGCATAACCTATTTTTATATTCAAAGGACACATAGCAAAGTTGTAAACTACTATGTATTTTTAGCATAAGTTCTAGTTTGATAAATAATTGCTGAACCTCACAAAGTGAACTAGGCCAAGTATACTCTGATTTCCAAACTCCTAGAAAAAAAGCATCTGGCTTCACTACTACTTCTGGTTAAGGCTGAATGTAAGAGGGGCACCTGGGTGGCTCAATCATTAAATGTCTGCCCTCGGCTCAGGTCATGATCCCAGCATCCTGGGATCGAACCCCATACTGGGCTCCCTGCTCAGCGGGGAGCCTACTTCTCCCTCTCCAGCTCTCCTATGCTTGTGTTCCCTCTCCTCTTGCTATCTCTCTCTCTGCAATAAATAAATAAAATCTTAAAAAAAAAAGACAATGTAAGATACCGTAAAGTATCTGGAGAGACTTTCTCTTCAAAGGTTTATTTGTGTACTTTCCTGCTAGTGTATTTAACTTTTGCTCAATTTCTAGAAATTAGTCAAAGTGTAAGTAGGAACACCGACAGAAAAAGACAGACATACAAACGGAAATATATGAAATGAAATGATAGTCTTGGTGAGCCACCAACAGTCTTCTGATATATCATGGTTTATTGGTTATAAAATTCAGCTAAATCTTAAAGGAAACACATCAATCACTAAAAGAAAGAATCTGGTACCTAACTATTTTAACCCAAGAGCCTATAGAAAGACAAGACAGAAGCAAGCAAGTGTTCTTAAGTATATAAATGATTCAATACAAGTATACTCAAATATATGTCATTTGATCATCAAAAACAGCATTCAAGACCTGCCTTTCTTAACTGCCAGGAGAAATGGGCAGCAATCCAGACAAGCACACTAAAGAACACACTCAAAGGTCTATTTCCTCTCCTTCTTCCACCTGTAAAACAAATCTGACTCAAAAGTATTTTGCTTTTGTTTTTGTTTCTCCTCTCTAAGGATACAAATGGATAAAGGGGCAAGAAACAAGTTTTTTTTCCTTTTTATTCATTATGAAGATGGTGGCTGTAGCAAATTGAATGAATTAGTTGGTAAAATTAACAGATGTTAATAATGTCAAATTCTGTTGCCAAGATCGGTGATTTCTGTTATCAAACATGTATCATGTTCTACATTTTAATGTACTTTGAATATGTGAATGTGTAATAAAAACCTCAAATCTCCAAGATCTACATCATGGGATGATTCCGTTATAAAAGCCTTAGTCTAAATTAGCGGTCTGACCAAGTACTAATTCACAGCTGTGGGACCATATATAAAGGCCATATAAAAAGTGACTGTTAATGAAAAAAAAGTAAATTGTTTCTTTCCTTTAGAGTGAAACAAAAAGGGTTATCTAGTTTCAGGCTGTGCTGCCAAGGAGACTTACTAATTTATATACAGATTTACATAAATAAGATTAGCAAAAGCATATTAAACATTCAGTAGTCTGGAAGATCATAAAACAATATAACCAACTATATTACCCCCAGTGATCTCTCTTACGAACACAATTTTAACTGAATCAACTTCCTATAGGTAACCACAATGGAAAGGTTTACCCAAATTTTTGAACTTCTAAATTAATCAGCCTTTCTGAAACTATGCAACAAAAAGTCAACTGAAGAGCAATACCCAGATAACCAGTTATACTGGGACCATCTGGACAAAACAACTGAATTTATTTTCACTAAGCTGAGTAGCAACCCAATTGCTTCCGAGGTAACACGAACCAGGCACACTCTGTATCTACTTTTCTATTTATATTACCTCAACTAAGATTTTATAATCCAAGAAACCTTGAAAAGCATACATGATAAAAACATGATACAGGGAAAAAGAAACATTTTGCTTAATGTTAAATAGAAAACTCATAACTTACAATATTAATAACAATTTCACACGTAGGGAATATCTTTTACTTTTATACACCTCCCTAAAAGTTACAGACCAAGAAGTTGAACAAAAGATAAGATTCCGGGGGCCAGGGTGGCTCAGTGGGTTAAAGTCTCTGCCTTCGGCTCAGGTCATGATCTCAGGGTCCTGGGATAGAGCCCCACATGGGGCTCTCTGCTCAGTGCGGAGCCTGCTTCCCCCTCTCTGCCTGCCTCTCTGCCTACTTGTGATCTCTCTTTCTGTCAAATAAACAAAATCTTTAAAAAAAAAAAAATATAAGATTCCATCTTCCCCGCCAAAAAAAGATTTCATTCTCAACCAATTAAGCAATATTCTAAATCCCTAAATATGGTCCCCTCCAGGTGGTACCTGTTGTGGGCCCAGAGACAGACCCACCAGCCACGTTTGTCTCTCAGAGAATGACAATGTCCAGCCAAGCCTTTCCCCTTCACATGGATTTCCTACTCCTCCCTGACTTCTCTCCAGGGCCAGGTCAAAAGATCAGCAGTACCTATATAAACCTCCTACCTTATGCCCTAGATGCCTAAGACGCAGGGGAAGGCAAAAATGATCCTTCATCCGCATACAGATGCCCTATGGGGCTTTCCACCACCTGGCGCTTATGGATCTGGGTTCTGCCAGGCATAGCAGCCTGCACAAGCACCAGCCTGCAAACAACCAGACACCCTTTGCAAGCATCTGGTGAGGTACAGAGAAGAAACTACAATAGTTCCTGCACATAAAAATATAGCAGTTCTTCTAAACCACGATACCTCCACCCAACCTGAGAATCACTAATGTAACAACAGTCTCTCAAAAGTACACACTGACTTTTCTGTGTTTTTCTACATTGCACTTTAATTACATTTTGGCAGTCTGAAAATAACACACTCTTAATAAACATGCTTTATTAAGCATCATCCTTGTGTCTGATGACTGAACCAAAGTCTCCCCACCAAATAAAACGTCATTGACTGCAACCTGAAACAGGCACAAACCAGGAGGTTGTCTTTTTTTCTTGTTAGCCAAGTTAAAAGTTCCAGCTGCCAGTAATATGTTAACTGTTAAAGCAACACGCATGCAAATACCTACATATAAATTCAAGTGTCTGTCATGTATAAGGTGACAATAGCAACTACAACAAAGCAATGTCCTTTTTTTCTTATGGCAATGTCCATCAACCTATCAAATAACTTACATTGAATGCCAAAAAGTATAAAAGCAAAAAAATAAACAAAAAAACAAAAAAAATCCTAATTTGTTAAAAATTAACTTTAAAAAAATTACCAGGAAAACATTACGGAAACATATAAAATGTTTCTGGTTCTGCCAGAGGAGCCATTGGTTCCTAAATTCAGTCCATATGAAAACTGAGGATACTAGTAAGACCTCAATAGAGTCCGACATCAATATTTGTAAACAGCTGTAAACGTAATTGGAGGTGCTAAGTAAAATTTACATGTTAAAAAAAAACCAAAACCAACAAAAATTCTTATCAATATTTTATAAAAAGAAAGGGAACCATCAACAAAAAGTGTTTACCTTTTCAGAAAAGGATAATCCTACTAATAAATGCAAAAATAAAAAGTCATTCGTGATAATTCCTGAAGTACCATGTCAAAGGGCCACAAAAAAAAATAATTTACAATGAAAATATAATTCCCTAATTTTAAACAGAGAGGGAAAAAGAGTTATAAAACTAGTTTTGACATCAGAAATCAGTGCTCTAGAATGTTATTTAATGGGATTCCTTTAAAATACAGAACAGAAACAATAGTTTAATATCACAATTTGTGTATGAAACACAATCATCAGTCAAAATTAAATTCAGGCTACCTGTTAAAAAGTTAAGCTTAGAGATGCCTGGGTGGCTCAGTCACTGGGTGTCTGCCTTTGGCTCAGGTCATGATCCCAGAGTCCTTGGACTGAGCCCAATGTTGGGCTTTCTGCTCAGCAGGAAGCCTGCTTTCCCCTCTCCCATTCCCCCTGCTTGTGTTCTCTGTCAAATAAATAAAATCTTAAAAAAAAAAAAAAAGTTAAGCTTATGCCTACCCCATGATTTAGCTATTCCACTGCTACTTATTTACACTAATGAAACCATCCATCCAAGCAGCTTCATTTGTAATAGCTCCAAATTAGAAATAACCCAAATGCCCATAAATAAGTAAATACATAAACAAATTGTGGTATACCTACACAATGTCATACTACTCAGCAGTAAAAAGAACATGGTGAATCTCAAAATCTGATGAAAGATTTCACATAAAAGTACATACTGTATAATTACATTTATATAAAATTCCAGAAAATGCAAAATAATCTATGATGACAGAAATCAGATCAATGGTTGTGTTGATAGGCATCATGGGTGATATTTATGTCAAAACTTATCTAATTTAGCACTTTATATATAGCCATGTCAATTACACCTCAGTATAAAAACAAAAGAAAGAAAAAATCGATACCAAAACTAATTCTATAGCCCTTGCCAGTCGTTCTAATCACAAATGTGATATATTTAACCTACCAACTCACAGTAGGCACTCTGAGAAGTACAAAAGTATCCTTAATTTAAGGATCACCATTCTCTCTCTCTCTCTCTCTCACACACACACAGAGTTTAAAACAAAGAGATCAGAACTCATTTGTCATCACTATGACAGGTTGATTGCTTCACTGCTGAAATCACACCAACTAAAACACAACAGAACAAAATGAGAGCACACTGAGTGTGGGGCCCCATGATTTTTAATTAAATATTTTAATTCAACGGTTACTTTCTTTGATCTAGAAGACAGAAAAAAGAAACTAAATATTTTAATCCAAATGGGTTTTTTTGACCTAGTAGAAAACAGAAATAATCCAAAAACACAAGAAAAGCCTTATGCACAAGATGTTAATTTCAATCTTATCACAGAAAAATGGCAAAGAATTAAATCAATGGCACTGGCATGGAATGATCTGTTACATGACCTCTTCATTATGTTTCATACTTTTAATCAGGAAAATAAGCTGCAAGGAGTAGTAAGTAAAAACAGGGCAAATACAGTATAATCAACAGGTTGAAAATAATATATGGGGATAGGAGACTGGTAAGAAAAAATACTATAATATTAATATTTGAGGACAGTGGTTCTTAAGCTGTATTCCCTGGACCAATACTATCAATATCATCTGGGGACTTACAAGAAATACAAGTTCCCTAAACCCACTGAATCAAGACAACTCCAGAGCTGGTACCCGAGCAATCTGTTTTAACAAACCCTCCAGGTAATTAAGATCACACTAAAGTTTGAGAACCACTGTTTAAAGGACAGGATTATGGGTGACTGTTTTCTTTCCCTTTTTGTAATCTATACTTTCCTTGATTATCTTACTACTTACATAATCCAATTAAGTTTTTTCATTAAAGTTTTTACTAAAACGTATACTGTGGGTCTACAGTCAAGAAGCTATTATACTGGGGCGCCTGGGTGGCTCAGTGGGTTATGCCTTCTGCCTTCGACTCAGGTAATGATCTCAGGGTCCTGGGATGGAGCCCCAAATCAGGCTTTCTGCTCAGTGGGGAACCTGCTTCCCCCTCTCTCTCTGTCTGCCTCTCTGCCTACTTGTGATCTCTGTCAAATAAATAAATAAAATCTTTAAAAAAAAGAAAAAGAAGCTATTATACCATAAGTACTTTTATGAGTCTGAACTGCATGCCTAAAAACGCAATGATTCTTGGATTCGTCAAATGTGTTAAGAGTGAACAAGGGGTCTCTGGGTGGCTCAGTAGATTAAGCGTCTGCCTTCAGCTCAGGTCATGATTTCAGGGCCCTGGGACTGGCGGCCTGTCCAGCTCCCTGCTCAGAGGGGAGCCTGCTTCTCCCTCTCCTACTCCCCTTGCTTGTGCTCTCTGGTTCTCTCTCAAATAAATAAAATCTTAAAAAAAAAGTGAACAAGATACTAAATTTCATATATATTTGTATATACACACACACACATCTAAAACAGGTCAAGGTGCTACGGAAATTGCACAACACTAGGAAACCAACAATCCAGGTTTTTCTAACACATGCACACAAACAGGGTTAAGCGACTTTTATGGGTCGCATTGGCAAAAGATCTTTTTCCCCTAAAAGATAAATTTTTAGGCTTGTGTGTAATTTACTAGAACTGCACTGCAGGACTCTGATGTTCTGAAACTGTGAATGCTTACTCATGTAGGTTCCTGCTTAACAAAAATAAGTACCAGTGCGTTATATTTGTCACCAAAATCTAGGCAGAGAAGACAAATTCAGAACATTGGGAGTTGCCAAAGCTTTAAGTTCTAGCATGAAGACCATAGAACTGTTCCACCTTCTACCTCATCATTTAACAAAAACAGAGGCCACAGGAAATAAAAGGCAAAACACAGGTTTTCTCAATTGACACTGGAGCTAGTTAAAAGATTACAGAATTGTCTACACTTTGAGCACAAATTAAAGAGTAACAAAGACTACTGATTTAGGGATAGAATAACTACTGATTAACAACAAAATACCAAAGTTGATGTGAAAGACCAACAGCTAAGCATGTTTTTGTTTCCATTTTTTAACATCTATCTTTAAAATACTAGGAATAGAGATCCTCATACATCCAATTGCATAAAATTCACTTTTTAACTTTTCTACTCCTTGAAAAGTCAATTCTGAAAGTAAATACAAGTTATTCAAAAAGCTGCTACATAGAGTGTTGACCTACTATAAACAGCTTCCACCTTGATTTTTTTTTTTAATTGCTTAACTAGTTACATAAGCATCATGACCACCCACACTGAAATTTTTCACTACTAAGCCCCCAGCACCTAGTACCAAGCCTGGCATAAAGAGGGTGCTCAAATGTTTTAGGGGGACGAACCTGTTACTGAAAACACCTGAAACCCTAAAGCAGACACCTAGGATTCTCTAAGATTTCAGTAATGCTGCTAATGAATTTAGTAAAAGTCACTGCCCCTTTATAGCACTTTTCACGCTTTTGCAGGGAAAATTTACATTTCTACCATACTTTTGAATCCCTGCGTGAGTCATATAAGTACATTTAAAGTGGCGGCATACCCTATTTTAAGTTACTGCAACTCCCCCTGAAAAAGGGCATCTTTGAAAACTTAGTATTATAAAGTAAGTTCCAAAATCTCACCAAAAACAAATACAGCATATGCCCAGTCCCGTTATTATCAGGTTCACTTTTCTTATTTAACCTGGAACATTTATTTCTTGTACTCTGAAAGGTCCGGTTTTCCTCTTTCTACCCCTTGAAAACACACTTGATCCCGCAACACTATTCACAAGGCCTCCCCAGCCCCTACTTCTTTTGTATATAAACACACTCTGGTCACACACTCCATCAGCTGTTTGGTAGCTCCGCCCCTCCTCCTTTTCCGGGTAGTAACAGAGCAGCCAATGAGCTGTGAGGAGCTGTGCCTGAGGCCTTTTGCCTGCATACGCTTTTCCAAAACAAGCAGCTCCAGCCTTCAGCAGGGGCCACTGGTTCAAAGATAAAAGGATCACCAGGCTGTGCAACAGGGTGAAACGAGTAACCCCCACCAACAAGGAAACCCGTGTAATCTGAGCTGTTTGTTCCTCCACCAGGGAGAATTTAAACCGATATTCCTTTAGGGCAAATCACGCTTTAAGGTCACCAGAGTTCCCAGTTCTCAGACAATCTAAATAATCAGAGATGGAAACCTCAATGCTTGCCAGGCTGGGAACAGCACAGTATAACCAATCTACCTGACTCTGCAAACAAATGGCCACGCCATTCACAACCATTCCACAGGATCTGGGCTGACTGTAAGTTTTTGACTGGGACACATTCCTACAGGGCCCAAAAGTCAGCACCATCAGTCTCCAGGTTCCTGGAGAGGTTTGCACAACCTTCAGCAAAGGATCAGAACAGAAACAATGAATGAGTCAGAGTTTCAGAACATAATCGCCCAGCAGATTATTAAGTGCATCGGTGCAAAACACTTACTCCCTGCATAACTTGAGAGTCAGCTCTCCTCCTACCAACCCGTCACAAAAGAAATATCACCGACTCCCAACAACCACCACAGACAGGGTCTCCGAAAGAACCCAGCGAGCTGGTGGAAAGCAGTGGCCAATTAGTTACACATCCCCTTCTTTCCCTACCCCCACACCACTACTTTCCTACTATATAGGTTCCCTGCCAAGCTGTAAATCGTGGTGGCATAATTACACTCAGGAGACATCCAAAAATGGGCTGAAACAGGAGACTGCAATGAAACCAGCTATCGGTCTCCAAACCAAAGAAATCATCAAGGGGCACTGAGGGGCAAAAAGCAAGTACATTCCTTCAGACCTTCTCTACTTCCTCTCCACCATCTTTCATTTTCAACCCCCGGCCCTTTCACACAATTGTACTAATTTTAATAGTGGGTTGGAAATTTTTCCCTTCAATTTTTTGCTAAATATACCTTGCTCAAAAATTATTGGCTCCATTGGGGCCTACTAATATGAATTCAACAGAGGAAAAAAGGCCACAAAATCTCTCATTCCCACAACACACATGCACACACAAAAGGAAATACAAAAATTTTAACTTCCAAACTACGTGAGACCAGAAAACAACAAATACGAAACAAAGATAACCTCTGGCTTTTAAGTCCCGAGACTGTAGTCCTCCTATCTCAGAGATCTATGATTTTAAAGCGCCTCTGCTTTCTTTTGTCAGAAAGGAGGAAGGTGGGGAAAAAACAGAAGGCCAATGCATCTTTGCCTTTCTTCATCTTCTACTAAAAATAAGCTATGAAATAAGCCACTTAGGGGAAGAAAAAAGAGAAAGACACCCTGCTGTTCTTTGTCTGTTTTCCTTTCCCTCTCCACCCCCCACACCCCGACTCCTAAATGCGGTAATCATTCTAGATGCCACAACTACTAAATGAACAAAAGGCACTGTATGGAAAAGGCATCAGGTCAAGTTAGGCCTCACCCTTTATCCTCAATCTTCTAAAAATATATATGTATATAATTTGAGACTCTGACATTGATCAAAAACAGCTGGAATTCTCTCCACCTCCATCCCAATTAAACATTAGGTAGAAATTTGCATTAGGTGTGACAGTAACTCTCAATTCAGGATAAAAATAACTCAGATTCTGCTACCGTGTCATTTCCTAGTTTCTAAACAAAAATAAAACCCGAAACTGCTTTGTGTAAAATGTACACACAGCCATAGTTACAAGTTTTCCTGCAACCTTATGAAAAGCCAGCATTACTGGTATCATTCACACATTTACAAAACTCAATTACAGCCACAAACAGCTCATAGTCAATTTCACTTGTGCCTAGACATATATTTGGAACATATATTTTATTATTTGCTCCTCTCTGTAATCCCCTCTCCAACCTCCCAAAAACTCTAAACTTCAAATACTAAAACTTAGAAGTCTATCTACTACTGTTTCTAATTTCTAGCTAAGTTTTCCCGAGGAGAAAAACACCTTATTCCTGAAAAGATTATGGAAAAAAAAAAAAAAAATCTCCTGCCCAGGCAACTTCCTCCCATCCCCCGCTCCCAAACCAAATACAAAAACTACTTTTTTAAAACTTCGGAGAATTCCATAACTGAGTATTTAACAATAATCATCAACCTCTAAAAAGAATAAAAACATCCTATCAAAAACAGTACCAAATAAGAGGAAGAAAGAAGGAATTCACCTGAAGAATCTAGCCAAACAACTTGAGTTATATAAACAAAACCCTGCAACAGGGGGAAATGGTGGGGGGATGGGGGTGAGGGAGAAAGAGAAGCAGGAGACAGGACTTTTTAACTGCGTTTCACACACCACCACTCCCCATCCCTGGTTCCCCTTCTCCCCAGGGATTAGTTGTTCAGAACACTGGGCTCATTTCCTCTCTCCAGCCCACCCCCCTCCCCAACGCTCTAAATTATCCCTCAAAAATTTCTAGATTTGTCACAGGAACCTTCGCGAATTTCTCGAGCTGGTCATGAAATAATCAGTCTGGACTCCAACCAAAACCACGGCCTGAAGGGCCCTTATCAGTTACAGCTTTCCCACTGCTACCTCCAGAGTACATAAAGTTGGGGGAGGGAGAGTGGAAATAAAGGGTGTCACTTGCTAAAATCAGGGCAGTTATTCCCCAAGAACCTTACCCTCATAGAGGGAGTTTGCTTAAGTGGCCAGCACAGGGGCTATTTTGTCAAGAAGAGATCCTCTTTCTCTCCCTCCCCCAGCTGTCATAGCCACAATATGGAGGGTGGCTTGCTGGAGGGCCTGGGGGTCCTCACCACATCCAACTATGGGTGGGACAGGCTTTGTCAGTGAAGAAAACGGTGGGGTTCTTCTAGGGACCAGAATGCTTAACAAGGGTCTCTGGTTTAAAACACTCAGAGCTCTTTATTACAACAGGGGGCACGGAGCAGGCTACTCTTCCTAATATAGAAAGGAATTAGGGATAAAGGAGGTCACTTGAGTTACCCCAGTTCAAGAAGCATAGTGAGTGGAAGGAATGGAGGCATCTCAAGAAAGGAAGAAAGGCTTCACTCTCGGGAATTTCTATCACGGGTCCCTAAATCCAGAGCGAGCAAACAGGAGAGACCCTGAGGTGGGCACGGTGGTCAAGAGAGGTGGATGGTCCTGCAAAAAAAAAAAAAGGCCGTCTTGGGAATCCAAACGTCGTGGAGGAAAGTCACAGGCAATGAGGGTGCAGAAGAGCGAGGAACAACGCACATTTCGGGGTGCTGCAGATAAAGGGGGAGCTGAAAAGGCTCTTGGCTCCTGGGAGGTGCCAAGGAGCCGCCGTAGGCACTGGGGGGAGGGAGGAGAGGAAGGGAGCCTCGGACAGTGGCCGGGAGTGCCCCAGGGCCTCTGCTGGGGATTCAGGGGTGCCCTGAGCATCCCCACACCGCCCCCACTCGACAACCCGAATCCCCCCTCCACGAAGGATACAGCTTGACCACGTCCGTGTCCATCCGCCTCTTGCCCGGACTGGGGGATGACATGGTGTCGCCGCTGCCTCCCCGTCGCCTGCGCCGCCGCCTCTCTCCTTTCCTCGGCCCGTCTATCAAGGGCCCCGGGCCCCGGCTCTGAGGAGCCCGCGGCCGCGCCGGCTCCTCGGTGGAGGTGGCAACACCCCCGCGGTCCTGTCGGGTCCCGTCAGCCGCCGCCGCCGCCCCCCGCACGGGGGAACACCGGGCACTGTCCGGCCGAGTGGGGGTGGGGACCCCGCGGCGCCCGGCTCGGGCTGCCCCTCTCCGGCTGTGGGTTCCTCCGCGGCCTGGCCCCGGCGCTACTCTGCGCCGCGCGTCGCTCCCTCCTGCCTGCTCTAGCTCGCTCGCCTGCTCGCCCGCTCACCCTCTCGCCGGCTCCCTAGCAGCCTCCACGACAAGCGGACGACTCCTGCTCAGTCGGCCTCTCTACCCCAGCCTCGCTCTGGGCGCCGTGACGTCACCTCTGTGACGTCATCGGCGGGGCGGGCCCAGCTGGCGAAAGGGGTGGGGCGCCGCCGCCGCGGCGTGGCCTTTCCCGGGTGGTTCTGGGAGATGTAGTTCCTCTTTCTCTTGCCCTCACAGCCCTGTGCCCCCTCCCCCAACTCCCCCCTCCCGCACACTTAATCGCTCAACTGCCAGTGTCGTTATCATCATCATAAACGATAATAATAAATATTGGCAATATTATTACATTTGTGTGTTTTAGGGTAATGAACCTCCTTCTCATATACACTGTTAAAAAGGCTGTTTATTTGATTTGAGGTGGCAATTACTAGGATAGGCAAGAAAATCTGGAAATTCCCACACCAGCGGGTTCCCTGCACCCTGCTCCCTCCTTGGATGGAGAGAATCTGTTTGCAGCGATTGTAGACTATGGCAAGGCTTCCTCAGAGCTTGCAAACCAGGGTTCATTCCCCTCCATGTAGAGAGGGCCACTATTTCAAGGATTAGACTTGAGGCAGCAAGTTGGCAAGACCAGAAATAATTTGGTACTAGCATCCTTACCCCACAGAGTATGAGGTAATTTCACAAAGCGAATGACTGTTGGAAGCAGAAACACCCCAAATATGCTGTAGCTCAAAGGACACAGATTGTTCTGTCCTCCACACTCCTGTACCAATGCTATATACTCCATCATTAACTCCATAAATATTTATTGAGCATCTACTGTGTGTGAATCACTCTGTTGGACATGAGGATATCATGGTGAACCAAGACTTTAAGTTTACACAGCCCTCTCAATGTTGTCTGTGGATCTAGAGTGTCTGCATCACCTGGGAACTTGTTAGAAAGGCAGGCCAGAGCATCACCACAGACCTACTGCATTAGAATTTGCAGTTTAACAAGGTCCCCAGGTGGTTCTTATGTGCAGTGAAGTTTGAGAGTCACTGCTCTACAAAGCACTCTGTAAGAAGTGGTAGGGGACCCAGGAGCCAACGAGGCAAAGGGGGCAGGAAAGAGTGATCTAGGCATCTACTGATGTTTATATCACATTTTTGCTGCCAAAATTTTTATCTGTTCCCCCTTTCCTAAGAATACACTTGTACTTTGTCAGACCATGTGCTGTCAGATGGGTCCCCTGATATAACTTCCTATAGACACATACACGCACCTGGGGCAGCAGCAATCACCTAAAATTGAGCATTCTTTACTCCTATCATTCCATCCCCCGCCAAAGGACTTGTTATTTGTGTGTGTGATTAATATACATAAAATAAAATTTGCCATTTCAACCATGTTAAGTGCACAATTCAGTGTATTAAATACGTTTGCAATATTGTACAACTATAAATAATCTCCCTTTCCAGAACTTTTTCATCATCCCAAGCAGAAACTCCATACTCATCGGACAATAATTCCTCATTCATTCTCCACCCGCCCCCCTAAGCCCCTGATAACCTCTACCCCACTCTCTGAAAAAGACTCTTTTAACTGCTCCTAAATGGGGTAAGTTGGTCTTTCCTATCGCACATAGCAATTCTGTCAGAAGGAGGACCCGAGGAGATTTCTAACCCCTTTTATGGGACCACTTTGTTAAAGGGTGATAAGGGTGGAGCAGAAAATTGATCCTGACTGTCTCCTCTAGGCTCTCCAGGCTCCTGTTGCTATTACCTCCTCTCCTGGCACTGCTCCTCACTCTCCTTCACCTGAGTAACCCCCATTCGCGTGTTAAGACAGTGATTCTCAACCTTCCGTGTACTTCAGAATCATCTGGGGACCTTGTTAAGCTTACAAAGGTCCAGGGTCCGCCACTGGGGATTTTGATTCAGAAGGTCTGAGTGAGGCTTGGACGACCATGTCTTTAACAAGTTCCCCTGATGATTCTGATGCAGGCCAAAATTTGAGACCCGCTGTCTGAAGATGCCAATAGGCCTCAGCACTTTCCAAACACCGGCCTGACCCCTCCAGGTGAGTCTTGTGTTTCCATAATATCCTATGCAAATAAGGATGTTTCCGGCCCACCCGAGAGCAAGGTGGCAGGCTCAGAGGACCCAAAGGTGTTGTTTCCAGAACAGAAAGAACAAGTCAAGGATGGGTCTCTTGAGAAAAAAAGGGAAGAGAATGGATCTAGAAATTACTCCTGGTGGGCTTTAATTTTTACAGATGCTGTGCTGCTGTGATCTAAGCACTAAGCAAAAATAATCAGAGATATGTTTAGAGAAACGTATTCCAGACAACTCTGGAGAAGGTGGGGCTGGCCCACCTAGAAATGCAGTGGAGATTGGGCCCTCTGAGAAGTCACTGAAAAGCAATCGCCAAGAGAAAAATTATTATCTAGTAAGTATCTTAGCTCTGGGTTACTCAGGACAAACCTGCCCTCCCCCAGCCCTCAATTATGCCTCAGCTAATTGCAGATATCCTCACAGAGCCTCAGTGTTCTCATCTGTAAAATGGGGCCCGTAATGCCCTACCCATTTGAGTGGGTTGATGGAATAAATGGAAAGGATGAATGTGAAAGCCCCTTGTAAACTATAAATTGCTTTTCATAAAGGTAACATGAAGTGTTGATTACAAGATGCAATCTATCATTGGTGGTGGTATTATTATTTTATTATTAATCTCAAACCCCCATTTGTCCCCCTCCTTATGTACTCTATCATTTAAGGAGAAAGGTCTTCAGGTGGGGTTTTTTTAATAATTTTTTTTTCAAGATGTCATAGTGTCAATTCTTTCTCTTTGTGGTAAAAGTAGGTTCACGTTTTTATGACATGCCTTTTCTCTCTGGGCCCTTTGCCGTTTGCTCCTTCATAAATCCATTTCCTCTATTCTGACTTCCTCCCTTTTCCTCCATTGCAAGCCCTCCCCTCCCCTTTCCAGAGCCTCAGGAGACTCCTGAATCTGCCCTTGACCAGGTAGGTTCAAAAGGTGGCTCCAGAGTGGTGCCAAATGACAGCCTTCGTTTGACTTTTTTTTGGTTTACAAAACCTGGAGCTCCTCTTGGACAATGTAAGTTCGAGCCCACTTTTTTTTTTTTTTTTGCACTCACCTTTTTTATCCAATGTTTTAGCCATTCAGAAGGTCAATAATTTACTCTAAGACAACACTGAGGCCTGGGAGTGTCTGATTATATGTGTGCACACACATGGCAATGTGCTGGAATGAACCATGTTTTTCCTTATCAGGTACAACCAGGGTGCCGTGAGGGAACAGCTGTCCAGTCTGCCTGAGTCACCAGTGTTGCAATCTGGGAAATGTATTCGGGCCTGTTTATCTCTCCCCAGGGCAGGGCCGGGCTTGACCAATGGAGCCTCCGATCTCAGGAGCTGCTTCTCAAATGCAAGCAAACAAGATGGGAGAGAATATGATGCTTTGAGCAAGACACAAAGAGGGAGCAAGAGGAAAGCCGTCATTTGAGGGAGTGAGTGGAAGACCGCAGCCCAAACAGCCTAAAAGCTGCGCTCTGTCTGAAGGCACCTGTTAACACAGCAGCTCTAAAGCCATCACTTTATCACTGTCCCCACCAAATGTGACGATCCCTCAAATAAGGCCTCCTGATTCCACTTGACCATTTCTATCAGGAAATGTTTTTTGTTTTTTTTTTTTAAGATTTTATTTATTTATTTGACAGAGACAAAGCGAGAGAGGGGACACAAGCAGGGGAGGGGGAGAGGGAGAGGCAGGCTTCCCCTGGAGCAGGGAGCCTGATGTGGGGCTCAATCCCAGGACCCTGGGATCGTGACCTGAGCTGAAGGCAGACGCTTTAACAACTGAACCGCCCAGGAGCCCTGAAATAGGTTTGCTTTGAGCTCTCGCTCTCAGCATCTGAGATCACAGGTCCAGACTCCTCTAGAAGCCAAATAACAGCAGTTTCCTTGCTGCCGTGGAAATAAAAGCTGAAAAATTCACCTCAAGGGGTGCCTGATTGGCTCAGTCTCTTGATCTCAGGATCGTGAGTTCGAGTCCCATATTGAGTGTAGATACTACTTAACAGGAAGGAAGGAAAGGAAGGAAAGGAAGGAAGGAAGGAAGGGAGGGAGGGAGGGAGGGAGGGAGGGAGGGGAGAAAGAAAGAAAGAAAGAGAGAGAGAGAGAGAGAGAAAGAAAGAAAGAAAGAAAGAAAGAAAGAAAGAAAGAAAGAAAGAAAGAAAGAAAGAAAAAAGAAATGTAATAATTTCAAGCCATCTCCGTGTAACCCTGTTACAATTTGTCCCCACAGAGGCAGTCAGGGGGAGCTCAGGAACATGCAGGTCAGACGGCAGCAAGGACAGAAAGATTTCATATCCTGCCCAGGTTGCTTTGCTTGCCACCTGTCCTCCTTGGACAAACAGCAAGCCCCCCAAAGCGGCACGATTCTGAGAGAGCATAGAACTTGGAGACAGACAACCCTTTTCCAGTGCCAGGTCTGCTGCCTACTATTGATATCATTTGGGCAAGTAACCTAACCTTTCTTTGTGTTTCAGTTTACTCATCTGTAAGATGGGATGAGAGTGCTCTCATACCCTTGCCTAGACCAAACAGAAGAGCTGTTGCATCCTCTAAAGTGCCAGTGATACATAAAATATTATCATGCCCCTCCCCACACACACACACAAACCCCCACACACCCCGATGCCAAGGCTCAGGGAGGGAGCAAGATTGGAAATGATTAACTGCTCCATGCCCCACCCCCGACTCATCTGGGCCAGCCGCCCTGTGGGGAGCCTTTGTTTTGCCAGCTATAATAGTCTCCTGCCCTTCTTTATCTCCCTGGTCTGAAAGTGCTGGAGGCCCCAGACTCAGCCTTCCGTCTCTGTTCTTCTTTATCTACATTTAATCACTGGGGGACCTCCTCCAGTCTCAGCTTTAATTGCCATGCATGATCCGACTCCGCAATGTATGTTTCTGATTGGAGCCTTGCGCCTGAACTCCGTACACAAACAGATAGTTACCTCTTTGCCATCTCCTCAAGTCCCAAAATAAACTGACACCCTCCCCACCTCTTTCTCATACAGTTTTCCCTGGTCCATAAATGGCAGGTATTATTAAGTTGAAATACAAGAAACTGCCATTTCTGAAGTTCAGGACAGTCAAACATTGGCCACTTCGTTTGGTTCAACCTAATACATCCTGCCAGTTGCTCAGGTCAGAGTTGGGGCTACCATTCTTGACCCCTCTCTCTAACACCCTACATCCAATCTTTCAGGAAATCCTGTTGGCTCTACTATGAAATATACCCAGAATCTTTTCCCCACCTTCTCTACCAAGCTGTCATCATTACTACAACCATTTCCCAGCTGACCTCTTCTCTTCAACCCCCAAATTCATTCATATGGAAGCCAGTGATCCTTTTAAACCATAAATCAGATCTTGTCTCCTCACTGCTCAGAGACTCCCATTTCACTCTGTGTTAAAGACAAAGCCATCACAGGCTTCCCAGGCCTTACAGGAGCTGTCCCTACCTTTTCCCCTCACTTCTGTATAGCCACAATGGCTTTCTTGCTGTTCCTCAAATACATCAAGCACGCTCCTGCCCCAGGGCCTTTGCACTTGCCACTGTTCCAATCTAAAACAGTCTCCACTTAGATAAACACATGGCTTACTCCCTCATCCCCTTTAGGTCTCTGCAGAAATGCCATCTTCTCTATAGAGACTTCCCTGAGCACACCATTTCAAGCTGCAGTCCCAACTCCATCCCAGTACCTTTTCTCTGTTTAGCTTTTCTCCCTAGAACTTACCAACATGCCACATACCACATATTGTATTGTACTGAGCTCTCTGTGTATCTTCTCTCCCCACCGGAATAAGCTCTGTGAAGACAAGGATTTTGTCTGTTGCACTTACTGCTCTGCAGCTGATGTCTACAAGAGCACGTGGTATACAGTAAAGGCTCAAATACTGAACGAGTAAAAAGAAAAAAGGAAGGCTCTAGCTGAGAAGGCAACAAACATTAACAGCTTAAAGCAGTCCCATGGAAGCTCACAAAGTTAGTTCTTTTGTTATTTTTTATTTTTTTAAGATTTTATTTATTTGACAGAGAGAGAGACACAGCGAGAGAGGAGATAGAAGTAGGAGGAGTGGGAGAGGGAGAAGCAGGCTCCTGGCAAAGCAGGGGCCAGGGAGCCCGATGCAGACCTTGATCCCAGGACCCTGGGATCGTGACCTGAGCCGAAGGCGGACGCTTAACGACTGAGCCACCCAGGTGCCCTTTTTTTGTTTGTTTGTTTATTTATTTATTATTAGAGAGAGAGAGAAAGAGAGAACAGATGAGGGGAGCAGCAGACGGAGAGGGAGAAGCAGGCTCCCCTCTCAGCAGTAAGCCCAAGGCAAGGCTTGATCCCACGACCCTGGGATTGTGACCTGAGCCAAAGGCAGACACTTGACCAGCTTGAGCCACCCAGGTGCCCCACAAAGTTAGTTCTTCTAATGGTCTCTGAAGAGTGGCAGGAAACCTTATATATTAAGCACCTCCTCTGTGCCAGGCACGGTGCCAAGGTATGTTACTTACGACCCAATAACCTGGCAGGACTGATGTTATTTGCCTGTATTATGGGTGAAACACCTCAGGCTTCAGGAAGTTACGTAATTTTCCTCAGGTCGTGTAGCCGGTAAATGGCAGCATCAGGATTCAAATCCAGGTCCTCAACTTCAAAGCCCATGCCATTTGCAATCAGCTGTGCTGATTAGTTAATTAATTCAAATGAAAAACGTAATTTGTTGACATTGATGAACTCATTCATTTGAAGGCCCAACCCAAATTCCACCTCCTTTGTGACCACGAAGAATTCCAGGCTAAGCAAATAAATTAATTAACTAACTAACTAATTTCGAGGCCATTCTAAACCAAATGAATGTTCCTCTGAAGAGAAAAAGTCTCCAGTGTTCCCCATATCAGCAGATGGCACTACTAGGTGGCCAGTTGCCGACTGTCCTTGGAGGCTCCCTTGATTGTCCTGTTCCTCACCCTCACAACGGTCCATGACCAAACTCCATGAGAGCTCACTTCAACATGTCAGCCAAACCCAACCCCTTCTCCCTGTGACCTCCCACTGAGGTACCACCCTCCTGGCAATAAATACATTTATTGGCCACTCTTAGCCCCTATGACCCTCACCCTCATATCCCAGTCTATTCTCCACCCAGGAGCCAGATAAGTGTTTCAAAATATAATTCCTCCCAAGTCACTCCCCCCTCCCTTGATGTCCTTCAGGGGGTCATCCTGAAACTCAGAATAAACTCAATTCTGTGGCCTCCATGATGCTATATAATCTCAGCTTGGGCTCCATTCTCAACCCCATTTCCTACTTCCCCATACCCCCTCAGACATTATAGTTGCTTGAATTCCTGCCCACACTAAGCTCATTTCCACTTCGGGACCTCTGACCTGCCATGACATTTCCTGGAATGCTCTTCCCTGCATCCTCAGGGCCAACTCCCTCCTTCCTGCATGGAGGTCTTTATTCAGATGTCCTGTCTTCAAAGAAGCCCTTCCCTGACCACCTTATGTTAAAAGGTACATCGCTTACTTTTATCTCCTTACGTTGCTTTAGTTTTTCGGTAATCTTTTTAGATTTGCATTTTAGAAATGTTCAAAGATGCCCAAGATTTGAGGGAATAATACAATGATCCACCCAAATACCCACCATCCAGATTTAACAACTGTTCACATTTGGCTATATTTGCTTTATCTGCCTACAGGCATGTGTGTCTGAAATGTCTCTTTTTTTCTTTTTTTTGTACCAAACCTTCTGAAAATAACTTTCAGACACTATGACACTTGGCCCTATATATTCAACATGCATACCCTACAAATAAGGACATTTTCCTTGATACCCATATCATTATCACACATAAGAAAATGAATAGTGATTCCCTAATATCATCTAGCTTCCAGTTCATAATCAGATTTTTTAAAATAAATCTCTCTTTTTTTTTAGATTTTATTTATTTATTTGACAGAGAGAGAGACCACAAGTAGGCAGAGAGGCAGGCAGAGAGAGAGGGGGAAGCAGGCTCCCCGCTGAGCAGAGAGCCCGATGCAGGGCTCGATCCCAGGACCCTGAGATCATGACCTGAGCTGAAGGCAGAGGTTTTAACCCACTGAGCCACCCAGGCACCCCAAAATAAATCTCTTTTTTTGTTGAGGTATAGTTGACATACAGAATTCTGTTCGTTTCAGGTATGCAACATAGTGATTCAACAATTACACCCACTATGAAACACTCACCATGACTAAAGTAATGACCATCTGATAACTAGACATCTTTCACTGCCCCCTCTAGGCTAGTCTTTCTTTTTGAGCTGGAATCCTTGAAGATTCATATAATATATTTTGATTTTATATCTCTTTAGTCAGAGGATAGTTGGGGAATTGTATTTTACATACAGCTTTTTCGGGTCTCAGCCCTTCTTTCTACCCTCTCTCATTCTTACTCCCATCTCTGTGCTATGTATACAATAGGCAGTTAATAAATGATAATGACTAACTGAAAAGTCCTACTCCTCCGTACAAAAATTTGTATGTGCGTGTTTATAAGCAGCATTACTCATAATACCAAGAAGCAGAAAGAACCTAAATGTCCATCTGCTGATAAACGGATAAACAAAATGTGATCTGTCCATACAACGGAGTATGGAATATTATTCAGCCCTAAAAGGAAATGAAACACTGCTACACGCTCTGCCATGGATAAGCTTTGAAGATATTTTGCAAAGAGAAGCCAGTCACAAGGGACCCCATATTGTGTGATTCCTTTTATACCCAATGTTTAGAACAGGCCTCTCTGTAGAGAAAGAAAACAACACTGATAGTTGCCTAGGGCTGGGGAAAATAGGAAGAGTGGAGGGTGACCGCTAAGGGGTGCAAGCATTTGTTTTGGAAGAGATGTGAATGTTCTAAAATTGAAGGTGGTGATAATTGCACAACTCTGTGACTGTATTAAAAACCATTAAATTGGGGCGCCTGGGTGGCTCAGTCGGTTAGGCGTCTGCCTTTGGCTTAGGTCATCATCCCAGGGTCCTGGGATCAAGCCCCGCGTCAGGCTCCCTGCTCAGTGGGGAGCCTGCTGCTCCCCCGTTTGTGCTCTCTCTCTCTCCATCTCTGAGAAATAAATAAATAAAATCTTTTTAAAAATCATTAATGTATACACTTTGAGTGAATTGTACGTATGTGAATTAGTTCAATAAAGGTACTGATTAGGGGTAGCTCGGTCAGTTAAGCATCCTACTCTTGATTTCAGCTCAGGTCATGGGATTGAGCCCTGTGTCAGGCTCTGCCCTCAATGCAGAGTCTGCTTGGGATTCTCTCCCTCTTCCTCTGCCCCACCCCCTGCTCATGCTCCCTCTCTGTCTCTCAAAATAAAATCTAAAAAGTAAATAAAGGTATTATTTAAAAAACAAAACCAAAACAAATCAGTCCTATTCTTCCTTGTTGCCCCAGATCATGGCAGGAACGATGTCGACCAAACATCCTCTTTCCTACTCTCCCATCTCCCCTCCTCTGTACTCTCCTTCCTTTTGAACGTGGCAGAGATGTGGAGGATTGGACAAATGGAAGCTTCACCTGCTATGGTGGAAGGGTCCTTTATCTTCTAGTCTGTTGACTGAGAAGAACTTCAACTTTTCTTTTCAAGAAAGGTGCTATGAGAGAGAGAGAGAGAGAGAAAGTCCCATTTGGCCCCACCAGATGTGGGACTAGCCCACTCCCCCAGCCTATTGGGCTACTGCAGGTCAAGGACAAACATGGCCGCCCACCCGAGACCATCTACTGGAGTCCAGGCCACCCTTGCCAGGTTCCATGTGTACAAAGCACTTCTATTTTGTAGGTGTCATGTGGTTGGAGTGGCTATTCATTTCCCGGTCCGGGTTCCCTACTGCACGGTGCATGGTATTGTTTATCTCTGTCTTGTTCATCTTTGTATTTTCTGTGCCGAAAACAGACGCTTGCATTTAAAAGGCAGAATGTGTGGAGTCAGGGTTTCCACACCCACTGCTCCAATCTGGCTCCCTGGGAAGGGATGGGGAGGCACTGGCCCTGAAGGAAATGGCCGCAAACTCTGGGGTTCTGAATTCCGATCCCTGCTGCCACAGGCACCTGGGGAATTCATCTGCTTACCCTTGAGGGACGGCCTATGGGGGGGAGGGGCGGAGGGAACTGGCTAATACCACGAAGGTTATACTTAATTGTAGTTTACTTTGAACGACGAACTTAAAAAATTTTTTTGGTTAAGGGACTTAAACCAAATTCTTCTTAGTCCTCTCAATGCTGGCTAGGTATCTTCTGCTAATTTTGCGGGAGGAGAAAGTGGAGCTGCACTGGGGGAAAGTGAGATGTATGAATTTGCTCAGTTGACCAAAGAAAAAGAAAGCTAACACGAGAAACCGGGACTCCTGGTCCCTTTACCTCCCTACATTTGTCTTCTCCGACGCCTCCCAATGTCTCAAGAGTCCGTGAGGTTTCCCTCAGGGACTTTTGGCTACCCTGGCTTTCCTCTGGTGGTCATAAGGCAAAGGGTCCCAGAAATGTGCCCTCAGCTGACTGGCTCGTGATGGCAGGCAGGGGAAGGAGAGAGGATTATCACCAAACTATACCATGACTGGGGTGCCTGGTGGCTCAATCAGTTAAGCGTCCAACTTTTGGTTCTGGCTCATGATCTCAGGATGGTAGGATGGAGCCCCTTGTTGGCCCCTGTCAGCCCTGTGGTGGGCTCACGCTCAGCAGAGAATCTGCTCAAGATTTTCTCCCGCTCCTTCTGCCCCTACCCCCAACTCACACATGCTCTCCCTTTCTCTCTAAAAAAAAAAATAAATGTTTCGGAAAAAAAAAACCTGTACCATGATTGGTATGATTCACTCTCATTCTACTTGATTAAAAAATGACCATTTTGGGGGCGCCTGGGTGGCTCAGTGGGTTAAAGCCTCTGCCTTCGGCCCAGGTCATGATCTCAGGGTCCTGGGATCGAGCCCCACATTGGGCTCTCTGCTCAGCAGGGAGCCTGCTTCCCTGTCCCCTGACCCCCGCCTGTCTCTCTGCCTACTTGTGATCTCTCTCTCTCTGTGTCAAATAAATAAATAAAATCTTTAAAAAAAAAAATGACCATTTTGTAGTTTGTACATATATTAAATCACTGTGTTGTACATCTGAAATTGATAAAATGTTATATATCAATTATATCTCAAAAAAGTACACATCAATATATGCATACATAAAATGATAAAAAAGATATGCATCAGATACATATCTTTAAAAATTGAAAAGTTGGGGTGCCTGGGTGGCTTGGTGGGTTGAGGCCTCTGCCTTCAGCTCAGGTCATGATCTCAGGGTCCTAGGATCGAGCCCCGCATCGGGCTCTATGCTCATTGGGGAGCCTGCTTCCCCTTCTCTCTCTGCCTGCCTCTCTGTCTACTTGTGATCTCCCTTTCTGTCAAAAAATAAATAACAAATCTTTAAAAAAAAAATTTTGAAAAGTTTAGGTGTGCCTGGATGGAGCAGTCGGTTGAGCATCCAACTCTTGGTTTCGGCTCAAGTCGTAATCACGTGCTGATGAGATAGAGCACCAAGGCGGGCTCTGCAATCTGCCCAGAGTCTGCTTGAAATTCTCTCTGTCCCTCTGTATCTGCTCCTCCCTCTTGTGCTCTCTCTGAAATAAATCTTTAAAAAGTTGAGGGGTGCCTGGGTGGCTCAGATGGTTAAGCGTCTGCTTTGGTTCAGGTCATGATCCCAGGGTCCAGAGATCAAGCCCTGCATTGGGCTCCCTGCTCAGTGGGGGAGCCTGATTCTCCCTCTCTCTCTCTGCTCACTGCTCCCCTTGCTTGCACTCTCATTCTCTCTAATAAATAAATAAATAAATAGAAAAGTTTACACAAATTTTTTTAAATTGAGAAGTTTGACCTTCTCAATTTACCCAAGTTTTCTTGACCCATCAAGGAAGTGAAAAGACAAGCCACAGAATGCAGAAAAGTATTTGTAAACATATATCTGACACGGTCCTACTACCCGGAATATGTGAAGAATTCTTACAATTTAATAATAAAGAGAAAAATAACCCAATTTTAAAAATGGGCAAAAGATTGGAAGAGAAATTTCTCTGAGGCCAATAAGCCCATGAAAAGATACTCAATGTCATTTATCATAAGGGAAATGCACATCAAAGCCATGCTGAGGTCCCTATCATATCTCACCCGCTAAGTTGGCTATAATCAAAAAGACAGACAATAAGGGTTGGGGAGGATAGGTAGAAATTAGAATGCTCATTCACAGCGGCTGGGAAAGTAAATGGTGTGTCCACTTTGGAACAAACAGTCGGGCAGTTTCTCAAAACGTTAGACACAGAGTTAATGTGTGACCCAGCAGTTCTATTCCCAGATGTGTACCCAAGAGAAATGGAAACGTGAAACTTGTACACGCATGTTCACAGGAGCAGTATTCGTAATAGCCAAAAAGCTGAAACAACCCAAATGTCCCTTAACTGAAGAATGGAAAAATTAATGTGCTGTATCCGTACAATGGAGCATTAATCAGCCATAAAAAGGGATGAAATTCTAACACACGTAATAACTTGGATGAACCCTGAGCACAGGCTCAGTGAAAGAAGCCAGCCACAGTGTGCCCCATGCTGTCTGCTTCCACTTACCTGAAAGGTCCAGAATAGGCAAATTTATAGAGACAGATATTTTGTTGTTTCCTGGGCTGGGCGCCGGGGAAAGGGGAAGTCACTTACTAATGGGTAATGAGATTTCTTTTGGGGGTAATGATGTTCTGAAATGGATTGTGCTGGGGCGCCTGGGTGGCTCAGGCACTGCCTTCGGCTCAGGTCATGCTCCCTGGGTCCTGAGATGGAGCCCTGTGGCAGCTCCCTGCTCTGCGGGGAGCCTGCTTCTCCCCCTCCCTCTGCCTGCTGCTCCCCCTGTTTGTGCTCTCTCACTCTCTGTGTGTCAAATGGATAGATAAAAAAATCTTAAAAATTAGTAAATAGATAAAATTTATTGTGCTACTGGGGGCACAACCTTGTGAATATTCTAAAACCACTGAATTGTACATTTTTTTTTTAAGATTTTATTTATTTATTTGAGAGAGAGAGCGATCACAAGCAGGCAGAGAGGCAGGCAGAGGGAGAGGGGGAAGCAGGCCTCCTGCTGAGCAGAGAGCCCGATGTGGGGCTTGATCCCAGGACCCCGAGTTGAAGGCAGAGGCTTAACCCACTGAGCCACCCAGGTGCCCCTGAATTGTACATTTTAAAAGAGTGAATTTTAGGATACGTGAATTCAATCTCAATAAATAATAATAATAATAGTATCATATACAGCTTGAAAAGAAAATGAAAATGATGCTCTTCCCCTGCCATATTTTCAGTTACCTGGCTAGTGGTGGGGCCAGTGACCGAGGCCTTCTGTACATTTGCAGGCCCAGCTCAGACTTGCAAGGCCTCTGGGCCCTTGCCAACAGTTGGATTATTTCATCATGAGGAGAGAGCCCAAGAAATCTCTCAATGCACATCCTTTTCTTTTTTTTAATTCTTTAACCAGTGCTTATCAAAATTGCAGTCATGAGACATCTGCCTGCCCTGAGTGTCGGGGTCCTGAGCAAATTCAGAAGCAAGCTAGTTTTTTTTGTAAGTTCGTGTTCTGGGCCCAGCTGATACATCTTCCTAGACGGGCCAAGCCCCACCCCTTCCCAAGCCATCTTGCCACATCTTGCCCTGCTTCCCAGCTGGAGAGACTGCAGCACTAACTTGTTTCTTTGGCGTTAGAGTCGAAGCTGCTGCCATCGCTCTATTTGACTCTGGCATTGGTGTCAATCCCCCCCCAGGGAGCAAGGGCACAGCAGCTCCAGCACCCAAGTCTAAACCAGCGGGACTCAAGGAGCCTCTGGCTTCCCAGCAGCTGCCCAGAAGGGCCCATACAACCCAGACGAAGGGAGTTAACCCTATGGAGTAAACTTCTACAAAAAGGGAGGGGAGACCTGGCGACTCTTCCCATTGCCTGCCCTCCATCTCTCTCACTACTGGACTCTTCCAGTCCTTGGAGATATCCCAAGTGACTAAGCAACAGCCAGGTGCATTTTCTTGTGAGGCTCTAGCCAGCTTGATAACACGGGACCTCATTATTTGGTTCCCTTCCTTCCTTCCTTTATCTCTCTTCCTCACTCGTGCTGCCTTGGGCTTGCAACCCCCCCCCCGTGAAATATTAACCATTAAGCTTTGCCTCAAGCTCTCTTTTCCAGAAAGCCAAGGCCGATAAACTATGCATTTACTTGAGAGTAAAGGGTTTATAAAGGGTATTTTCATCACTCTGCATACTACCTTGTCCCATTATATGGAGACTTCTCCTTACTTCTCCGGGAGGGAATGGTGCTGGGAAAATAACATTAATCCTTCTGATCTCCTGCACTCCATGGGGTGAGCCATCAGTCCTTGGCAGGAAGGACAGGGGTGTTTGCCCTATAGTTATCCAGCTGCTTTGCTGAAGACTGTGTCAGCTTAGTTCAGAGAATTAAAAACAGGAAGCTCATTTGGATGTAGGAACCAGCTACATCTCTTCCAATCCAGCTCTTTCTTTTCCTTTCTTCTCTTTCTTTTTTTTTTAAGTAGTCTCCATGCCCATCATGGAGCCCAGCACAGAGCTTGAACTCATGACCCTGAGATGAAGACCTGAGCTGAGATCAAGGATAGGTCGCTCAGTGGATGAAACCCCTCAGGTGTCCCTAAAGCTATATTTTCATCTCAATTTATCTGGCCCCCAAGCCCTGTTCTCAGTTGGTTCAGAACCTGTGGTAGCTGGGGAGGCTATTATCAGGCCCCGAGGCAGGCTGTCTCTAGCCAATGGCTCTCTCAGTGTAGTCCAGTTGTAGCTGGCAGGGATTTCGTAGGAATGACACTGGTAATAGGGACGATAGTGTCAATATTAAAATGTCCATATTTGGGGAAGCCTGGGTGGCTCAGTCGGTTAAGCATCTGCCTTCAGCTCAGGTCATGATCCCAGGGTCCTGGAATTGAGTCCACATCAGGCTCCTGGCTCAGCAGGGAGCCTACTTCTCCCTCTGCCTGCCCCTCTCCCTGCTTGTGCCCATGCACGTTCTCTTTCTCTGTGACCAATAAATAAATAAAATCTTAAAAAAAAAAAGAAAATGTCCATATTTGGGTCACCTGTGTGGCTCAATTAAACATCTGCATTCGGCTCCAGTCACAATCCCAAGGTCCCAAAATCGAGTCCTACATCAGGCTCCTTGCTCAGCGGGAAGTCAGCTTCTCCCTCTGCCCCTCCCCCTGTTCGTGCCCATGTACGTGAGCTCTCTCTCTCTCTCAAATAAATAAATAAAATCTTTAAAATAAAATAAAATGTCCATGGTTTGTTTGGGGCATAAATTTAAAATGTGTTCCCAGGGGGCGGCTGGGTGGCTCAGTTGGTTAAGAGATTGCCTTTGACTGGGGTCATGATCCCAGGGTCCTAGGATTAAGCCCCACATGGGGCTCCTTGCTCAATGGAAAGCCTGCTTCTCCCTTTCCCTCTGCCTGCTACTCCTCCTGCTTGCGCTCTCTCTCTCTCTCTCTGACTAAATAAATAAATAAATTAATAAATAAAATAAAATGTGTTCCCAGTATTTAAGATACATTGTTCAAGTCACCATTGTGTCACTGAAAGGCATGCCTTCCATTGATTAGTTCTAGGGCTTTTTTTTTTTAATTATTGTGATTTTTGAATTTTTTTTTTTAAAGATTTTATTTATTTATTTGACAGAGACATAGAGAGAGAACAGAAGTAGGCAGAGCAGCGGGCAGAGAGAGAGGGAGAAGCAGGCTCTCCACTGAGCAGGGAGCCCGATGTGGGGCTCGATCCCAGGACCCTGGGATCATGACCTGAGCTGAAGGCAACCGCCCAACCGACTGAGCCACCCAGGTGCCCCTGATTTTTGAATTTTTATTTATTTTTTTAAAAAAGATTTTATTTATTCATTTGACAGAGAGAGAGAGAGATCACAAGTAGGCAGAGAGGCAGGAAGAGAGAGAGGGGGAAGCAGGCTCCCTGCTGAGCAGAGAGGCCGATGCTCTCTGCTCAATCCCAGGACCCTGAGATCATGACCTGAGCTGAAGGCAGTAGCTTAACCTACTGAGCCACCCAGGTGCCCATTTTTTTTTAAGATTTTATTTGTTTATTTGTCAGAGAGAGAGAGCATTCACAAGCAGGAAGAGCAGCAGGCAGAGGGAGAAGCAGACTTTCAGCTGAGCAAAAAAGCCCCATGCGGGACTTGATTCTAGGACCCTGGGATCATGATCTGAGGCACAGGCAGCCACTTAACCGACTGAGCCCCCCAGGTATCCCTAAATCATGCTTTCAATAGGGATATTTTGCTCCCCCTGAAGTAGCCCACTCATCGAAAATGTTTGGGAATTACTGATGTAAGAAGCAGGTCAGAGGCATATTTGTTGAATAAATTAGTGAATCAATGAAATGAACCGAAGACACCACGTGTCCTCCTGTTCTCTCTTCGTGGAGAAATAGGTGGGAAATAAATCTGATTTATCTGCCTAGAGAGATCACTTGGCACGGGGGACAAGGGGGAATGAGAGGACATGACAGAGGAAGGACAACGGAATGTCCTGAGTTTCCCCTCAGACCTCCCCATTCCAGTCCCTAAAAGATCCTTCCTCCTTTCCTTCATCATTTCTATCTCCTGCCCCAGAAGTAACACACAGCCTCCTCTGAAGTTCACGGTAGACTTCCTGGTCCTGTGAGGCCATTTTCCTTCTCCTCCCACCTCTAAATAGATTACCCTGGTTCCCCCAGGAGGCCCCCAGAACCCCCCTCCCTGTCCCCTGGGACAGCGACTGCGCAAGGCACACAGGTGCCGATGCCTTTGTTGCCACTGTGCTCACCTCTGCGCTGTTTGAATTTGGAACTCCTGAAAAGGAAACTCTTCTCGGTATTTATTGTCACTGAATGAAGCCAGGAAACACTCTTGCAGCTCAGCAAGCATCCCAGTATGTGATACATTGTCTAAACTGCCTCCTTGCCCAGGACTTTTGACCAGTGCACAGGGAGGGACTAAACCTCTGACGTCTTCTACCCCGAGCTTCTGAAACACACCAAGGGGCTCAGACCCACCGGCCTGGCTGGCCTCTTCCCACAACCAAGACCGGTTACCAAATGGGCACAACACCTTGCCCAGTCCAGACCTAGCCAGGACTGCTCTATCATCTCCATTCCCTTTTTATACTCCTGACAGCTAGGTGATCTCAACTATCTCAAATGTCCCTCCCTCACCTGGAAACGGAGGCCAGGTGCCCATCAGGGGCTGGGAATGCCTGTCTTCAGCGCGGGGGAGCTGCCAGCAAACCCCCGGAGGCCTCTCCACTTGCTCTGGGCCCACACACTTCATTCCCCCAGAGAAGCTTCCCTCCCCCACTTCCCACCTCCTCCCAGAGCTATTTGCTTCCTCCTGAGGCCCCAAAACAAGGCCTGCTGCTACGCCTGCCCTGCGAGGGGTTCACCTGTGGCCTGCCTCAGAGGGAGGGTGAGGGAGACCAAGGCTAGGGGAGCAGCCTTTGAGGGGAGCCCCTCAAAGCCTAGTTAACCAAATGCCCACTCCTATCTTGCAGGCACACAGTTCCTCAAATGGGAACAAAAAGAAAAGGGAACCAGGCAGGGAAATGGAAGAAAAATTAATTCCAAAACTCAACCATAGCTACTTAGACACCTGAAATTATTATTTTTCATTTGTAATAATCCTTTTCTGATTTATTTAAGAGTAGTATCTTCTGGGGGGCCGGGCTGGCTCTGTTGGGAGAGCATGTGACTCTGGATCGCGGGGTCGTGAGTTCTAACCCCACTAGATGTTCTAGCCCCACTCTCTAGCTGTAGAGATTACTTTAAAAATAGATAGATAGAGGGGCGCCTGGGTGGCTCAGTGGGCTAAAGCCTCTGCCTTCGGCTCAGGTCATGATCCCAGGGACCTGGGATTGAGCCCCATCCCAGGGTCCTGATCGAGGCTCTCTGATCAGCAGGGAGCCTGCTTCCCCTTCTCTCTCTGCCTGCCTCTCTGCCTGCTTGTTATCTCTCTCTTCCTGTCAAATAAATAAAATCTTTTAAAATAATAAAAATAAATAAAAATAGATAGATAGATAGATAGATAGATGATAGATAAATAGATAGATAGATAGTTAGATAGATAGATAGATGTAGTATCTTCCCAGTGGGAAAAATTTAGAATACATAAAGAAAATAACAGTCATGCCTAATTCCATGTCCCGGAGAAAAATGCCTTGATATTTGGCATAGTTTCATTTTTATGTTTACATGTTTTTACATAATTGAAGTATACTGTGTCTATGAGTCTGTATCGATTTTTCTCACTTACCAAATCATGTGCACCTGCTCCATCATTGTGTTTAGGTGTTGCAAATTATTCCACCATGCGAATGTACCATCATGTATTTAACTGTTGATCGATCTTTGGATACTTGCTGTCTCCCTTTTTTACTTGTTTCAATTAACTCTGCGTGTATGTCACATTCTAATATGTGTATTGTATATCTAATATGTGTATATCTATATGTATTGTATATCTAATTGTATATCTAATATTTATAATTGTATATCACATTCTAATTTTTTTTTAAGATTTTACTTATTCATTTGCCAGAGAGAGAGTACAAGCAGGGGGGAGCAGCAGGCAGAGTGAGAGGCAGAAGCAGGCTCCCCGTCAAGCAGGGACCCCCTTATGGAGCTCGATCCCAGGACCTTGGGACCACAACCCGAGCTGAGGAAAGAAGCTTAACCGAATGAGCCACCCAGGCGCTCCCAAACTTAACTTGGTTCGTTAACAAGTTTGCCTCCCTGGGATGCTGAGGGAGGAAAGGAGCCATCCTCTGAGATCTTCAAAATGTCGTGCCAGGGTCGCCTGGGTGGCTCAGTGGGTTAAAGCCTCTGCCTTCGGCTCAGGTCATGATCTCAGGGTCCTGGGATGGAGCCCCGCATTGGGCTCTCTGCTCGGCGGGGAGTCTGCTTTCTCCTCTCTCTCTCTGCCTGCCTCTCTGCCCACTTGTGATCTTTCTCTCTGTCAAATAAATAAATAAAATATTTTAAAAAAAAATGTTGTGCCAGAGCTGAATTGGTCTTTGGCCACAGCTGCAGACCACACTCTCTGTGACCTGAGGTACAGCTGTGGCCAGTACAAGAGACTAGAATATTTGTGGAATGTCAACGGTCGTGATTGTTTTTGCGGACCTGACTGGTCATATCCATTTCTCTCACAATGCTAGAAGCTCCACAGGGTAGGAATCAGTCTCTCTTCTGGTAGATTCCCGGCAGAGTCAGCTGGGGCACACAGTCAAGTGCTCAATAAGGACTTACTACATAAACTCTTAGATCGAGTTCCTCACCTCCTTTTTCATTTCACAAAAGCCCCTTTCTAGATTTCTATTTCAGGTGGCCATGATCCATTTCTGTGGAGAATTTCTCTGCCAGCCTTCCTTGCCATCTAAGGAAGAAGGCTGTGAGAATTCCCATGACACAGAGGCATTCAATCCTACAAAATTAGTTCCCATCCTCTTTCCCTTCCCTCTTCTGCTCTGCTCCCTCACTGCCGCATTCTGTCTGTCCCACCAGGCACTGATTTCTCACATCACATCCTTCCATGAAGAGACCTCTGCTGCCAGGCCCACCAGCACTCACCCTCCCTTGTTACCCAAGGAGGACGACCTCACGTCTAACCTGAGCGTGAGTGTGCTGTCATGGGGGTGGGGGGGAACCAGTGTTGGAGTTTGCTTCCCACTGCCTTCCGTCTATACTAGATCAGTAATAGTCAGGGAGAGAAAAGAAAAGAATCTATAAATGTGTTTGGTACGACTTGTTTTGGAAAAATGAATATTTGTTGGTTATTAGATACCTTTCTCTCAACCCCTACTTGGTTTTGATTGGTGTCCCTTGAGCTCCACCCCCTCCCCCCCACGCATCCGTGGCATTAAATTTCTCTCACTGAGGGATAACAATGGGTCTGCTCTTGAGGTAACTGACTGCGTTTCCAAGCCCTCCTCTGTTTCTAGAGGAAAGGAAGGAGATAGTGAGTCAGAATATTATGCCAAGGAGCCCTCCTTTGGCTGTCTTCCTTCTGGAATGAAATAACTGTACTTGCAGTGGTCAGTTGGGCTGATTATGTTCATTTCCAGCACAGGGGGAACACTTCAACCCGTGGTACCTTGGTTTCTGGGGCAGTGCTGATTCAGTTGTGTATTATTTGGTCAGTTTTAGTAATACCTCGTTTTAGTAATAACCCCAAACAAAACAAAAACAAAACAATTGTTCTCCACATAGACAAGGAAACAAGCAAACAAACAAAAACCTGTCCAATCACGTAAATGGTCTTCTGGGGTTTTCCTTGGGTAAAAATTTCCTCAAATGAGACTGTATTTGCTAAATTATTTACACATGGATTATTAGCGGCCTGGAATTAGGAACATCACAGTCTACTGACTCAACATGGAACGGATCTTCACAAGCTGGCAAAGACTTGGCCAGATAGGATAGAAAATTCCAGGACAAACTTGCAGCCCTGTACAAACCTGTCCCCAGTCTAGGAAGACAAGCTGCTGTCACTCTGTGAAAATCACAGGAGCTCTCCGTTGGTTAAAGAGAATGCCAGAGACCTTGCTATTTATGCCTTCAACATGGACAGTAAAAACAATATTGTCCTGAGAGTTCTGAATTCCACAGGCAATGTATTCATTCACCCAACATTTATTAAAAGCATGCGTTTGAGAAGTTCAAAGATTTGTAATATGAGACATCTGTCCTCCAGGTATTTCTAAGGCTATTAGGGAGACTGAAACATACATAATTATAGGACAGGTAAATCTTTTTCTGTTTTTTCCTTTTTTTTTTTTTTGGTTAGGACGAGATGTAAATGCATGATATATGTAGCAGAGTCATCTACTATGACTCAACTTGTGTTTCCTTCTGCTGCTGTGCATGCCTTAGAGGGCACAAAAGGCATGTTCCCCTCCCAGTATGGTAGAGCGGAACTCTATTGCAATTCCCAGGAAATCATCACCTTCCAGAAGTGATAATGGTGTAATCTCCTATCAGCAAGATTAGATTTTATTGTCTAAGAAAGGGGTGGGATATTCAAGGAGTTGGAAAGGTTCTAAAGCTAGATTCCTAGAGAGCCTTGAGGACTGAATTAGGTTGGTCAAGGTTGTGGGGCCTGAAGGAGGGGTGGAGATGCTCACATTCTGAGCAGGAAGCTGAACCAGGAGGCCTGCGGGATCCCAGGGAAGGTCAATGGCAAACACAGAACAGAAACAGCAGAGCGCCTCAGCAGAAACACCAAGGCCTCTTTCTGCTGGATGACTGGGAGTCTGGGGGACCCCTTCTAAGCTTGTCAGGTTGAGCAATGATCCCAAAGGGTAGAACCTGTTTCTGAAACAGTTGATATCAGACTTCTCTCCAATCCAAGTGGGTTGGCTTTGGGGTGGTTCTAATTAAGGCCAAAAATATTTCCAAAAAAAATAAATAATAAATAGTTGACACCCTCAGTGTTGTTGGTGTCAGATACAGTTCGTATCTGCTACATGTGTGGGATGCTCAGTCTGGACATATAGCCCAAAGTGAGGAAATCAGGGAGGGCTTCCTGGAGGAGGTGATCCTTTAGCTGAGAGCCAGAACATCTAAATGAGCTAGGCTAAGGAGGGATGTGGGATAGGGAAAAAGAGGCATTTGGGGAAGAAGGAGAAGAACAATTAAAGGCACAAGGGTGGGGGCGGTGCCTGGGTGGCTCAGTGGGTTAAAGCTTCTGCCTTCTGCTCAGGTCATGTTCTCAGGGTCCTGGGATTGAGCCCCGCATTGGGCTCTCTGCTCAGTGGGGAGCTTGCTTCCTCCCCCCGCCCCTGCCTGCCTCTCTGCCTACTTGTGATCTCTCTCTCTCTCTCTCTCTCTCTCTGTCAAATAAGTAAATAAAATCTTAAAAAAAAAATAAAAATAAAGGGCACTAGGGGAGACAGTGGTGTACTTGGAGTACAGCATAACATGTTAGATGAGCTCCTGTGGTTCAGGGTAGCCGGAGTGCAGGGAAGGAGGAGAGAGAAGAGGTTCCCTACTCTACACCACAAGGTCTAGAGGTAGGTCAGGTAACCTCAGGACTGCTCCCAAACCACTTCTCTCTCTTTGCACGGAACCCCCATCTCCTCAAAGCACAGGCCGTCAGCCTGTGACAGGGGCCATCCCTTGGTAGCAGACAGTACTGGGCACGCAGTCTCCCTTTCCTTCTAGCTAGGACAACTCTGATTTTGTCCGGGAACTCCATCTTCACAGAGATACATGCTTCGCTAAACCCACCATAATCATCTTCTTCCCATGCTAGAGATTTCAGAATGGAAGGCGCTACAGTTTCTGGCCTCTGAGACCTAAAGGGGAGACAAGTGCAGGCCTTCTGGGAAAGATTTCTTTGTTCCTAAAACACAGTGGAAGAAATAGTGCCTCCTTTTTTGTGACCTGTTGGTGAGTCTGCATGTGACTCTGGGGTTGGGTCAACCGTCTCAGAAGCCCTTTGAGAAGCCAGCCAAGAGGTGGCCTGACACACCAAGGATCCAAGAATCTGTCCCTCTGACCATCACATCCTACTTTGCTGGCTCATGGGCTCTGGAACCTTCCACTCCATTGATTGTACAACCTCCTCGGAGTAACACTGCAATGTCACTGTCACACCCTCTTGGGGTCCTTCCAGCTTTTTATCCGTTTAAAGTCCATGGTCCATCGCTGTATTTGTTTACTAGGACTGCCGTAACAAAATATCGTAGACTATGTAGCTAAAACGACAGAAATTTATTTTCTCATAGTTCTGGAGGTAGAAGGCCACAGTCAAGGTATCGGCATGGTTGGCTTCATCTGAAGCCTCTCTCCTTTTGTAGAGGGTCACCCTCTTGCTGCTTCTTCACATGGTCATCTCTCTCTGGCCTTTGTGTGTCTCCTTCTTATACAAACACCAGTCAGGTTGGGTTAGAGCTCCATCCTAATGGTCTCATTTTAACTTAATCACCTCTTTAAAGACATTAGCCCCAAATACAGTTACATTTTGAGGGACAGGGGATTGGGACTTCAAAACATGGATTTGGGGGGTGGCGGTGCCTGGCTAGCTCAGTCGGAAGAGCATGTGACTCCATTTCGGGGTTCTGAGTCCCAGCCCCATATTTGGTGTAGAGATCATTTAAATAGATAAATATATATTTTTTAAAATATGGATGTGGGGGAACATAATTCCACCCATTGCAATCACTGTAGGGACTCCAATATGCACCACACCACACACGCCCTTGCTGTCTCTCCCCCGACGGTGTTCACCTGGCGAAAGCCAACTCTGGTTCGAATCCAACAACTGTCAC
>CM053614.1:17256115-17266836 GCA_028646535.1 Procyon lotor | reverse complement strand
GGACATATTCAGGAGCTAAGTCACACAAGGTAGGCACACAATCCTAAATAGATAAGAGACTGTCGAACCCTTACCTTCCAGGGCTGGCGCCCCAGATAATGATCACAGTGTCTCACATTGTATATAATTTTACACACTCTACAAAGGGTTTTTACAAATGTTTCCATATTTAATTTTCACAGGAATCCTGTGAAAAAGGCAGTACAGGTGTTATTTATCCTAATTTTTTAGATGAGGAAATGTTGGATGTTGCCCACACCCCATGAGTGGCAATGCTCCTCTGGGGCTGAGCCTTGATCTTCTCACTCTAGGCCACCCTTGATTCTGCAAGGGCAAGAGTGGTCATGGCCCAGATCTCCATCCGCTTGGATGTCGAGATTCCAACAGAGAGATGACTACATGCCAGGCTCTTCAAATGTATTTAATTTGGATATATATCCATGTGCTCAAGGGCTTTTCAATCTAGTAATGAAAAAACAAAAGCAAGTCAATATATGGTCTTAGGCATATGCAGAGGTAAGAAAATTCTGAAATAGAATGTGACAAGGTGAAAAGTATTAGAGCACAAGTATTCGTAACCTTGCTCTCCTTCCATGTTCAACCTAAGAGCCTGAGTGCTCTGGACAGAATGTTTGCATCCACCCCAAATCCATATGGGACCTTTGGAAGGTAATTCGATTTGGATGAAGTCATGAAAATGGCCCCCTATGATGGGGATGAGCGTCCTTATAAAAGGAAAAGACCAGGGGCGCCTGGGTGGCTCAGTGGGTTAAGCCTCTGCCTTTGGCTCAGGTCATGATCTCAGGGTCCTGGGATCGAGCCCCGCATCGGGCTCTCTGCTCAGCAGGGAGCCTGCTTCCCCCTCTCTCTCTGCCTGCCTCTCTGCCTACTTGTGATCCCTCTCTCTGTGAAATAAATAAATAAAATCTTAAAAAATGGAAAAGACCAGAGGGCCCTCTCTCCAGCATATGAGGAGATATCAAAAGATGGTTTGCAGCCATCTGCAAACCAGGAAGAGGGACCTTACCAGCCACAGAATCTGCCAGCACCTTGATCTTGGACTTCCCAGCGTCCACCATTGTGAGAAATAAACGTTGTTTAAGCCACTAGGTTGTTATAGTAGCCCAAGATCCTGAGCTAAGATCCTGAGCCTCCTCAGATTTAAGAGCTACTATAACCTCCTTCCAGGTCCCAGGAGTGTGTGTGTGTGTGTGTGTGTGTGTGTGTGTGTGAATTTCTTGGGGACAGGGGAGATCATAGAGTAGAGGCTTTCAAGGTGGGCTTCTGCCCGTCAGAGACACCTCCACCATGGACTTCAGGAATGTGAAAGGATCCACCAGCGGGTTTCCAGAGCAGCTAGAGGAAGAGTAAGCGAGAGTCCCAGCTGCTCTCACACCTGCGCTCTACACCTGCTCCTTCCTTTCCTTTCTTCCCAAGGCTGAGAAACACTCATTTTTTGGGCAAAACGAAGAGCTCATCACTTAGACTATAGGGCCACTACCATTACCGAAGACGGGCACAGAAGGGGGAGTCTCTCAGGCAATTTGAGAGCATATTGCAAGTGCTGTGAGTTGAATGAACAGGTAAGACTCAAAAGTGAGGGTAGATTTTGAAAAGATAAGATACAGAACCACAGGGGCACCTGGATGGCTCAGCCGGTTACGTGTCTGACTTCTGCTCGGGTCACGATTTCCTAGGCAAGTAGGAAATCTTTTATTTTGGAGATCTGGTGTCTGCACAATTTCAAAAGAAGCTTTACTTTTTCGTGGGGCAGAAACGATGTCGGGCTCCAATCTGAGCTTTGGGGATTTCCAGTTTCTATCCAACAAGGAAGTGAGCTTCAAAGAGAACGTGACTGGTATGGGCATTGACTCTGAGGTTGGCATGAATCAGAGTCACCTGGAAACTTGTTTAAATCATTCGGACGCCTGGCTCTGCCACAGGGACTCTGACTTAATGAGTTTAAAGTGGGGCCCAGGTATCTGTATTTTTAACGAGCCCTCCAGGTGATTTTTTTTAACAAGCCACCTATGTTTTGAGACCTGCCTGACCAGGAAGGAGGAGTCTGAACGGAGGAGGATTGGGAAGGGAGGGGATTTGCGGCTCTAAGGCCTCGGGCTGGGAGGGAAGCTTGAGTCAGGCCTGTGAGGGGCAGAAGGCTTCATTCGAGACTGTGGCTACCCTTTCTGTTTAGACGCAGTCGGGTCTGGGGGTCTTCGGACCACATCGAGCATGAAGAGCAGGCGATCACCTCAGGCCCAGACCTAGCCCCTCCAACAGGCAGCTGGACCTCTGACCCTTGACCTTTTACTCTGACCTTCACCTTATAAATAAGGAATTTCCTGTTTCCTGGAAACAAAGCCACTCTTCTCTGAAGCAGCCAGCCATGCGGGCAGGCTGCGGGGTCAGCTCTAGGACCGCGTTGGGTCCCTTGGGTCCCAGTGGGCCTTTTGAGCCTGCCGTAGCCACCAGGAGGACTCTATTTTATCTTATTTAATATTTAATATCTATGTAGTTCCTTATTTATATGTAGGTTCCACACCCAGCCTGGAGCCCAACGTGGGGCTTGAACTCATGACCCCGAGTTCAAGACCTGAGGTGAAGAGTCGGACCCTTAACTAACTGAGCTACCAGGTGCCCCAAGGAGGGGCTCTATCTTAAATTGTGGCAGGAAGGTCCCCATGGAAGGGCTGAAGCAAGCACTTAAAATCGAGGGCCCTCTGTTCCCTGCCCTCGAGCCCTGGCTCACCCTGCCTCCCAGAGAGCAGAGGATGGCCTCTGAGTCTTCCATTTGTTCGTACCAGAGGGAACCAAGGTGGATGGCAGGATAGCGGCACAGTGAAAGGACCCAAGAGGACGGGAGTGGGCAAGGGGCTGGTTTCTGGAGGCAAATCTGTGTGTTGGAACACGGAGCTCTTAGAGGTGTATGTGTGTGCGCTCTATCCTAGGATTTAAAAAAGATCTCTAAATCCAGAGAGATTTTTATTACAATAAAATCTTCTTACATGATAAAAGGTCTCTGCTCCCGTAGAACTAGCAATGTCATGGGAAAGTTATGCACTCACTGAGCTTGACCTCGCTGAGCTTGTGCCGGGCACCGTTCTCAAGGTCTTCCAAGGCCCTAACTCATTTGATTTTCACAACTGTCCTTTGCAGCAGTTACAAGGTAGTCACAATTATGATTCCTGTTCTAAAGGTGAAGACACATGAGGCAGAGAGAGACCTAGGTCACAGCTAGTGAGGGACAGAGCTGGGGTTCGAATCCAGACGCGGGTACCCGAGGCTGGACCATCACCCTGGTGCTAAACTGTCCTCTGTGTGGTTGGTACAGACTGAGGGTTGGAGAAAGAGAGCAGGGGGAGGGGCAGGGGGAGAAGGAGAGAGAGAATCTCAAGCGGACTCTGTCTTGCACCCGGAGCCCAACACAGGGCTCGATCTCACAACTCTGAGATCATGACCTGCAGGCTGGGGGTTGGGAAGATCTTGCTTCAGGGCCCTTCCTCCTCCTCAGAGTTCATAACAACAAAGTAAGAGGATTGCATTTTATACAAAAATAAAACCAGAGGTTCTCCAATTCACAAGGAATAAAAAGGTTGTGGAGTCTAACAACCCAGCCGTTCTCTGTAGCCTCACATCCGGGTGAGTGTTGTCCTTCTCACTTTTTTTTTTATTTGACAGAGAGAAATACAGCAAGAGGGAACACAAGCAGAGGGAATGGTAGCAAGAGAAGCAGGCTTCCTGCCGAGGAGAGAGCCAGATGCAGGGCTTGATCCCAGGACCCTGGGATCATGACCTGGGCTGAAGGCAGATGCTTAACGACTGAGCCACCCAGGCGCCCCCACTTCTCACTTTTGAAGGCCACGCAGTGACGCTGTCGTGGTTCCAACCGTTCTTGGCTTTCCTGTTTTGGCCTTGCTTCCAGACACCATTTTTGAGCATGACAAGAATCAGTCTCCAGAGAGTCACATTGATTTTTTTTTATTTTTCTACCCACAGTGTTATTACCTAGTTTTATCACGCCAATTATCTGCCAGACTTCACACTGAATGTCTTCTAACTATTTCTGAAAGTCAGATCTGCTGCACATCACTCACAGCTTTGCCACCACTGAGGTTATTCAAAGAATGTTCCAAAGGCTCTAAAAGCTATTCCTTACAAAAAGCTAAAAAACCAAGGCGAACCAAACAAATCCTTTAAAAAAAAAAAAAAAAGGCCTATTTATATTTATTTCAGAGAGAGACAGAGAGAGATACACAGAGAAAGAGCTTGAGCAGGGGTGGGGCAGAAAGAGAGAGAGAGAGAGAGAGAGAATCTCAATCAGACTCCCCGCTGAGCTCAGAGCCCTACACGGGGCTCAATCCCAAGACCCTGAGATCATGACCTGAGCCCAAACTACGAGTCAGCTGCTTAAGCAACCGAGCCACCCAGGCACCCCCAAACAAGACCTTCTGATCAGTGGCAGCCTTGTTAGAAGGGGGGAGGGGGAGTCATTTCCTTTTAAGGAAGACTCACTTAGAAATCTTAATTCTGTTTGTCAGAAACGCCGATCTCAAAACAGAAGCAAAACCAATCTCACTGCCTTAGGGTCATTTTCTATCTGCTAGGTTGTACACCCTGGAAAGCAGACATTCATTTTGTCCACTGTTGAATCCCCAGCACCTAGCACAATGCTTGACCCACAGTAGGTGCTCAGTAAAGCTTGTTGAATGAATGAACGAATGAAATGATACACCAAGTAGGGGCGCCTGGGTGGCTCAGTCGTTAAGCGTCTGCCTTCGGCCCAGGTCAGATCCCAGAGACCTGGGATCGAGCCCCGCATCGGGCTCTCTGCGTGGCAGGGAGCCTGCTTCTCCCGCTGCCATTCCCTCTGCTTGTGTTCCCTCTCTCGCTGTGTTTCTCGCTGTCAAATAAATAAAATCTTTAAAAAAAAAAAAAAAAAAAAAAGAAATGATACACCAAGTAATAATAGGAGCTGTGACCAGTAAAGGAAGATGGTAGGCAGCCCGTGGTCTATCTTCAGAACTTAGAGATGGTTACCTTCCCAGGGAAATGAAAATCAACCCACTCAGCCAGAGGTAAAGTATTCCCCCTTGAAGTAGCTCTGTGGATATACTGCCATTGGAGATTGGGGAAACTTCAAAACCATTCAAAGGTGTACAGTCAGATCTAGAATTAAAAGGGCATATCAGTGAATTAATGGTTTTGTAACGTGGCTCAGTAGAGAATGTCCTATTCGAGTGTGGGCCTGGAGGAATCCACATGCAAATTGGAAACCAATAAGTTGAAGAGCAAACACTAGTTGGGGTGACCTCTGGTGACAGATCCCAGGGACAGGGTGCCCTGAGCAGTATGCTGGGAAGCAAAAGCCATCCCCGCAGAGGCGAGGGAAACCTGAATGGCCAGTCCCCAGTGCCACCAGTGGCTGAAATCCCCTGGCCCTGGCCTCTGATTCCACACTCTAAGGAATCTTTTGACAACAGTCTGTTTTTCCAGGAGGCTTTCTGAGAGCGGGTGTTTGGAGCCCTGTTGATCAAATTCTGGGGAATTTTTTTTTAACGTCTTTTAATTTGGAAAATTCTTTTTAAAGGCTGAACAATTAAAAAAAATTAAAAAAATAAAAGCTGAACAATTGATGCAGGTAATCTATAATTTAGCCACATGTTGGATGCTTTATTATATTGACGTGCTAGGCGTTAGCTCACTAAATTTTCTCAAAGAAATGGGGGAGACAAAGAGGCAAGTAATTGGTGTTCTGAGCCCATGTTCTACTTCCCATTTCATGAATTGAACCTCAAGTACATTTATTTTTTTATTTTTATTTTTTTCTAAAAAAATTGCCAATTTTCTTTTTTAGTTACCAAATGGAGTAGATATATCCACATCAAAAAGATATATCCACATCCTTTTTTCAAAAATTAACACATAATGTATTATTTGCCCCAGAGGTACAGGTCTGTGAATCATCAGTCTTACACAATTCACACAATTTACTCACCATAGCACATACCCTCCCCAATGTCCATCCCCCAGCCACCCCATCCCTCCCTTTGTCCCCTCTAGCGACCCTCAGTTTGTTTCCTGAGATTAAGAGTCTCTTATGGTTTGTCTCCCTCTCTGGTTTCATCTTGTTTCATTTTCTCCTCCCTTTTCCTATGACCTGTCTTGTTTCTCAAATTCCTCATGTCAGTGAGATATATAATTGTCTTTCTCTGATTGACTTATTTCCCTTAGCATAATACCCTCTAGTTCTAGCCACAGCATTGCAAATGGCAAGATTTCAATTTTTTCATGGCTGCATAGTATTCCAGTGTGTGTGTGTGTGTGTGTGTGTGTGTGTGTGTGTGTGTGTGTTTATTTATTTATGCCACATCTTCTTTATCCATTTATCTGTTGATGGACATCTAGGCTATTTCCATAGTTTGGCTGTTGTGGACATTGCTGCTATAAACACTGGGGTGCACAGGCCCCTTCAGATCACTACATTTGTATCTTTAGGGTAAATACCCATAGTGCAACTGCTGGGTCATAGGATAGCTCTATTTTCAACTTTTTGAGGAACCTCCATACTGTTTTCCAGAGTGGCTGCACCAGCTTGCATTCCCACCAACAGTGTAGGAGGGTTTCCCCTTTCTCTGTATCCTCGCCAACATCTGTTGTTTTCTGACTTGTTAATTTTAGCCATTCTGACTGGTATGAGGTGGTATCTCACTGTGGTTTTGATATTTGTATTTCCCTGTTGCTGAGTGATTTTGAACACTTTTTCATGTGTCTGTTGGCCATTTGGATGTCTACTTTGCAGAAATATCTGTTCATGCTTTTTGCTTGTTTCTTGATTGGATTATTTGTTCTTTGGTGTTGAGTTGGTAGGTTCTTTATAGATTTTGGATACTAGCCCTTTATCTGATAAGACATTTGCAAATATCTTCTTCCATTCTGTTAGTTATCTTTTGGTTTTGTTGACTGTTTCCTTTGCTGTGCAAAAGCTTTTGATCTTGATGAAGTCCCAATAGCTCATTTTTGCCCTTGCTTCCCTTGCCTTTGAAGGTGTTTCTAGGAAGAAGTTGCTGTAGCTGAGGCCAACGAGGTTGCTGACTCTGTTCTCTTCAAGGATTTTGATGGATTCCTGTCTCACATTGAGGTCTGTCATCCATTTTGAGTCTATTTTTGTGTGTGGTATAAGGAAATGGTCCAGTTTCATTCTTCTGTATGTAGCTGTCCAATTTATCCAACACCATTTTTGAAGAAACTGTCTTTTTTCCAATGGACATTCTTTTCTGCTTTGCCAAAGTTTACTTGACCATAGCATTGAGGGTCCATTTCTGGGCTCTCTATTCTGTTCCATTGATCTATGTGTCTGTTTTTGTGCCAGTACCATACTGTCTTGATGATGACAGCTTTGTAATAGAGCTTGAAGTCTGGAATTGTGATGCCACCAACTCTGGTTTTCTTTTTCAACATTCCTCTGGCTATTCGGGGTCTTTTCTGGTTCCATATAAATTTTAGGATTATTTGTTTCATTTCATTGAAAAAAGTTGATGGTATTTTGATAGGGATTGCATTAAATGTGTAGATTGCTTTAGGTAGCATAGACATTTTCATGTTATTTGTTCTTATAATCCATGAAGATGGAACATTTTTCCATTTCTTTGTGTCTTCTTCAATTTCTTTCATGAGTGTTCTATAGTTTTCTGAGCAGAGATTCTTTGCCTCTTTGGTTAAATTTATTCCTAGGTATCTTAAGGGTTTGGGATACAATTATAAATAGGATCAACTCATTAATTTCTCTTTCTTTTGTCTTGTTGTTGGTGTATAGAAATGCAACTGATTTCTGTGCATTGATTTTATATCCTGACACTTTACTGAATTCCTGTATGAGTTCTAGCAGTTTTGGGGTGGAATCTTTTGGGTTTTTCCACATAAAGTATCATATCATCTACAAAGAGTGATAATTTGACTTCTTCTTTGCCAATTCAGATGTCTTTTATTTCTTTTTGTTGTCTGATGGCTGAGGCTAGAACTTCTAGTACTGTGTTGAATAGCAGTGGTGATAGGGGACAGTCCTGCCATGTTCCTGACCTTAGGGGAAAAGCTCTGTTTTTCCTCATTGAGGATGATATTCGCTGTGGGTTTTTCATAGATGACTTCCATAATATTGAAGTATGTACCCTCTATCCCTACACTGTGAAGAGTTTTGATCAAGAAAGTATGCTGTACTTTGTTAAATGTTTTTTCTGCATCTATTGAGAGTATCATATGGTTCTTGTTCTTTCTTTTGTTACTGTATTGTATTATTGATTGATTTGCAGTTGTTGAAACAACCTTGCAACCCAGGAATAAGTCCCACTTGGTTGTGGTGAATCATCCTTTTAATGTACTGTTGGATCCTATTGGCTAGTATTTTGGTGAGAATCTTTGCATCCATGTTCATCAGGGATATTGGTCTGTAATTCTCCTTTTTGTGGGGGTCTTTGTTTGGTTTTGGGATCATTGTAATGCTGGCTTCATAAAATGGAGTTTGGAAGTTTTCCTTCCATTTCTATTTTTTGCAACAGTTTCAGGAAAATAGGTATTATTATTTTTTTTAATGTTTGGTAGAATTCCCCTGGGAGGCCATCTGGCCCTGGGTTCTTGTTTCTTGGGAGATTTTTGATTACTGCTTTAATTTCCTAACTGGTTATGGGTCTGCTCAGGTTTTCTATTTCTTCCTGGTTCAGTTTTGGTAGTTTATACATCTCTAGGAATGCATTCATTTCTTCTGGATTGTCTAATTTGCTGGCATATAGTTGCTCATAATATGTTCTCTTAATTGTATTTCTTTGGTGTTGGTTGTGATCTTTCCTCTTTCATTTATGTTTTATTAATTCGGATCCTTTCTTTTTTCTTTTTGATAAGTCTGGCCAGCGGTATATCAACCTTATTAATTCTTTCAAAGAATGAGCTCCTAGTTTCATTGATCTGTTCTGCTGTTGTTTTGGTTTCTATTTCATTGATTTCTGCTCTGATCTTTACTGTTTCTCTTCTCCTGCTGGGTTTAGGTTTTATTTGCTGTTCTTTCTCCAGCTCCTTTAGGTGTAGGGTTAGGTTGTGTATTTGAGATCTTTCTTGTTTCTTTTATTTTTAAAATATTTTTTAAAAAATATTTTTATTTATTTATTTGACAGAGAGAGAGAAACAGTGAGAGAGAGAACATAAGCAGGGAGACTGGGACAGGGAGAAGCAGGGTTCCCGCCAAGCAGGGAGCCTAATGTGGGGCTCTATCGCAGGACCCTGAGGTCATGACCTGAGCCAAAGGCAGACGTTTAACAATTGAGCCACCCAGATGCCCCACCTTTCTTGTTTCTTGAGAAAGGTTTGTGTTGCTATATACTTTCCTCTTAAGATAGCCTTTGCTGCATCCCAAAGATTTTGAACAGTTGTGTTTTCATTTTCATTTATTTCCATGAATTTTTGATTCTTCTTTGTTTTCCTGATTGACACATTCATTCTTTAGTAGGATGCTCTTTAGCGTCCGTGTATTTGAGTTCTATCCAACTTTTCTCTTGTGATTGAGTTCTAGTTTCAAAGCACTGTGGTCCAAAAACATGCAAGGAATGATCCCATTCTTTTGGTGCTGGTTGAAACCTGATTTGTTACCCAGGATGTGATCTATTCTGGAGAATGTTCTGTGTGCACTAGAGAAGAATGTGTATTCTGTTGCTTTGGGATGGAATGTCCTGAATATATCTATGAAGTCCATATGGTCCAGTGTGTCATTTAAAGCCTTTATTTCCTTAAAAAAAAGCTTTTATTTCCTAGTTGATATTTTGCTTAGATGATCTGTCCATTTCAGTGAGGGGGTGTTAAAGTCCCCTACTATTATTGTATTATTGTTGATGTGTTTCTTTGATTTTGTCATTAATTGGTTTATATAATTGGCTGCTCCCATGTTAGGGGCATAGATACTTAAAATCGTTAGGTCTTCTTGTTGATAGACCCTTTAAGTATGATATAGTGTCCTTCCTAATCTCTTATTATAGTCTTTGATTTAAAATCTAACTTGTCTGATATGAGAATTGCCACCCTAGCTTTCTTGTGATGTCCATTAGCATAGAAAATAGTTTTCCACTCCCTCACTTTAAATCTGGAATTGTCTTTGGGTCTAAAATGAATCTGTTGGGGCACCTGGGTGGCTCAGTGGGTTAAAACCTCTGCCTTCAGCTCAGGTCATGATCTCAGGGTCCTGGGATCGAGCCCCACATCGGGTTCTCTGTTCAGTGGGGAACCTGCTTCCCTCTCTCTCTGACTACCTCTCTGCCTACTTGTGATCTCTCTCTTTCTGTAAAAATAAATAAAATCTTTTTAAAAAATAAAATGAATCTGTTGCAGATAGTATATCGATGGGTCTTGTTTTTTGTTTTTTTTTTATCCATTCTGATACCCTGTGTCTTTTGATTGGGGCATTTAGCTCATTTACATTCAGGGTAACTATTGACAGATATGAATTTAGTGCAATTGTATTGTCTGTAAGGGGACTGTTACTGTATATCGTCTCTGTTCCTTTCTGGTCTATATTACTTTTAGGCTCTCTCTCTGCTTAGAGGACTCCTTTCAATATTTCCTATAGTGCTGGTTTGTGTTTGCAAATTCTTTTGGTTTTTGTTTGTCCTGGAAGTTTTTTTTAATCTCTCCTTCTATTTTTAATGACAGCCTAGCTGGATATAGTATTTTTGGCTGCATATTTT
>CM053614.1:17116964-17236039 GCA_028646535.1 Procyon lotor | reverse complement strand
GAGCCTCCCTTATACCTTCTCTCCTTAGCCGGCTTAAGTTCATTGCCAATCATTATCATCATTTCTTTGCAAAATTTGAACATGGACTGAGAATTAGTTAAGGTTGAAGTATTATTGTTAGTTTGTCATAAGTGATAAAGGCATTGTGATTATGGTTTTTAAAAGTCTTTGCTTAAAAAAAAAAAGGACTTGTGAGAGATAGATCTCAAAGTGTTTATGGGTGAACTGGTACGCTGTCTGGGATTTGCTTTCAAACTCTTTTTTTTTTTTTTTGCTTTCAAATTCTTAAAAGAGAAGGGTCCCTGGCTGGCTCAGTCCATGCAGCATAGGACTCTGGATCTTGAGGTTGTGAGTTTGAGCCTCATGTTGGCTGTAGAAATTACTTAAAAATAAAACCTTTTAAAAAAATTATTGAAGAGGAAGTGTGTGGAGGGGCACCTGGGTGGGTCAGTTGGTTAAGCGACTGCCTTTGGCTCAGGTCATGATCCTGGAGACCCGGGATTGAGTCCCCCAGCTACACAGGGAGTCTGTTTCTCTCTTTGAACTTCTCCCTTCTCATACTCTCTCTCTCTCCCTCTCAAATAAATAAAATCTTTTTAAAAAAGAAGTCTGTGGAGGAATAGATGAAAGAAGATTGAAAAATTTTTTTAATTGTTGGATTTGGGTGATAGGCTCATGGTGGTTCATTATTCTTTCTACTGTTGAGTATAGTTGACAATATCGTAATAAAAAGCAAAATAAATAAGCTAAAAATAATACATTTTCATGAATATCCTCTCAATTTCCTTGAATCTCTCTTGCCTTATAGTACTCATTTGGCAAAACTTCAATCCCAGTTGAGTTCAACTGTCTACCACTCTACTCCTGCACCCCGTCAGCTAAATATGGTTAAAGAAAAATCCAGGACATGCTGATTTGTCTTTATGTTCTTGACCTCATGTGAGCTGTTAATTCTGTGGCAGACATTTTGTCTTTTTTTTCTATCATTTCCCAGTGCCTAGTACATAATAGATGTTGAGAACGTGTCAGCATTTTTTTTTTAAGATTCTATTTTTAAGTAATCTCTACTCCTGACGTGGGGCTTGAACTCACAACGCTGAGATCAAGAGTTGTCCACTTCACCTACTGAGCCAGCCAGGTACCCCAGGAAGATGTAAAAAAAAAAAAAAATTTTTTTTAAGATTTTATTTATTTATTTATTTGACAGAGAGAGAGAGAGAGAGAGTGAGATCACAAGTAGGAAGAGAGGCAGGCAGAGAGAGAGAGGGGGAAGCAGGCTCCCTGCTGAGCAGAGAGCCCAATGCAGGGCCTGATCCCAGGACCCTGGGATCATGACCTGAGCTGAAGGCAGATGCTTCACCAACTGAGCTACCTAGGTGCCCCAAAGATGTCAATTTTAAGTCATGGATCAATAAATATTTCTGAAATATCCCGTTTTCAGAGTCCCTTGGCAAATGTGATATGGAGGAAAGAACTTTGGAGTCAGGTATGGCTCCTCCTCCCACTAGCGTCATTAGGTATGTGGCCTTGAGATTGAGTAACCTCTGGTTATGAGATTAAATGGAATAATGTCTGTGAAAGTGGTTGGTACATAGTTCTTGGTGAATGCTAGTTTTCTTCCTAAGCATTTTAGCATAGGTTGTGGAGGCAGTGATGCACCATCCAGGACACCCTTTAGTAATGAACTAAAGCCTACAGTCCCTGGGAGTACCACCAGCAAGAAGCCCTCAGCTGTCGGTTCCTTTAGGAGTTAGTTGAATGAAAAGAGCCATTTGCCTTCCCCAGGGCATCCTGTATCCAGGGACTAGTCAAGATGAGATATAAACAGCCCAGCCTCCTTGCTCTGATTTCAGACAATGGTGAAGGGCCATCCAGCTTTAGAGTTTTATATGGGGTCCCCTGGGGCCAACCAGGAGACTTCATCACAGTCCACCTTCTCCCTCTGCCCCATCCTGCTTCCTGCCCCTCCTTTCCATGGCATTGATCCCAAGGGCCCTTTCCCAAACCCTCTGGCATGTTAATTTCACTCCAGGGTCAGTTTCTCCATTTTGTTTATCCCAGGGAAGCTGTCAGCTCTGCTATCTCCAGCTGTCGGACTATCTTTATTGTCTGTGTGGGTTTTTTAAAAATTTTATTTATTTATTTATTTGAGGGAGAGAGAAAGAGAGAGAGAGAACACAAAAGGGGGTAGGGTCAGAGGGAGAAGCAGACTCCCCACTGAACAGGGAGCCCAATTTGGTACTTGATCCTGGGACTCTGGGATCATGACCCGAGCCGAAGGCGGTCGCTCAACCAACTGAGCCACCCAGGCACCAGTGGGTTTTTTTTAAATTCACTTGTTCTAGTAATCTCTACACCCCGTGTAGGGCTCCAGCTCAAGAGTGTGGGTTTTAAAACAAAGAGTTCATTCAACTAACTCCCCTGAGATCAAGAGTTCCATGCTCTTCTGACTGAGCCAGCTAGGTACCCCTGTGTGTGTGGTTTTTTAATGTGATAATATATAAAAATTTATGTAGGTAAGTTTTTTATGCTATGTAGGACCTCTTAAGAATGAGTCAAACATACTATGTTTGCTAGTATAATTATTTCATGAAGTGTAAAAATGTGACAAACAGCTAAATTTACATTTTTGGTGAAAATTTAATTTCTGTAAAACATGACAATAGGTTTTTAAGTGGGTACGCATTTATCAAACATTTTGATTTCTTATGGGCTTTTTATTGATGTGTAACTTATACATCATAAAAATCACCCTTTAAGAAGGTGGTTTTTAGTTTACTCACAGGGTTATGCAGCCACCAGCACTATCTAATTCCAGAACGTTTCATCACTACATAAAGAAACCCCATATTTATTAGCAGTTATTCCCTATTCCTTCCTTCCCCCAGTCCCTGGTAACCACTAATCTATTTTGGTCACTATGGATTTGTCTATTCTGGGTATTTCATAGAAATGGAGTCATACAGTATGAGGCTTTTTTTTTCTAAGATTTTTTTTTGAGATTTATAAGATTTTATTTATTTATATTTACTTTTTAAGATTTTTTTTTTAAGATTTTATTTTTTTTAAGATTTTATTTAACCCAACATGGGGCTTGAACTTACAACAATGAGATGAAGAGTCACATGTTCCATCGACTGAGCCAATCAGGTGCCTCTAATGTGTTGCTTTTTGTGTCTGGCTTCTTTCACTTCACATAATGCTTTGAAGGCTCAATGATGATGGAGCATGTATTAGTACTTCATTATTTTTTATGGCTGAATAATATTTCATTGTAATGATGGATATACCTTACCTTGGTTTTCCAGGCATTCACTGATGGACATTTGTGTTTACATTTTTTGGCTATTATGAATAATGCTGTTACGGATATTTGTGCACCAGTTTTTTTGTGTGGACATATGTTTTCAGTTCTCCTAAGTATATATCAAGGAGTAAAATTTGAGTCATCTGGTAACTCTACATTTAACACTTTAAGAAACTCTTAAACTTTTCCAAGATGGCTGTACCATTTTACAATCTAGTGCTGTATGAGGGCTCTAATCTCTCTACATTCTTGTCAACACTTATTATTGTCTACCTTTTTTAAAAAAAGATTTTATTTATTTATTTGAGAGCAAGATCACTAGCCGGGGGTGGGGAGGGACAGAGGGAGAGGGAGAACCAGACTCCCTGCTGAGCAGGGAGCCTGGCTTGGGGCTTGATCCCAGGGCCTTGAGATCATGACCTGAGCTGAAGGCAGTTGCTTAACCCACTGAGCCACCCAGGTGCCCCTGTCTACCCTTTTTTCTTTTCTTTCTTTTTTTTTTTTTCAAAGGTTCATTTATTTATTTGAGAGAGAGAGAGACTGCTCAGGGGAGGGTGGAGAGGCAGAGAGAGAGAGAGAATCTCAAGCAGGCTTTCCACTGAGCATGGAGCTGATGTGGGGCTCAGTGTGGGGCTGGATCTCACAACCCTGAGATCATGACCCGAGCTGAAATCAAGAGTGGGACGCTTAACTGACTGAGCCACCCAGGTGCCCCTATTGTCTATCTTTTTAATGTTAGCTGTCCTAGGGAATGTGAAGTGGTATCTTATGTGGTTTTGATTTGCATTTCCCTAATCATAATGTTGTCAAGCATCTTTTCATGTGCTTATCGGCCATTCTTCTTTGGAGAAGTTTCTATTCAGATCCTTTGCCCATTTTTCAGTTGGGTTGTCTTTTCGTTGAGTTTAGGAGTTCTTTATATATTCATGATATTAAGCCCTCCTCAGATACATGCTTTGCAAATATTTTCTCCAATTCTGTAGGTTGTCTTTTTACTTTCTTTTTTAAAGAGTTTATTTATTTGAGAGAGAGAGAGAACAAGTAGGGGGAGGAGCAGAAGGAAGAGGGAGAAGCAGACTCCCGCTGAGCAGGCAGCCTGACATGGGCTCAATCCCAGGACTCTGGGATCATGACCTGAGCTGAAGGCAGCTGCCTAACTGACTGGGCCACCCAAGCACCCCTTCTTTTTACTTTCTTGATACCATTCCTGGATGCATACATTTTAAATTTTGATGAGATCCAACTTATCTGTTTTATCTTTTGTTACTTAGGCTTTTGATGTCATATCTAAGAATCTCTTGCCAAAGCCAAAATCATGAAGATTCATCTGTTTTCTTGTAATAGTTTTATGGTTTTAGAACTTATATTTTGGTCAGTAATCCATTTTGGGTTTATTTTTATATATAGGTCTGAGATTGAAGTCCAACTTGTGGAAATCCAGTTGTCCAAGCACCATTTGTTAAGACTATTTCTGCATTGAATGTACTTGACATCCTTGTCAAAAATTCAGTGGCCACAAATAAAGGGGTCCCTACCTCTTTTTAATGAGGTATCTTTACTAGTGTTTTTAAATTTCGTTGTTATATGGCATTTGGACTTTGTATTTATCCAAGGGTCTCTTAAGTCTATGAGACTTTGTATGTGTTCTTTTTAACACTAAAAGAATTAAACATGACTGTATGTTTGTTCTTAAGAGGGACTTTTCAGGTTAATCTGTAACTTCAAAGACATATAAATCAGGAGCCTGACCCCTTTTACCTGCCCAAATCCCTGTGCCTTTACACCAATAAAATTATCCAAGGCCAAATTCAAATTCAAGGCAATTTTATTACCTAAAAAGTTGCCAGTGCTTACAATCAATAATACAGTATTATTTCTTTATTCTAAAAGTAATAAAATTATATTCTAGAACATTCTGAGAATAGCGATAAGAAGAAAAAATCCATAATTTCACACAAAAACCATTAGCATTTTTCATCATTTCTTTTATTATTATTTTTTTTCATTTCTCTCTTTCAGACTTAGTACAGATTCCACTTAAACCAGGGAGTCTGTGAACTTAGATAGTATATGGACTGAATAATGTCCCCCCTCAAAATTTATGTCTACCTAGAACCTATGAATTTGGAAATGAGGTCTTTGCAGATGTAATTAAGTTAAGATGAGGTCATACTGGATTTCAGTGGGCCCTAAATCCAATTATAACTGATGTCCTTATAGATAGAGGGAAATTTGGGCACAGAGATGTACAGGGAAAGCATCAGGTGATAAGATTGGAGTGATGCAGCTGGAAGCCAAGGATTGGGAGCACCACCAGAAACTAAGAAAGGGACCTGGAACAGATTCTCACCCAGAACCTCCAGAAGGAACCAGTCCTGCTGACATCTTGAACTCAGACTTCTAGCCTCCAGAACTGTAAGAAAATAAATTTTTATTGTTTAAGATACCCAGTATGTGATATTTTGGCAATCCTAGCAAACTAACAATACTAAAGAAACTAGCATAGATAGGGGGAAAAAAGTACCATTATTTTCACAATCCCCTAACTGAAATTTAGCATTTCCATCAATATTTTTGTTTGTTGTGTTTGTAAACTTACATCCTAAAAGACAATGTACTGCTTTGGAACTAAGAGAGCCTCACTCTTACTGTTGCCACCAAAGGACAGAAGAATGGCTGCAGGTTAAAAAAAAAACAAAAACAAAATCCTGTTAAAAAATAGTAACAGTCGGTTCCCTGGGTGCTTCAGTTATTATACGTCTGCCATCGGCTCAGGTCATGATCCCAGGGTCTTGGGATGGAGCCCCACATCGGGCTCCCTGCTCAGCGGGCAGTCAGATTCTCCCTTTCCCTCTGTGCCTCCCTACTGCTTGTACACACACTCTCTCTCTCAAATAAGTAAATAAAATCTTTAAAAAAATAAAACAGTTAACAATGTGTCCAAGATAAATTGTGTGGAAGAACAAAAGCTACCGCAGAATACACTCTGTATAATCCCATCTATGTAACAAGCTAAAATAGAATACCTACACACATCTGTAAATCCATAGAAAAAGGTCTGGAAGACTAGACATCAAACCATCTTCTGGGCGGGGGAGTAGGATTGGGAGGCGAGTGAAGGAGAGAGTTTCACGTTTTCTATATGTTCTATTTACAAAAGATTATACAGTAAGGATGTATTCATCATTTTAAAAATTAGAATTTGATTTAAAGACTCAAAATCATTACTCATATGGCTCTTGGGCCAATCTTGGGACTATTACAACATTACATATTATTATCTTATTTTGTGTCTCCCCCGCTGACTAGTTAGAAAGCACTTTTTAATTAACTTTCTATTTCGTGTAGGCAATATCTCACATTTGTATTGAGACCATAACTGTATGGTTTGCATCTGTTTCTTACAACTCTAGAGGTAGTATATTGATTAGGGTTTTACTGGCTTTGGGTGACAAACCCAATTTAATCTATTTTAAGCAAGACTGAACATTTGGTAGAACAGTATTTCTTAAAATGATTAATGTTCGTTTCTCCTGTTTTACACGGAAAAAAGATGACACATTCTTTTTATCAAAAGTTACTTCAATGCAAAAATTATTTATAACCTTCTTATGCTTCTAGTGCTTATAAAACAAAATCAGAATAAACTTATAAATTAAATAACCATAAACTCAAAACTGTTCATATTAATGTATGATGTTTGCTAAGCTACAATCACCAATGTTGGAGAAAAGTAGAAAAAATACAGCCCAGCTCTGGTTCTTTAATTAATCTTCTAGTGTAATTTATCTTCAAGAATATTAACACATGCAGAGCGTGCCTGTTCATCTAAGCTTACCGCACCAAAAATACAGAATGATATTAATAGTTTCAAGGTTTGGGGGCGCCTGAGTGGCTCAGTGGGTTAAAGCCTCTGCCTTCGGCTCAGGTCATGATCTCAGGCTCCTGGGATCGAGCCAGGCATCAGGCTCTCTGCTCAGTGGGGAGCCTGCTTCCCCCTCTCTCTCTGCCTGCCTCTCTGCCTACTTGTGATCTCTCTCCCTCTGCTGAATAAATAAATAAAATCTTTAAAAAAAAAAAATAGTTTCAAGGTTTGTTTACTTGTTTGGGGTAATCAGACTTAAAGCTTTACAAATCTTTGCCAGAGAGTGTTTTCCTGAAGTCAATTTCCTGAAGTCAATGCGATGTCTCTTAATATTTTCATAAAACTGTCTTGTTCCCTTATAATTAACTTAGTGTAACTTTAATCTGAATCAAATGTATATATGACAGTTATTTATAGAATTGGTAACAGGAAATCATATCTGGACTACAAGTTCAATATCGCAAAAAGTGTCTAGTTTTAGCCCAGAACTTTGTATTAGATTATTAAAGGAAATGAGTAAACATTCAAATGATTCATTCATGTAACTTTAAAAATGAATGACCATAAAAAAAGGTGGGGGGCAATGCCTGGGTGGCTCAGTCAGTTAAATATCCAATTCTTGATTTCATTTCAGGTCATGGTCTCAGGATCCTAAGACCAAGCCCCTGCGGAGCCTGCTTAACATTCTCTCTCCCCTCTGCCCCTTTCCCTGCCAAAATAAATAAAAATAAAAATGATTAACCGTTATTCAGTTTTCTTTAGAAACCAATTTTTTATTGGACTTGGGACATGGGACCACTGTGAAACTTGCTTTTGCATTGCCTGCCGTGATGTCACGTAGCCTTCATTTGACAAAAATGCGTATTCACATGTCAGGGCAGCCCTTGTCCTCTTCTCATTAGCCTGCAACAACTAACATGATATATCACTGCATCTCATAATGTCATTTTCCTTATGTCAAGTGTAAAACTAAGCTTATTAAATAACAATAAATTTTAATTCTGCTGAAACAGAATTAAACTGAAAGACTGAAGTCTTTCAGTTTTAAAATACTACTACAAGGGCTTTTTTTTTTAAGGTTTATTTATTTATTTGTACTTTTTTTTTTTTTCAAGATTTTTATTTATTTATTTGACAGAGAGATCACAGGCAGGCAGAGAGGCAGGCAGAGAGAGGGGGAAGCAGGCTCCCTGCTGAGAAGAGAGCCCGATGCGGGCCCGATGCGGGGCTCCATCCCAGGACCCTGAGATCATGACCCGAGCCGAAGGCAGAGGCTTTAACCCACTGAGCCACCCAGGCACCCCTATTTATTTGTACTTTTTAATGTAAGTGCTACACCCAATGTGGAGTTTGAACTTACAATCCCAAGATCAAGAGTTGACTGAGCTAGCCAGCTGCCCCAAGAGTATTGTCTTTATAATTGATGATTCTAAGACTGCATGGTTTCGTGCTAGAACAATATTACATTTAAATCGTAGCCTAAACAAGAATTCCAATCTTTTGTGATACTCCTCTCAAATATGCATAATATGACATGGTAGATCTTTAGTTGTGGCAGGTAGAGGATACCTGGGAGCAGAGGTCTTTTTCCTGAGGCTGCTGCCTGTAGGCAGATTCACCCATGGCAATGGATAGCCTCCCATAGAAATGCTCAACCCGGGGCGCCTGGGTGGCTTGGTTGGTCTTGGTCAATTAAGCGTCTGCCTCCAGCTCAGGTCGTGATCCTGGGGTCCCGAGATTGGGCTTTTAGTTTGCTTCTCCCTCTGCCTCTCCCTACTGCCTGTGTGTGTGTGTGTGTGTGTGTGTGTGTGTGTGCGCATGCACATGCTCTCTCTCTCTCACAAATAAAAAAAAATCCTAAAAAAAAAAATCCTCGAGCCATTTCACTGGAGTGATCTTTGAAAACATTAATCTGATCATGTCACCTCTTAACAACTTCAGTGGCTCCTCACTCCATTAGGATTCAGTCTAAACTCCTTAACGAAATTTGCCTTTCCAGTGTCACCTCAAGCAGAATTGTTTAACTCCTTCCCTATTCCAGAATGAAATCTTGGTTTTACATTTGTAAAGCCCATGGTCTTTTTTTCCAAATATCAAAGGCAAATTCAGGCTTTTATATTTAGAGCTACACAAAGAAACATGGAAGCTTTGAAGTGTGTGTGTGTGTGTTTAAATGGGTGTGGGGGTAGGGGCAAAGGGTTGCCTTCAGAATTTCCATATCAATTTCTTTTTTTTTTTTTTAAGCTTTATTTATTTATTTGACAGAGAGAGAGACAGTGAGAGAGAGAACACAAGCAGCAGGAGTGTGAGAGGGAAAAGCAGGCTTCCTGCTGCTTGTGTTCTCTGGAACGAGCAGGCTCATTCCAAGGACCCTAGGATCATGACCTGAGCCAAAGGCAGACGCCCAATGACTGAGTCACCCAGGCACCCCTCCATATCAATTTCTTAGGGCTGAAGTTGCTGGGCTTCTGAGAAACTAAAACTTTGGTAAACACTTTGGTCACCTTCCCTTATGTTGATCAAATGCCTGCCTGAACATTGTGAGAGGGGAGCTTAAAGTTTGTATAACCCTTCAGAGCAGGCCTTCCAACTTGAATACCTAGAGACAGGGAATTTCCTTTTTTTCTCTTTCTTTCTTTCTTTCTTTCTTTCTTTCTTTCTTTCTTTCTTTCTTTCTTTCTTTCTTTCTTTCTTTAATTTTTTTTTAAGTTTATTTATTTGACACACACACACACACACACACACACACACACACACACAGATCACAAGTAGGCAGAGAGGCAGGCAGAGAGAGAGAGAGGGAAGCAGGCTTCCCGCTGAGCAGAGCCTGATGTGGGGCTCGAGCCCAGGACCCTGGGATCATGACCTGAGCCGAAGACAGAGGCTTTAAACCACTGAGCCACCCAGGCGCCCCAAGACAGGGTATTTCAAGACCTTCCTGGATCCCTTTGTCCCCTCACCCCCTTTTCTCTTGCACTCTTATACTTTTCATTCTTCTTTCAGGAAACACTGGTCATGTCCCATTGAACTGATTTCATGACTTAATGTTTTAAAAATACTATGGTAGGTTAATCTTCCTATTAATAAAGATGATATATATAAAAGTGCCTAGTTCACAAAATGTGACCAGTAAATGTAAGCCTTCTTTCTTCTTTTCCTTGGGCAGCCAAACTTAACCTTAGCTATATTTTATACTTTGTGTTTCTATGACAGCTGTATGTGTAATGCTTATGTGTGTAATGCTTATATGTATAGATGCTTGTAATTTTTGTAATTAAGTAAACTAAAGACTAATTAGTTTGGGCTTCTGAATATTAATGCTGATTTGATCCGGGCTAATGACAAGCAGTTAGTCACCTTTGACTATTCACCAAGGAATTTATATGATTCTGGGTCATATTTAATCTACAACAAACTAACGAACAGTTCAAGAAGTAAACCTTTTTAAAGGATTATTATACGTTAATTGCTATACACTGATACATCAATTGATTGCTAATGTGAGAATATGCTGTTATATTTAAATAAAACATTATACTTTTCCATGTATTTTATTTTTTTTTAAGTAGGTTCCACACCAAACATGGGGCTCGAACTTAGGACGCTGAGATCAGGAGTCACATGCTCCACTGACTGAGCCAGCCAGGCACCCCTCCATGTACTTTCACATAAACTATTTTATTGGTCTCTCATGGTAACTCATATGCTGTTAAAAAGGAAGATATTACTGTCATTTTGCATGTGATAAAATTGGATGGGGTGCAGAGGACTACACTTGTGTTCTCCACCCTGGCTGTAAATTAGAATAACTCAGGGAACGTTGAAAATATGGCCAGTGCCTGTGCCCCAGGGATTCTCATCCAAATGGTCTGTATGGAAACTGAACATCAGTGTTTTCCATAACAGCCTCAGGCAATTCCAGCATGCAGTCAGGGTTCAGAGGCACTGGGTTACATAGCGCTGAGTTTAAGATGTCAATATGATAAATACAACTAGATTTCCTAATGTAGTATGTACTTTTTACCCCTCCCCAATCCTCTGCTCTCTAAGTACAGCAAATGTTGTAATTATAGACGTTCTGCTGGAAGACAACCCTGGAAATTTGTTGGAATCATTGTTTGTGTTCACCATTTATAAAACAGTTTCTTGGAATGGGGCGCCTGAGTCACTCAGTGGGTTAAAGCTTCTGCCTTCGTTCGGCTCAGGTCTTGATCTCAGGGTCCTGGGATCGAGCCCCGTTTCGGGCTCTCTGCTCAGTGGGGAGCCTGCTTCCTTCTCTCTGCCTCTCTGCCTACTTGTGATCTCTCTCTGTCAAATAAATAAATAAAATCTTAAAAACAACAACAACAACAACAACAGTTTCCTGGAAAATATTGTCAATGCAGACTTCTTGCTAATTCCAACTGACTTGTTTTCCAAGTTAGTGTGAACTGCAAGCTCTAACTGCTTATGAGGCTATTTTCATGAGTAAGCCTCAAGGAGGGTAGAGGTGGTCGTGCCATCTGGAGGTGTTAGGATAGTTCGTCCTTAAATAGTTAATTATGCATAATTTTAAAAAATGAAGAGATTTTAAAAAGTAACCTTGATATCATTATCATAACAAATATAATGTTATTTCCCAGTATCCTCTAGTAACCTTTCTAAATTTCAAAATTTTCCTAATTGTCCCCAAATTGTCTTTTAAGGTTGATTTGTTCAGGAGGATCCCATACATTTTGCTATAAATTCCCTTTAATTTAGCACTGTTCTTTTGAGGACCATTTTGAAAAACCTTGTTATGAGGTTTTTAATGAAAAATTACACAAAATATACACAAAAATAGGGGCGCCTGGTTGGCTTAGTGAGTTAAAGCCACTGCTTTTGGCTCAGGTCATGATCTCAGGGTCCTGGGATCAAGCCCCACATCGGGCTCTCTGCTCAGCGGGGAGCCTGCTTCCCCTTCTCTCTCTGCCTGCCTCTCTGCCTACTTGTCATCTCTCTCTCTGTCAAATGAATAAATAAAAAATCTTAAAAATATTGTTGGCTTATTCTAACCAAAATGCAAACAAGGCCCATACCCTGTTTGTGGTTAATATATTTCTTAAAACTCTATTAATCTGCGTGTTCCTTTTCCCTCTTCTTGAAAGATTAAGTTGAAAAAAAAATAGGCTGTTTGTTCTATAGAGTTATCCACATTCTATATTTTGCAGATTACACCCCCAAGATATTATTTAACATATTCTCTGTCCCTTTTATTTCCTGTAAACTGATACAGCTACAGGTTTGTAGATACAGCTACAGTAAAGCCCGACTTTACTCGGATTCATTTTTTTGGCAAGAATACTTCACTGAAGATTGAAGATTGTACACACATACACAAGTATGTGTGTGCTGCTTGTTCCTTTTTTTATCATTGCCTACCTCTATTGTTTTGTTAGGGGTCACCACCTGCCCATTGTGTTTTTGTGTTATTTCATTTTGTTTTGTTTTTCATGGCATTGACTTATTGACAAAACCAGGCTAGGCATGGCAAAATTTGTCTCCCTGGATTTGTTTGATTGTTTTACATATCATTTAACTGTTCCTTTGTGCCTTGAAAGTTCCTGTGAACTGGACGTTGGAGCTTAAATCTTGATTAGATTCCAGTGAATGTTTTTGGAATGATGGGTAGTATCATTCCAGTAGTATTTTGATAGGTAGTATCAGGTACTTCATATTATGTTAGCAGGTACATATTGTCTGTGCACACTTATTTTGTTAATTTTTTTTTTTTAAGTAATTGCTGCATCCACTGTGGGGCTCCAATTCACAGCCCCAAGATCAAGAGTCACATGCTCTATGACTGAGCCAGCCAGATGTGCCTGCATGCACTTATTTATTTATTTTTAAAGATTTATTTAGGGGTGCCTGGGCGATTCAGTCAGTTAAGCATCTGCCTTCTCCCCGAGTCATGATCCTGGGGTCTTGGGATCAAGCCTCATATTGGGCTCCCTGCTCAGCAGAAGCCTGCTTCTCCCTCTCCCTCTGCCTGCAGCTCCCCCTGCTTGTGTCCTCTCTCTCTCTCTCTGTGTCAAATAAATAAATAAAAATATTTTTAAAAAATAAAGATTTATGAAAAAAAAAATAAAGATTTATGTATTTATTTGAGAGAAAGAGAGAGTGGGGTGGGGGGATGGGAAGGGCAGAGAGATATGGAGATAGAATCTCAAGCAGACTCCCCACTGAGTGTGGAGCCCAATGTGGGGCTGGATCTCATGACCTTGAGCTGAAATCAAGAACCAGAGGCTCAACTGGCTGAGTCACCTAGGTGCCCCTGCATGCACTTATTTTGAAGACCCCTTGCAAATCATATCAATATTCATCAAAGTGTACTTATATTCCATATTAAAGAGTTTTGGCGACAACCTGTTTAGAAGGTTTTAAAAATAATTTAATAATTTTAAACTTAGGAACAAAAGTTTCATTTTGTTTCTAGAATTAAAAGTGATTTATTACATACATATTATATGTGTATTATATATACTGTATAACTACATGAGATGGTTTTCAGCTGATTGGTTAATCTTATTTTTGTAGATTTTTTTTTTTTAAGATTTGATTTGCTTACTTATTTATTTGAGAGACAGAGAGAGAGAGAGAGTATGAGCAGGGGGAGGAACAGAGGGAGAAGGACAAGCAGACTGCATGCTGAGCACAGGGCCTGAATCAGAGCTCGACCCTGAGATCATGACCTGAGCCCAGATCAAGAGCCCGATGCTCAACCAACTATGTGGCCCAGGTGCCCCTTTTCCTTTTTATTATGAAGAATTTCTAAAATATACAAAGTAGGCAGAACAGTATATTGATCAGTTCTTATGTCCTCATCACCCAGCTTCAACTTATGGTTAAATGTGTTTCATCTAGCTCCCCATCTAGCTCCTTTCCCATATTATTTTAAAATTTTTAATGGAGATATAATCCACATAAAATCCACCATAAAATTCATCCTTTTCAGTGTACAATGCAGTGGTTTTTAATATAATAACAAAGTTGTGCAACCATTACTGTTGAATGATTTTTAGTATATTCATGGAGTTATTCTACCATCACAAGTGTCCTTTTATCCTATAGATTTTTCCTTCCAAGTATCTCTTTTTTCTTCATAATATATTTGTTGAAGAAATTTGTTTACTCTGTAGAATTTCCATAGTCTGGATTTTGTTGTTTGCATCGCTGTAGTATTTTTTTTTATATTCCTCTGTCCTCTGTACTTCCTATAAATTGATGGTTAGATATAGATATCTGATGAGATTCGGGTTCAATTTTTTTGACAACACTACTTCATAGTTATGTTCTGGGGGCACATATATGTCATCTTTCGTTTTATGATGCTAGCAGTGGATGTTCAATGGGTTGATACATTTATTGGGGGCCGCAAAATGGTGATATTGTGTCATTATTTATTACTTGGAATACTTCCGTAAAAATAAAATTTCCTTCACCTACTATTTGGTTTACTCAGTGGTACAGTTTCTTTAGAAAGATTAGCACTTGTTGACTTTTGACTTCCATATTTTAGAGCCATCAACTTTTTTTTTTTTCCAGGTCTCAAACATTTTCATAAGCAGTATGTGATAGTGCTTACCGGGTAAAACACCTGTGCGAGGGACTGCAAGTAGGAAAATAAGGCGGCGGGGCCAATGGTGACATGAAATTTGACCAAAAGCATGTGCATCCTCAGCTACAGCAGATTTTCTCTTTTTTCCTTGCATCACATAAGGTTCCCCTATATAAAGATTTACATTAAAAAAAAAAAAAGCCATCAGACATGTACCCTGGGGCAAATAATACATTATATGTTAATAAAAAAATTTTTAAAAAGCCATCATATCTAAGAACCTTGAAAAGTTTTGTTTTTCTTGAAGAATACATACGCTTTTCCCTTATCACTGATAAGCATCAGTAAACTATCTGTATTTTCCTGCTTAGCACTGCGCCCAGTAAGTTCAAAGCCAAGTTTTCTGTCTAATTTTGGGAGTGGGAATTTCTGATCTGTACATCTGCATTTTTCCTTGATCTTGATCTTCCGTACCCGTTACTGTTTCTTTCTTTAAGTTGATTCAAATTTTCTACGAGCGAAAAAGGATTTGATTAAACAAAACATTTTCATATAGCTATCAGTCATTTTTGAAAGTACCTTTTTCTTGGCACTGTTCTCACTGCTAGGTGTTATTTTAAAAATCTTTACTAACGTAATAAGCCAGAAATATTGGGGTCTTCATCTATATTTCTCTGATTACTGGTGAGCTTGAACATTTTTCATGTTTATTAACCAGGTTTAAAATTGTTTGTTTGCTTAAGAGGTGGCTTGTATTTAATTAGGCAGGAGCTCAGGCAGTCAATTCAAAAGACAAGGTAAATGAAACCCAGGAATATCTTACTCTTAAATTTAAGCTTCGACTCCGCCTTTGTTTTTTCTCCTCCAACAGAGCCCTTTGTGTCTGTCAACAGTTAGGGAAAGGGATCTCAGTCTGCAAAGCCGGCGGAACACTGTATTGCCCCCAAATATGTGTTTTATGTGCATATCCTATTTCTGATTTCGATGTTTGTGGAAAGAGTTCCTGAACTTTAACCGTGCCTGTCGCGGGGACTCTTTCTGCAGGAGTGGCCTGTCTCACTCGGCCTTCGATTGGCCCTCCTGATCCCGCAGGAGTCGCCGCGACGCGGGCTTGTTTAGCGCGGTTGATGCGTGTGTCGAGTGGCTGCTTCTGCCTTTCTCCCCCCCACCTCGCTTTTTTTTTTTTAGCCATAGCTATGGTTACCACGTCTCTCCCCGCCTCCCTCCACCTACCAAGAAGGCGACTGGCCATTGGCTGCCTGTCACCAAGTAAGTCAGTCATTGGTCACTGGTGAGAACAGGGCGCTCCCCCTTCTCCTGTCTCCCGGGTCTCTTGAGGAGCCCAGGAAGGAGGCTCGGCTAGTGTCGCCGGGCCAGGGGCTGCTGGGACCCGGCTGCGGCAATCGTTAGCGGGTCATGTCGGCCGCCCAGGGCTGGGACAGGAACCGCCGGCGGGGAGGAGGCGCCGCAGGCAGTGGCGGCGGCGGCGGAGGTAGCGGGGCCGGCGGGGGCAGTGGGGGCAGCGGGGGTCGGGGGACTGGCCAGCTCAACCGCTTCGTGCAACTCTCCGGGCGGCCGCACCTGCCAGGTGAGTCGTGGGACAGGGTCCTGACAGGTTGCGGACGCGGTGGGAAGGCGACTGCTACCTTTTCTTTTCTCCCTGGCTTTCTTTTCCTTGGGAGGAGGAAAAGCAGGCCCCACGCATAGCAGAGGGAATGGGGCATAGGGAAAAGGAAGGGTGTCTTTGAGGTCAGGGAAGGAGCAGGAACACAGCGAGAAGAAGTATTTTTGCTTTGTTGAAAGCTCTGTGCTGAGAGTTGTGTTTTGTTTTCAAAGGAGAGGCCGCTGTTTCATTGACATTCCCAAATGTTTCGCCTATTCTGTTCCCAGTCTCATCCTCTTCCGCAGTTTGATCTTGTAAAAGAAAGACATTGGCGCCTAGCTGTGAGAGATTATTTTTTAAAGGGTGCTAGATAGAAGAGGGAAGAGCATTCCAAAGAGTGCTTTTGTAAAAACCACCCCGAGTGTGTAAGAGTTAGGCATTCTGAGACAAGAAAGGAGGAGGAGGAAAGGCGCGGGGTGGGGTAGGAGGGACGGGAGGGGGTGTCGGGATGTGGCTGGGAAACAGAGCCAAGAGAATTAGGAAAAACTAGTTAAATTATCAGTATTTTGGAATGTCCAGAGCAGAATGGCGAGCGTGATCTGAATTTTAAGGGGAGAAAATGAAGATCAAGTATATACTTAGTGACAAAATTATGCTGCTTCTACTGTATAAAAACAACTGATTGAGAATTGGAAAAATGCACCCAATGTGATTATTTTATGTTTGGGCCTACAATTTCCTATCCTTGAGTTCAGATGCCTTAAAAAACAAAGGCAAATCAAATCGATGTGTGTGTGTGTGTGCAGACAATTTTAAAAAGATAGCATTTGTAAGTTAAGTATAATAGGGGAATAGGGAAGTAAATAGTGCCCAGAATATCAAATATTATATTGGGCAAGCTTATTTCTACCTTGAAGAGAACTATCAGGAATGATGTGTTAATCATTCACCCTATTGTTTGTGAATAATGTTGAAGTTGATTTTATCAGTGATGTATTTGTTTAACCGATGAGTTTTGGAAACATGATGGTTTTTTAATTCCTTTTACTACCATGACTCTACTTCCAAGTAGTCAAAAATTATTTGATTAATTTGAAGATAACAAACGGAATTTTGCACTTTGAATGAGACAGTCACGTGTTTGTGATCAGGTTATTGATGTGTGTTAGAAATGCACATTAACCATTTCTGTGTGCCATTAAAATTAACGATGAAGCAGTTTTAAATAGTCAGATATGTAACATACCAGGAGTTGGGTTTGGGTGATGGTATCAAGCTGGGAATTCTGGAATTGCTAAATATGTGATCTGTAAAAAAAAGGAGGGGGAAAGGAGAAATCCTTTTTCTTACTCCAAATTAATAGTGAAAACTTATATTTTTGTGTATTGGCATACTTGAAGATAAATCTCTTACCAAAGATTGTTACCAGTTTGCCCTCTACTACTACTTATATTTAGGTCTTTGATCTCTAATTAATTATTTCATGGGCTGGATATAGGCATTCCCAGGCTCCAAGAACCTGGTTGGTGCACTTCCTCACTACCACCACCTGATGGCAGTGGAAGCCATGATTTCTGATATGGGGCTTAGGTGTGGAGCTATTTCTGCGTTTCCTTAGCACACAAGGCCAAGAACAGCCATTTGTCCAGAGGTAAAGATAAACGTGTTTAAGCTGTGAAAATTCATGCGGTGGGGTAGTCAGCCTTTTCTTTTTACTTTCTTTTCCTCTTGATTGGCGCTTCATTCTTCCTTCCCAAGTAGGTGGCCTCTGTCATTTATTCACTATCAGAATTGGGAACATATGATATCTCAATATATTTGGAATTCTTTTACACCAATTCATTATTTTCCCCAGCATGACATTTTAAGGATCTCCCCCGCCCTCCTGCTCCCCCAGATTGAAAGGTTGTATATTGAGATGTTTAAAAAGAGTTGATGGTGAGAGATAGAAAGGTCAAGGCCCATTTTATGGCTGACCTTGAAGTTAAAAATTTTTTTTCTTGTTTAAGTTTTTGTAGCTAACTTTCTCTCTCCATTGAACTCTAATCCTATTTTCCTTTTTTCATCCTTCTGTACCAGGACTTCCAGATACTAAGTGTCCAGAACGCTTTCTTACTTTTTGCGCACCCACTATCCAGTCTAGGTGAAACAAAACAAAACAACCTGAGCTTCCTGGAGTGTTCTGTCTCTCCTTCAGTGATAGCATCTTTAGCCATGCCGTCAGGCAAACTTTGGGCGTCTTCCTTAAATTTTCTTCTCCCTTGCATTTCAAGTGTAATTAATCACCCAGTTCTGCTTATTTTATTTCTACTATAACTCCAGTCCATGCTGCCATCATCCCTCACTTAGGTCTCCTGCAGTAGCTCGCTTGCTTTCTTTTTCCTCTGCAGTAGCTTTCTAAGTCTTCCTGCTTCTATTCTTGCCCTCCAGTGCATACAGCACACTTATCTTTTGCAAGCACAGATCTGTTCTGGACTCTGCTTACAACCCTTTACTAGCTCTTCGTTGCTTTTAGGGTGAGGCAAAAATCTTAAACACCACCTAAGAGGCATGCATTGTCTGTCTAATTCTCGAGTTAATTTTATATCACGTGGTTTGCTCTTTGATCATTTTCTGTTTCATTAGACATATCATGCTCCCTTCTGCCACAGGGCCATTTCACGTGCTATCCCATCATACAAGAACTCTCTCACGCCTCATTCTGTTCCCTTTTTTTTTTTTTTTAGCTTCTCTTCCATTGGAACTTAGCTCAATCACACTATGTTTTCAGGAAAGCCTTCTTTGACCTTCTCTGATTTATTCTGTTCTCCCTATACACACTCATAGTGCCATGTGGTTTTCCTTGAGTATACTTACCATTTATTTGTGATTCCTTGATATGCAGGATTGATACTCTTGATACATACACTAATTATGTATATATATGTACATGTGTACATATATATATATTCTCAAATTCTAAATGAGTGCATTGGCATTATATGTAAGCAGTTAGTTTCTTGTGAGTTTGATTAGTGGGTTCAATCCTCTACAGCCCCATTGACTCTGGACAAATGGATAAAATCAAATTCTCACATAAAAATAGATTAGACTCTGCATTCATGGTGAGAGCACAAATGATATTTTGTGAAACCTTGTGAAACCTTGCTTGTCTTTTTTGCTGTCTCCTAAAATGCAGTACTGATTATGTGTTTGCCCCATAGACCAAGAAATTCATAGCTTGTTGGTCCTGGATTTCTAACTCATAATCTCTATGCACTCAGTATAGAACAGGGAACATTTTTATACAATAAGTATGCAGAGGTAGAGCTCAGGGGCGAGAAGATCCTGGGGGAATAATAGAACAAAAGTTACTATTATAATTTCAGTGTGTGAATTTGGTTAAATACAATGTATTACTTTGGGTAACAGTTAACATTGCTGCTAATGAAAACTGAAAAACTGACAAAGGAAAAATGTAACAATTGGTAAAGCTGGGCAAAAATAGCATTGAAATCCTAATATAAAAATGTGAAATGTGATATATGTTCATGACATGAAATCCAAATGGTACAAAAGAGCGTATGATAAAAGGAAAGTTTTCCTTCTACCTTTGACCTCAGATAATTGGCTTCTTTCCCTAGAAGCAACCAATGATAAATTTCGTGTGTGTGTGTGTGTGTGTGTGTGTGTGTGTGTGTGTGTAAACAGTAGCATTTCTTTGTTTGGAGGGGCATTTAAAATGGTTACAGTCTTGCTAATGTAAGTGATGATATAATGAATATCCCTCTATACATTTTTACACATGAGTAAGTCTGTCTAGAATAAATTCCTAGAAGTGCAATTGCTGGGTCAAAGGTTATGTACTATTTAAATTTTGGTAGATATTGTCAAATTGCCTTCCATAGAGGTTTTAGCAGTTTATGTTTCACTGTTGGTGTTGGGAGTGCTGACCCCCCCATACCCTTTGTAATAGAGTGGGTTATCAAACTTTTCTTAAATTGTCAACTTAGTAGGTATATTTTTCTTCATCTTTTCAATAGATTTAAGAACCGTATTTGTTAACTTTATAACATTTGCTTATATTTTTTATTGATCTGGTTATTTTTTTTGTTGTTCATTTTTCTGTTGGGATGTTGAATATTTTTTATAGAAACTGCGTTTTAAGGAAATTAATTGTCTTTGATATGTGTTGCAGATATTTTTCACAGTTTGTCATTTGGCTTTTGACTTTGTTTCTGGTATATTTTTTCAGCAGAAATTAAAAAAATTTTTGTAGTTGTAATTATCAATCCTTCTTTGGATTTTAGCTTTTGCATCATAAGAAAGTTCTCCCCTATTTAACTATTTTTCTGATTAAAATGAAAATTCTTATGTTTTTTCCTGGTATGTTTATAATTTTAAGTTAAATGCACTTATCTATACAAAATATAAATTATGTAAAGTATTAAGGTAAGAATCTAACATTTTTCCAGGTGGCTATGGAGTTATTACAGTATTAAAATACTGTCTGTAGGTATACTTAGTTCCTACACATGATTTGGGGTTCTTACTGGCGCTTTTATTCTGTTCCATTAATTAGTTCACCTATTTGTACCTTAATGACCTCATTCTTCGAGTATAGTTCTCTCTTATTCTAGTTCCCAGAATTTTCTTAGATATTCTTGCTTGTTTAGCTCCTCTCCCCCATTCTGTTGTTATTCTTATTGGTACAATGATATATTTACAGATTGATTTAGAGATATTTGATATCCTTTTAAGGTTCAAACTTCTGTTCAAGAGCCAGGGAATATATTCATTTCTTGTCGTTCATGTCTTCTTTTGCATCTCTCAGTAACACTATAAGGTCTTTTCATAAAGACCTTCCACATTTCTTGTTATATTTAGCCCTTGACATTTTATCTTTTTTGTTGCTATCGTAAATGGAGTTTCTACTTTTATTATCTCTTTTATCTTGTTGTACCTAGCCACCTTTAGAATTCTAATGTTATCTATAATAGTTTCCCCGTTGTTTTTCTAGGGCTTTGCAGTTAAATGATCACATTATTACCAAATAAAGATAATTTTATCTCCTCTTTTCCAATTTTTATACTTATTTCTTTCTTTTGTCAAGTTAATTTGGCTAGTACTTTCATTAAACAGTAAGACAGTAGTGGATCTTTCTCTTATTCCTGACTTCAGTGGGATTTTTTTTGTGCTTTCCTGATAAGATTAGACCTGACTTTAGATTGAAGTGTACATATTTTATCATGTTAAAGTATTCTACTATTGCCATTTTATTAAAATTTCTTAATATGGAAGTAAATTTTTGGATGCCTGGGTGGCACAGTCAGTTGAGCATCAGACTCTTGGTTTCATCTAAGGTCCTAATCTCAGGATCATGAGATTGAGCCCTGTATCCCTCGCTCCACTCTCAACGGAGTCTGCTTGAGATTCTCTCTCTCCCTTTCCCTGTCCTGCTTATGCTCTCTCTGAAATAAAGATATATGTATCTTTATTTATATATATACACATATATACATATATATGTATATGCATATATATATACACATATATACAAATATATGTATGTAAATATATATGTAAAGTAAATTTTGTGAAAAGCCATTTCAGCTTCTTTGGAAATTATGTAATTTTAATCCTTTGATCTACTATTGTGATGAATAGTACTAATAGATTTACTACACCATCCTTGCATTCCCAAATCAGCTTGCTTTGTCACTATGTATTATTATTTTAAATGTGCTGCTGGGTTCTATTTGCTAAACTTTATTTAGAAATTTTGTATTATTCCTCATAAGCTAAATTGCTTTGTGGTTTTTTTGTGTTTTATCTTTGTTTAATTATGCCATTTTCATAAAAATTATTTCAAAATTTTCTTTGCTTTTGTTTTCTTTCTACTTCTGGCTAAGTCGCATTGAAGTTAAAGGTTTGATCAAATTGCCTGTGAAATCTTTAGACCTTGAGTGTTTGGGGGAAGAAGATCTCTTTGACAGTTATGTCTACTTTTATGATAATTTGCTTACAATGTGTATTTTTGGGGGGAAGTTTTGATAACTTATATCATCTTAGAAAATAATCCATTTCATCCAAGTTTTCAAAAATTATTTTGTGTGCAGTTGAGCAAGATATTCTTTAATGATTAAAAACATTTCCTGGGAGCACCTGGGTGGCTCAGTCGTTAAGCATCTGCCTTCAGCTCAGGTCATGATCCCAGGGTCCTTGGATCGAGCCCCACATCGGGCTCTTTGCTTGGCAGGAAGCCTGCTTCTCCCTCTGCTACTCCCCCGGCTTGTGTTCCCTCTTTCACTGTGTCTCTCTCTGTCAAATAAATAAATAAAATCTTAAAAGCAAAGCAAAGCAAAATTTCCTGGTTTTTTTTCTTGGTTTTTGGATTTTAGAACCAGCTCTTGGATTTTTTAAAATTAGTTTTACTGTTTTCTCTGCTTTCTTATTTATTACTTTTTCTTTCATTGTCTTAAATACTTTGTTTAGCTTTTCTTAGATTTATTTTGTGGTTTTCTGTTTTCTCATGTTGGATGCTTAATGTTCTTTTCATTCTTACTCAGTGTTTAAATTATAAGATTTCTTCCGGGGTGATCTGGGTGGCTCAGTTGGTTAAGCACCTGTCTTCGGCTTGGGTCGTGATCCCAGAGTCCCCTGCTCATGCTCTCTCACTCTCTCATTCTCTCTTAAATAAATAAATAAATGGGGCGCCTGGGTGGCTCAGTCGTTAAGCGTCTGCCTTCGGCTCAGGTCATGATCCCATGGTCCTGGGATCCAGCCCCGCATCGGGCTCCTTGCTCGGCAGGAAGCCGGCTTCTCCCACTACCATTCCCTCTGCTTGTGTTCCCTCTCTCGCTGTCAAATAAATAAAATCTTTTAAAAATAAATAAATAAATAAATCTTTTAAAAGAATTATTTAAAAAAAGATTTCTTCTGAATACTGCTTTAGTTGTGTTCTGTAGGTTATAGGCTTGCTGTTGCATTTATTTTCTTAATATCTCGCAATTCCATTTCTTAATTATTTTCTTTAGCACAAGAGTAGTCAATCCTTTTAAACTTTTTCTTAACATTTCCATTTATGTTTTTAAGAGCTTGAGATATAATTCAAATGCCACGCAGTTCACCATTTAAATTCACCATTTAACAACCAGTTTTGAGTATAATCAGATATGTGCAGTTATTACCACAATTTTAGAACATTTTCATCACCTCAGGCAGAAACCCCATATCTTTTAGCTACTGTTCCCTTATCTTCCATTTCTGTTCCCCAGCCCAGCCCCATTTCACCTCTAAGTAACCACTAATTTACCTTTGTCTCTGTAGATTTCCCTATTATGGACTTTCTCATATGAATGGAATTATGTAGTATATGGTCTTTTGCGACTGCCTTTTTTTGCTTTGTGTAATGTTTTCAAGGTTTACCCATGTTAAAGTGGTGGATATCAATACTTCATTCCTTTTTATGGCTAAATAATATTCTGTGGTATGGATAAACCACATTTTGTTTATTCATTTATCCATTGAACATTTAGACTGTTTATACTTTTTGGCTATTAAGAATAATGCTGCTTTTATAAATTGCATAGAGGTTTCTATGTGAACATAAGTTTTCATTTCTCTGGGGTATATACCTAGGAGATGCCAAGTGAAATTGTTAGGTCATATGGTAACTGTGCTCTGTGTATATTCATTTGAGGAACCGCCAAACTTTTCCAAATTGGCTGGAATTTTACATTCCTACCAGAAGTGTGTGAGGGTTCCAATTTCATCATGCTCTCTTCAACACTTATTATTATCTATCTGACTTTTTAATTCTAACCATCCTAGTGTGTATGAAGTGGCATCTCATTATGGTTCTTGATTTGCATTTCCCTGATGACTTAAGATGTCAAGCATTTCTTTCTTGCTTTCTTGCTTTCTTGCTTTCTTTGTTTCTCTTCCAACTTTTTTGAGGTGTAATTGACATTGAGTATCTTTTCATGTGCTTGTTGACTAATTGTATGTCTTCTTCAGAGAAATGTCTTTTAGCTACTTTGCCCTATTTATTTATTTATTTATTTATTTATATTTTAAAAGTAAACTCTCCACCCAGTGTGGGGCTCAAACTCATGACCCCAGGATCAAAAATTGCATACTCTATTGATTGAGCTAGCCAGGGGCCCCTGCCCCATTTTTAATCGATTTGTCTTTTTACTGTTGAATTTAAGAGCTCTTTACATATCCTAGATACAAGTTCTTTATAAGATACATGATTTGCAAGTATTTTTCATGTCCTGTGTTGTCTTTCACTTTCTTAATTGTGTTGTTTGGAGCACAAAAATTTTAAATTTTGGTGAAGTCCAGTTGATCATATCTAAAACTCTTTCCAAATCCAAGGTCATAAAAACTTATCCCTGTGTTTTTCCTAAGAGTTTTATAGTTTCACTTTTACATTTATGTCTTTGATTTTTTTTTTAAGATTTTATTTATTTGTTTAATAGAGAGAGAACAATCAAAAGTAGGCAGAGAGGCAGGAGAGAGAGGGGGAAGCAGGCTCCCTGCTGAGCAGAGAGCCCGATGCAGGGCTCGATCCCAGGACCCTGAGATCATGACCTGAGCCGAAGGCAGACGCTTAACCCACTGAGCCACCCAGACACCCCTCTTTGATTTTTTTTTTGGTAAGCTTTTAAGTTTGGTGTGATGTAAGGGTTATCTCAACTGACTGCTCTATTTTTCCAGCTCCATTTGTTGGAAAGACTGTTCTTTCTCCATGGAATAGTCTTGGCATTCTTGTCAAAAATCAGTTGATCATAAATATTCAGGTTTACTTCTGGACTCTTGATTCTGTTCTGTTTATCTGTATGTCTGTTCATGTGCCAGTACCACACTGCCTCCCATACTGTTACTTTGTAGCAAGTTTTGAAATCAGAAAGTGTGAGTCCTCCTACTTTATTCTTTTCCAGCATTGTTTTGGCTATTCTAGATCCCTTGCAATTCTATATAAATTTGAGAACCAGCCTGTCAATTTGTATGAACTCAGAGATTCTCATAAGGATTTGTGTTGAATCTGTACATCAGTTTGGGGAGTATTACCATCTTAATAATGTTAAGTCTTCCAATCCCTGAACATGGGATGGATGTTTTTCATTTATTTAGATCTTCTTTAGTTCTTTTCTTTAATTCATCGTATATTTTTTTAAGTTTTGTAATTTAAATCCAATTAATTAACATATAATGTATTATTTGCTTTAAGGTCTATGATTCATCAGTCTTATATAATACCCAGTGTTCATCACAACATATACCCTCCCCAATTTCCGTCACCCAGTTACCCCATCCCCTCACCTTTCTCCCCTCCAGCAACCCTCAGTTTGTTTCCTAAGATTAAGAGTGTCTTATGGTTTGTTTCCCTCTCTGGTTTCATCCTGTTTCCATCTTTTCTCTCTTTCCCTATGAGACTCTGCCTTCTATCTTAAATTCCACATACTACTGAGATGGTATGATAATTCTCTTTCTCTGATTGGCTTATTTCACTTAGCATAAGACCCTCTAGTTACATCCATGTCATTGCAAAAGGCAAGATTTCATTTTTTGATGGCTGCATAATGTTCTATTGTATATACACCACATCTTTTTTTATCCATTCATCTGTCAGTGGACATCTAGTCTCTTTCCACAGTTTGGCTATTGTGGACATTGCTGCTATAAACACTGGAGTGCAGGTGCCCCTTCGGATCCCTACATTTATATCATTGGGGTAAATATCCAGTAGTGTAACCGCTAGGTTGTAGGGTAGCTCTATTTCAACTTTCTAAGGAACCTCCATACTGTTTTCCAGAGTGGCTGCACCAGCTTGTATTCCCACAACAGTGTAAGAGGTTTCCCCTTTCTCTGCATCCTTACCACCAACTTCTGTTGTTTCCTGACTTGTTAAATTTTAGCCATTCTGACTGGCGTGAGATAGTATCTCATTGTAGTTTTGATTTGTATTTCCCTGATGCCAAGTGATATTGAGCACTTTTTCATGTGTCTGTTGGCCATCTGGATGTCTTCTTTGCAAAAATGTCTGTTCATGTCTTCTGCCCATTTCTCAATGGGATTATTTATTTTTTGGATATTGAGTTTGATATGTTCTTTATAGATTTTGGATACTGGCCCTTTATCTGATATGTCATTTGCAGATATCTTCTCCCATTCTGTCAGTTTTGTTGACTGTTTCTTTTGTTGTGCAAAAGCTTTTTATCTTGATGAAGTCCCAATAGTTCATTTTTTGCCTGTTTCCTTTGCCTTTCGAGAAGATCTTCTTTAATTCTTTCAACAATGTTTTATGGTTTTCAAAGTTCATTTATATCTTGCTTGCTTTTTTCAGTCCTGTTGTCCGTGTCCTTTACTATGTTTTCAGCTGTGTTTGTACTCCTTTATGCTATGTATAGTGAAGATTTCATTTCTGTGTTGGCTTTATTTTTCCCTTCTATTTTTTTCCTGCTTCCAGCCTGCTTATATTTCATCTCTTCTATGGTCTATCTTCTTTGAGTTAGAATCTCTTAAATCTTTTCTGCCTTTGAAATACCATTAATTTTGGTACAAGTTACTGACTTCCACTTCCTACCACGACCCTATACAAGGAATACAAGCTCATTATTAAAATCTGGAAAATATTGAGTGAGAACTTGAAAATCATCCATGCTAATTCCACTTAAAGACCAAGATATCAACATTTTGATATTTTGCTTTCCTTTTCGTTCCTTATAAATGAATTATGCTTTATTTAATACTACATAAGTAATTACATATGACTAGCAGCAACTTGGGATTCTGTTAAAAACTTGTATTTTAAAATGTTTTACCAATAAACATTCATTTATATTTTCTCTTATTATATCAGGAAGAATCTGTTTCTCCTCAATTTATTAAATGAATAACCTTTTAGGTTTTCTTCTAGCTGATGTGCCCTATTTTATTTCTTTCATTTACAGCCAAGCTTTCAGAAAGAATAGACTCTTAATTTTTTTCTCTTCAATCTATTGCAGTCTCACTTCTGCCTCCTTCATTCCACTCAAGTGCTCTTGTTAAGGTAATAATTTCCTAATTGCTAAATCCACTAGATTTCTCTTAGTCTGCATCCTGCCCAACTTTTCTGGATTTTCATTTTGACTACCTCCTGTACTAGGTATAGTACTAGATATAGAGCCTAAGAATACATAATAATTAGACAAAGTCTCTATTCCTGAAGAGCTCTTAGTTATCCTTTTAGCTCTTGAACTTCTTATTAGTTTTCCTTTATCTGCCCTTTAATATTAGTATCTGAGAATATATGCTTATTTATTTGTTTTCCCTTCCTACTCTTGGATTTTCCCTGGGTGATGTATTAATCTCCCAACAATGCCTAAGTCTGTCTCCAACCCAGACCTGTTTTCCTGGTCTGTTTGCCAATGGCTACTAGACATTACCACCCAAGTTACTGAAGAGTACCTTAAATTCATCATATCCAAAAATAATTTCATCACCTTTCCTGCCAAACCCCTTCTTTCTTTTTGCTCCTTATCCTAACTAGTTTCATGGCTACCTGATCAATTCAGTGATTCAAGCTAGAAACCTGAGAATCACAGTAGATTCCTTCCTTTTGCTCATTCCTTATCCAGTTGGTCACAAATTTCTGCTCTTTACCCTAATTTTTCTGTTTGTCCCTTTTTACCTTTCCAACTTTACCATCAATGTCTTTCATTGTATATTTCAGCTGTATAGAAGTACTTGTAGTTAGTAACTTAAATTCTTAGAATAGGGTGGAGAGAGAGAGATTAAAAAGAAAAGACTTGTAATTTACTGCAGTCTTGTACTGTCATAATTCAGTACATACCATTTCTTCTTCCCAGAGTTCCATTCTCCTATTTGTCTTCTGAGACCCACTCCAGTATACTTTATACGACTTTTTAAAATTCTCTTAGTATAAATAGGTTACTTGTACAGAGTAGTTACAGTGTATCTGGTCCTGTTCATAAACTTGTGAGGTAAGTAACTTTTGCATCTTCTTCTCTGACAGGGAACTGAGGCTTAGTGAGAAACTCCATGACTTTTGCCAAGTTATATAGCTAATGTCACAGTTCAGATTCAGACCAGTCTGTTGGACTTCAAAGCCTATGCTCTTGTGCCTCTTCTTTGTGCCATCACCTTCCTTTGTATATATATATACAAAGGATCACAGTACCTACGTGTGTGGAATTGTAACTGTTTCTCAACTTATCTGCTTACTCAGTGTGGGTTCCTTAAAGACAAAAATAATGTCTTATTCTTTATCATATTCTATAGAAACTTAGAATACTGCCCAGCTTTTAGTAGGCTTTTAGTAAATGTTTATCGAATGACTAATTATTAGCGTCTGTGGTTATTCATGCAAGAGAGTTATTTTACATAGTCTAAAATACTTTTTTTTACTAAGAAATTTAGCACATACATTTTTTTAAAAAAAAGATTTTTTTTTTTTAAACTACAATATTATATATAGAGAGAGTGCATGTGCATAAGTTGTGGGGGAGGGCCAGAAGTAGAGTGAGAAGCAGATTCCCCATTGAGCAGGGAGCACATTGTTGGCTTGATCTCAAGACCCTGGGATCATGACCTGAGCTGAAGGCAGATGCTTAACTGACTAAGCCACCCAGGCACCCCTAGCACATACAATTTTTGTATGGCTTTTCTAAATATTCTCTTTTTCCAAGTACACTTTTATGTTGAATATTATCAGAAATAGTTGTAGCATTCTTCCATCTGTGCCTTTATTCTATCCCCTCTTGCTTATTCAGAAAATTTACATTATTATCACTTCTCTGTCCTGTGTCCTCAACCTTTTTCTGTCCATCAAATCATTCCTATAGCATTTGAGCTTTATTTATTTTTTTTTTAAAGATTTTTTATAATTTTTGACACACAGAGATCACAAGTAGGCTGAGAGGCAGGCAGAGAGAAGGGGAAGCAGGCTCCCCACTGAGCAAAGAGCCCAATGCGGGGCTCGATCCCAGGACCCTGAGATCATGACCCGAGCTGAAGGCAGAGGCTTTAACCCACTGAGCCACCCAGGCGCCCCAGCGTTTGAGCCTTAATCTCTTCTAATTTCTGCTTTTCCTTTTATAGCCAAGTTTGTGAAAGCATTGACTAGAGTTGCTCTCTTCATCACCATACCTCTCCATCATATCTTTGAAGTTGGTTTTGCTAATGTCAAAAAGGACACGTGTTGTCAAATCAAATGGGTGCTTTTCAGTCTCCATCTTACTCTCTTTTCATTTTATTTTATTCTTTTACAATTACTTATTTTAGAGCAAGCATGTAAGCAGGGGGAGGGGCAGAGGGAGAGAAAGAGAGCAGACTCCCCGCTGAGCAGGGAGCCCTACACGGAGCTTGATCCCATGACCCTGATATCATAACCCGAGCCAAAATCAAGAGTTGGCCCCTTAACTGGCTGAGCCACCCAGATGCCCCTCTCTTCATTTTAAAACATCCTTTTCCTTCAGCTTCTCGGGTTTATTTTCCTGTTTATGAGTCTGGCCTCTCATAGTTAGATTTCTTTGTCAACTCTTCTTTATCTACCAGGCCTTCATGTGAGTTCTCATGTCTTGATCCCATACCTCCACCCTTCTTTATTTCCATTTAAATTTCAAGTATTCTCTTCCAAATCCTTGGTTTTCGATTTCTATCCATATGCTAGTAAATAGGGCCACTTTGTAACTTCTGCTCAAATCTTTCTTGAGGGCCATGTACTTGCTTTCTTCGTGTCTCCACTTACATGCCTTATACCCCTCAAGTTCAGCATATCTCAAATTGAATTTGTGACTTTTCTTTATTCTGAAAGTGAAGGGGAGCTATTGGACAGTTTTAAGCAGGGGAGTGATATGATTAACTTATATTTTTAAGATGTTTTTATTTAAATTCCAGTTAGTTAACAGACAGTGTAGTATTAGTTTCAGGTGATTCAACACTTCCATATATCACCCAGTGCTCATCACAAGTGCCTTCCTTAATCCCCAACCCCTATTTCACCATCCCCCCACCCACCTCCCTCTGGTAACCATCAGTTTGTTCTCTATAGTTAAGAGTCTGTTCTTGGTTTGCCTTTCTCTTTCTTTTTTTCCTTTTGCTCATTTGTTTTGTTTCTTAAGTGCCACATATGAGTGAAATCATATGGTATTTGTCTTTCTCTGACTGACTTAACAGCTCGGTGTTCATCAACTGAGGAATGGATAAAGAAAATGTGTGTGTGTGTGTGTGTGTGTGTGTGCGCGCGCACATATACACACATACACTGAATGTTACTCAGCCATAAAAAAGGCATGAAATCTTGGCATTTGCAACAACATGGATGGAGCTGGAGAGTATTAGGCTAAGCACAATAAGTCAGTGATTTACATTTTTTAAAAAGATTTATTTATTTGAGAGTTCATGGCATGTGCACAAGTGGAGGGAGGAGCAGAGGGAAAGAATCTCAAGCAGAGCTCTTTCTCTACATCACACCTCTGCGTCGGTGGGTGTGGGAGACTGAGCTCGAGCTAGCTTGAATAAAAGGCTCTTTTGCTTTTGCATCGGACTCGGCTCCCTAGTGGTCTTCGGGGATTTCAAAATCTGGGCATAACATTTGGGGGCTCTCCCGGGATCCCCAAGGCCCCGAGGGACTCCCAACCTGAAGAGCCTATGGTAGGTGTCTGTCTGTTCTCTGTCTCTTTGTCTCTCTTGTGTGAGCTCACTTCTGGAATTCTGGTAGTGCCCAATGCTGTCTAGGTGGATGCACCGAAGGACCAGGGGCCGGAGGATTCGGAAGATGTTCCGATCCTCTCTGGAGGGACGTGGAATCCCCTCCATCTGAAATGAGGGACATGGAATCCCCTCCGTCTGAGACGAGGCGGGTCGCTCCTGCCGGTTGGCGTGAGGCCGTCGTCTAGTGTCTGGTTTTTCTTCCATGGAGTTGGAAGACTTCTTGGGCGCCCTCTGTTTGTCTGTTTTTGTGTTCTTCTGTTTTATGGTTTTTCAAAAAAAAAAAAAAAGAATCTCAAGCAGACTCCCCACTGAGTGTGGAGCCCAACATGGGACTCATCTCATGCCCCTGAGATCATGACCTGAGCTGAAATCAAGAGTAGGATGCTAAACCAGCTGAGCCACCCAGGTGCCCCAGTGATTTACATTTTTAAAAGCTCTCTCTGGCTGCTGGATGGAGAATGGAGTGTGGGAATTGGTAAAAAGTGAAGCATAAAAGCTGTTTAAAAGACATGCAGTAGTCTCCTCAAAAGATGATGGCAGCTTGGACTAGGGTACAGTGGTATAGGTGGGTGAGAAGTGATTGAATATGTGATGTATTTTGTAAGTAGCATTAATAGGATTTATGGTGAGGTATGAAAGAAAGAGAGGAATCACGATGACTCATACATGTTTGTCTTGAGCAACTGGATGGATGATGGTGTCATTAAATGAGATGGAACATACTGGAAGGAGCAGGATTGTGGGGGTTCTGTTTTGACTATGTTAAGTATGCAATGTTTATTTGACCTCCAAGTGGAGGATATAGGGTAGGCAATCTTCATATATAAATCAAACTCTCTTTCTATATATAGATATATAGATATCTATATATAAAGGGAGAGATAGAGGCTCAAATATAAATTTTGGAATTATTAGCATCCAGATGGTATTTAAAAGCCTCTGGACTGGATGAGATCACCAAGGAGGATTAAAGAGAAATAAGGGTAAAATCAAGTAGTATACAAAGGAGACAATCTCCCTTCTGCCCTAGATCCCTAGTTCTCTAGACTCTCCCCAGAGGTACAATCTGTTGGTATTTCTAGTATATCTTTTCAGAAATAGAGTTTGCCTATATATGCATATAGATACATGTTATCTTTAAGTAATTAGAGTACAACATAAAATATTCTTTCTGCACCTATCTTTTTTTTTTTTAACTAAAAATGTATTTTGGGGGTAGTTCTGTATTATCATATTTAGATTGATCTGATTCTTCTTCATGGCTAAAAGTATTGTGTTATATGGATGTACAATAATTTACCATCCATGAAATATATATTTAGATTGTTCCTGGTCTTCTACTATTTGAAAACACAGCTGCAGTGCCTAGTGATAAATATTGACAACTTGCCCATTTGATGTCTGTTTTTAAAGTTTTCTTCAAGTTACAGAACTAAAAACTCACAGTTTTATTTATTCCTTTATTTTACTCAACTTTCCCTTCCAGCTTGTCTGTGAGTCTGTATGTTTTATCCCCATAATAATATTATTAGCTAGGAACTTTATAATTATAAACATAACCCAGCGAGTAATAAGTACTGTTATTATTCCCTTTTCACAGAGAAGGAAGCTAAGACCCAGAGCTGAAAGTCTTGTCTAAGGCCATTAGCTAGCAAGGGACAGAGCCAGGTCCATGCTCTTGACCCTGTACTGTGTTCTCTGCTGCCTGTCCTCCCCAGTTCTATGTGTTACTAATGTACTTCAGGCCTTTACTGCCTTAAACTGGACAATACTAATATTGTTTTTGTCATTTCTAGTCGTATTCTCCTATTCTAACCTATATACTGAAGTAAGATTAATCTTCCTAAAGCACAGCTGTGGTTATTTAGGATGTGCTTCCCAGATCAAAAACCTTCAGTGACTTCCTGCTGTGTTAGAATTCAACCTGATTTCATGCTCTTCCTTTTCATATTTGCTACACTGTAGGTAAATTTATTCCAAGCTTTATCTAAGATACTAGCGTTGAGTTGTCTATAAGACTAGACAGGGAAATTAGAAGTATGATGACTAGCAAAAAAAATGAGACAAATAGTCTTTGGAGTTGATTGGAACTTGGAGCTTATTCTTATTTCCCTTTTTACCCACAGTAGCTCCTGCCATATGGTTTCATCAATAAACTGCCAGCTCAATTAATTTGAATCAGATGTGTAATTGATCAAAAAATGCCAACCACAAACATCTTGGTGTCACATAAGACCAATTCTTTAAAACACACACAAACACATAAACCTCATGCAAGAATATGGAATTTCTTTTCTTTCTTTTTTTTTTTAAGATTTATTTTTTTTCAAAGATTTTATTTATTTATTTGACAGAGAGAGATCACAAGTAGGCAGAGAGGCAGGTAGAGAGAGAGGAGGAAGCGGGCTCCCTGCTGAGCAGAGAGCCCAATGTGGGGCTTGATCCCAGAACCTTGAGATCATGACCTGAGCCGAGGGCAGAAGCCTAACCCACTGAGCCATCCAGGTGCCCCAAGATTTATTTATTTTTGAGAGAGAGAAAGAAAGCAGGGGGAGAGGAAGAGGGAGAAGGAGAGAGAATCTCAAACAGACTCCCGCTGAAATCATGACCTGAGCCCAAACCAACAGTCAGTCACATAACTGACTAAGCCACCCAGGTGCCCCAGGAATATGGAATTTCTAATATGCATTCCAAACTGGATACTTTAGAAAGAGGTAACATATTTAGCTTTAAATACACATGCATATATAGAACTAAACATTGAGAAAACCATTTAGGAAGAAAAATAAATTTTCAAAGCTACATCAAAAATTTTTATGCTCAAAAAAATTTTTTTATGCTCAATTTTGATTTTAAATATGAAACTTCACTGTGCATTTATGGAAAAAATGCTTTAATGCAAATGTTCTTGTGAAATAGTATCTTTTTAAATTTTTATTAGCATTTTATTTTATTTTTTAGAACAGCTGTTATTTTTTAATGCTTCATGCAGGTATCTTACTGGCAGTCGTGTCTACTTTGGCAGTATTCATATCTGATATTTTTTACTCTTGCATTGAAGTTTTTCTTATTGGCTCTCTGCTTATTACATAATAGGATTGTTACCGATGTTTCAAAATAGCTTGATTTTATTTATTTTTATTTTTTATAGATTTTATTTATTTATTTATTTGACAGAGAGAGAGAGACACAGCGAGAGAGGGAACACAAGCAGGGAGAGTGGGACAGGGCTCCATCCTAGGACCCTGGGATTATGACCTGAGCGGAAGGCAGATGCTTAACGACTGAGCCACCCAGGTGTCCCCAGATAGCTTGATATTAAATGTTAAACTTTTAACAGGTTTAAAAAAATTTATTTATTTGAGAGAGAGAGCAAGTGTGACTAGGACAGGGCAGAGGGAGAAGGAAAGGAAGAATCCTAAGCAGGCTCCACTCTTAGCATGGACCCCAACACTGGCCTTGATGTCAGAACCCTGAGATCGTGACTGGACCCCAAATCAAGAGTAGGACACTCAACTGAGCCTCCCAGGAGCCCTAAACACAGTTTTAAATTAGAAAGCAGACATTAAAATTTTGTTATTCGGTGAATATTTTGTTGGTTTTTGCCAGATTTGGTCCAACAAAGCTTTTATTGCCTTTGGTCAAGTCTAGGTATTTTCTTTGAACACGTTGCATTTGCCAATAGAAAATGGTAACCGAAGAGAAGGGAAAGTGAGTTCTTAAAGAGCAGTTGTGTCTTTACTTCAAAATTGATTACTTTTCTAATTTTAATCAGGGAACAGAATCAGTAGCAAAGTAATAAATGACATTTCTGAATAGAGTCATTTAACTGTAGAATTTTCAAATTTCCTTCTGCTTGGTTCCTTGGAATAGGCAGGATTCTGTGTTTCTAAAGAGCTACCTATCTTTGGTGGTCCTTAAAGGAGGTAGGTTGCAAAATTTTAGTTCATCAGGCATTGTCACAATGTATTGATTAAAAACAAATCTGTTTTTCATATTTAGTCTTTTATACCTACACTCACCCAGTGTGTAGTCTTTCTCGCTCTCCCTCAAGGATATTTTTGGGGGGGAGAGATCATTCTCTGGGTACTCATTAGAGTGCAGGAAATCCAGAAACAGGAAAAGACTTTTCTTTTCCTGAGTGGAAGGCAGATGCTTTAGAGACCATCTAATATACATATAGTTTGTGCTATATTTATAGTTACTTCTTTCTATCAAAAGATTAAGCTGATCCAAAACGGTGAAGTTTTTATTTAAAAATATATTTCAAAGTCTTGGCAGCCATTCATAAACATTAAGAATGTGGTGGTGCTATTTTAAATCAGAAGTGTTCCCAAGATATTTTTTTGTTAGATTTAATATTTTAATATAACACAGGTTTATGAATTATTCTTTTTTATTAACTTTTAATCTATAAAATTTTTAGCCTATTTAGTTTTTATGAATCCTGAGGAAAGACAGTATGGCTTAGCATTCAGTCATGTATGAACACTGGTTTCAATAATTTTTCAAAAATCTTAGGAAAAAAGAATGTCTTAAATAATAGATAAGTAAATGGTGTAGTTAAAGATAGGCAATATAACATATCTGATATCTGGGGAAACATATAGCTGCTTTTGCCTTAATATTGCAATACCCCTTAGGTGGTTGGGTGGCACAGTCCGTTAACGGTCCGACTCTTGGTTTTAGCTCAGGTCTGCATCTCAGGGTCGTGGGATCGAGCCCCACATCAGCTCCATGCTTAGTGGGGAGTCTGCTTGTGATTCTCTCTCTCCCTCTGCCCCTCCCACTGGTGCTTGCTCTCTCTCCTTCTCAAATAAATAAATAAATAAATAAATATTTAAAAACATATATTGTAACCCCCTAAAGATATATTCTTGTGTAATCTATTAAGTGGTCAATAGCTTCTCACACCCTTAAAAGAATCCGACTGCATGTTTCATATAGTTTCATATAGAACCATTTGACTCCTAAAAACCTAAGGGTTGGGAAATACTAGTTATTTCATTTATTAAAGTGACTTATTGTGGTTTTTATTTTAATAAGAAGGCAATATGATGGGATAATGAGAGAGAATACTAAAGTCTTGGGAAAGGAGAGCAATTTCTTTGGAAGGTTGGGAGAATGTACTTTTAGTTGAGAATCATTGCCTTAATATTCATTCATTCAACAAGTATTTATCAAGTACCTCTATTAGACATATTTCTCAGGTGCTGAATTGAATTATGACTAAGGGCGTTAATACAGAATGCTTAGGAATGGTTTCGATCTAGGGGCGGCTGGCTGGCTCAGTTGGAAGCCGCATGACACTTGATCTCAGGGTTGTGAGTCTGGGCCCTACGTTGGATGTAGCGATTACTTAAGTAAATAAAACTTAAAAAAAAATGTTTAAAGAGGGCGCCTGGGTGGCTCAGTTGGTTAAGCGACTGCCTTCGGCTCAGATCATGATCCCAGAGTCTTGGGATCGAGTCCCACATCGGGCTCCCAGCTCCGTGGAGAGTCTGCTTCTCCCTCTGACCTTTTCCCCTCTCATACGTGCTCTCTCTCTCTCTCTTTCTCTCTCAAATAAATAAATAAAATCTTTAAAAAAATATTTAAAGAGTGATTTGGATCTAAACTATATGGGTTTGAATCCCAGATATTTCATTTGCTTAGCTAAGTGATCTTGGGAAAATTACTTAATCTCTCTGTGTCTTGGTTTCATCATCTGTTAATTGGGAATCATAACATTAACTATTGCATAGAGTTGTGGTGAGGATTAAATGAGTTCTTGGAATAGCATTGTTATTAAGGTAATGCAGTTGTTTTTATACCACACATAAACATATATATGTATATGCACACATATATGTGTAAAATGCTACGATTAATTAAGCCATAACACAGTACAGTGTAGCACTCTAATTTATATTTTGGTTTGTATTGATATATATACCACTTTGTTTCAAACAGGATTTGAGACAGAATCAAAACCTCCTGGAGAATATTCTATGTTCAGCCAACACAACAGAAATGAGATGGGTTCAGATCTTCTTGCTTTGAAAGGCAAAAGGCAAAAACTTAAAGATGAGTCTATTTAAGTGCTAGGAATAGATACTCAATAATTTTCCTGAAGTGTAAAAGAAAGTGATTTACTTAACAAGTGGTTCACTGCTAGCCCAAGCTGTGCGATTGTGCCAATTATTTAAAAACGCCTCTTCCAAGCATGCCTGGCTGGCATAGTAGGTGGAGTGTATGACTCTTGACCTTGGGGTTGTGAGTTCAAGCCTTACATCGGGTATAGAGATTACTTAAAAATTTAAAAAAAAAAAAAAAAATCTTAAAAATAAATAAATTAATAAAATGCCTCTTTTGAGTAAACATAGTCTTTTTGGGTGCATTGGGGACTAGAGCGGAGGCTGGATTTTAGCCTCACTTAGTCACTTGGCCTAGAGCTCTTATTAAGTAAGGGATCTATACAACTGTGATTCTGAATACAGTATTAATTTTTTTTAAAGATTTTATTTATTTGACAGAGAGAGAGAGAGAGATCACAAGTAGGCATAGAGGCAGGCAGAGAGAAGGGGGTAAGCAGGCTCCCCGCTGAGGAGAGAGCCCGACGCGGGGCTCGATCCTAGGACCCTGAGATCACGACCCGAGCCGAAGGCAGAGGCTTTAATCCATTGAGCCACCCAGGTGCCCCAATACAGTATTAATTTGCTTCTCTTTTGAAATGACACTGAATTGTATAGCATTAGGACCATACCATGTGGCATAGTCACCTAAATCAGTATTTTTAGGTCATGTTGAATAGTTCTATTTGTTAGAATATTTATAATTATTTCAGACATATCATTTTGAATGCAGTATGTCCCATATCAACACAGTTTTTTTTCATATTTTAAATTTTTTTATGCTTTTTACTTTGGGATATTGTAGACTCACATGCAGTTGTAAGAAATAATACAGAATGCTCCATATGCCCTTCATCTAGTTTCCCCAAATGATAACATCTTGTTACTATTGTATATAACACAAGCAGGAAGTTGACAGTGATGACACCCACTGACCTTACTTTGATTTCATTAGTTTTACATGCATTCCTGTATGTAAATTGTTTGTATTGAGTTCTAGGCAATTTTATCACATGTGTAAGACCACCTAGTCAAGATAGAGAACAGATCTGTTGCAATGACTCCTCATATTATCTTCTGATAGCCACAGCCACTTCCCCTGGTAAACCCCTGGCAACCACTAATCTGTTTTCCATCTCTAAATTTTGTCACTTCAAGAATGTTATGTAAATGGAATCCTACAATATGTAACTTTTGTCATTGACTTTTTTCATTCACCACAATTCCCTTGGGAGCCATCCAAGTTGTTACACAGATCAGTAGCTCATTAATATTGAGCATTAGGCTATGGTATGGATATACCACAGTTACACCACTCATTCATTGGAAAGTTGTTTCCAGATGTTGGCTATTATTGATGAAGCCATTGCGAACATTTGTGTATAGGGTTTTTTTTTGAGCATAAGTTTCTTTTTTTCCAGTTTGCTGGGTGCTGAATTTTATCAAATGTTTTTTCTACATTGATTGCCATGATCATATGGTTTTTTTCCTTATTCTGTTACTGTGGTGAATTATACTGATTTTTTAATGTTAAATCAGTCTTATATTCTTGGAATAAATTTCACTTGATCATGATGTATTATCCTTTTTATATAACTTTGATTTTATTTGGTAACATTTTGTTTGGAATTTTTTTTTTTAAAGATTTTATTTATTTATTTGACAGAGAGAGAGAGCGCGTCACAAGTAGGCATAGAGGCAGGCAGAGGGAGAGGGAGAAGCAGGCTCCCCGCTGAGCAGAGAGCCCGATGTAGGGCTCGATCCCAGGACCTTGAGATCATGACCTGAGCCGAAGGCAGAGGCTTTAACCCACTGAGCCACCCAGGCGCCCCTTGTTTGGAATTTTTGTGCCTGTTTATAATGGATGTTGACCTGTAGTTATTTTTAGTGTCTTTATCGGATTTTGAAATCAAGGTTCTATTAGTCTCACAAATGAGTTTCTCTATTCTCTGAAAGCATTTGTGTAAGATAAGTATTATATCTTCCCTCAGTGTTTGGAGTGAAGCCATCTAGTACTCTTAAATTTTTTGCATAATGTGTAAATTCGTATTTTTCTATCAATATCTATGTTCACTTTCTGTATCTTTTTTCTGAACAAGGCAAAGACTTTATCATTCTTCTGATTTTGTTATCCCTTCTCTCAGTCCCCTTCTTGCCCTCACAATTATTCCTGTCGACATCTGAAATTGTAGTTTTGAATATTAGTAAACTTGTGTTTCATTCTTTTCCCAATCAGCACTTAACTTCAAGGCCTTACTGGTTTCTCTCCTTACCCTTTTCTTGTACCTTGTTTATTGTTTCTGGATTAGTTTTTTTTAGCTCCAGGTGTATATCTTTGAGTAATTCTTTGATCAGAAATCTGAGGGAAGCAAAATTTTTGTGTCCTTGTACATTAAAAAGTATTTTAATTTCACTCTCACAATTTAGAGTTTGAGTAGTATAGAATCTGGACCATCAGTTGAAAAGACTGTTCTTGGGGTGCCTGGGTGGCTTAGTGGCTTAAAGTCTCTGCCTTCAGCTTGGGTCATGATCTCAGGGTCCTGGGAATGAGCCCTGCATTGGGCTCTCTGCTCGGTGGGGAGCCTGCTTGCCGCCCCCTGCCCCTTTCTCTGCCCATGTCTCCACCTACTTGTGATCTCTCTCTCTGTCAAATAAATAAATAAAATCTTAAGAAAAAAAAGACTGTGCTCACCTTTGTCAAAAATTATTTTCCATTGATCTATATGTCCATCCTTATGCCAGTACTAAACTGGTTTGAATACTGTATCTTTGTAGTAAGTTTTGAAGTCAGAAAGTGTGAGTCTTCTACTTTAGTTCTTTTTCAAGATTGCTTTGGTTTTCTGGGTTCCTTGAATTACCATATGAAGTTTACGATTAGCTTGTCCATTTCTAGAAAAAAGGCAGTTGGAATTTTGGTTGAAATTGCTTAATTCTTTTATATCTTAACTTTGTGAAATACTTTCTACTTCTTTTTCCTTCTGAATTGTATTGTGAACTTATTGGCTCCATCTTTCGTTGTACTAATTTAGATTGTTCATTAACTATATCTTTTCAGTTCTTAGGTTTTTTAGTTCAGTGATCAAAAATTAATTTCTAAGGGCTTGGGGCACCTGGGTGGCTCAGTGGGTTAAGCCTCTGCCTTCGGATCAGGTCATAATCTCAGGGTCTTGGGATAGAGCCCTACATCCAGCTCTCTGCTCAGCAGGGAGCCTGCTTCCCCCTCTCTCTCTCTGTCTGCCTCTCTGCCTTCTTGTGATCTCTCTCTCTGTCAAATTAATAAATAAAATCTTTAAAAAAATATATTTCTGAGGGCTCCAATTGATTTCTTTTTTTTTTTCAATTGATTTCTTTTTTAAACAAATATATTATTATCTTGCATGTCTCTGAGGATATTAATTGTATTTGATTTAAAGACTTATCCTATTTAACCTGTCAACTCTCTTTCTTTGGATGTGAATTCTTCTTTGTCACATTCATGCCTCTTTTTCATGTTGGAGTCTTGGCTTTATACTCATTTATCTTTATTTGAGAGTTCTTGTCGGCCTTCCTGTAAATGTTACATCTATCCCTGCAGCAGATCTCCACTGATTGTGGGTAGAAATGGAATGGGATGGAGTTGCCATCCATCCATGCCATGGAGATGCCAGTGTCCTGGCATCCAAGACATTGCCAGTCTTCTTTGTACTAGTGTCCCCTCTTCTACCTGGAAGTTAGTATCCATCCAGGGTTCTGTCTTATCGCTCTGATCCAGTGTTTATACTCATTGTTCCTTCCTGGGGCGTGACACCTGTCTTGTTTAGTGCCACTATTCCCATCTGGGAATACCTCTATTCTATAATGCTTGACCCAAATGCGGGAGAGGCTGATCTGCTTTGTAACTTCTGTGCTACCCCCAACCTATAAATTTGGTAAGTTGTTTCAGTTCTTCCTGCTGTTTTCATCTCTGGGCTTATTTTACTGTAAGGGCTGCTCTCACCACTTGTAGTAGCCCTCTACTCTAGGTGTATAGGACCATGTTTTTCATATTTCAGTGATTCCTCGTGGTGTTAGTCCACTAAAAATATTTTTTCTTTTCATTATGGATTTTTTTAGCTTCTGTGTTATTTGCTGGGCTTTGGGGAAAGGGGAGTGTCCTCAGCTTACCACCCTGTTTCAATCAATGCCTTTTGTCATATTTATAATGAAATAAATTTAATAGAAAGGAAAAAAAGTTAAAAGCAAAAAATAGGGGTGCCTGGCTGGCTCAGTCAGTAGAGCATGTGACTCTTGATCTCCAGATCCTGAGTTCAAGCTCCACATCGGGCATAGAGTTTTTTGTTGTTTTTTTTTAATTATAAACATTAGCAAAAAATAAATATTGAAGAAATTATGCTTTTTGTTTTTGAATAGTAGAAGCAATCGCAAATGAAGATTGGCAGTTTGAATATATAAAAATCAATGCTTTAATGAACAAAACTTCTGGCCAGAAATATACCTATATGAAATTAGAAACGCATATATTTGCTATGTTGCTGGTTTCTCTCTGTTTCTGATCTTTGGGTAAAGGAAAAAAAAACGTGGGTTCTGAAGTCAGTGCCTAACCTCTGTAGAGTCAACATTAGCTTGTGCCTATGACAGACTTATGTTGGTGGCTGAGAGAGAAACAGGCCAAAGATGTTCGACAGAGCTCTGAGAAAACATCAAAAAGATTTTTTTTATTGTAACTTTGGTTTGGTATTATATTATTCCCTTAGTGCTATTCTAAATCTCTATATGTTTTTTCATTATAAAATATATCATGGAATTTTTGGATAATATGAAAGAGGCAATAATCCTCAATCCTAATCATAACCACTGTTAACACTTTGGTATGTTTCTTTACAGTATTTTTTAACATAGTTAAAAAAAAAGTAATATGATATTATTTTTCTTTCAGTCCAAAAGTAATGTCTACTCAATGGGAAAGCTTGGAAAATAAAGACCAGCATTAAGGAGAAAAATCCAAAAATCACTCATAATAACCACCCAAAGATAACCACAATTAAAATTTTATGTACATCTTTCCTGTATTTTTTGTGAATCTTTACAAGCACTTTTTTCTTTACTAATATGGTATCATATTTTGGTACTATTTTGTATTTGCATTTTTTGTTTGCAATATATTGTGAATGTTTTTTCATGTTAATAAATATTCTTGTATATACTTTTTAGTGTGTGGAATATGAACATATTTAAGTATGTTTGTTTAGCATACTTACTTACCCATCTCCCTATCGTTGGACATTGAAAGTGTTTCTAATTTTTTACCATTATAAATAATATCGTAGTGAGTATCTTTGTCCATACATCTTTCCATGCATCTGTGATTGTTTCTTTAGGAATAAATTCCTAGAAGTGGAATAGCTGGGTCAAAGGGTATGTACATTTTAACACTTTTGATACATAAAAATGTCAAATTTTAAGCTAATCACTTGTTATATTCTGTCTTGTTTGCTATCTAATTGTTTTATGTGTCTGTCTTGTCTCCCTAATTAGAATATAAGCTTCTTGAGGTCAGGGGAAATTTCTTATAAATCTTATGTATCCTTTGACATTATGGTTTACAATGTTGGACTTAGGAGTTATTCAACAAAAATTGTATTGATTTAAAGCCGTGGTTCACCGTACTTTTGGATGTCATTAACTTATAATTTAAAAAATATGTGTATTTTTGGGGCTACACATAGGCTTCTAAATTTTCTATTTTTCCAAGAAAGAATAATAAAACCAAAACCAACTACCCATTTCTTATCACCTTCATTTCCTAAAATAAAGCATATTTAGTAACACAAAATTCCCAATTCCTGAAAAAAAGGACAGGCCTTTAAACGGAACATTTTAACTTTAACAAAACAAAACATTGCCTTGTCCATTTTTTTCTCATTTTGTTTTGGGCTGGTCAGTCTTTACCTCAGCCCAGCAGTGCTCTGTAGACCAACATTTGGGCATTGCTGATTTAAAAGATTTAGACAATTAAAAGATAACCCTTTTAAAAAAATGAATACTTCTTTCCCTTGCCAAGAAGTCTGTCTTCTCCACAGTACTAAGTACATATGCACCAGTAATGCCATCTCAGTACATGCTGTTTGGGGGTCTTTATGTACAAGAACCACAGTAAACAAACCAGACCTTGCTGATAAACATCTAAATGTATTTTCAGTCGCCAAACCCCAAAACTGTACACTTTTTAAGGGATTTGAGACAGGGTGAGTGTGGTGTAGGACAGTGGATGGAAGGCTGGTTTTGAAGTCAGAGAGGCTGAGCGTGGGTGCTGGGTCAGGCACGAAGTCACTTAATTTTCCTTTGGCTTCCTGACTTGTAAAATGAAGATGATAATAACTTCCTCAAAGTATTTTTATGGCTACTGTTAAGGCAGTTACTTCATTGTAATATAATGATTTGTCTAGACATCTGCCTTCCTCACAAGACCAAGAGCTATTGAGGGTAGAAGTCATCTTCCTGCACCACCCTAGGGCCTAGGCTAGGGTTCAAGGCATAGCAGATGCTTAATGAAATGAATGTTGAATCCATACAGGGTTGTTGTGAGGATCAAATGAGGTAATATGTGTGGAAGCTCTTCTCATAAACTTTAAACTCTATACAAATGTTAATTTTATTTTCAGTAAAAGCCATCTTTGGGAGCTATCAAACTTTGGGAAGAGACAAAATTATCCCCTTTACCAGTTCAATAATGCTTTGTATTTTTCTACTATATTATAAGGAAACAAGTTTTAATTGGGATTAATATGGAACTGATTTGCTTCCTGGGAAGGCAGATGAATTTCCTTTTTTCTTTCCCCCAGTGGAAGTGCCAAGATATTAAATGTTTGCTTTATTTGGTTGTCACCATAACATTTTAATTATAGCGTTTTAATCAGCTTATTTCATATTCAAAGAATGGTGCCCATTGCTTTATCCTCTTAACCATTTAACTGATAAAAGAATACCAAACCTGGAAGAAAACAGAAGCCTACATTATGCCAAATTAATTTTAGCCAGAGCTCCTTTTTTGACATTCACTGATTTTTTAAGATGTCGTAATTTCTAAACTGTTTGTAAAGCTCCTGGTGAATTTTTGCCACAAGATGGCATTGGTGATTATTGAATGCATGTCCTGTTGAACCAGAATTCTGAAAAATGGTGTACATGTTGTTCGTATTCTTTGGGGATGAGTTGAATATCTTCATCACTGCTTATCTATTAATTTAATTTTGTTTTGACTTCCAAAACAGGGTTAAATGCTACTTTACATCATTTCTTTCTGTATTCAAGTATTGTTTTGTTTCCTGTTTTTCTGTCTTTATAACTACAGTAACTATGTATTATTTGCCATGTGTTGTATGTGTCTGACTTATTGCTGATAATTGTGGTAACAGGTAAGAAGAAAATACGATGGGACCCAGTTAGGAGGCGCTTCATTCAGTCCTGTCCCATCATAAGGATCCCTAACAGGTTTTTGAGAGGTGGGTGATAACTAGCAAGAGATCTGTGCTTCATATGGATGGGTTAAAGGGAACTTTGAATTTTCTAAACTCAAATCTCTGGTTTTTAAAATTGTCTAAACAGCTAAAATTGGAGTAAGAAATCTAGAACTTAATTTTAAACTGTGTTTCATATTGACCACTGTTGGAATTGTAATGATAAGTTTTAGGGAGTTAGAATCACTTAATGTGTATTAGATGGTTGATGGTAGAAATAAATCATCTGATATCAGTATTATTCTACTGTAACCATATGAGAAAGAACTTTGAATAACCTATAAAATATGGGTGTGGGAAAGCATTTTCTAAATATCATTCCGAGGAAGAAAAAAAGATTAATTTATTTGATTGTATAAAATTAAAAGCCTCTTATGTCAAAAACTATAAATAATGGCAGACAGTCTTTCCTTTACTCTCCTTTCTGCCATTCCCTTACAGTGTATTCAATAAACTTAAAAAAAAAAAAAAGCATAAATAACAAGAAAATTAAAGAGGATAATATTTGTAACAAATGGTTACTAGCATGATTATATAAAGAGCTCTTATAAATCACTAGTTTAAAAACCAAATGCCCACTAGAAAAATAGGTAAAAGGACATGAATAATCAATTCATAAAAAGGAAAGGTCAATAAATATGAGCAAATATTTAGTTTTACTATTATATAAACATGATACTTAAAATAATAAGATATCATTTTCACCTATGAGGTTGCTAAAGACTAAAAATAAGAATACCCAGTGTTGGCAAGGGTATGGGGACATGAAGCTCATACACTGAGGGAAGTGAACACTTAACAGTCTGTCTCGATTCAATTTGGCAATATAAGGTAAAAAACCCTAAAAATGGTGACATCCTTTGACCTAGTAATTCTTACTTTTAGAAATGTTGCATTCCTTCTATTTCTTATTTTTCCACCAAAACATACAGTACACTGGGGAAAAAATCTCAAAAGAGGGTTGAAAACTGGTTCATACTATTTTTTCTAGATATAGCAAATTGTCAGGCAAGCATGCTTAATGTGATTTAGACTTCATTAAATTATTTATAAGCCACTATATCTAATTCTGACTGAAGATTATTTAAAAAAAGTCTTCAGCTGCTATAGATGTTCTATATCTAGTCCCTAATCTATTTTTAGCAGCCATATTCCACAGCATGGAAAGAATAAAATCTAGACTAATTGGATCAAGATAAGATACTTAGGGTGGTATGCTATCTTTCAGAATAAATAATAATTTTACTGATACAAATTAAGAAGATACAATTTTAGTATTATGTGGCATGAACCATTGTCCTTACATGGCCAAGCAGGCACATCAAATTCTATAACATTTTTTCTATTTATAAAGTAGAATGCTAATTTATTGTTTTACAATGAGAAAGCTAACTTGGGCTGACTAAATTTAAGTACAATTAAGAATTGTTTAATTAGGATGTAGAATTTAATACAATACCAATTTTGTACAACTATAAATGTAAAAAAAGGAAGCAGTGAAATAGCATCATTATCTGATGTGAGATTTTATTTTCTTTTGAATATTCTATTTTTTAATTTTTTACTCATGGAAAAAAGAGATTAGCACAGGTAAGTCGCACACCTTTGATTATTTTGTAAGCCCTAGCTTGTCTCCAGCCATGGCTGAGGAAGGTGTCTGTGCCAGTGCTGAGGGAGGCGGGAGTAAGCCCAGCGTCACCATCATCAGTCACCAGTGACTGCCTCTAAGTCAGCGGTCTTGTCTTAGTTCTCGCCTTCTTTGACCTGTTTGTAGTGTTTGATGCTGTTGACCACCTGCACCTCTTAAATTTTCTTCTTCTTTTGGGTTATTTGCTGTACAATCCTAGATGTTTTCTTCTTCTCTTTGATTGTTCATTCTGTTTCCCTCACTAGCTTCTTTCTTCCTACCCACTAGAGGTGGGCATTGCTCCAACGTTCTGTCCTCTCCATTATCTCCTTTGGTTCTCTCATCAGCTTTCACAGACTTGATTCTCTTCGTTCGTTCGTTCATTCTTTCATTCTTTTAATATTTCTTGATTGCCTCCTGTGTAACAGGCAGTGTACTAGCTCAGTATCTAGATAATAGAGAATCAGATAAAGGAACAATTACAGAAAATAATTTGAGTGTAATTCTTTGTGATAAGTGCCCTGATGAGGTAGTATGGTATGGGATTCCACAAAAGAGGTACCAGACTCAACTTGTGGGGAGCAAGGAGAGGAGTGGCCATCAGGATGACTTCAGAAGAGATGTACTTAAAGGCTGAGTAGGTGTTAATGAGCAAGGGAGGGTTACAACATCTCAAATCATGGAGACCACACAGCTTAAGTAAAGGCAGTTAGGCAAAATGGAGCATAGACTCTCAGAGAACTGTACAGAGTTCAGCATAGTGGGAAAGAGTATGGAGAGAAAAAGCTGGCGAAGGCCCAGATCAAGTGAGTGTTCCACCCAAGGGGAGTTTCAGAATAGTTGTTTTTTTTTTTAAGATTTTATTTTTATTTATTTGACACAGAGAGAGAGATCACAAGTTGGCAGAGAGGCAGGCAGAGAGAGAGGGGAAGCAGGCTCCCTGCCGAGCAGAGAGCCTGATGTGGGGCTTGATCCCAGGACCCCAAGATCACGACCTGAGCTGAAGGCAGAGGCTTTAACCCACTGAGCCACCCAGGTGCCCGAATCATTTTGTTTTTTTAACCAGTGAAGAGATTTAACTGAAAGACCAGTTATGAGGTTATTATAGTTATCAAGGTGAGCAGTGATAGAGGCTGCAGTGAAGGCAGTTGTAATAGGGCTGGAGGGTAGGGAATTGGTTTTAAATATAAGAAAGAAGAATTTGATGAGACTTGATTGATTTGACTAATATTGGAGAGGAGGAGCTTTCTGTGTGGACCATGGTGCTCTTTATATGTGTTATGTGTTATTTAGGTGACTAGTGGGGCAGATTTGAAAGAAAAGATGATACATTCAGTTTACAGTCTCCCCAAACCAGTAATAATGTATCCTTGAACCCTCAGTGTAAGAGTTATTTCTAGGGAAAGCTCTTTGGAAGGCCTTTGGAAGGGTGATCACCTCTTTGGAAGGGTGATGCCACCCTTGGTGTACCTGCCTGTATCATAGCACTTATCACACTGAATTATAGTCATGGTTTCCTTGTCCATGCCTGCTGTTAGACTGTAAGCTCTGTAAGGGCAGGGGGAGTGGGACAATGCCTTTCATTTCTTTATCTCTGGTCTGTAGCACAGTACATGTGGTAGGCATATCATGTGTATTTCAGTCCAACTGAATTATTTAAAAGGCCACTGTCAGGGAATAGGATGGGACTAAAATTTTCATACGTTCTCAACTTCTTTCTGGTGGTGTGACAGTAAACTAATGAGTTGTTGAGAACACAAAAATGCTGTTGTTTATTGTTTTCTTAGATTAAAAAGAATCTATGCTTTTGAAATTGCCACTTTTAAGACTCTCATTTTGGGAATCCTGTACATTACCTCTATTGATTCTGATTTGAATAGTTTCAAAGGGCTCGTTTTCTCTCACTAGATTCCTTCACTAGATCCTGCATTTTCTCATAAACCTATTTCTCATTTTCATAAAGCAATTAAAAGTGTGGTGTGAAACAATACTGGTGTAATAAAAACAATAGGTTTCCATTACAAAATGATGGCCTAAACGTATCCATTTACATTTCTATGCTTCCTAATATAATTGCAAAAGACAAAACAGACATTAGAAAAAGGACAAATAATTGTAGAAAAGCAAAGCTTTGAAGCCAATTATCTATGTCTGAATCCAGGCTCTACCATTTACCAACTGTGTGACTTTGGGCAAGTTCCTTACTCTTTTTTTTTTTTTTTGTCTTCAATTTCCTCATCTGCAAAATAAGGATGATGATAGTAGTACTTACCTCTTAGGGTTATTCTGAGTTCAAGAGAGATATTATGTGCAAAGCACTTTGAGATTTTACACTTAGCCAAGGTTGAATTAATCTTAGCTGCTTTCATTATTATTTTATAATACCAGAAAGTCTAAGGAATTTCAGGGCAACAGAAAGCAGTTGGAATTATATCGATTGAGAAACCAGAACAGAATAAAACGGAACACAAAATAGGTGCTCCTGCTGCACATCAGAGAATTCTTAGTGGGGTCTCTTTCCTGAAACTCCAGGCCCATTGTCAGCAAGTATGGGAGTAGGGAGCAGGTATAGGAAAAATGGGACATCAAGGCAAATAATTAAGGGTCTTCCTCCAAAAACAGTTATTTCCCTTACTTCTCTCTCTTTGCACAAAGAGCTCTGGCAAGAGCATTAGTTCCTAGGATAAAGCTATGAGGACAGCTCCTCAAGCAGAGTTAGGGGATTTGCTTTGGGGAAGGTTGAGCAGGCTATGTTCATATGGACTGAGATTGGAGAAAGAGTTGGGGTGCAAAGCAGAGCTTTGGGTGAGGAAGGGGTGGAACAGGGACAGGAAAAGAAAGGGAGCTCCATCAAGGTGAGAGGTACATGAAAGGACCATACCATCAAAATGCGGCCTTTCTCATTCCAGCAATACCAAGGCAAAACTACTCACCTTTTCTCTACTTCTAAAGGGCAACCTGTCTGTCAGTGTACCACTTACCTGCAGAGGCCCACAGTGAGAGAGACCTCCCGTTTGGAGGTTTGGAGACAAAGTACTACAACTGTTGAGGAAATCCATGTCTCTCAGAATTACTAACCAATGTAGTCCTTCATTTATTAATATAAATAGGTGATCAAGGCCCATCAGACATTTGAGGGGGACTAGACTTGAAATGAGGTGAACAAATGAAATACCCGATTGTGGTGGAAACAGATAAGGAGGAGGCAGAATGGAACTTTAAGATCTGATCATAGGAGATTTCCTCAGAGTCAAGAGTGAATTGGATCCATAAATAAAAAACCAACTGCCATGGAGAAAAATGAATGATTAAAGAATTAGTTCTGTGTTGAAGTCTTGGTTGCTGACATAAAAATGCAGTTTGAGTGTTAAAAGACAAGCTTAAGAGCAATTCTTATGAAAATAAGAAAGAGGCAATATAGAGACCATAAAGCAAGAAGACCAAAAGAGAAAATACATGAAAGAAATTCATACTTTGAGGATAAATATAAGTGATCCACTATCCATTTCATAGAATTACAGATGGAAAGATCAGATAGTGGAAGGGAGAAAATAAGGAAAGAGAGAATATTTCCCTATACTGAAGAAAGACTAACTTTTCAAGTACAAAGGGCCCACCAAGTATAAAAGGCCCACAGGCAGGAAGAACACAAAAACAAAAGCATCTATCTATACAGTGAACTCCTTATGATTCCAGGGACAGAAAATAGTTTACATTTTCTTAGTCTTAGACCAAGACTGAGAATCAGACTGGCGTTGGATTTCTTACCTGCAACATGATTTACTAGAAGATAAGTACCTTCAGTGTTCTGAGAGAAAATTATTATTATTGTTTAAAGATTTTATTTATTTGACAGAGAGAGACACAGTGAGAGAGGGAACACAAGCAGGGGGAGTGGGAAAGGGAGAACTAGGCTTCCCTCTGAACAAGGAGCCCAATGCAGGCCTCGATCTCAGGACCCTGGGATCATGACCTGAGCCGCCAAAGGCAGACACTTAACAACTGAGCCATCCAGGCACCCCCTGAGAGAAAATTATTTTGAACACAACTCTGTATCCACCCTCACTAATGTTTAAGTGGGGGTAAAAATAAATGAGGACTCTGAAAGTTTACAACACATATCCTTTTTGAGAAAATTACTTTGAAGAGATACTCCCAGTAAAATGAAAACAAATCCAAGAAAGAGGAAGATTAAGATATAGGAAGCTATGGTGTGGAAAGAAACCAGTAAAACTTAAAGAGTTGCGTCCAGGGCACCTGGGTGGCTCAGTGGGTTAAAGCCTATGCCTTCGGCTCAGGTCATGATCTCAGGGTCCTGGGATCGAGCCTCGCATAGGGCTCTCTGCTCAGCAAGGAGCCTGTTTCCTCTTCTCTCTCTCTGCCTGCCACTCTGCCTACTTGTGATCTCTCTCTGTCAAAAAAAATAAATAAAATATTAAAAAAAAAAAAAAGAGTTGCGTCCAAATAGAGGAAGCCAAGTTTAATCATTAAGAAAAGATTTATAAAAATACAGAAATAAATAAATGTGTGTATATATGTGTATATGTATGTTTTATATATAACATTCTGTAACTAAAAATACAGAATAATATACATATGTGTGTATGTGTATATTTGTATGTGTGTATCTATAGATATAAATAACATTCTATAGCATTTCAGATGGTTTAAACAAATTGGGGGTAGGGAGAAAGTAAAACTGCTTAAGATCATCTAATATTTTGTTTTAGAATTTACAGGTGTAATATGGGCTTATTAACATTCAAATAATACAGAAATACATAGGGTGAAAAATGAATGTCCTTATCTCAAGCATATATAACAAATTTGAACAGATTAGTAAGAAAAAGACATCTCAATAGAAGAATGTATTAAAGGCTTGGGCAGACATTTCTCAAAAGAAAAAAATCCAGTTGGCCAATAAACAGGAAAAGGGGCCCAATCTCATTAGTAATGAGACAAATGCCTATTAAAACCACAATGAAATAGGTCTACAAACTGATAGGAATTGCTAAATTATAAAGACTGACAATACTAATAATAAGTATTTTGTAAACACTTTGACCTTATCTAGCAAAGGTAAAGATTTCCATATATTGTGGCTCAGAAATTACCTTTCTGGATTTCATAGCCAACAAATGTGGGTCCCTGTGCACCTGAAAACATGTACAAAATGTTTATAGCAGCATTAAGTGTCACTAATTTGAAACAGCCCAAATGTCTATTTATGCAACGTAGAGTGGATAAATCATCGTATATATTCATACAAAGAAATACTATTTGACAATGGAAATGAACAGGCTACTTCACTCCCAACAACACGAATGAATCTCAGAAACATAATTATGAATGAAAGAGCCCAGAAACAATACATACTATAGCATTCTACTAAAATACACTTCAAAACTAGGCCAAATAAACAATACTGGTTAGGGATGCATACTTAGGTATGATGAAGCTATTAAAAGAAAGCAAGTTTTATGATTGCCATAAAAATAGGGAATGTGTTTCCTCTAGAAGTGAAGGAGGTGGGTTGGAGGGAGTTGTGGCCAAAATAAGCAGGTAAGGGGGCATTCTGGGTGCTGGCAGTGTTCAGTATTTTGACCTGAGTGATAATTACCTTTTTGGTAATTTGTTAACCTATACATTTATAGTTATATGTGTTCCTGTACATGTGTTATATTTCACAATAATGTTAAATTAAAAAAGCAAAGGTCCTACTTCACATCTTTACCCTTCGCCTTATTCCCCTCTCCAGAAGTAATCACTGTTAATAGCCAAGTTTCTTTTGCTGTGTGGTTGGTTGATTTGTTTGTTTATTTTTTGAGAGAATGAGAATGTGAGCTTGGGCGCCTGGGGGGGAAAGTGGGAAGGGGTAGAGGGAGAGAGAGAATCTTAACCAGGCTCCACAGCCTAGCAGGGAGCCCCACAGGGGATTGATTTCAACACCATGAGATCATGACCTAAGCAGAAATCACAAGTGGGTCGACTAACCAACTGACCCAACCAGTTGCCCCTATATGTGGTTTATTCTTAATGTTAGGAAAACAAAAGTTTATGGTTTAAAAGATTTATTAGAGAGAGAAGAAGAGAGGGAAGTCACGTGTGCATGCAAGTGGCAGAGGAGCAGAGGGAGAGAATCCTCAGGTGGACTCCCTGCTGAGCGAGGAGCTGGGAAGTCAGGCTTGATCCCAGGGCCCTAAGGTCATGATCTGAGCTGAAATGAAGAGTTGGCTGTTTAACCGACTGAGCCACCCAGGTGCCCCAAGTTTATGGGTTTTAAAAAAATATTAGAGGTAATAGGATGTAGATCTTCCTTGGAGAAAAGGAAAGAAAAATAAGAAAGCTTAATTATTTCAATAAAATCAGAAAAGTGGAAAACCAATAAGATTTTCTTGATATCAAAAAAAGTGTTTAATAAAATTTGATACTCAGTGTGTTCATTTTGTTAAAATGCATCAAGCTGTACTCTTATATGCACTTTTCTGTATTTTCCATTTCAATAAAAATTTTATTTCAAAAAAATCATACCCATTCTTGGTAAGGAAAAAATTTGCAGACATCCAAGAATAAAGGAAAATTTATTTTATGGATAGGCTATCTATAAGAAACCAGTTGCAAATATTATATATTGTGGTGAAACATTACCAATATCCTCATTAAAGTGAAAATAAGACAAAATGCCCACTGTCATCTCCACTCTTAACCTTGTTCTGGAGGTTTCCATCAATACCTTAGGAGAAAAGGAAAAAAATAAAAGGTATATGTATTGGAAAGAAAGAGCTGAAAGTTGTCATTAATAACATGTACATGATTGTCTACTGTAAAATTTTAGATAATTAATGATAACTAATACCAGAATTCAGACAGTTGATTGGATAAAATTTGTACTTGCAAAGATAAATTACTTCTATATATTAACAACAACCAATTAGAAAATAAAACAAAAGAGATACCTGTTCACCATTGTGTGGAAAATTATAAAGTATTTAGAAATAAAAAACAAGAAGAAAACAATGAAACTATACTGATGGTTATCAAAAAAGATGAGGATAAATGACTAGAGATTATGTTCCTTCATGACATAATTTCGGACTCAACAGAGAAGCAACAAGAATGGTAAAAAAAAATTCTATACCATTCGTCCAGATTCCCCAAATGCTAACATTTGATCACATTTGCTTGATCCTGCCTGGTCCCTCTCTTGTCTTCCCTCTCCTCTCTTCTCCACTTTCACCCCCTCTTTCTATACATATATAACACATGTATATGTATACACATGCATATTGGTTTTGTTTGAACCACTTGAGGGTAAGCTACAGACATGATGCCCTGTTACCCCTGAATACTTTAGTGTCTGTTCCAGAAAACAAATATTCTCTTTGACTCCAGAACTAGTATCCAAAATAGGAAATTAACACTATTAACACTATAAGGAATGGATAAAATTAACACTAGTATCTGATTTGTAGACTTTACCTTCAGATTTTGCCAATTATTCCATTGATGTCCTTTGTAGTAAAAGAAAATCCCAAATCGTGTGTTGCATATATCTTTAGCTTTGACATTGATATTTTTCGACTAGTTATATTGTGGAATGTCCCTTAGTTTGTGTTTGTCTCATGTTTTTTCATGATTACATTCAGCTTATGCATTTTTGGAAGGAATACCCTGAAGTCATTTTGTTTTGTTTTTTTTAGAGAAAGAGAGAGCAAGCAAGGAAGGGCAGAAGGAGAAGGAGAGCAAGAATTTTAAGCAGGCTCCACGCCCAGCATGGAGCCCCATGCAGGGCTTGATCTCACAACCCTGAGATCATGACCTGAGCCAAAAATCAAAGAGTCAGATGCTTAACTGACTGAGCCACTCCGCAATCCCCACCCTGAAGTAATGTTGTGTTCATATCCATTGCAGATGGTGTTGATTTTTCCCATTATGATGATGTTAATTTTGATCACCTAGATAAGATGGTGTCTTAAATCAAGGGATTTTTTTTTTTTAAGATTTTATATATTTGTCAGAGAGCAAGTGAGCAAGCGAGCACAAGCAGGGACAGCAGCAGGCAGAGGGAGAAGCAGACTCCCTGCTGAGCAGGGAGCCCAAATGGGACTCGATCACCCAGGACCCTGGGATCATGACCTGAGCAGAAGGCAGATGCTTAACCAACTGAGCCACCCCAGCATCCCTCAAGGAACTTTTTGTAGTTTTGTTGTTGTTGTTTTTTAAACAAATTAATTCCAAAATGAGTAAATGGAAAAAAACAGCCAAGAAGTTTTTTGAAAAAGTAACACAATGTGGAATTTGTTCTACTAGATGTTGACGGATACTTCAAAGCTATCATAATTAAAACAGTGTGATAATGGCATAGGAGTTGATAAATAGACAGCGGAACTGGTAGAACTGAATAGAGCCCAGAAGCCAATGATGATATATAACTAGGTACAGTGTAACAACTATCTTAAGTATGCTGTGCTCAGTACTTGAAATGAACTCGTGATAACACCAGAGTCTGTCAAAGCAGATTTATTTTATTGCTGCTATCTTTGACACTAAGATTATCTGCCCAAAGAAGCCAAATCTTTACATATGCATCTCATACAGGGTATGGAGTTCCTTTGGTAGGAAATGCTTATATAACTATGTAATAATGCATGCTAGTATGAATGGATTGCTTTTGCCTGAGCAGCTTGGACTGTGGGAGTAGTAAAAAGGTCTGCTTGCTGGACAGGGGTGGGAGCCAGCTGGCTCAGTCTTCCTTGGCTTTCCTGTCCAGTTTTCCAGGTGTACCACAGAAGACCTGTCTTCTCTGGTAGAGGTAATGGAAAGCTTTAGATGTGGAAAAAAGTGACCAGTTAAATGAAACTGAATTTACCCTTTAGTCTATTTGATATTTATAATGAGCTAATAATTTCAGCAGTAAGGGTTTTTATTTTTTTAAAATGGCTTCCCCACAAATTAATATAACATTTAGAGGTGGCTACGTCTTGTAATAGACTTATTAAACAATAAATGTTATATACTATTTTACTTGCAAGCTTTTGCATTTAAGATTCTGTGATTTTGCTTTTTATTGATTGTGTGCACCTTTTTTTTTTTTTTTTAAGATTTATTTATTTGAGAGAGAGAGAGAGAGATTCCCGAGCAGATTCTGTGCTGAGCGTGGAGCTGGTCACGGGGCTTGATCTTACAACCCTAAGATCAGGACCTGAGCCAAAATCAAGGGCTGGATACTTAACCAACTGTGTCACCCAGGCGACCCAGTTGTGTGCATTCTTAGTAATAGATTTTGTGTCCAATTTTGTGATTGGATATTGAGATTTTCCTAATTCTACTCTAGAACATGTCAATTTAGTGTGTGATGAAGATGGCATTTCAACTCAGTATAGAAGAGATGGCTTTCCAGAAGTGCTTTGAGGGCAAAAGCCTATCCATCTTGGGGGAAAAATTAGAGCCCTACCTCATATAATACACAAAAATAAGTTCTGGATGTATCCAGTTTTTGAGTATTAAAAAAACTGTAAAATTACTAGAACTAAATGAAAATATTTTTATAACTTTATGATTCAGAGGTAAATGAGATATAAAGCAGTCTTTTTAATTTTTTTGCAAAGGAACCTTTATTAAAAGATTGAGAGATTCAGTTACACAAAAACTTCCATACGTTAAAAGATATATAAAATTAAGACAAGTAGCAGGTTGGACAAAAGAAATATTATAAATAAATAATTTCTACAAATCTGAAGATAACAACCAGGTAGTTAGAAAAGTAGGCAAGGGATATGATCAGGCAGCTCCCCAAAGAAGAAATATAAATGGGCTGATAAACATGTGAACTAGTAAAAATCAGGGAAATACAAATGCCTGACACTTATTTGTACCCTTCCGATGGGCACAAATGAAAAAGGTTAAAGAGAGTGTGAAGAAATAAGCACTTCCAGAAATCGTTGTTGGGCGTATAAATTGTTCCATTCTCTTTGGAGAGCAATATGGCTCCATCACATTGCATCTGTAACAGTTTAAAGCATATATGCCTTTGATGCAGAAGTACTCAGACATTTGCATGTGAACATATGTAAAGGAAGCTTTGTTACAATATTGTAATGGTGAAAACATTGGCTAATAAGCTAATCGTCTGTCACCTTATGTTGGACAGCTAGCTTCTCTCTTTCATTGGGCTAGAATAGAAACTAAAGCCCATTTCCCTGGTTACCACGAGCTCTTGCTTCTGCCCTGGGTTAAAGAGCAGGTGTTTGTGATGAGGTGAGCACGTGGGAGAGAAGATGGCTCCGACATCACAGGTACACACTCCCTTAGCCGGATGTTGCCTTGTGGATATTGGGAGTTCACCGCTGCATACTAGTTCAGTTTTAGCTTTTGACTTTTTTACGTTTGAATTTCTTACATTTTCTAGTGGAAGTTCCTGAATTAGGTAACCTAATTCAATGGGTGATTTTATTAGTAGCAAGTCATTTGTAGGAAAGTGGGATTTGCACATGGAGAGTTTGGGGGAGGATTCAGAGAACTATTTAACAGTCTAAAACCCAATTTTATTTTGGTCAAGGCTGATGAGCCTGTGCTATATCCCACATAATGAAAATAAGTGCAAATAAGCTTAGTCTCCATGGCATTAGCCCCGACAAAGTCCCATGATTTATTCAAAGTAAAATTTGACTTTCTGATATGTTAGTCACTCTTGGGCTATAAATATGTACAAAGAAATCTCTAGTTACTGACTGAAGAGAAAGAAGAGTTACCTCTTTACTCCCAACTGTCAGACTTCTTGACAGCATGTTTAATATTTATCAAACATTGATCAGATGCTCTTTACCCAGCAGTTTAATTTGCGTAGATAATGAAATCACAAAAGCCAGCAAGTGAGTCAGACCAGCCCTGTTCAATAGAAATGGTATGTGGGAGGAAAAATAAAAGAAATGTTATGTGAGTCACAAATTGAAAAATTTCTGGTAGTCACATTAAAAAAGTAAAAGGCGGCATTAATTTTAATACTTTTATTTAACTCAGGACATCAAAAATATCATTTCAACATACATTCAATACAAAATTTAGTAATTTTACACACATTTTTGGATACTAAGTCTTTGAAATCCAGTGGGTATTTTACATTGAAATCATATCTCGTTCTGGACCATCCTCATTTCAAGTGCTCAGCATTAACATGTGGTTTGTGGCTACCACATTGAACAGTGCAGGACTAGACTATAAGCTCTAGAGGACAGAAATGGCAGTGGTCCTATCGTCAGATCCCCAGCACCTTATGCAGTACCTGATACATAGCAAGTATCCAGTAATATTTTTGGCTTAATGAATGAATGAGTGGATAAATATGAAACCATCTTTTCACTAACTCCTCAACCTTTAATCCATTTGAGTTGCATATATCAGAGAAATAGGTGCCACGTAACTCATAATGGAAAATCTGCTCTATAGCCATTGAGAGACTATCCTAGAATATAGTGTATGTCTTTTCATATTTGTCCAAAAGCAGTTTTAAAAAAGTATCTATTGACTTCAAGGAGTAAAGCAAATGACATTATAAAGATTCTTAGAGTTCCCATCTATTGACTACAGCGACTATGTTATGTTTTTTCTTTAAATTTGTCTCACTGATTTTTAGAAGCATTTCTATTTTGAGAAGACTGTTGCATAGTCCAGCCCCTGCCCCTGAAATCGTGTATCTCTTAAGTATAATGATATCAAAGTCTACTGGGAGCTGTACACTATTTTAATCATCCCTGTCACTGTTTAACCTGAAACAAAAATCAGTGAAACTCCTAGTGCCTTTTATATAGTTCTACCTGTTGTAGGTGTTATGGGTAACACAGGATAATGTCATACATGATCTTTGCCTTTGAGGAGCTTATAACCTGTTTGGAGAAGAAAAACAAATGTTAACAAAATGAGTAGAGGAACTCTTGTAAATCTTGGTTTAGTATTTTTTGTGTGCCTTAGGCTTGGTACGAGAAAGGTGAATGCAATAGCTCACAGATACTTGGAAATAGCTCACAGATACTTGGAAAGATTCATATATAAACCAATAAACATTTTAATAGAAGTATGAAAAATCTGTGAGGTACAGGAATAATGTCCCCTTATTACAGACGGGGAAGCTGAGATACAGTGAGGGTCAGTGACTTGCTCAAGGTAGCAGTTAGAAGAAACCTGGATTCAAATCTAGATATTTGTAGGAGCCTTTGCTTTTTCTTCCACACCACACTTTCTGTGTTTTGAGATTCCTAGAAAAAGAAATTGAGTTCTTCAGTTGAGGTAAATCACAGCGAATGAGTAAATTTTCTAACTGATTATAGTTTGCTTAATATTATATTCATGTATTTATATAGTTACAGTATAATTTATTGTGTGTGTATATCCTATTATTTGAATCGCAGGGTATTGAACTTTAAGGGCCCTAGGGTTTTACTGAGGAGAAAGCTGTAAGGGCTGGTCTCGGAGGCATTTCCACAAGTAGGCATTGAAGGATAGGAGCCCAGGCCAAGGGCTAAGGGAAGGACTTAGCTTTATAAGCAGAGAGACACACTTGGGCAGGAGTGTGAGCGACCAGGCCAAAGTTATGCTGTGAAAGGATCTAATCGTGGGTTGAAAACTACTCGAACAGAAAGGAGTCATCAAAGACTCTCAGACAGGACTGACAGGTCAGAGTTAAAAGATTCAGTGATTGATTTATGGTTTCTTTGTTTTTCAGTTTCTCTAGATAGGTGCAATTTCTTTTCTGTTCTTCTTTGAAATTATACCCTAGGAAGTGGGATTTTGATTAAGAAAATACATAAGGCCTATGTTAGGTTAGTAATAAGTGGGGTTTTTTTTTAATATAACAGGTGTTTGTTAGGTGTCCAGCATCATCCTAAATATTAACATTATACTAGTATCTATTCCTAATATAAGAAAGTAGGTAAGTCTTTAGGGTAACAGACAACAATGGTAGCTTCTTATTCCATCCAGTGTGGATTTAAGCATCTTTGGTTCTGTAGCTATGTAAGGGTTTATGCAGACTGGTATAAAAAACTGTAAGGATAATAGAAATAATCTAAAAATTTAGGGGTTTTTTACTCTAAAATAATCTTTTTTTTTTTTTTTTAAGATTTTATTTATTTGACAGAGAGAAACATAATGAGAGAGGGAACACAAGCAGAGGGAATGGTAGCGGGAGAAGCAGGCTTCCTGCCCAGCAGGGAGCCCGATGCGGGGCTCGATCCCAGGACCCTGGGATCATGACCCAAGCTGAAGGCAGACGCTTAACGCCTGAGCCACTCAGGTGCCCCTACTCTAAAATAATCTTGAAGTAGTTTTTAGTGAACTAGTTGATGCAATTTAAACTTCAGAAAGCTTTTAAATATAAACTGTAGAAATAGCTTTTCTTAGTAAAGCTCTCAGTAGGATGAAGGATGTTCTTTGAGACAACTATAAGGATATTTTTTGTTAACTGCCATAATGTCTGGAGTAGTATTCTGAATCTTTCTATAACTCTTTGAAAGCCAGTTTTCTTTTTAAGTGTATAATTATATATTGTGGACAAATCATAGGTTTTATGTGTGTGTATTTTTATTTATACATGACTCATTCACATTTGTGATTATATTTATGTAGTTCTCTAATATTTTCAGTTTAATTTAGTTGGCCTGTGTTTTTGTTCTCCTCTAAGGAAATAAGATAATTTGTCCTGTGAGCTTTTGGCTTATTAAACCCCTCCTCCTCCTTGAAAATTTCAAGTTGTCAGCCATTTTTTTGAGTTTACAATGCTATTTTACCTCCCTTGGAAAAAAATTTTTCACAGTTACCAAAATCTGAAAGTTAGTCGTATGAAATAGAAATGGAGACTAGCTCCTTAAAATCTTAAGTAGTTGTGTGTGAGTGTAAAAAATAACCTAAGCAAATAAAAAGTAAATCCATGTCATAAATTTTCCCTGATTCCCTTTTAAAGCTAAAATGATTGTGACCGAATTTTGTTGGTGCTTTTAATCGCTTGGCCATCTGTGGAAAACTGTCTTCTTCTCTCCTAGGCCACAGACCTCCACCAGCACGAAGTGGACATCGTTGTGTGGCAGATAATACCAACCTCTATGTGTTTGGAGGTTATAACCCAGATTATGATGAATCTGGAGGGCCAGATAATGAAGACTATCCTCTCTTCAGGGAGCTTTGGAGGTATCATTTTGCTACAGGAGTATGGCACCAGATGGGCACAGATGGCTACATGCCCCGGGAACTGGCGTCTATGTCACGTGAGTGCAAGCAGTTCTGAACTTTTGACTTTATGAAATGTCTGTGAGGACAGGTCACTGTCACATGGTTCTTGTTAATAATTTATAATTAAACCCTGTTAAGGGATAGACTTGTTACCATGGCAATAATGCAGTGATGCAGAATCGCTTGGGAGTTGGCTGGTCCTGAGTTTGAGTCTAGCTGTATACTGCTTCCTTGCTTGATGATTTTTAGGTTCAAGTTCCTTACTTGTAAAATGGCATTAGTAATATCTCAGAGGGTTCAATAGAAAGTAGCAGATACAGGCTAAGTAAAATGTAGTAGAGGATCAACAGAGGGGGTTTATAATGATGGTAGTAGCTTCCAAACAAAGTACTTCACACGTAGTATCCGTGTACCTCACAGCCTCTCTGTGATGCACATACTATAATTATTGCCATTGAACAAATAGGCAACTGCGGATGGTAGAGAGGCCTTAAGGGAGGAGTCAAGGGTAGGCTCTGGAGCCGGGCTGCCTGGGATTAGATCATCTTGGCAAGGTTCTCTCTGGGAAACCTTCAACAAGTATTTAAACCACTCTCCACTTCTGTTTCTTCTTCTGTGGAAATGGAGAAGATAGTATTAGTTCTTACCTCATGGGGTTGTTGTGAAGATTACTTTGGACGGATTGAATGACTTTACTGAGGTCACACGAGAAGTGAAACCTAGCTCTCGCTGGCTCCGGAACCCATGCTGGCTCTCAAACTGTATCAACTGGAGAATCGGTTTTTCAAAATGCCATTAAGATGAAATAGTAGCACGATTTGGAGGGTATTTGTCATGAGAGAGAATGCGTGTGCATGTGCCTGTGTGTGCGCGTGTGAATGTGGTGGCAGGAACAGAAGGAATACAGAGAACACCCAGGTTACCAGCAGGATACCGGTGTTTCTTTTATCTGGTGGAGGATTAAGGTGACAGAAACATAATTTAAAATGTAGAGCTCATTCATTCCCCCGGCAAAAATAGAATGATCCTTTTATCCCTTCATCCAGAGTCCTGCTGGGTCTTTGCCGAGGCAACGATGATACTTCATTTCCTCTGCTTTGCTGCATACTTGAACTGCCTTCGGTGACAGTGGTGTGCCGGAGTTCCTGTCATTTAGTGGTGTTAGCCAGTCTTTCAGGAATTCCACAATTACGTGCTGAATATATGTCACATGCCTAACAGTGAGCTGGCCTTGTGGTTTAGTCCATATAGTGTGAATTAAATCTTTTTCTGCAGAACTTTGTAGTAGTTAGATGTCAGTGGTTGGAGTTACCTTCTGAGAGCATGAAAGCAGACATTTTTTTAGTTTCTCAGTTACTCTGCTTTTCTGTGGGAACATACCGCAGGTAGCCAGTATGTAATGGAAATGTGCGTCTCCTCCCCCAGTTGTGCTGCATGGAAACAACCTGCTGGTATTTGGAGGTACAGGCATCCCGTTTGGTGAGAGCAACGGCAATGACGTCCACGTGTGTAACGTGAAGTATAAGAGATGGGCTTTACTCAGCTGTCGGGGGAAGAAGCCCAGCCGTATATATGGACAGGTACCGATCTGTGGCCAATCATGGTGGATGTATTAGTGGAGATTTTTCTAGTTCTGGGGACAATGTCAGAATATTTATTACCACTTTTTTTTTTAACAGAGAATGAATTCACTGTTTAGTATTTGATTTTTCAGTTCATTTTTTCAAAAAAATTTTATTTCTTTGAGAGATGAGAGAGAGCATGAGTCTGTGGGGAGGGGCAGAGGCAGAGGGAGAAGCAGTGTCTCCAACAAGGGGCTCCATCCCAGGATCCCATGACCTGAGCCGAAGGCAGATCCTTAACTGACTGAGCCACCCAGGTGCCCAGGGTTTTGTTTTTGTTTTTCCTTAATTTATTTATTAGAGAGAGCATACACATGGGGGCGGGGGCGGGCAGAGGAAGAGAGAGAATCCTCCAGCAGACTCCCCACTGAGTGCAGAGCTCCACACAGGGCTTGATCTCGACCCTGACATCATGACCTGAGTCGAAACCAAGAGTCAGGCACTCAACTGACTGAGCCACCCGGACACCCCTGATTTTTCAGTTCTGATGTGAAGTCATAATTTGTAAATCTGGTTGCTTACCTCCTTACCTTTTTTTCCTCACTCTTTATTTCTAATCCAATTTGGGATCATGACCTAGATCTACAGAGAAAGTATTTTTTTTTTTAAGATTTTATTTCTTTATTTGAGAGAAAGAGAGAGAGAGCGTGCACATGAGCAGGGAAAGGAGCAGAGGGAGAAGTAGACTCCCTGCTGAGCAGGGAGCCCCGTGTGGTCTTGATCCCAGGAACCTTAGGCAGCCACTTAACTGACTGAGCCACCCGGGCACCCCCTCTACAGAGGTATTTTTAAATGTCAGGACTCACCCCACCTCCACTCCCACCCCCAGTGGAGTTTGGGCTCTACTCCATATGGTCAGGGTATTGTCATCTCTGAAATGAAATGACTCTTTGGAGAGCTTTCTGACCTAAATAGTAGAGTAGATGATCTCTGCACTTGGAAGGGACTTTATACAGACTACGCTGAGCTAAAACACAAATTATGTGGACATTAGTTTCTAGTTGGGTTCCAGCGCTTCAAACCTTAGGTTGGAAGAGTTCTATCCAAAAAGATAAGGAGCAACCCTCCAACATCAGCGACCCTTTGAGAGTAATGGGCTAAACTTAAAAACAACTTTAGCAAACAAAACAAAACAAAAAACAACTTTAGCTTCTTTTTCAACTGACCAGCGTTAGTTTTGATAATAGATACCTCCTGAGCTATATGTAGAGGTACATACTGGATAACTCTGTATTCCACCAGAGGAGGCATTAAAACTCTGAGAAATGACCATAACAAAAGCAGAATTTATGCCGAGGGGATCCTGGTGGAAAATGTGATATTTTTGGGACTACCAACTTTAGACATTTTACTAAGGGGTTCTGGTGGCTTATTTTCATATCTGCTTCTTCTTCCTGAGAGCGTCTTTCTTCACACCACTTAGAAAGAGAAGCAGCTTTGCATGGAAATGCTCATGTCCATGATATATACATTCTCAGGTTGGCTAGGACTCCTAAACAGTATCCAGTCATCTTGCCTATCTAGATAGAACTGTTGAGCAAAGCTTTACCTTTCTCTCTCTCTCTCTCTTTCTTTCTTTCTTTCTTTCTTTCTTTCTTTCTTTCTTTCTTTCTTTCTTTCTCTCTCTCTCTCTCTCTCTCTCTCTCTCTCTCTCTTTCTTTCTTTTAAGATTTATTTATTTGTTTATTAGATTGAGAGAGAGTGCATGTGGTTGGGAAGGGGCAGAGGGAGAGAGAGGGAGAGTCCTAAGCAGACTCCACGGTGAGCAGCCGGATGCAGGGCTTGATCTAACAACCCTGAGATCATGACCTCAGCCAAAACCAAGAGTGGGACGCTTAAGTGACTGCACCACCCAGGCGCCCCCAAAGCTTTACCTTTCTAAAAATAATCTCTGGATTCTCTAAAATCTTTAATCTTTTATCTATTTGTTTATTTTTAAGTATATTTTTAAAAGATTTTATTTTTTAGGGGCACCTGGGTGGCTCAGTGGGTTAAAGCCTCTGCCTTCGGCTTAGGTCATGATCTCAGGGTCCTGGGATCGAGCCTCGCATTGGGCCCTCCGCACAGCAAAGAGCCTGCTTCCCCTTCTCCCCCTGCCTGCCTCTCTGCCTACTTGTGATCTCTTTTTCTCTGTCAAATAAACGAATAAAATCTTTAAAAAAAAAAAGATTTTATTTTTTAGGGGCACCTGAGTGGCTCAATCATTAAGTGTCTGCCTTCAGCTTAGACCTTGATCCCAAAGTCCTGGGATCAAACCCTGCATTGAGCTCCCTGTTCAGCAGGAAGCCTGCTCTCCCTCTCCTACTCCTCCTGCTTGTGTTCCCTCTCTCACTGTGTCTCTCTCTGTCAAATAAATAAATAAAATCTTTAAGAAAAAGATTTTATTTTTTAAAATTTTTTATTCATTTATTTGAGTGAGAGAGAAAGAGCATGAGTGGGGGGAGGAGCAGAGGGAGAAGGACAAGCAGACTCCCCAGTGAGCAGGGAGCAGAATGACTTGGAGCTTGATCCCAGAACCATGACATGACCTAAGCCTAAATCAAGAGTCTGGTGCTCAACTGACTGAGCCACCTTGGTTCCCCCGAAATCTTTAATCTTTTAAAGGTCTTTAATCTTTTAAAGGTCTGATATTTTAGAAGGTTAAAAAATAGAAGATAATTTCATGAAGTCTCATTTTGGGGTATTTAATAAGTTTATATTCTTTAAACAGGTGTTAATGATTCAATGGTATTCACCTTTCCTTGCTCTCCAGGCCATGGCGATCATCAACGGCTCCCTTTATGTATTTGGAGGGACAACTGGCTATATTTACAGCACAGATCTGCACAAATTAGATCTCAATACCAGAGAGTGGACACAACTGAAACCAAACAACCTATCCTGTGATCTGCCAGAAGAGAGGTGAGGTTCTAGGATCAAAGCATATTTATTCTTTCTTGCTAAGATTTGACTTTTTCCTGAACACTGCTAATATGGTTTGCAGAAAACTCTTACAGCCTGGTTACAAAAGCCCACTGGCTGGTAGATCCCAGTTCAGCATTAAAGAAAGGTTATCTGGTTGAGGAATGATATTTCCCCCTTAACTATAGATTTTTTCTCACGTTATTTCCTTTTATATCTCATTTTTTCTGCAGTAGGAAGATAGCAACACTCTGAAAAAGAAACCAATAGTAGCAAATGTAATTAAATATCATATTACAGACCAAACAGTTACTCTCTAGTTACTTTTTGATTTCCCTTCTTAACTTGCATATTGGGATTCTTTGGCTCATTTGCTCGCAGCTGTATACCCAGAGAGCCTGTGGCACTCAGTTCCCATAGTTGGTACTCAGTGAATATTGATCGGATGAGTGGATGGATGAGTGGATGGGAGGGAGGGAAGACATTCATTTTAAGTGCCCTGTTCAGCATGCAGACATCACAGGGTGCCCCTAGCCGCCTTCTGGGAGCAGTCCTGGCCTTTCACTTTTCTTTCCTGCTAAGAGTTGCCTCTTAGAATTAAACTCTGTGAAATACTTTTTTCCTCTCCAGTTTAAAAGCAAAGATAGTAAATACTTTTTTATTCACTTTGTTTAGATGAATCCTGTTATCTCTTCGTTTCCTTTAAACAAAATGGCTTAGGGGTGCCAAGGAAGGTTTTATCTTTGTCGTAGCCTGGTAGTGGGCTGCTGATTGCAGAGCTAGTGTGAGGACTCGGGAGGCGGGCTGCTACTGGAATAATTTTGATGTAATTTATTTTATCAGCACCAGGGCCTTCAGGGAAAGGAGGAAATAGATTAAGTTTTCAAAGTATTTTCACATGGTTGCCTTCTTGAATCATTTTATGGACATATTATAAATTGTTTCAGCTTCTAGCTAGACTGCTTGGATAAAAGTCCTGGTAGGTGTTTCACATTATATTCACAGTTCTATGTAGCAGAATTTTTCTGATATCTTTGTATCTATGAAATAAGTATCTTAATTTGAAAGCCCATATTCTGGGGTTTCTAATGAAATGTAGACTTTTTAAAAACTCTGTAATAATTTCTCCCCTTCTACAGAGTTATCACAAAAAGACTTTAGAAAATCTGGAAAATACAAATAAGTAAAATGAAGGAAATGAAAAAATAAAACCAAAATCTAGAGATAGCCAGGGTTAACATTTTGGATCGATCTTTACAGTCATTTTCTGTGCGTATCTGTGTATTTATAAATTTTTCATGGAATAGGAGCCTAGCAGCTCTTACATAACTTTTTGTTTAGTTAATGACATGGAAAAAAGTTCTTGATATATTAACTGTTCTCTCTGCCTACATTCTTATTGGTTGCACAGAAATCCATTTTATGTATAGTCTATAATTCATTTAACCAATTCACTATTGTTAAACACTTAGGTTATTTCTAATAATTTATTACTATGAATAATTATCCAATAAAAGCCTTGTAGCTAAATCTTAGGTAGATCATTTTTCACTTCATTCTAAACAGATTTTATGTATATTTTCAGATACAGACATGAAATTGCACATGACGGGCAGAGGATTTATATCTTGGGAGGTGGTACTTCCTGGACAGCTTATTCCTTAAACAAGGTACCCTTAAAATAATAGTAATGAGAGAGAAGAGAGAGGCATATTTCATACTAAGTAGGAAATTCTGTTACTAGAGATATTTGAATTTTAGGACAGTTTCTTACCACCTATTTTGTGTTACATGCTCTTTATAACATATGGCCAAACTCTGTGTCCCTGATAGGCTTTCCAGTTGACCATTATATTGATCACACTCTGAAAATACATGAAAATTATCCCCATGATAATTTGCTCATCCGCCATGAGCTGGATGAGGGGAAGTGACTAAAAAGAAGATATAGTAGCTCGGATGGAGAAACTAATGAGAACTGGAACCACGATGCTCAAGATGTCACAGCTCTGTCATCGTCAGTGCTGTGTATCTAGAAAGAACTTTGTAGGTTCAGGACTATGCATCTTTAGGAAGCTGTGCTCTGAAGGGTTTTATTCATCCACTCCTGTGGCATTGCCAAATCAGCATCTCCCAGGACAAATCTAGATTAGGCTACAGAGCTCCTGGGCTGTTTTGGCACTTTATTGGTCTTTTTCAAGTACTGTCAAAACTGCATTCTCCCATTTTCTTATCAACACTTACTTTTTTCTGGTATAAAAATGATAAATGTTTATTGTAAAAAATGTGGCAGTTGCAGAATTCCAACTTTTTTCTCTTTTTTTCTGTGATTTAAAAAAAATTGGAATCTTGTAGCTGTTTAACTCAACTGCAACCTTTAATGTTTTGCCTTCTTTTAGAATTAGGGAAGATTGGGGAAAGGCAAAAGAAATGAAGACTTTTTAATTAAGAATATATGTTTGTATAGGCTGTTGTTAAAAAATCTGGCTTTTAGGCTAGCTCAAGTTATTTACGTGTGTGTAACTTTCTTTTGTTTCCTCCCCAAGATCCATGCATACAACCTTGAAACGAACGCGTGGGAGGAAATTGCCACAAAACCCCATGAAAAAATAGGTAAATTTAAAATATTGATTCATTTATCTTAAATAAATATATTTTCATTTTTACTTGTCTGAGAGGGAAAAAAGTACTCCTACTGAGTTATATGATGAGTAAAATATGTTATGCTGGTGTTTGAATTATTTTTATTCCTTAGTCCAATTATTACTCTTCCTCTGTAATTGTACGTTAATCCCCAATAAATGGGGATTGTTGCGTTCTTTGGAAGCAGGGAAATATGGGTGGGTTAGGAAGCAGACACTTGAATCAAGATCCGCCTGTCTTTTTGTGGGTAAAAGGACTTGGGAAGGCCACTAGTAACCCCTGCCCCTACAACCCCGTTTTGTTCCCCTGGCGCCTGAATTGTACGGTTACAGTGAGACTTGGATGGCTTTATTTTAGTGTGAAATAAAGAAGAGTTGGAGGGACTAGTCAATGTTTGTTTGCTTAATGCAACAATGGGATTATTTTAGGTGAGTTAATCTTTGTACGTCTTTCACCGTGGCACATCAGCGCTAGTCTTGGTCTTTCTGTGAATAATGGAATTTCTGTGTTTATTATGTGTTCGGCAGGTTTTCCTGCAGCCCGAAGATGTCACAGTTGTGTTCAAATAAAAAATGGTAAGGTTTCTAAAGAACATTCTCGTTCTGCTTTTGTGATTGTATAGGCTGAGAATGTCTTTATATGTATATAAAGGGCATAATTTTGAGAAGAGTCTATTTCTTATAGTTTAAACTTAAGGGAAATCCATAAAGTTATGCTTCTTTGAGTGGTTTTCATCAGGTACACGAGTGGGGTGTCTGGGTTCCCTCAGTTACCAGAGAACTCAAAGACTGGCGATCCATAAGCTTTTATTATATTCAACACCCCACCCTGAAGCTATCTGTGCTTACTGTGGGTAACACTGGTAGTCTTGATATATAATTGCGACCTCGGTGGGCATAGTATTAAAATTACAATAACCCCTTCAGAGTGGCATTTCATAGAGTTTATTCTGTGCTCCGTCTGATGCCAAAGAGGGCTCTCGGCTCGCTCTCTGGCTGTATTAGAGCAGAGGCGTTGTGTGGCCTCTGAAAGCAGCTGTGCCTGCTTCGTCCGAGTGTCATAAATGACTCCTCTTTGGACAACCCTCCTGTCTTTTAATTTACAGCTTAGTTGATACTTTGGTACAGCACCTTCCCTTCTCCTTGGGGGGAGGCGTGTAGAAATGCGTCTGAGAGCCCGTGCCCTTGGAGCAGTTTAGTTGGGCTTTAACGAGGGCCGTGCTGCCGTCCACAATGCAGAGGTGCTTTTGTTACGCTTCTGCCCCCTGGGTGAGACGCATGCCTAGGGAGACTGTTCGGCTTTGCCTCTACTTTGCTTTGGCGCTGAACTTTTCTTGAACCTTAGCCAAAAAAGTTTCCAGTGTGTTTTATAGTTTAATTAAGTATTGGCTTAAGCTTGATCTTGACCTGACCGAAGACATCTACTCATCTGATTCATTGAGGCCGGATACCGTACCAGTGGAATTCAGTCTTAGTTTGGGGCATTTCGTTTGAATGTTAAGAGCTGACCAGTTATAACTGTCTAACTTTACAAAAACAAAACAACAATGATGAAAAACCAAACCTTTGATTTGGGGGAAGGTTGAAAGAACTTAAAGAACTATATTGATCAAGTGGAGCTTCACACCATCCTCCTTTGGCTGAAGGAAGCTAAAGTAGGCACTTTTAGATCCCCAAGCTGAACATTGCAGTGAATGTTTCTCCTCAGGTTAAATGTCTACATAGAGGACGTTTGTCTGTATGGACAGACAAATATCTATCCTTTCTAGAATATTATTAGAAAGAATTTGCAAACTGGTGGCCTACAGTTAAGTTTTGTCTGTCTCGTATATGTATTAAAATTTTTTGGGTTAGCAGATAACACTTAAAAATCAAGATGTTTCCCTTAGGGAAAAAAATCCAGATTTCCAGCTTCTGTGGGAAAATCAGAAGATCTGGCAGTTGTGGACCTTAAGTTCTACGTGGTATCTGTCAGCTGGAGCTGCATCACCACATCCTCCTCTAGAGCCTGTGCACTCCCGTTTGCTTATTTTCCCTAGACATTCTTGTCCATTCATTTCCGGTGCCTGGCACCTATCGGTATTTGGATTTGAGGACGCAGACATGAAGCCTGCTTCGAGAGTTGCATCTCTAGTCCTAGTGAAGAACCCAGCATAGTGTCTGTACTTTACTGAGGGACAAGATGGCAGCTGGAGAGAACCACCCAGACACAGTCATCTGTGCCGGGGTGAGGGGTGCACAGAACTGATCCCGAGTCAGCCTGCCGGGTGATCTACTACGAAACGTGCTGTCGCCGTGCCTCTTTCCTTTTGTGTGATCTGGGGTCTCTCTTTTCTCGATAGATGTGTTTATTTGTGGGGGCTATAATGGAGAAGTGATCCTGGGAGATATCTGGAAGTTGAATCTGCAGACTTTTCAGTGGGTGAAGCTCCCAGCGACCATGCCCGAGCCAGTTTATTTTCACTGTGCAGCTGTTACACCGGTAAGTTTTTGCTTTCATATCTTCTTTCATAGTTGCAGGTGATGAGGAAATCTTTTCAACAATGTTAGCAAGAGAAAAAGATTCTGAACTTAGCAACCTTGGATTAAGAATGTGTTTTTTAAACTTTCTTCAAGGCAAAGCTAGCCCTTCCTCTGAGAAAAAGGGAGAGAAACCATCATTTGCAGTTTAAAGAGCAGTATAAACATAAAAGGAGGGCTGTGCATGACTTTGAGGCCCTGGCAGGGATAGAAGAGCTTTCTTCTGGCAGGGCAGAATAGCTCAGGCCCCACGAAGCCTTGTTGTTAAAGATCCCACTAGTTTCACGAAGGCAAGGGCCTTCATTTTTATCTCCGTATTCCCAGTATTTGGCACTGTGAATACTTCATATAAAGTTAGTTTAATGTTTGCTGAAGTAAAAAAAAAAAGGAAAGGAAAAGAAAAAAGCTACAGTTTTCTCCTAGGAACTCACTCATTATTTAAACCCTTCTTGATCTCTGCACTGTGTTGGGATCAGTGAGAAATTCTTTTTTGCTTCACCTCATCTCAGTTTGGCCTACTGGGCATTTTTGTGCTGACTCTTCAGCCTAAGTATCTGGTTCTTTCCCATTTGAATTTATCCTCTTTTGACTGCCATTTGTTCATAGGCCGGTTGCATGTACATTCATGGAGGAGTGGTGAACATCCATGAAAACAAACGGACTGGGTCATTGTTTAAGATCTGGCTGGTGGTACCTAGCCTGCTGGAACTGGCATGGGAGAAGCTGCTTGCTGCCTTCCCTAACCTAGCAAACCTCTCCCGAACACAGCTTCTGCACCTTGGACTCACACAGGGACTCATCGAGCGCTTGAAATGAGGATTTCTGGACTGTTCATTGATACTGGAAATGTTAATTTAAAGAGACTCCTTTATTTATGGGCAGTGTAGAATGTGCTACAAAGAGGATTGGTTACCCTGATCAAGGCCTTATTCAGAAAATACATCAGATGCCTTTCTGTAAATTGGTTTTAAGTTTATGGAAATCTCACTTCCCCTTGTGCTTCTTTCTTTGCTTCTCTCCCTCCTGCCCCAACACACACACACACATACTCACATACTCCCTCTCCCTTGATGGAGTTGAGGGAAAGTCTGAAGGTACCTTAATAATGTTGTGAATCAAGATATGATCAAGGATTTTTTAAAGGAACTCTGAAACTATGACCATGTCAGCCAATGCCCTACAAATTAAAGCAGCATCATTGACAAAAAGATAAAATTTTTAAAAATTTAAATCTAGCCACAACAAGAAGTTTCAGCATAGCACAAGAAGGCTAACCTTGAGAGTCGTGCACGTTATATGCAAACCTAGATGTTTAACTTACTGTTTTCCGAGTCGCTTATACTCGAGTAGCTGGATGTGGTGGCAGCACTGGTTGGCGTCTTGCTGCGTAGATACTCAAACCCATCCTCTGACTCCGGAGGAACCTCAAGCAGCTCAGCAACTCTTGATCAGTCATTTCTTTTCTCATCCTTACGGTGCCAGCGATGGTTAGATTTGGCTCGTCACAAGGCTTATGTGTGTGTTGTAGTCGTGCTGTTTATTGTGGCTCTTAGAAATTATGGCACCAAGAACATTTCAAATCAAGGAATTTGTGGTGGTCAGAGTTCTTCGTTCTGGGCAGTTTCGAAATTCTCCTGTGCTCATTACTGGTTTCAAGTATCTCTTTGACTTCTTCAAGGGGGGACTTGTAGACCCTAAATGTGTGGCATAAATGCCATGGGACATAAAGAAGCTTGTGAGAGGCCAGAGAAGATCAGGGCCGGGAGGGCCTCAGCGCAGGGCTGTGAGGCCCAACTGTCATATTGTCCACTTCCTTTTCACTACACTTTTCTTTTCTGACACCGGGCCACACACCTGCCATTTTCTCAGGCAACGGGTTTTATCTCTGGAAAGCCAACCGGTCCTTGATTTTTCCCTTAGCTTATTGTCTACCTTTTTTGTCTGCTTTTAATGTGCATGGTGCTGTGAGTAATTGTCTAGTTATTGGATAAAAGGTCTTGGTGCGGGGGTGGGGGAAAGCCACAGGTCATCCTTCCCGATGAACTAAGTATCATTTTAAAAACTAGCATGAGGAAGGAATGAAACTGAGGATCATTAGTTTTTTGGTGTGAAGTTTTAGTTCTGGTTTTTTTGTTTTGTTTTGTATTTTAACTCTAAGAAAGAAGTGACCTGAATTTTCACTTCTTTGCCATCAGGCTGCTAGATAGTTGAGCAAGTCACTGAGATGTGAGCATTTGGAAGTCCTCAGGTGTACGCCAGGTGCTACAGGCATACAAGGAGGCACAGTGCTGATCATCCCATCGGTCACCTCACAACAAGAGACTCCGATGGGAGATTTGGGACACATTCTTTTCCTTTAAGTGCCTCTTTTCCACTTAACTTTTAAAGTTGCTCTTCTTTTTTCCTTCATCCTGGAAGGGATCTCTTTAGCTCATGTGTGGATTTAAAATCACTTTTGAGTTGTGGTAAAGTTACCATCCATTGTTGAGTTCTAGGGAAGAGAAAACTGTGGTCTCTGGACTTGGACTTGTAACTTCCATGCCTTATTAGAACATCCTATCCATGTTGGGTTGAGTTCATGGTGCCCATAGTCTGCAAGGTCTTAGAATACCACTCACCTGTGAGTTTTGGGTCCTTTTGGAGGACTGAGGGGTTTGGGGCAGAGGAGGAAAAGGAGCAACTCCTCTAGAGGTCCCACCCCCATCTTGCCATGACCAAGTCTGTTGGACATTTAACCTCTTACCACCCACTGCTCAGCTTACTCCAGTGAGGAGCTCTCTCCAGAGCAAGTCAGTCTGAGCAGCCCCATGAGTTTAAGACAAAGCTCTGCTGCATGACTCCGGCCTGGTTTCTGGATATTTGGTGGAATATATCCAGTTAAATAAGCTTTGCTATCTAGGGTGGTAAAAGGATTTTTGTCATGGATTTATATAGGGACCAAAGCCTGAATGCTCAGTCTCTGTGCTTATCTTCCCATGCCCCTTGGGAAATAAGCAGGTCTCCAGCTTTGCCACACTGGAGGGCTAGAAGGAGAGTCTAGTTCAATCCACACTTGCTAGCAAAAAGGATCTAAGCCTTCTGAGGGCAGTCTTCTCTGAGGTAGACTTTGGAGGCCTGACATCCAAGACCTTGTGTGTGATGTTTTTATAAAAGTACATATCCTTGGTCTAAAGTGTCTTCTTTTAATATAACACTAGTGAAAAGGATGTAGTGTGACCAGCTCTGAGTGCTATAGAACCACACATATGCACATGTTCTGGATGCCAAATGAGACTCTGTGTATGACGACTAGAATTTTATACAGGGGGTCCCCAGCCATCTAGTATCCCTAAACCAGCGCCGGAATTCCTGACACTGTCACTTGGCTTAGGAAAGTTTATGCCTGCTGCTTCTCTGCCTCTTTGAGGCACTCCCTGCCACCTTCCCGCAGTCCTGTAAATTGAAGTGCAATATATAGACACACATATGAATATATACAGATTATATAGAGGGTGTAACATAAAGCAGGTAGACTACTTTTTTTTTTTTAATCTGCCCTGAGGAAGCCAGCTCATTGCTTTAGAGTCAGCTTATATCAAGAATCTGAGATGTGATCAACTAGCACAAACCAACTCTTGGTCAGTCTGGATCTTCAAGTCTGTGCTTTCTTACTCCAGCTCTTAAAGGACTTTTTATTCCTTGGGTTTGTTAGAGTTGAGACTTTTCCCCGGTCATCTTTGTACTATCTCCTGTGTGCATATCTTCCTACATTTCTTTGCCCACAGAAAAGGAAGTCTACCTGCAAGGATTTTCCTAAATGGGGAGTTAAAACCTAATATTTAATACTATCAGTTCTCCCATGTATATACTAATTTATCTGTGAACATAATACTTTATTAAATGAAGACAATGATGCTTTCTTCATTTAATAAAATATTTTCCACATTCTGGAAAATCTATAAACCAATATAGAATAGATGGAAATTTTAACTGTTCTTCAGGGGCCGAACTGAAATCCTTTCCACTGGCAGAATTGTTTTTTTCAGGGCCCTAATGACTTGGTGTAAAAATTTGCTCTAAATTATTCATTTCCATTACATAGCTAGATTTAAGCATATAATAATAAACATTAACATTTCTAAGCAAAAGGTTTATTATCAGTGACCTTTGGTTACCCAGAGTAGCTAGGGTAAAGCACAGATAATTGAAATTTATAATTAATCAGTGTTTCAACTTTTCTATCGAACAATTGATTCATTTATATTCTTCCTCTCTAGCCCTTTCCCACAAGCACCTCCTTTTTAGTGGAGTGGGGCTAATAATGAGATGAAAAAGAATCACGGAGGGCTAGAAACCAGCAAGCATCTAAGCAGCCCTATTAGCCGTAATTGTCAATTTGTTGACAGCTGTTGAACGCTGAAATTAGGACCCACGGCTGGTAATCCCGAGTTGAGATGTTAACTCTTCACTCCTCTGCTTTGGCGTGGTGCTCCTGCCCCGGGTTCTAGGCTGTCTCTCCTCTAACCACCAGAGAGCTCTCGGCACCTCTGGGAAGAAGCAGCTACTGTGTGTGAAGCAGAGGAAATCCCATCATTTGAACACATTTCTTTGGCTCCTGACAAATACTTGTGTTTTCTGTTCTTGTAGGAGCCTTACTTTTCCTTTGGAAATACCTTTTCCAGCCATATAGCTGGGCACGTAGGAAAGGGTGAATTATCCTGGAAGTCTCTGTTGGTCTTTGTTCTGTAAAAGCAGTTTGTTTCCATGTGGTCTTACAGATGTTTAGGAAGTGGCACCGCTACTAAGTTATCTAGCTGCCAGCACTCGGATGTAGCACAAAAAGCCGTTTTCCTTCTCTTCGTTGTTCTGGCACTGAGCTCCAGGACGGCTGAGCGTTCATGGTCCCGTGATCGTGAGCTTCCCAGACTGGTCTCTGTTAGCTTCCAGTGCTCTGGATCCCCAGATGCCTCGGGACCCCCCCGCACATCGGCAGGGCCCCGTACCCTCCGTGCGTGTCGTGCTGGCGACAGCGTTTCCCTTCCAAGGTCACTGGATTTGCCAGAAAGCGACCTCTTCTCTTACCTGGGGTTACAAAAAGAAGTTCTGACGTGTGCTTCAAATGGTACCATCTTTTTAGTCTAATTTTCTTGATTTTATCTTTTTTTTTTCCACTCGGTAGAAGTTTTTTAAAGGCCCTACTTAGTCAGTGTACAGGGTGAGTCAGAGGCAGTTTCATCAAGGTGTAGTCATTGCTGTTTTACTAGTTGCACATTTAGGATACAAAGGAGGCATCAGAAACACACTGACTTTCTCCAGAGCCACTTCCTTGTACACAGAGTCTGAGCAGGGACCGTGCCAGGCAACTCCCTGTAAAGGCACCTGCCGATGAGGATTTGACTGGAAGAACCTAGGCAAGAAAGGGAAATCTCTCACGCAGTCTCTGAGGGCAGGCCTGGGCTTGGCTCTCGGTACAGGGTGTGCTTAGGCCACACATGATGCTTGCCTTACTTTCAAGCTATTTGCCACAGTCCTGTTCAGTAGTGTGGAAGTCCTTTTGCAGTCTGGTGTGCATGCCATATGATCAGGACCGCTTCTCCACCTTACCTGGTTTCCTACAGGCAAGTAGGAAAAATAGTGAATTTACCCGAAAATGTCCAATCTGTATTTATGTACCTTGTCAGTGTTTTGCTGTTGGTTTTCTAAAAACAATCTGATCAATAAATCTTACCCAAATCTATTTGGTGCAAGGCTACCTTGATTGTCTGGCGGTAATTTGTGTGTATGTGAGCTCACCTCTTTGACGGAAGCATCCGCCCACCCACCTCCACCTGCCCTTTACCAGCCCACCAGGGTCCACTTTTCTCTGTAATGTCTGTGAGTCATCTGCCTCCCACTGCTGTCTGCCGCGGCTCCTTCCCTCTGCTCACCGTCTGGAACTCGTGGACACACAGCAGTGCCCTTGATGGAACACTGTTCCCCTCAGGACATCAGCAAAAAAGTGAGCAACCACGGGGGCAGGTCACACTCCCTTTTCCTGTCCCACCCCGCATACTCCCGGAACTACCACTAGCCGAGTCTGTACGGATGTGTCAAGACATTTCTGAAGAGCTGGAGGAGCTACAAGGGAATTCAAAGGGAAAATGTGAATCTTTACATATGGAGTCACAACTGTGTTTACGATTCAAGGGAGAAGCCCCAGGAGGAGCTGAGCCCTTCGCAGGGGTCCCTTGGGGATAAAACCGTAGTTCCTAGCTCTGGCCTTGGTCTTCCAGATGCTTCTTTATCCAAAACCTCTGCTTTGTGTCGCTTCACCCTCTACTAGGATCCCTCTCCCAGTAGTGCTTTTCTGCGAGTTCTGAAGTCCGGCATCAGTGGGGACACTCCCAAGTCTGGTCACTTTTAAGGTCTCCCATCCAGAATTGCACACATGCCTCTTAGTTCTCAGTGTTTCCATCAACAAGCTATTGGATTAAATATACCCTCCTGGGACTAATAATCTTAGATATTACAATATAAACCAACGAGAGGAAAACATTAATTTCTACCCCTTTATGTATAAGGTGCAGTTAATACACTTATTCAGCCGAGCAGTCTTGTTTCCCTTGCTTTCTTTCTCCTACCTCTTCTGAGACCTACTCCCCTGAGACCTACCAGGAATAAGAAATGGACCCTATAAGCTTTTAGACTTTTGACCAGCCAGAGCTTTGAAATGAACTCTTGTTTGTATTTGATTCAGTTCTTAGTTAAGCCCCAGCTTGGCTTGGATGAGAAGAGGTTTCAGTGGCTTAGTTGGTTTGGGGGGTTTTGTTCTTCCAGTTACACGAATGAAATTCTAGTTCGTCAAAATGCTGTCGCTAAGCTATTATAACTGAACAGTTCTCTTGCGGTTCATCTTCTGCAGTAATTGCTTGAGGGGAAAGGATGTTGATAAAACATCCTTTTATCCATCCTGTTTCCACACTGCCTTCACATGAAAGGCCCAGCTTCCAGACCAGTGCAAAACCAAGAGTTTTGTGTGATGACAGAAATGTTCAACATTCGCACGGTCCAGCGTGTGGTAGCCACTGGCTAGTCAGCGCTTCAAATGTGGCTAGGGTAAAAGAACTAAATTTTTAATTCGATTTTATTTCATTTTAACTTACTTAAATGTAAACAGTCACACACGGCTAGTGGCTACCGCAGTGCAGCTCTAGAAGGAGATGATCTGGAGAGTCGGGGGACCGAAGCCTAGCTCTTGGCTCAGTCAGTGTTACCGCATGGCTTAACTAATGGGTAAAGTGCTTAGATGGATGCCTGGCACATAGGGAGCGCGATTAGGTATTTACTGCTGCTGCTCTCTCTAGCTGCTCTTAGAAGAAATGAAGTATTTACTAAAAGTTACAAAGTTGACCCGTAAAGAAACTAAAAGGATGAGATGGGAGGTTGGGTGGTGATATCAGTGAGCTAAATCCTCACCTTCCATAGCAGGAAGGCAATATATAGACTGTCTCAAATTAAGCAATAACCAGAAAAGCGTACTACTTAGAGGCATAAAGGAAGGTATCAAAAACGAAACAAAACAAAAAACAGCCTGGAGAGCTAACAGTAGCAAGATGGACTGGGAGGTGTGATGGGCCAAAGCAGGGATTATTGGATTTTTTAAGTATGTCCATGGTTTTTTGTCCATTTCCCCCTTTTTCTCCGTTATAAAGCCCAACCCTTCACAGCTCTTGGGATTGAGCCCTTCTTCAGGATACTGAGATTCTGGGTCCGTTCTGATCAAATCAGGCTGTAAAAAACTGGATGATTCAAAGGGTAGGTTTGGAGTATTAGTATTTTTTTGTAAGAGAGCAAGTGCACCTGTGCACGAGGACGGGTCGTGGTGGGGCAAAAGGAGAGAGAGAATTAAAAAGTCAGGCCCTTAATGGACTGAGCCACCCACGTGACTCAGGAGTATCGGTATTTTTAAGTTCTTCATTGATTAAGATGTAGCTTCACTGGTACTTGGAAATCTTTGATTTAAAAGCCAATCTTGGGAGCTAGTAGGAGGAAAACAGGCAGGGGAGGGAGAGAACTAAAAAAACAAACACACAATCTGTCAAGGTTTAGATGTGATTTTATCCTGTTGCCCAAAGTCCATTCTTCACCATGCTGTCCATTCAAAAAATCAAGCAAGAACATTAGAGGTTTTTTTCTCTCCCATACTCCGCAGTGAGGTGAGAGGAGATGGAGGGCTTCTGAGTGATACACAACGCAGACCGGGCAAATCCACCCATCCTGCACAGGACTTGGAGGCAGGCCCTAGAGTCTTACACGGAGCAATGAGACACTTTTCTCAGATTCTCAAATACGCAAGTGTGTCTGAGCTCCTGCCTAGCAGCCAGCCTCGCGGAGGGCCTGGACCGCTCTGGTAGGAAGGAAGGTGGCAGCGAGGCACGGGCAGGCAGGCCAGTACCTGAGTTATGGGGGACAGAAGGCCCTGGACAGGTGGGAGCTCTGGCCACTGACTATTTAAGGAGCCCACCCCAGGCCGCGAGCTGTAGAGCCCTAGTGCAAGTGGCAGCTGTGAAAGGAAGAGAAAGCAGCTGAGGTTCCGTCTGTGTCGCCTCAGGACAGACTGGTCAGTTCATCCTGGCTGTCGCAGCTGAGGTGGCTCTCCCTGTGACTGCCAACGATGTCGACAACGTCTTCCCTACGGGGCTCGAGCAAACTCACTTGCTCTGGCGACCGCAGAGGAATAGGTGCAGGCCTCCGGGGCCTCTCTCCCTAAGCCTCACGCTGGAGGAGGAGGCAGAGTGTGCCCTGGAACTGCCGGGATCCGATCGTGGGTCAGGACGCTGGCACCTACCCCTAGCTCCCCCTGCGTGGCCAACTCCCTGGAAAGGAGGCCGACTTCCAGCCCACAATCACGGGATCCCTAAGCACCGGAGCTTGGAGGTCGCTCAGAGTGGCATGTACCTGCGGAGGGCCCTGCTCCCCCACACCTCTCCACACCCCGACCCCAGAGCCCAGCGTCGGCCTCCCCGCGGGGTCCGCCGGGCGTTCGCACGCCCCTCCCTCCACACCGCCGGGTAAGCCTGGCGGGCTGACCCCCGCTTCGCAGCCCGGTGGGCCAAGACCGGTGAGGTGATGCGCCGAGGGAGTCGCCCCACCTCTGCGAAGCCCACCTGCCTGCAACCCCCTCCCGCGGAACGACCACCCTGCGGGCCGCGGAGCCCCGGGCCGGCGGAGAGAACGGTGCGGGAGCGTCCCCCCCACTCCCCTCCGCGAGCCAGGCCCCCGCTGGGCGGCTCCGGCAAAGCCTCGTGCCTGCGACCCCGCGTCGCCGCCGACCACCGATCCAGTGCCCCCTCCGCGGCTCCTGGGCCTCCCCCTGGCGGGCGGCGGCCGCCGGCGGAACTCGGCCGGAAGGGGGCGCTCGGCCCCCGGCCCGAAGGCAGGAGCGCGCGGGGCGAAGGCCGGGGTCGGGGCCCGCGCGCGCCCGCTCGCACCCCGGACTAACTGAGCACCTAGTAGGCGCCCGCGGCCTGCGGGGAGCCGGCGCGGCGGCGGGGAGCATGCCTGCCTGCAGGGAGCTTCCGAGGGCGGCGGGGAGACGATCCCAGGGAAGGCCGCTTAACGAGGCTGCGGGAATGACTCCGAGCTGCTGGACCCAGAAAAGTTAGGGAGAGCCTCTAGGAGGCCACGGTGAATATGTGCCAGGAGCTAGAAAGTGCACGAGGGACAATGTCGCTACACCGGGGCCGGACATTCCGGACAAAGCCCGAACCCAGCTCCTGGAGTCTTCTGGAAGGGGAAGAAGCCGGGTAGTGGCAGAACGAGGACCCAGAAGAGGCATAGGAAGCAAGGAAGGGGAGGCAGGCCGGACGGAAGATAAAAAGCTGGACAGATGGTTTTGTTTTTATTCTAAGAACAACTGGAAGCTGGAAGCCAGAGAGAGGACGAAGCGAACCCTCGGGTTGTGGCAGAGAGGGTGCAAGAGGAAGCAGGGCCTTCTGCTAGGACCTGGCAGGGGTCCGGGCAGGGTGAGGGTGCTTTGGGCCGGGACACAGAGCGGGGCTGGATCTCAGCTCCTGTCATTGCCCACCCTCGGCCGGCGCCCCTGGGTAGTGAGCAGAGGCCCAGCAAGCCCGCGCGGTAGAAAAAAGTCTTTAACAGCCCGCACCGGCAGGGAGGCAGCTGGGGCCGGAGAGGAGAGCAGGCTCAGGTGGAACCTGAGGCGGGGGCGGGGGGCGGCCGCACAGTAGCCTCCAGACCTCTCCCCACTCATCTGGGGGCCCAGAGCCTGCGTCTAGCAGCCCACGCCTAGTTGGAGAGCCTCTCGGGAACGGAGCGGGAACCGCTCAGAACCGGAATGATCTGGTTTAGAGCGGCTGCCTTTCCCTCCTCCCTCTCCCCCGCCCCCGCCCTCCCTCTCCTTCAGCGACTGGCTGGTTTTTGCCGCAGTCCCTGACCAAGGTAAACAGAAGAGGAAAGAGGGAAGAATGTTCTGTTTCCATGGCAACCCAGAGGGCAGTCGAAATGGCTCTCTGGGATGTGCTTCAGGGGAAGAAAAGGCTCACTGGAAAAGCAACGGGGAGAAGGGCCCCTTCACCATGCGCACTGTGGGGGATTGTTCTGGAACATGGTGAGGGCCTGGCTGGAAGGAGGAGGGGACGAGCGGAGTCAGGCCTCATCAGTGCAGGGCCGGGGGAACAGGAGGGCTAGAGGACACGCCAGAAAAGCAGCCACGCTCGCTCTTGCGACAGCTGTCCATCAGTGGCTCAATCCTCACACGCAGGGAGCACAAACAGAGATGGCAGAGATCTCAGAACCTCCCCAGATGTACCCCTGGCTGTCCTTTCCAGAAAATCCCTCCATGGGGCAGCTCAGCCAAAGGGCAGCCACAGAGGTTGGCTCCAGAGCCTCAAGGCCAAAGACTTGTCTGAAACAGAGAAGCCCACTGTTCTCTAGCTGCAGAGTTGGGGGGTGGGGGGGCACTGCTGCCCCTTCTGTGCTCCCCTCAGAGACCTCCAGGGCTCTCCCTGAACCTCCCTCAGACTCCTGGAAGGCTGGCACCTCAGTACAGCATCATGACTGGGGAAAAGTCATCCTTTTGGTGAAGGGGTGCGTGTGATGGAATAATACAACAGCTTCTGCACAAGATTATGGGCATGGTGCCCCCCTCCCCCTCCAGAGGACAGGGTCTAATTTCACCACGTCACTGTTGTGCTGCTGACTATAGCTCTCCTACGCACTGAGGACGTCTCTCAGGAGCAACCTGTGGGCATCGGAAAACTTCTGTTTTTCGGGCTTCATATTAGATTCATCAGAAACTTGCTCCACCTCAGGAATTGGCCTAAAGGCTTGTGCAGGGGGGGGGGGGGGGGGGGGGGGGGGGGGGAGGGGGGCGTCTCTCACCTGTCCAGGCAGGGATGGAAGAAAATCTGGGACAGAGGGAGATGGGAGTTGGTAAGCTTCGTGCTCCCACAAAGCAGAAAGAACCTGGATGGCTTCAGCCCAGAGAAGCAACAGCAATGATTTTTGGGAAACTGGAGGGAGGTGCCTCAGTTTCCCCCCACAGGCATATAGAGAATCCTGGCAGTGGAGCTACAGGCCCAGTAAATGCTCACCCACAGGTTGTGCAGCCCACACCCTTCTCTTAGCACAAGCCCTCCGATGCTGTGGTCTGCCTGGGAGATGCCTTCAGGACAGAGCCCAGGGATGGGAGGGAACACCCTCAGAAGATAGGCTTGACAGACCTGCTTTCCCCTTGCAAAACATCCAGAAGTTCGGGGTTTACTCAGCTCTTTCCACAGCCTATGGATTCCAAACTTCTGTGACCTTAACTCCCGCCACTGCCGCTTTGCTCATTCTATTCCAGCTCCCGCTTGCTGTTCCTTGACCAGGCAGGCTCCCACGTCAGGGTCGTGGCACTGGCTGTGCCCTGGAAGTCTCTTTCTCCAGTGTCCACGTGGCCATTCTCTCGCCTGCAGTTCTTTACTCAGATGTCACCCTCTCAACAAGGCAGAGCCGGGGGTCGGGGTGAGTGAGGCGAGAGAGGCAACGTGGTCTTCCCTGACCCCCTGGTTCAAAATTGTATATTGCTACCCCCACTCATTCTCCCTCATCCTCTCCCCACAGAATGCGACACCCTCTCACTTGTCATTTCTCTTGTTTGTCGTCCGACTTCCTCTATTAGAATGGAAGCAGCAGGGGCAGGCGTGGTCGCCGTCCTGCGCTGGAAGGTCTCCCCCACTGCCGAGATACTCAGGAGGTGCACTGGGAGGAGATGGTAGCGATGGTGGCGGGGACAAGGAAGGAAGGGACCCACCTCTTAGAACCACACAAGCTCCTCTGTCAAGGAGCCCCGACTCCCGCAACCAGGAGCCCCTGTCCTGCCTCTTGAGGCTCCCACTGTTCAAGGTCTCCCGCAGCGAACGGGCAACAGCAGGTCCTAACAGTCCATCAAAACCCCCTCTTGCGGCGTGTCACCTTCCATTTCCTGCCTGCCTGCCTCTTTCCAGATTGACCTGATAAATTCAGGACAGCTTTTATTGCTTTTGGCAAAAAACTGTCATTAAGATTTACAGAGCCAAAAGCTGGTACAATGTAATCTTCGGAGTAATTTACACAGTGAGTTTCGAAAGATGGAAAGTTAGCATTTCAGAGGTAATTTCACAGAAAGGATTATCAGATTAATCACTGTGTCAATTTAATAGTCGGTGTCTCAAATAATTAATTAGCTTTCTTGGAGGCAGCAAGGCAAAAAGGGACTCTGAGAGGAATAAAAATGGCCGTGTCAGACAGTAAGTCTGTTCTGGGCAATAGATCTTGAGAGAATCCTCGTCGGAATTGCCCCGCGCGGCGTCTGGCCCGGGTTCGGGGGCCCAGAGACTCGGCCAGAGCGGGAGAAGCTCCGGGGGCGCCCAGGTCTCCTTGAGACCCTCTGACGGAGGCTCGTCCACACCTGCCGAGCGAGGCTGCCCCGCCGCGTGGTGCACGGCCCTGGGACACCTGGCGAGCGTGCGCTGAGCAGCGGGGCCGGGCCAGCTGTCAAGGCGGTCTGAGCGGTTCCGTCGCGACCAAGCACTCCTCGGCTGCCACTCGTCAGGGCAGGGCCACGTCCTCAGCGGTGTTACGGGTTGCATTGGTCCTCCCCGCCTTCCCCCCAAATAAGTTGCGGTCCTAACCCCTCATACCTCAGGATGTGATCGTATTCAGAGACAGGGTCTTTACAGAGGTCATTAAGCTAAAAATGCGGTCACTGGACTGCGTCCCAATCCAGTATGACTGACATCCTTCTATAGAGTGTATCCCGGGGCGCCTGGGTGGCTCAGTCGGTCAAGCGTCTGCCTTTGGCTCAGGTCGTGATCCCGGGATCCTGGGATCGAGCCCCGCGTCCGGGCTCCCTGCTCAGCAGGAGGCCTGCTTCTCCCTCTCTCACTCCACCTGCTTGTGTTCCCTCTCTCGCTGTGTATCTCTCTCTGTCAAATAAATAAATATTAAAAAAAAAAAAAAAAAAAAAGGAGTGTATCTGAAAACCTACCCACGCATATGCAGGGAGAATGGCACGTGAACGTGAAGGCAGAGAATGGGGTGATGCATCTAGAACACCAAAGATTGCCCCCCGAGCACCAAGCGGGGGCAGGAGCAGGGAACAGATGCCCCCTCACAGCCTCCGAAAGGCACCGCTGACACCTTCCTGGCTCTCGGATGTCTAGCCTCCGGGACTGCGTGAAAATAAATTTCTATCGTTGAAGCCACTTAGTCCGTGGTACTTTGTTACAGCTGAATGAGGAAATAATTCAGCGGGGCATCATGGAAACTTGGGTGTCGTTGTTCTTAAGAAGGTTCCCGTATTTTTGTGTGTTTTTAAAAGACGTTGCCTTTTGGGGGCGCCTGGGTGGCTCAGTCGTTAGGCGTCTGCCTTCGGCTCAGGTCATGATCCCAGGGTCCTGGGATCGAGCCCCACATTGGGCTCCCTGCTCGGCAGGAAGCCCGCTTCTCCCACTACCATTCCCTCTGCTTGTGTTCCCTCTCTCGCTGTGTTTCTCTCTGTCAAATAAATAAAATCTTAAAAAAAAAAAAAAAAAGACGTTGCCTTTTTAGAGCAGTTTTAGGTTTACAGCAAAATTGAGAAGGTACAGAGATTTCCCACAGGTGCCCCCCTCAGCCTTTTCCACCATCCACGTCCGGCACCAGGGTTGTACCTGTGTTCAGATGGATGAACCTACAACGGAAACACAGTTGCCACCCTGAGTCGGTGCTTTACCTTCGGGCTCGCTCTCAGGGGTGTGCGTTCTGTGGGTTTGGACAGATGTCTGAAGACACATCCCCACCATCGTGGTGCGGTCTCCTGCGAGGTCTCTTCACTCAGAACGCTGTCCTCCACCTTCTCCTCCTCCCCTCCTGTCAACCCCTGAGACCACGGGTCTTTTTACTGCCTCCATAGTTTTCCTCTTTCCAGAATGCCACACAGTCGGAATTACTACCATCTGTAGTCTTTTTAGACTGGCTTCTTTCGCTTAAATATGTCTTCAGATTTCTCCCATGTCCTTGCATGGTTTGAAAGCTCATTTCTTTTTAGTGCTGAATAACAGTCCATTGTCTGGATGTACCACCATTTATCCATTTCCTCTATTTTTTTCTTTAAAGAAACACTTTTTTTTTTTTTTTAAAGACACCAGCTCAGGACAGAATATAAAGATATGACGAATCTGGGTGGTTGGTACAAGCATATTCTCAATGCCGTCTTTTAAAGAATGAAAAAGACTGGGGTCCTTTCTCCTGGGGTTGCTGAGCAGATGGGCTCTGAGCCTGCAGTGGTGGGGGCCAGTGGCCTCAGCATGAGGAGAGCCTGCACGGAAGACAGCGAGCTCGCAGCCCCCCGGGGGGCTCTGAGGCTGTGTGTGCACCCGGACCCAGCTGGCCAGGGCACCTTAGTCACATGAGCTTTAAACGACACATGGTTTTGGAGCTCGAGTGATTCTGCTTAGAATGTGATCTGCTGGGCCTTGCCCTCCTCCTCTCTAAAATGAGAAAATCCAAATTAATTGATTAATTAATTAAAATGAGAAAAATCCACCCACCAGACTTGTGAAGATGAGACACAAGAAGAAACTTAGGGTGATCTGGAAAGAGCCGGAACACTGATAGCTGTATGGTTAGAAACTGACACCACAGGTGACAGCCTGGAAGAAGTTCTGGTCCCAGACTCGGGAGCTGTACCGCCCACCCAGTGCCACTCGCTCTATTCACCCCGAAAGCCTCTTACTGACCTTCCGAGGGTGTCTCTCTGGGGTCTGCTTCTTGTACTTCAGGGAGGTTGCTCTTCCTTACCACTGTTCCTTCTCACCACCGTCTGGCCCCCTAACTCCCGTAGCCTGGGGTGCTCATGGGAGGATGATGGCCATTCTTTTAGGAAGGGTACTAATGGCCAAGATGCCAATGACACCCCCCACCACCCCCCCCGCTGGGTCTGCTTGAGGCACCCAGCCATTAGAAGGGGACATAGCTTCCATGGCCATGAAAGAATATTCTACAGTCTTCCACAGGCTACAGAAAAGGAGTCCGAGGAGGGGAGCGAGGTGACAGGGGGAGCGAGCCAAGTGGCCTGAGGCTACAAATGTATCCTTCCATGGGGAGATTTACCTCAGACTGCCTCTTCCTCCACGTCCCTCTTGGAGAGGAAGAGCCTGAGCCCCTGCCTCACAGCCTCTCAGAGTGCAGAGCCCAAGCCCCAGGCTCCAGGTTCTATCCTGCCTACTTTGGCTTCTTTCTGGCTCCCCTTTGCCTCTGTTTCCCAGGGACACAGCTGGTGGGGCTAGGGCTAGTCGGCCATTGCCAGAGGAGGTGGTATGGGAATTTAGGGTCTGCCTCCCAGATCAACACATTTAAGTTCCCTCTCAGTAGCTCCTTGGAAAAGGCAAGTCCAGCCTGAGCCACCAGCACTCTTCTCTCCCGTCTCCTCAACCGTCACCTGATGGGCACCTCACCCACTCCCTGTCTTTCCTTTGCAGACTTAAGTTTAGTTTCTCCCCATGAGAGCAAGATGGCTCCAGGAAGAGGACTGATAAGTCCTAGACTTGGAGCTAGAGGAGGAATTCAACCATTTTTTTTGTCTTTTCAACCCGTGTAATTTATTTCCTGCTCTTAGACTTTTCCACGTTTCTTCACAGGGACCCCTCTGTGGGGCCTTGAACTGTCAACGGTTCCCAAAGATGCCATGTTGGAATTCTGGGCCTGGAATAGGGAAGAGAGGAGGGCAGGTTTGGGGTGGAGGCAGTGGGATGCAGGAAGCAGATGATATATTAGATACAAGCTGTTTGGGGGGAACAAATTTTCTTATTTGGGGAAGTAAATTTTTTGTAAACTTGGATCCTAAAATGGCGTAATTGCTCACTCTTCCCCAGGAGGGACGTCAAGCCCAGATGGTGTGATCTGTTTCCCAGGCACTCTGGCAAGGTCACTGGAAGGGCCAGCTGGCGGCTTTCTTGTTATTGTGGAGTTATTTTATTCTTTAACATTTTACTGATTAAAGTCCTTAAATCTCAAGAGGCCAGATGGAAGCCAAATAATATAGCTCTTTTGGTTTCCTTTTAATGAGATCGGGGTTGGGTGAGGACTCGGGTAGGACAGAGAGGGAGAAGCCGTCTGCTGGGCGCCCTGGGACTGGTTGTCCAGAGGGCTTGCCGAGCTGTGATTTCTTTCATCCTCTTCCCTGTTGTCAGTCCCTATTTTCCAGAAGACTCTCATAATGGTTTCTGTAGGACTCTGTGCTTCACAGGCTTCAATTAAAATTTGACTCAGCTTAGAGGAGGGGCAAGGGGATGAGACCAAGTAGGCTGCCAAGACATTTGACCCTTAAAGCCCCCAAATCCTCGTGCCCCACCTGAGGGTGCTTGGCATAGGAGTACGGAGGGGGCACCATAGATGTGCTGGGCCCTTCCCTAGATCCTGCTGCCTGGGGACCAACGATGAGGTGCAGCGTCAGGTCCTGCTCCCTTCAGAAGAGCTTTGAGCAGCCCGACAGGACAGCGGGGCGCTCCCCGTTCTGCTGGGATGGAAGGGCCTGTGCCCATTCGACTGAGATCTCAATGCCGCAGAGGCAAGATGGCCACCTGCTGCCCCAACTCACATTCATGTAATGAAGGGGGTGAGGGAGGGTGGGCAGGCCAGGTGAGGGTGCTGAGGAGACAGCACCTTGCAGAGTGCATTTCCAGTAACCCCCGTGGGTGTCCAAGAGCCCCTCTGGACCCCCTCAAAGCTGTCGCCATTTTATTTAGCAAGAGGTTTAGCACCAGCTGTGTCTAGAGCCCCCCATTAGACCTCGAGGCACCAAAGGAAACAAAAGGAACAGGAAATATGTCTTCTCAAGGATATCCTCAGGGCGCCTGGGTGGCTCAGTGGGTTAAGCCTCTGCCTTCGGCTCAGGTCATGATCTCAGGGTCCTGGGATTGAGCCCCGCATCTGGCTCTCTGCTCAGCAGGGAGCCTGCCCCCCCCCCCCCGCCCCCACCTCTCTGCCTACTTGTGATCTCTCTGTCAAATAAATAAATAAATAAATAAAATCTTTAAAATAAGAAGACAATCAGGGATACCCTAAAAAGCTCAGGAAACACAAATCTCGCCCACAAAATGGCCTGAGGACAAAGCAGCCCCAGCCCGCAGTGCATATTTATGGTACATAAACCACGGGAGGCTTCAAAAGCTGGGGCACAGGGGACAAATCAGAGGGGACGTGACAAGTTCAAAAACACTAGCACGCAAGGGAGGACCGTGACCCAGGGAGATGTCTTCGAGCAAGCGTCAAGATCGGCCCTACCACACACACACACACACACACACACACACACACACACACACGGCACACACCCTCAGCAGGTGTGAAGGCGGCCTGTGCTCCCCATGCTCCCTACGCGTGGATTTTCCTGGGTGCTTACCCGGCTGGATCAGTGGCTCTCAGACTGGAGGGTGCAGAAGAATTTTCTGACAGCCTTGTTAAAAAGTGCAGAACATGAGGCCCCAGCAACCCTAGAGGTTCTGCTGCAGTAAATTGGGAGTGAGGCCAAATCTGCATTTTTATTTTTTATTTATTTTTTATTTTTATTTTTTTTTTTCTTAATTTATTTGACAGAGCGAGAGAGATCACAAGCAGGCAGAGAGGCAGGCAGAGAAAGAGGGGGAGGCAGGCTCCCTGCTGAGCAGAGAGCCCGATGCGGGGTCGATCCCAGGACCCTGAGATCATGACCTGAGCTGAAGGCAGAGGCTTAACCCACAGAGCCACCCAGGCGCCCCCAAATCTGCATTTTTAAAGATTTTATTTATTTGACAGAGAGAAACACAGCGAGAGAGGGAACACAAGCAGAGGGAATGGTAGCGGGAGAAGCAGGCTTCCTGCCGAGCAGAGAGCCTGATGCGGGGCTCGATCCCAGGACCCTGGGATCATGACCTGAGCCGAAGGCAGACACTTAACGACTGAGCGACTGAGCCACCCAGGCGCCCCCAAATCTGCATTTTTAAAAAGGTCCGCAGACGGTTGTGTTGTTAGAGCCTCAGGGAACCAGACTTTGGAAATCAGTCCTTTAGGACCTCAAGCCGTCCCTGGAACGGGCTAGGGAAGGGAACATTAAGACATTTCCCACTGTTTTAGGACTCCTGGGGGGCAGCACCCTCCACTCCCAAAGCCTCCCCATGTACAGACCACACATCAAGTCCATGCACCCACACACACCGCACCCCGCACTCCTGTCCCGGGTCCAGGGCAGGGGCCTGTCGCCAGTGACTCAAGGCAGGACAAGCTGGGCACCCACACAAGTGAGGCAGCCAGCAGGCGACCTGCTCCCACTGCTCGATTTTGTTGCCAGAGACTAACTGCGTCATTGCCTCACTCCGGTCATGGCTGCACAGAGAGGTGAAGGCCTCTGGCTATTGTTCCTCTACCGGCTCTGCCGTGAAAGAACCTCTTTCCTCTCAGCTGAGATTTATTGATCTCATTTTTGCAGACAGAGAAAATGGATACAGGGAAGTGATCAGCCGAAGGTGAAAGCAGCCAGGCACTGAGCGTATTAAGTGTTCAATAAATTTGCTGACTGATGTCAGGGAAATGACACTCAAGAGCTGCCGCTGGATCCCTTCTTCCGAGGCCTTGTGTGCTGCTCAGGGACAGGGCCAGGGGCCAGGGGCCAGGGCAAGACCGGCCTGGCCCTTCCCTCTCCTAGGTCTGGCCAAGCGGAAGAGTGGCCTTCGGCTTTCAGGATGTTCAGGACACGTGCCAGTCCCCCCAAACCCCTCAATTAGGTCAGAGAAGCTTCTGGGAAAGGGGCAAACACAAGTGACCACAAGGGTGTGAGGAGCTCCCCTGCTTCCCAGCTGTGGGAAGGCTAACATCCAGCCCGTGACCCCGCGAGTAGCCGCCCGGATGCAGAGAGAGGCTGGAAGAGCCAGTGGGGCTGGGGCTTGAGGAGCCGCGGGGACGCAAGGAGCGGAGGCCCAGTCTGCGCGCGGGGGCAGAGGCCGGAAGTTAGGGACAGCCGCTCCTCGGCCTCCTGCCCCCGAGGAGCGAGGAGCGCTGCTGCCCTGGGCCTCTTCTAACGGCTGGCTCCCTCGTACCCCGGGCCAGCCCCCTCAGCGCCCAAGTCCGGGACAGAGACGCAGTTGACTCTGAAAAGAATCTTCTAGAAGCTCGGGTCACGGAGCACGCCCCTTTCGGCGGCCGCGGGGATCCAGGCAGCCGCAGGATGAGGAGCCCGGCGGCTGGGTGAGCCGCTCGCAGCCCTGCGGCCTACGGTGGGGGAGAAAAGCACTTGCACTCCTTTTGCCCACGACGCCCCAGGGCACCGGAGAGCCAGAGATCCGGGCCTAGGCGTCGCGGCGAGGCCCCGACAGCAGCTCTCTGGGCCGGGAGGGCCTCCGGGGGCGCGCAGGCAGGGCGCCCTTCCGTCCTTTGGTGTGGGGCCCGCCCCTGGTGCTACGGCCCGGCGGGCGCCCCAGCTTTGTGCCCCCGCTGCGGGAGGGGGCGGCCCGGGGGGTGCGGGGGTGCCGGGGTGGGGATCGCACAGGCCAGCCGGGCTCACAGGCACAGAGAGCGGCGGACCCTGGATTCACGTCAGGAGCAGGTGGCCGTGAGATCCCCGGCTCCGGCCCCCACCTCGCGAGGCCCCTGCAGGAAACCTGGCACCGGTTTCCCCGCGCCAGCTGCGCCGCTGGCACCAGGTCCGCACCCAGGGGAGCCCGGGGACCTGCTGCGTGACTCACGCCTGCTTGCTAATCACTCCCCTCTCCTCCGCCTCGCGTCTCACACAGCCCGCCTCCCCCTGGAGAAATGCGTGCCCATCTGACGCCTCGCCCGCCCGCGCCCCGGGACACAGTCACCTGCCGGGACACTTGCGGCTGCCCCTGCTCCACGCAGCTCCCACACGGCCCTCCCCAGCCAGCCGCCTCCTGCTCCAGCTTCCGCCTGGGACGAAGCGCGGCGGACCCCTACCCACTCCAGCAAGGTCCCTATGAGGCCCCGCACTTGGTGACTAGGCTGTGTGCCCAGCTGTCTGTCCTTCGTAGCTTCTCCGGCCACCTGCACACGGAAGGGCACAGACCCCCAGGCCGGAGGCATCTTTGGAGAGGAAGTATCAGAGCGCATTGGCTAAGCTGTTCGATCCACCATTCTGCTGTGACCTGTGGCACATCCCCTAAAAAGGGGCCAAGAACAGACTGGCCCCTGGGTTTGTCTCTGCCTCCCGGTGCAGGCTGGAAGAACGTAGCCCAAGTAGATGGTAGGGGGTCCAGGGAGTGTCTTGTGCCTGCGGCCTGGCATCACAGAGCCAGTCTGCTGGGGACAAAGGACTCTATCCTGCTGCCCAGCAGTCTGAGACCCCAGGCCTCTAGAGTGGGCTCTGACACCAGCACCAAGTGGGACCCCGGGCAGTGACAGGCCCTCTTCGGGCTTCCCGGTCTTCCGTAAAATTAGTCCAGCTGCTTGATCCCCAAGACCACTTCTAAGTTTTCGAAGCCACCACAAGGAAAAAAAAATCTCACCTTAAAGAAGCAGCCCCAAAGCAAACACGGGTGCACGTGGCGTTTCACAAAGTAAAGAGCCCCCTCCTCCTGGGCGGCTGAATACAGAGTTGGCTTCCCAGGCCTGCCCCCCCGGGGCCCTACACTCAGAAGGGCCTTGCGACTAGCTTGATGCTCTGCTGTGGCTGTCCTGAAATTCTTGGTAATTTTTAACAAGGGACCCCCACCATGTTCTCATGTCCCTGGGTCCCCCAAGTTACGTGGCTGGCGCGCACCAGAAGTACTCGGAATGTTGGTCAAGGAGAAGCATTTGTGGTAGTCCCCGCCCTGCTTTGCTCTCCACAGAGCTTGGCATCTGGGATTCAGAGATGGGAACCATGGCCTTATTTTCGTGCCTGGGGACCAGGGTGAGGCTGAGCCAGTTAGGAAGCACTTGGTGAGAGTTAAATTGTTCAAGGGGACGATGAGTCCTATACCAGTTACTGTCCTTGGAGACAGACACAGGCACGGTTCCGGGGGTTTGTGTGGATATCGCCGGCAGGGACAGACGGCTGTGGTTGTCCGGTGTCCACTGGCATTATTAGCTGGCCACGGCCGGGGTCCTGGCGAACACAAACTACTTTGCCCAGATTCCTGTGTAGCTTGATGCATCCATGAAATGAAGTAGCCAACCAAAGGAAGAGTTTGCCACCTTCCAGGAGCCTTTCGTAAGAAATCGTTGGTGTGTCCTTTCTTCTAAGTTTTATATACATATTTTAAAGATTTTATTTATCTGACAGAGAGAGAGAGAGCGCACAAGCAGGGGGAGGGGCTGAGGGAGAGGGAGAAGCAGGCTCCCCGCTGACCGAGGAGCCTGATGCAGGGATGGTGACCTGAGCCCGAGGCAGACGCTTAACCAACTGAGCCACCCGCCCCCCTCCCCAAGCTGTAGCTTTGATCTGTAATGTAACACAGCAGAGTTTTAAATCTTTAGACGAAGATCTAGAGTCAGAAAAAAAGATGTGCTATTGTTTGTTATTTCACAATAGAAATTGACGTGAGGGAGTTGGTACAGAGTCGCCCGCCGTGTTCAGTTCCTCGGCTATGGGAAGATGACACCAGCGTCCCGTCTCTAAAGGGGGTGCTGGTGGGGGTAAGCATGTGCAGTGAAGAGCTGAGCGGGGGAAGGGAGATGGTGAGGGACAGGGCTGCCATTTTCGGGGGCCGGGCAAGGGCCCCGGGAGGTGGTGTTTGAGCAGAGATCGCACAGAAGATGGGAAGCCGCTGTTACAGAAAGAGCATTCTAGGAAGAGGGGTAGGTTCAAGCTGTTTTGCCAAAAATGAGGATCCCTTCCACCAGCTTCAGGCCCCTGCTTCCAGTGATCTGTTGTCATCTCCGTCTGGAGGCCCCAGCAGCTCACGTTCAACGTGTCTGCAATTTCTCTTCAGCTGCAAACCGGTTCTTCCTCCTATTTGTTATCAGCGCCCCCGGCTTCCCGATCACCTCCACCGAGATCTCGGAGCTGGGTCTGCGTGCGCCCGGTTACCAGTCGTGACCACTTTGCTCCCACTAATGCTCTCCGATCTCTTCCGCCACACCTGGAGTCCAGGCCCCGCGTGACAGCCCAGCCTCCCCGAGGGCCTCCCTGCCGGCGACGGCTCCAGCTTGTCATCCTCGGCGCCGCGGCTAGAGGCCGTTTCTGTAAGCACACCTGTGACGTCATTCTCTGCTCAGAAAGTTCCCGAGTCTCCGCTACAAAGTCTGCAGTCCTTAGCCCTGGAGCTGGGGTGCACCTCTCCCGAGCCCCATCTTCCCCCGCTCCTCTAAACACTTCTGGGTTTGGACTCCTTGCACTTTTCCAAAGACAGTTCGACGTCTCCTGTCTTCTGTCTTCGTGGCTCGATTCCTGCGGCTTTCCTCCTCCTCCTGAAATTCAATTGCCACCTCTGGCACCTCACCTTCTCACTCAGCGGAGACTTCCCTTCCCTTGGCCTGTAAAATTCTAAAAATTCTATTTGCACCACTTCTCCCCCCACCCCTGGCCCCCGCCTGGAGTTTTTCAATTGTAAAAGCACCAGAACATTGAAAGGGAATTGAAAATGGAAAAACGATCGTCCACATTCCTACTTCAACAAGTGAGTTCACTTGTTGGATATTCTGTCCTAGTTGGCGATCTGCGTGCATATTTTTACATAATTGTAATCGCAGTAGACATACAACTTTAATTTGTTTTCCCTTCTACCCAACATTTCCATCTTTTTACATAAGTCTTTTTTAAAGTTGTAGGAATTTTTAAAAGAGGTCAAAACTAAGTCTATGGGTCTCTCGTTCAAGGATGTATCTCAGGGAGTTGAGATACAATTATTTATTAAACCGTTCCATCATTAAACCTTTGGGTGGGTTTTGTTTTTAGCTATTGCAGACTGGAAACTTTGTGAGGGGGGAAAGGGGATGCTGAGTCTTCTCTGCATTCCTAGCACCTAGCAGATTACTTCAAATAATATTTACTGGGTGGATGGACAAACCAACAAACGAATGCACACGATGAATATCTTTAGGCAGAACTTATTTTTTCCTGGTGAATACTTTCCTGGCATAGATCTTCCTGGGCCCGAGGAGCCAGAGTACTCACATCATGAGGGGCGGGCGCTGCACACTGGGGCAGATTTATTTTTCAAAAATGGCCACATCAATGTATGACCCATCCTACATGATGTGATGTAGGACATCTTGCCACTGAGAGGCAGGGTCTAGGGTCCCTTTGAGAATAGTTCTCCGTAGCTGCCTTGTTCAACAGGATGCAGTGGAAGAAATGCAGAAGTCTCAAGTCTAGGTTCTAAAAGGTTCTCATAAGCTTCTGTCCCTATCTCCTCCTCCTTCCCAAGCAAGACACTTGCTTTGGAATTCAGCCACCATGTTTTTTTGTTTGTTTCTTTAAGATTTGTCTGAGAGAGAGAGAGAGGACACAGGAGGAGCGGCAGGCAGAGGGAGAGGGAGAAGCAGGCTCCCTGCTGAGCAGAGCTGGACATGGGGCTTGATCCCAGGACCCTAGGATCATGACCTGAGCTGAAGGCAGACGCTTACGGACTAAGCCATCCAGGCGGCCCTCAGCCACCATGTTAGGAGGCGGCCCGGGCCACATGTGGAAGCCCTGTGTGACATGCTGCTCACACTCCCAGCTAGGCCCCAGTCAATAGCCAGCCTCAACCGCTACACATGTGAATGAACGAGCCTTAAGATGACTCAGTCTTGGGGCGCCTGGGTGGCTCGGTCTTTAAGCATCTGCCTTCAGCTCAGGTCATGATCCCAGGGTCCTGGGATTGAGCCCCGAATTGGGCTCCCTGTTCAGCAGGGAGCCTGCTTCTCCCTCTCCAGCTCCCGCGTCCTTGTGTTCCCTCTCTATCTCTGTCATAAATAAACAAAATCTTACAAAAAAAAAAAAAAAAAGATGATTCAGTCTTCCAGTCCCCCATGGAGAGAGACACTAAGTGACTATCTTTGTTGGGATCCTTTGTTATGCAGCAGGAGGGCCTGAGATGCACACACAGCCCCACGCTGCATTTGGAAAGGGTTGTACCAATTCGTAGTGGCGCCCCAGTGCCACCCGCAGTGGAGGAGTGTGGCAGAGTCGGGTGTGGCCGGGAGGCACAGACCCTCGCTGTGAATAGGCTGCGGCTAGCTTGTTTTCCTCATCAGGGAAAGCGCATCCCCTAGTCCGACTGGACACATTCTTGGCGAGAACTCCACAGTGTGTCAGGCAACAGGATGATGGCACCGTGTGACTGATCGGTCCCCAGCCCTCGGACCTTGCGTCTACCCCAGTACAGCCCAGCCGTGGCTGTAACATGCCACCAGTTTCGCATCCAACTAAGAAACTCCTGACCTCTGTGCATCTAGACGCACCCCGCCCCCCGGCTGCACACATACATATTGAATCAATTTCCACAGGGCCCAACGAACAGCAACGCATGGAAATGTAGGGTGGGTCCTACAAGTGTACACGTGCCAACTCCTTACTGCTTTTCTTCTCTGCCACCTTCTACCTAACTAGCCAGAGAGCTCTCTACGGTCTTCAGCATGGAAAGCACATTGAAAATTCCAGTCCAAAACAAGGAAAAGATTGCTTTTCAAGTAAATTCTGTCTACTTAATCCAGTTGTTAATCCAAAAGTCTTTCCTGAGCGTCTCACATGCACCTGCCCGCAAGGACCTCGAGGAAGCCACCGTCTAACCGAGGCGCCATCATTTGCGGGAGCTCCGGCTGTCCCTGGCATTTGCTCCAGCACTGCCCCACGGTCGTACCCACCAGGGCAGGAGGGCAAGCCAGCGAGAGCCGTAGATCCCTCACCAATAGGAACTACGGGGGGGGCGGGGGTGAGGGGAGGGTATGAGGGTTTTTTTTAAATATTATTTATTTATTTATTTGACACAGAGAGAGAGCGATCACAAGTAGGCAGAGAGGTAGGCAGAGAGAGAAAGAGAAGCAGGCTCCCTGCTGAGCAGAGAGCCCAATGCGGGGCTCGATACCAGGACCCTGAGATCATGACCTGAGTCGAAGGCAGAAGCTTCAACCCACTGAGCCACCCAGGCGCCCCAGGGTATGAATTTTGAGGTAGGGAATGGTAGTATATAGTAGTTTCAATGAAAAATACTTTCTCTGGCTACGTAGAAAATATGTAGTGTCTCACTTTAAGAGAATCCATAATTCTAGGATGTAGACTTTATCTTCAAGGTCTATCCAAGGCACTTGATCTAAGTGCAGTCTAACCACAACTTTAAGGTAGTTAGCCCCAGGAATTTTCAAGATGGCTTAAGAAAAGTCTCTAAAGAAACTCATGTAGAACATTTACGTGGAAGCAGAGCACTGTACTGAATTTACCTTTAGGAGCAGTTAACTAACTTGAGATGGAAGCCACGTAACAGCTTTTCCAACTCCCAAGTTTGGGGGCTGACGGCTTTAGTTCCGACTTCCTTCTGCCAAGTCTCACGTTCTCGAGTTAGCTGGGCGACGGCTGTGCCCCTCAGGCTGGCCAGGGATGATACCCTCCTCATTAGGAGCACAAGGGGCCTTTCTGTGGAGCTGGAGCTCGGTAAGCCAACGCCTGTAGTCTGGGCCAAAACTATCATGGAGCTGCCTGATCCCCGTCTACACACCATGTGTACACACCGTGTGTTTGAGGGAGAATCGTGCCTGGCCGCTGCTCCTGAAAAAACAAGTTTTGCCCCCAACAGAGCCGATCACCACCTTCTGGCTTTCCTCCTGTGGGACGCAGGTCATGAAAGCAGTTTGATTCAGGGTTGTTATTTTTTCCTTCTAGTTTAGAAGCGGGAAAGGAGGGAGTGTTTTCTCGGTAGACCAGAAAGCCTGGGTTTTGAAGGCACAAGGGCAGCACTGTCTGTGCTGGGCAGTGGCCAAATCCGGGGAAGAGGAAGGGAAGTGGGAGCAGGAGGGAGATCTAGCTGGGCGAGGGTGTGTCAAGACCATGCAGATCTGATAGTTGCCTAACAAGGCCAAAGGGGCCATTTCCTACCTTTACGCTAATGTACTATTTTGAGACTTAAAAGGTTTAAGGAGAGCAAGCACACATGCACGCACGTGAACACAAGCGGGAGGGGGAGAGGGAGAGAGAGAATCTCAGGTGGACTCCAGGCTGAGTGGGGGGGCTCAGTCTCCCCACTCCGAGATCACGACCTGGGCCGAAACCAGGAGCGGGATACCCAACCGAAGTGCCCCCAGGTGCCCATTGACTTTTTGAAGTCATACTTTTTCCTTACCCAAAACCACTGTCATCATTACTTTCAACTTAGCTTCTCCGTAATCTCTGAATCCGAATCCGAACCCACGGAAAAGGGAATTGCCCTGCCCCAGTCAGGGACAGAACGCAGTCCTCCCCAGCCTCAGCCCACTTGGGCTAGTGGCTCCTCCCGCCAGAGTGACTTTGGAACATTCACTTTGCTTTGGGGGCATGAAAGGATCTAACTTTTGGTGGAAATGCTAGCAGCCACAGCTGTACCTGGGACTGTCTGGGTGGGGGTGGCTCTGCTGGGAACCACGCCGGGGCGCGCAGGTCCCCGAGGGCACGCCCGCCTGCTCCCCATTCCCGTTCTGCTGTACCGGAGTCTTCCTCCTGACCCTGAGAACCAACGACCCGCTCCGCGGGTCAGGACAGCTCGGTCAGTGCGAGAACGGAATGCCTGATGGTCTCCCAGGGATCAAAGTAGAGCTGTGGCTCCAAACTAATACCTAACAATCCTCTGACTCCGCGGAAAGCCACCGGCACACCTAGGGAGATGTGGCCATGTCACCAGGGCCCGGGGAAGCACGGGCTGGAAGTGCAAACCCCTGTCATTACAAGGGGGCAGACGAGGCCTCCACAGGTCCTTCTCCAAAGCTTTCTGGCCTGAGAGCCCAGCCCTCTGCCGCTCATCCTCAAGCACCTTTGCCCACTACCCGCTGCGCAGTCTGGGGCAACTGAGGTTGAAGCCACCCCACCCCTCGATGGGTGGGTGGCCCCCGTGGCATCTGGAACAACGCACTAAGTGCAGCGGCCTCACCCCAGCTCACAAAGGCCACCCCTGGGGACAGGGAACGGGCCGGGTCCTCACACTCCCTGCTCAAGCAGGCCCCTTGCTGCAGGACAGTCAGGGGCTCCTTCCTCCTCCCCAGCTTTCAGCTCGGGAGGAAAGCCAGTGCGCTCGGCCGTTTGAAGGGCGTTAAGAGGAGAATGCGAGCCTTTCCCAAAAGGTGGCTTCAGCCATCGCCAAGTCCCCTTGAGCAGCAGGGCAGCCTGGGCTAGTACAAAACCCTGTTCTTTTCGAAGGATGAGAAAAGATATGAGGATGCACTGTTAGGACGAAAAGTCACTTCTGGATCTATTCACAGGGCTGCTGAGTGCCAGAGAAGGGGCACAGATCCAATCACCCTGGGGGAGAAATGACTGCCAGCTGGAGTGGTCAGGACTAGCTCCAAAAAATCGCAAGTTTAATCAGTGAGGGCTCCAGGCAGGGGCAGCCTGCGGCGGGGGAGAGGCCCCCCTCAGGGAGCGAGCGGCCGAGCAGGAGGTGGTGCTCGGAGGGCCGGGCAGGGCCAGCCTGCTCGGGCTCCCGCCAAGACCCGCGAGGGTAAGGCTGGCTTGGGGCCAGATTGTGGGGGGCTTTAAATGTCGGGCTAAGGAACTGATCAGGGGACTGAAATGATCAAACAGGTGTTTTAGGAAGATGAATTTGAAGAGAATGTGCAGGATGAATTGGAAAGTCTGGAAGCGTGGCAACAATTAGGAAGCTGTGAGATTAATTAGGCCGTTGTAGTGGTCCTGTGTGAGTTGCAAGGGTGAAAATGAGCCCACTGGCAGCAGAAACGGAAGGGGACAGCTGCAAGAGACATTGTTAAGAAAGAATGGATGAGGTTTGCTGCCTGATTGGATTGGGGACCCGGGGAGCTCCAGGAATCAAGGATGACACCAGAGTTCGGAGCGTGGGCAACCGGCAGTACGATGAACAGAAAAAGGGAGGTTCGAAGAGCGAGCTGGTTTCAGCAGATGTGAATTCCATTCCAGCCACAGAGAGTCTGCAGGACATCCAAGTGGACACGTGTGACCGGTCCAAGGAGAACACCACCGGAGCTCAGGAGAGATGTGAGGGCTGCTGCTGAATTTGGGACTCGCATGCAGAGAGGCGACACATGAAATGGTGGAAAAGCAGAGACGGTGAAACAGAGGCACAAAATTGACCTTTGAGGAACGTCCACATTTAAAGGATTTCTATTCCGAAGCTGAGTTGAGAGGTGTCCGCATATGCCGCTCGTCTTCACCACTGAAACGTCAGTGCAAAGCCTTCCATACGGCAGTTTGCGAAAGCAGAGCAACACAGCCTGGCTAGGCCTCAGTGGGAACTAAGCGATGGACTCCTAGGTATGCTCCTCAAACTAATCTGCCTGAAGAAAAGGCTGACATTCATAGAGGAAAAAAAGGATAAATGATACAGCAAACATAATCTAAAAGACTGGTGGATTCAATCCCACAAGTATGAGTCAAGCAATGAAAAAAAACTTGTGAAAAATTATCCTATAAATAACATTTAATTAGAGAAAAGTAGATATTTACTCACTTTAACGCAAAGACCAAAGAAAATTTACCGTATTTGCAGTGTACTGTCTTCCTGAAGTGTGAATTCCAACTAATTCATCAAAGTATTTTTAATAAAGGCTACATTAAAATATAAGCTTGACCCAACACGTGTGAAGACTGGTCAGTACAGGAAAGCTAACTAGACTGTAGTAACCCACACTAGACTCACAGGACGCAAGCAAAACAGGTCTTCTTTTTTCGTGTGGATCCCTCCTCTGCTCACATGTAGATTTCCCATATACGGTATTTTCTTGACAGTCACATACAAAATATTATAGCTTTGAATTTTTGGACTAAAAGCTGCCTTAAGTCCCATAAAGAAAAAAAAAACGTTTTGTCTTATGTGTTATTAAATTTTTTCTTATTCTCTTTAACAAAGAATATGCAACTGAATAGTTTAACAGCACAGTAAGTGTTCTTCCGTGACACCTTCAATAACTGGAAATAGTACTTAGATTTTGATATGTTCTTATATTTAACATGTTTAGTTAATATTTTCTTCTAAAACATCATAGCAAACATATTTAACATACATCAAAAGCAGTTAAAAGAAACTTCCTTTCCTTTGGACATAAGACCTTTATCAACCAGGAACAATTTTTTAAAAAACAGCATTTACAAATTATTAAAAATGGGCTACATATACATGCTCAACAGGCAGTTACTCAGGAGATACTGGTTTTAGTTGTTTTCAGGTTTACATAATGTGACAGAAACAGTTTCTAATAATATGTCAAACCAGAAAACAAATGCAACTGCTAGCTAGCTTTAGAGATACTATATACACAGATATATAAAACAGTCAAGCAAAACTTACAAACTTAGTCCTTTCTTACTCTCCAGAAATTCTGAACATATCTAAAAATTTTAAACAGATATTGTATGATCTTAGAGAACTCTTAAAATAATACAATATTATGGAAGAGTCAGATTGAGTTAGGCTATTTCTTGATGTCTCCAGCCTTTTAACCTAAGACCCAAATAGTTTAACTCTATCAGTTAACATTTAATCCAAGAGTTGACTTTTTAAAATGCTGATACTGTTAAACCTCTTCCAATAATACTTAAAAAATACATGTAGACTAATACATTACTAAAAAGTTTATCTCATTTCTTTAAATATGGGCCATGGGCTGACTTGTAGAACAGTGTATAGAGATAAAAAAGCTGAATTAGAAATGTCCTTGTTTCTTTTCAAGTATTTACACCAAATAATGCAAATGAAAAAACAATTTTTGCAGGGAAAAATTAGGGGGATGATTCTCATTTGTAGGTTACAATGAAAAAGGACTCAAATTTCTTAAAGAAGGGGAAATTGCACTGTTCTGGGTCAACGAATATCTGAAGGGTTGCAGTTTTATAGGCAACTGAAAAATCTGAACAGTAATAAAAAAAGTAAAAGTAATGTCTTTCGATGTAGAAGATTTAGGATATGCATTTACAAGGAAGTTTCATAATAGCTAATTTTTTGTTAAATCTAAAGCGTCTGTAACACACACATATGTATCTTATTTCAAAAGAGGAAGTGACTCAGAGATGCTTAGATTCAACTTCTGGTTCAATCAAATAAAAGTCCAAATGTTTGGAATTAAATGATCCACTACTCGCCAAAAATCCATAAAATATTCACACCGGATAGACCAAGATTAACTCTCCTAAAAAAAAAAAAAAAATGAAAGAAAGGTTTTAGTGGAACTGATTGCAAAGCATTTAAGGTCTTTTTTCAAATAATGAAAACAAGAGTCTCGACAAGGAACACATATTTAATCAATGACATTTAATGCTATTCTGTAATGAGTTATATGTTACATATGGCTTATCAGGTGAACCCTAGTAATAGTGATTGTTTTCTTAACTGTGCTTAAAACCCACATTTAGAACAAATGGATTTATGGGGTGTGGAAAATTAATGTTTTGGTTGATCTCAATCACTATTGTATCAGAGTTAACCGAATAATTTTAGCAAGTAAGATTAAAGTATCAATTAACATTTTAAAATAGAGGATAGAGGGATGCTAGGCCTCTTAGAGAATATTACCTATTTACCTAATTCAACTTGAACTAGGGATTTACTAATTATTATAGATGCTTTAGTGAATCTGTATATGAGGATTACTGCTGTATATATAACAACAACAAAAAAATCTACTTCTACTCCACAGAGTACTACACTATACTTAAAATACAAAGGGAAGAGAGAGAGGGCTATAACCTAAATCACTTGTCTAACAAGGTAAGAAATCAACCTCCAATGTCTCAAACTTAAGAATCAAGAGAGCTCTGTACCTCAATTATGTGGAACCATGACAGTAGTATTAGAAAAGGCTAAATGAGTTTCAAGTGGTTGCCTTTAGCAGGCTTGGGGAACACAGGGAACTGCTCCTTTCTGTCATGAACTTATAGCACACTACAGAACTTTAAAAATTATGAGTAGTTGTTAATTTTGGTAAAAAAATTAGAAAAAAAAAATATATATATTACAAAAATGCCCTTCAAAAAAGGTAATTTCTTTATTAACTGGTTTTTCCCATTTCTTCACAACTGCAAATGATAGGGGTGCCTGGCTGGCTCAGTCGGTGGAACATGTGACCCTTGATCTCAGGGTTCTGGGTTTTGAGTCCCATGTTGGGTGTAGAGATTGCTTTAAAAAATAAAATCTTATGGGCGCCTGGGTGGCTCAGTGGGTTAAAGCCTCTGCCTTCGGCTCAGGTCGTGATCTCAGGGTCCTGGGATCGATCAGGGTCCTCCTCTCTCTGCCTGCTTCTGCCTACCTGTGATCTCTCTCTCTGTCAAATAAATAAATAAAATCTTTAAAAAAAATTAATAAAATCTTAAAAAAAAACCCTAAAGCCTGCAAATGATAAATCTCAATTTGATAGAAAGAAATGCTGTTTTAATTCTGGCTAGCTTGTATATAAGGCTAAACATCTTTTCATGTTTATTAGCCATTTACACAACTTTCTATGAAAGTATTTCACTTTCTGTGAAAGTATTTCAGTCTATGACCATTTGTTTTTCTTTTCTAAGGAATTTATTTTATTATTATTTAAAAAATATTTTATTTATTCATTTAAGACAGCGAGTGAGTGCGCACACAAGTAAGGGGACTGGCAGAGGGAGAGGGAGAAGCAGGCTCCCCATTGAGCAGAGAGCCCAATGCAGGGCTCAATCCAGAGATCATGACCTGAGCTGAAGACAGACACTCAACCAACCGCCTGAGCCACCCAGGAGCCCCTCTAATGAATTTATATATGCTCTTTACATAAGATGGATATTAAGTTGGATTTGCTATATGTGTTCCAACCATAATATTTTGTCTCAGTTTGACATTTAGCTTTAAGATTTATTTATGGTTTATTTGCTGAACAGAACACTTAAATTACTGTGCAGTCAATTCTGTCTAGATTTTTTTTCCTTTTTGGAAGTAAAACATTCATCTCATTCCAGTAACTGCACAAATATCTGGCATTGAATTGATAATGTATTTGGATCAATCTGCTCTTTTATGGGCATAATTCCAAATGGACTATATTTGAGCTACTTGCTTACTTCCTTTAAGTTATAGGATAGTCGTTCTTAACCATTTGATTGCTTTAGAATGTATTAAAAAGACCAATCATATTTAAAAAGTTAATTTCAAAGCTTCTTTTCCCTTAAGAAAAAAATCTCAAATAAATAAAACATGTATTCGTTTTAGTCTAAAATGCTTCTTACCCATTTGTAAGTTACTCATTAAGAGAATATAAGCACTTCAAAATTTTTATCAGTTCTTTTTGGCCTCTGAGTAAGTTTTTTACCCAGTGGGGTAATAACTTTATCTTTATTTTTTTAAGAATTTATTGATTTATTTGAGAGAGAGGGAGAAAGAGAGCAGGGGGAGAGGCAGAATCTTCAAGCAGATTCCTCGCTGAGCATTCAGCCCAATGTGAAGTGGAGCTCGATCCTACATCTATGAGATCATGAACTGAGCAGAAACCAAGAGTTGGGATGCTTAACAACTGAACCACGCAGGTGCCCTCCTTAATAAGTACTTTAAGTGTATTTTAAGTAAGCTCTATTCCCAACATGGGGTTTGAATGCATGACTCTGAGATCAAGAGCCACACACTTGGGACGCCTGGGTAGCTCAGTCAGTTAAGCACCTGCCTTTGGCTCAGGTCATGATCCCAAGGCCTGGAATTGGGTCCTGCATCAGGTTCCTTGCTCAGCAGGGAGCTTGCTTCTCCCTCTGCCTGCTGTTTCCCCTGCTTGTGCTCTCCCTCTAACAAGTAAATAAATAAAATCTTAAAAAAAAAAAAAAAAAGAGGGGCGCCTGGGTGGCTCAGTGGGTTAAGCCTCTGCCTTCAGCTCAGGTCATGATCTCAGGGTCCTGGGATTGAGCCCTGCATCGGGCTCTCTGCAAAGCGGGGAGCCTGCTTCCCCCCCTCTCTCTGCCTGCCTCTCTGCCTACTTGTGATCTCTCTCAAATAAATAAATCTTAAAAAAAAAAAAAAAAAAAAAAAGAGTTGCACGTTCTACCAACTGAGCCAGCTTGGAGCCCCCATAATTTTAAATTTTCTAACAGACACCTTAAAAATTTTATAAAAAGTAAAAAGAAAGAGGTGAAATTAATTTTAGTAATAGATTTCATTTAACCCAATATATCCAATGTATTAATTCATCATATAGTCAATGTACAAAATTTTTATTTTTTTAATTTTTTAAAAGATTATTTATTTGACACAGAGAGAGAGAGAGATCACAAGTAGGCAGAGGCAGGCAGAGAGAGAGAGGAGGAAGCAGGCTCCCTGCTGAGCAGAAACCCTGATGCAGGGTTCAATCCCAGGACCCTGAGATCATGACCTCAGCCAAAGGCAGAGGCTTTAACCCACTGAGCTACTCGGGTGCCCCCAATGTACAAAGCATTAAAGAGATCTTTTACTTTTTCTTTTGGGGTCTTCAAATTCTAGTCTCTATTTATTTTACACTTACAACACATCTCAATTCAAATCAGTCATGTTTCAAATGCTCAGTGCCACATGTGGCTGTGGCTACTCTATGAGACAATGCAGTTCTAGAACATGTATAAAACAGGACGCCTAAATAAAAGTGAAAAGAGGCGTGCATATCATAACTGGAGTGGACCTTAGATGTTTTCCACTCCTCCACTTTCCCTTCACATTACCTTAACCTAAGGTTTCTAGACTCTTGGACCTTGCTAATATTATCATATTTCCCTAGCTTTACCTGCAGTCCTGTTCCTTCAAAATATTATTTGATACACTAAAATTCTGGATCACCAAAAGGACCATACAACAATTCTGAATTTAATAGCATGTGAGCTTCATACATATTTACAAGCATGTGAGCTTCATACATATTTACAATAACAAAGTAAACAATTTCAACTGATCATTTTCCCATCCCAGTTAACAATAATATGGAATGGGTGCTGACTCAGCCTCTCTGGAAATATAAAACATTTTGCAGAAGGCTTTGTGTCTGATATGGGATGGCTTTGTTTTGTTTTTAAATTTTAAAATGGCAGGAGCCTGATACAGATCTCAGAGTTACTCCTCTGGGGGACACAACTGTAAAGCCAATGACGTAGTCCCAACAGCCTTTTCACCAAAAGGGAAATGGAGGTTGGTGAGGAATGAAGGGACTTGCCCAAGAGAGCAGAACTGGTCAGTCATAGGGCCGGGCTTACAACAGAAGCCCGATCTCTTGTTCAGTCCACAATCCTTTCAGTATACGACGCTGCCTTCTGCAGAATCTTAACATAGGAAGAAAAACAGTAAATAAATTAACTACTTGTGTTTTAAAAGCACTGATACTTACCCAAGCATTCCTGACTCTTTGGTCTTTATGACGTAGAGGAACATTAACAACGTATGAAACATATTATTTCGGCCCTGCAACAAAAAGACGGCAAGATTTAAACCAAGCCAAACAAAGAATTATGCAAACCAAACAAAAAGATAAATGCAGATCCTATCAATTCACATTTTACTAACTCAGAATTCTGTGCAAATCACACTTTATAATTTGCATAGATTTGGACAGAAACTTCAGTGGTCCAAAATATTAACACTTACAAAGTTGAAATGCTAAACTTAAAAAAAAGGAAATTAATATTCTCTTCTAGGAATTTGATGGAGAACACAATTTATGATTATAGTCAATGTAAAAGTTCTTAGTAAAGATAAACTGGTAACAACAGCAAGTACAAAGGTCACTAGCAGAATTGATGTTTGCAGTCAAGAGTGAAATGCCTGAATAGAAATGTAAACTGGTACAATAATCTTTTGTATAAAGAAGTTTGAAAATGTATCTTAAAAGCCTTGAAAATATTCTGTAACCTAGAATTCCACTTTTGGACTTTAAGCTAACAAAATTACCCAAGATGCAGATAACTACATCCATAAAGATGAATACTCAGCAGTGTTTATGATAACGAAGAATCAGAACATCCAAAATGTCCAACGGTAGGGGAATGATTGAATAATTACATTATAATCTTACGATAAACTTTTTTGTACAGCCATTAAAAAGTGTTTCTATGGAAGCTTTTTAATGGGATGGAAAATTATTGTTTTTTTTAAGGTAATTAAATTAAGAAGTTAATTTTTTAAAAGGAAATAAAATTACATAAATACAGTTTCAAGCCACCAACTAGCACAGAGACCAAAATGAAATTTACCAAAGGCAATACACCAAAAATGTTAATAATAGCTGCCTTCAAGTAATGGAATAATGAGTGATCTTTCTTTTTTTCTTTGTATTTTCCCAAATTAAGCATATATTACTTTTATAGTTTAAAAAAAGGAATATTCAAGAAATGCATTTTCCCTAATTTAAAAATTTACCTATTCCATAAACAAGAAACTCTAATTTAAAAAATATTATCAAAGTAAGTCATCCGTGACACTCTATAATAGCAATTTCTACATTTAGAAGTACCTTTGGAAGATTGTAAACATGACGCTGGTAGATTAGCTCATAATGGGGAGGGTTGATAGCACTCTGATAAATGCAAAAAACATTCTCATTTGTCACATCTGTAAAGAAAATATGCTACATTAAAAAAAAAAAGCGAACCTCTGTATATATCTCATGTGAAAATCTCAACTCATTCTTTTAGGAAGTTTATACCTGGTTTATTTGGTGTCTGAACAAAGTGCTGAGAAGTAAATGTTTTTCCATCAGGGTACTTAGGATGTGGAGGTAATCTGGAATCGAGGTAGGTGCAAAATACATGCATGATGATCTGAAGATGAAAAAACAATTTTTCAAAATCAGCATGAAAATCTATCATGGCTTTAAGCCTTTGTTTATAATGACCCCAATTTTTAAACTCTTCCCTAAAGAGAGAACTAGCAAAAATTCTTTCAAGTGGTTACATCTACAAGGTGAAGTCTATAAAATGAAAAGCGAAGAGCAAGATATTCCCAGTTTTCTGTTAAGTGGACCATTCATACCCATAAAGTTAACACAAAAAACCAAGATAAAAATACACATACATTCTCAATTTGAGTATCAGCGTTTGAAACTTCATTTTTACACCTAATAATCATTATTAAAACAATAAAGAACATGATCTTGAAAAATTCTTAAATGCTCAAAAACATTCTACTCTTTGATTTCAACCATCTTAATTCTAGGAAACTTTTTTTTCTTAAAGAGAGCCTGAGTGTTGGAGCTGGGGGAGCAGAGGGAGGGAGAGAGAATTTTAAGCAGGCTCCACTCCCAGAATCTTATGGCTTATCTCATGACCCTGAGGAGATCATCACCTGAGCTGAAATCAGGAGTCAGAGGCTAAACCGACTGAGCCACCCATGCTTCCCTAAGAATCTTTCTTAAAGCCATAATCCCAAATAAGAAAAAATATGCATCACGATATTTCTAGCAACATTATTTAAAACAAACTAGGTAATTCTCAAGCTTTTAGCATCTATATAGAAGAACAGTTGAGTGTAGTAATGAAAAAATACTTAAACACTGCAAAAGTTAAAAAGGAATACAAAATTTTACATGTGGGATGATTACAACTATGATAAAAACATTAAAAAAATAGTGCAATATAGGGGCGCCTGGGTGGCTCAGTCGTTAAGCGTCTGCCTTCGGCTCAGGTCATGATCCCAGAGTCCTGGGATGGAGCCCCGCATCGGGCTCCTTGCTCGGCGGGAAGTCTGCTTCTCCCGCTACCATCCCCTCTGCTTGTGTTCCCTCTCTCGCTGTGTTTCTCTCTGTCAAATAAATAAAAAAATCTTTAAAAAAAAAATAGTGCAATATAAGTAAAGGGAAAAAAAGAAAAGAAAATACACCAAAATATTAACAGTGGTTAAGATGCTGGTACAATTTAAAATTTTTATTTCTACCTTAGTTTTTAAATTCTTTTTAATACTTATTTTTGTAATGGAAAAATAAAAGTACACAAGTCCAATGACATGGAAAAATGTTAAACCAAAAAAAAAAAAAATTAAAATAGGGACTTACAGCAGAATCAGTGGGCAGGTCTGTATCCCATTTGCGTCCTTTGAAGTCTCCACCTCTATTCCATCGAAATGAACTCATACAGCCTCCCTGAGAAAGTTCTGGAGCAATAAGGATGAAATTTAAAAAGCCAAGAAAAAAGAGAAAAAGAAAGAAGGCCAAAGTGCTACAATAAGGGAAGCATATCATCTTAAAAACCTGATGAAAACCCCCAAACGTAAAGAAATACAAGACATGGGGCACTTGGGTGGCTCAGTGGGTTGGGGCCTCTGCCTTTGACTCAGGTCATGATCTCAGGGTCCTGGGATCAAGCCCCACATGGGGCTCTCTGCTCAGCAGGGAGCCTGCTTCCCCCTCTCTCTCTGCCTGCCTCTGCCTACTTGTGATCTCTCTCTGTCAAATAAATAGAGTCTTTAAAAAAAAAGAAAAGATACAAAAGATTAACTTACACATTACCATGAAGAAAGGAATCAGACAAACCCAAAATGTGGGATAAAACTACCATTTGGGGGGCCCCTGGGTGGCTTAATGGGTTAAAGCCTCTGCCTTTGGCTCAGATCATGATCTCGGGGTCCTGGGATCAAACCCTGCATCGGGCTCTCTGCACAGCAGGGAGCCTACTCCCCCCCCCCCCCCCCCCCCCCCCCTGCCTACTTGTGATCTCTCTCTCTCTAATAAATAAAATCTTAAAAAAAAAAAACACCAAAAAACTACCATTTGGGGTTCAAAAGTCAGTGTCATTTAAGGAGAAAAGGTGTGCCAGAAATGTTCTAGAGAAAGTGACCAAAGAGAGAGAAAATAATGTAAGGTAATATATTACCTACACTCTATTCTGGTTAGAAAAAAATGTTATGTAACATTCTCTGGACAACTGGGAAATTTGAATATGAACTGTATATTAGATGATATTATAGAAATATTGCTAATTTTAAAGATTAAGTATATTGGAGTTATGTAGGAGAATGTTCTTATTTTTAGGAATTTGCATGCTGAAAAGTAATGATGTCTGTAATGAATTTCAAATGGTAGAGCAAAAAAAAAAAAAAGAAAGCCTGTGTGTGTGTATATATGTAGAGAGACTCAATGACAGTGAAATGTTGGTAACTGTTCAATCCAGAAGGTTTTGCTGTGCTTTTTAAGCTTTTTTGTATATTTGATACAGAATATAATAATACTTTATATGTACTTTGCATACATGTGTACACATATGTATTTTTTTGGATATATAAATATCCTATCTATGAGGCCATCTTGACAAAAATTGCAACCTGAATTTACAGGAAATATGGAGGACAGAGGATCACGTAAAATTACACCCCATGGGCATGTGGTCAGTAAATCCACACGATGGGCAACTCTATAGGACAAACAATCCAATTTTTTTCAACAAATAAGTTGCAAGGGAAAAAAAAGGGATGGAAAGGAAATCTATAGCTTAAAAGGAACTTAAGTGCCTTTTTTTTTTTTTTCCAAAATGTTATTTGACAGAGAGAGAGTGAGCACAAGCAGGGGGAGTGGCAGGCAGAGGGAAAGGGAGAAGAGCAGATGTGGGACTTGATCCCAGCACTCTGGGATCACGACCTGAGCAGAAGGGTGCTTAACCGAGTGAGCCACCCAGGTGCCCCAGAATGTAAATGCCTTATCAACCAGTCATATACCACATGATTGTATTTGAATTGCAATTCAAATAATACCAGAAAAAGTAATTACACATTTTATGAGATGGTTGGAAATTCACAAGTTATATACTTAATGATATAAAGAAACTGTTAAAAAATATTAGGTGTGATGATTGTACTGAGGTTACGTTTTTAAAAGGCCTTATCTTTGAGACACACACAGAGCTATATATAATACTGAAAGGGAGGAGGCAGATGGGGATATGGACAGGGCTCGGGATGCCCAGGGACCGATGGCTGCAGGGACCAGGGACTATGTCCCAGAGGCTTCAGCATATTGTTGTGTCTAGTTTTATGAATATCTGAATTCTCCTTATAATAAAAAATTTCCTAAAAGTCATGAAATGATTATTCCTGAACCCTAGTCCAAGCCTAGGGGAGAGAGGGGGCACCAAAACATTTTCAAATTAAAATTTATGATAAATCTGAAGAGTGAAATACTATTTCTAAAACTTGCTTTAGTGATGAGAACATTTTACAGTTTATCCAAATAAAAGTAGGGAAGCATAAAGAGAGAGTGTGGGAATATCAAGGAGGCTAAATTTCCTGATTCTCTAGTCAGTCTTCTCAGAAGATCACATTTTCCTCCAATAATCTGGACATAACAGAAATACAAAGAAGCAACATATTAAATATGAATTATAAGAACGGAAAGTACGTTCAGCATGTTGAAACTACAAACAACGTCATAGTGGTTATCTATTCTTGGTAGTTAGAGAGTAGAAAAGGAGTGAAATGTTTACTTGAGCCCATGTAGCTCATATTTAAGTTTCTCTATACAGAATAAAATTAATATATTCAAGGCTAACTCCATCATTTTGACAATTCCTTTATTTATCTGACAGAGAGAGAGAGAAAGAGAGCGAGCATACAAGCAAAGGGAGCAGCAGGCAAGGGGAGAGGGAGAAGCAGGCACCCCACTGAGCAGGGAGCCCGATGTGGGGCTTGATCCCAGGACCCTGGGATCATGACCTGAACCAAAGGCAGATGCTTAATCAACTGAGCCACCCAGGTGCCCCATTTTGACAATTCTTAAGCATATGAAATATAAAAACCAAAAGTTGTTCAAGTATAAGCCTTAATTAAGCCGTAATTAAAATATATATTTATAAAATATAAGATGCTAGGACACCTAGGTGGCTCAGTTAAGCGTCTGCCTTCAGCTCAGGTCATGATCTCAGGGTCCCGGGACTGAGTCTCTCACCCAGCTCCCTGCTCAGCGGGGAGTCTGCCTCTCCCTCTGCCTCTGCCACTCCCCCTGCTTGTTCTCTCTGACAAATAAATAAATAAATAAACTCTTTAAAAGAATATACATATACATAAGATGCTTAGTAATACTTAAAAAATTTTTTTCCTTGTTACTTTTTTTTTTTGAAAGAGAGAGAGAAAAAAATGTGTGTGAGTTGGGAGGGGAGGGGCGGCGGAGGAGGGAGAAAGAGAGTCTAAGCAGGCTCCAGATTCAGTGCAGAGCCGGATGGGGGACTTGATCCCAACAACCGGGAGATCTTGACATGAGCCGAAATCAAGTCACCACTGAGCCACCCAGGCACCCCTTCTTGTTACTTTTATTTATAAAATCTCAAAGTAGCGAAATTTTTTCCTCTTCAAATTACTAGTTACCTTTGATCCTTTCCAACAAGTATTCCTGATTCGGTGTGAGGTCCAGATACTGCACAATCGTATTCAAAGTTGGAATGAGAGGAGCTTTGACCAGAGCAGCTTGTTTCAAGCTAGTAATACTAGCCTCTGTTAAAAATAAAACACACAGGCCAGATTATTCTTCACGCGGGTCTCTAAAAGAACTTAAAATGCCCTTTCCTCAGTAGATGTTGAAGGAGTAAGTGAAAGCAATACTAATTTAACAATTTGCATTATCTACTTAGAATTTGCCATTTCTGGCACGGTGGCAGATTTACAAGCAGACACCACATGCACACACACACTCTCTAAGCAGCAGCCAAATCCATGCTGACAAATCTATAAACCGCTAATACACCGAATATTTTTGTGGGTGCGCACAGAGATACATGGGAGCTTTCAAAATCAGGTTGAGTTAAAAGTTGCCTGTTATGACACTGATAAGCAGAAACTTTTTATGACAGTGATTTCTCTTATCATGAAAGATGACTGTACAAAGAAATAATAAACATATATTTTCAGAATGTCTCACCTCTCTAGTAATACTCAATGCTGAGAAAAAGGCATTCTTCTGTGTGACATGGTTGCTAGAGCATAAACTGGTATAAGCTTTTTAAAGGGTTATGTATGTCAAAAGCCTTAATGTATTTATTCCTACTGAACTAACTCCACAAATTATCCCTAAGAAATAATTACAAATGTACACAGAGATTTAGATAAAAGGATATTTACTCATAGCATTACTAATAACAGGAAAGGGCAAAAGCCCTACATTTTAGATAATTAAAGATCACTTAAACACAACATATCACACATACAAAAAAGAAATACAATCTAGCTACAAAAACAGTACTGGAGAATATTTAACAAAATAGAAAAATTGGGGTGAAAGTAGGCAACAAAACAGTATGACCCCAATTTAATTAAAAATATGTACATATGGGGCACCTGGGTGGCTCGGTCGTTAGGCATCTGCCTTTGGTTCAGGTCATGATCCTGGGATCCTGGGATCGAGCCCCATATGGGGCTCCCCGCTCAACGGGAAGCCTGCTTTTCCCTCTCCCACTCCCTCTACTTGTGTTCCCTTTCTCACTGTTTCTCTATCAAATAAATAAATAAAAATCTTTAAAAAACAAAAATGTACATATATGTTCCATATTCCCTCAAATCCTAAATACATACTTTTAAAGTTTTAATGTTCTTAAAATATGGTGTAACATACAATTGAGAGATATATACACTAAAATATATTATATATACTAGAATATGTATTGTATATACCAATATTAAATGTAAGTATATAACTATATTAGTATAGTTACATATATAGTATATACATATACACACACAACTATATATATGTACTATGTATCATTTGCACATATGTACTATGTACTCTCCACACACACACACACACACACACACACAGTATCATAACCAAAATAATAACTGGTTGTGACTTAAAATTCATAGTGATTTATCTCTGGAAGCAGAATTTTGGGTAATATTCTTCTTTGTGTACTTCTGTCTCTACTTCCAGCCTCTCTACAACGAACATAATATATACTGCATTTGTAGTCACAAAGTAATGTAATTCTTTTTAAAAAGCACATCACACTGGTAAAATGTGGAAAACACACATTTTAATAGCTTCTCCTCTCCTCATTTTTGTAGATTTTGAAGAAAGTTCGAAGAGGACAGACACTGGTTCAAATAACATTAGCAAGATCTAGAAAGTAACCATTCTGGACTTTGGAGTCAAAGAGCTCTGGCCTCAAATCTCTGTTCTGTGACCCTGGGCAAGTTACCAAAGCTCTGGGTGTCTTAGCCCCATCCATAAATGGGACACTAACAGCTAGCTTTCAAGGTTAATATGAGGATGTGTAAATTACATATAAAACATTTGGACACTCAATAAATAGACACCTTTGGGATACACAATTCTACTCTTAGTCCAGAGGATAAAGGTTGATTAAAAGACACCCAAAATAAGTAAAAAGTATTAATGTGCAATCCAAAGCACTTAAGTATTTCAAGGAGAAATTTATTCCCTAGAAAGAGGTGGTTGACTATGATATTCCTTATTTATTTTGAAATCTAATTACTTAACACTAAATAAATTATGGTATGTGTGTGTGTATATATATATATTTTAGGCAAATTGTATGGAACCTTAACAGTTTTTTTTTTTTTTTTTTTTGCAGGTAAGAGAGTTGAAAATAAGTGATTTTAAATTAGCATTATTACATATTCTTTACGCTTTGTACAACTTTGGGATTAATATCTGATAAGGGACTTGTATCTAGACTACATAAAGAACACCACGATAATAAAAAAGACAAATGATCCAATTTAAGAATGGTAAAGGATCTGAAAAGATATTTCTCCTGAGAAGCTGTATGAATAGCCAATAAGCACATGAAAAGATGCTCAACATCAGTAGCCATCAGGAAAGTGCATATCAAAACCACAGTGAGAAACTATTTCACACCCATTAGAACAACTATGATAAAAAGGACAGGTAAGTTGGTGAAAGAAACTGAAACCATCATACACTGTTGGTGGGAATGTAAAAAAGTACAGCTGCTTTAGAAAAGAGTCTGCTGTTCCTCAAAAGGTGAAACATGGAGTTACTTATCACTCGGCCATTCTACTTCTAGAGATATTAAGACATGTCCACACAAACACCCGTACACAACTGTTCATAGCAGCATTATTCATAATAGCCAGAAAGTGAAAACAATCCAAATGTCAATCAACTGATAAATGCGTAAACAAAATGCAATAGATCAATATAATAGGATATTATTTGGCAATAAAAAGAAACAAAGTACTGATAAATGTTGTAACACGGATGAACATTGAAAACATATGAAGTAAAAGAAGCCAGTCACAAATGACAACAGATTGTATGATTCCGTTTACGTGAAATATCCAGAATGGGTCTAACTGGTAGTTGCCTTGGGCTGGGGAATGGGTGATGGGGGAAACAGGGTATGTGGGATTTCTTTTATGGGTGATGAGATACTCTAAAATTGATTGTGGCTGCACAACCCAAACCTCTGAACTGTAGATTTTAAATGTGTGAACAGTATGGTAAGTAAATTCTATTTCAATAACGTTTGTATTAGAAAAAATATATATTAGAGACATTTAGTTTTGTCTTCACTTCAAGATAACAAAGAAGTTGTTAAAATAGCCCAGTACAAAAAGAAAATTTCTACTTGGCAGATTCACTGACAGTAAATCAAATGTTGGGCTCTATTTTCACATACCTCCTATCTGAAGCTCAGGACAGCCCATTCGTCTCATCTGTGTGCTGACAGACTCGATCTCTTGTACGAGGGGCACTAATATTGTCTCATTGATCCACTAGGAAGAAACAAAGCAAAGATTTACACACATAATTCCAAAGCATTTCTCAAATAATTATTTTCATGAAATGCTAAGAATATTTTTACTGTCTTCTACTTGAATATTAACATAATAAAAGAGAATGAATGCTGAAGTCCAGAGAGTTAAACAAGCAAGCTAGTGGAGTGTTAAGTTAAATAAGTCATAACCTTAAAGCATGTAGGTCTGCTTATTGCTGAAGAGAATATAAAAATTTCACTTATATGTTGTTTTTCTTTTTTTTTTTTTTAAGATTTATTTATTCATTTGATAGAGAGATAGGAGCACAAAAGAGAGGGACAGAGGGAGGGAGGGAAAGAGAGAGAAAGAATCCCAAGCAGACTCTGTGCTGAGCACGGAGCCCATGCAGGGCTTGATCTCATAACCGTGACATCACGACCTGAGCTGAAACCAAGAATTGGACACTCCACAGACTGCACCACCAGTGCCTCGCGTTAAGTCTTTCTTAAATTTTTATGACTATTATGCTTAGCTAAAAGGAACTCATTTCACTTACTCATTCTTCCAACATGTATTCAATGCATTCCACTTGTCAGCCACTCTTGGGCTTCAGCAAAATTACCTAAGGGCTTCAGGACTATGTTCCCTATTTGTACCTGGTATCCCAGAGGAAATTTTTTTTTTTTAAGATTTTATTTATTAATCTGACAGAGAGATCATAAGCAGGCTGCCCGCCAAGCAGAGCCCGAGGCAGGGCTCCATCCCAGGACTCGGTCCCCGGACCCTGAGACCATGACCTGAGCGGAAGGCAGGGGCTTTAACCCACGGAGCCACCCAGGCGCCCCACCCAGAGGGAGTTTTTATGTTTAAAAAGCCATCCACGCTTCTGGTTCAAGAAAATACACTGCAATTTTCATCACTCCCTCTCGATACCCTATTAAAATTATAGTAAAAGAATAAAAGAGGAGCACAAGTTATTTCAACAGACTTCTAGAAGATGTAGAATGGATACGTGAGTGCTGGGATGGGGGCGACAGCAGTGGCAGCCTCTGCAGAATCTACAGGCAGCCCTGAGTGGGGAAGGGCCCGTCCGCCCCTCAGAACTTGGGACCTTCAAGTACTTCCCAGAGCAGGAAGGAGGCAGGGCTAAAACAAGGGAACTCACTCGCTCTGGATGAGTCAGCCTTCCCAACCTCCAGGCCAACGATGAGAGGGGTCTTCTCCAAAACAATCAAAGAAATTGAAATATTCTGAAGTAGCTTCTAGTATATATTACCTTCTCTCTCTAACTTCTAAGTTATCTGAGGGCAAGGACTTCATTCATTTACTCGCATTTCTGGACATATAACAGGTTCTGACAAAAAAGCTCTTTGGAAAAAAAAAAAAGAAAAAAAAAAAAAAAGAAATAAAATAGTGGTGCCTTAGTGGTTCAGTTGGTTAAGCATCTGCTTTTGGCTCAGGTCATGATCCCAGGGTCCCGGGATGGAGCCCCACATCAGGCTCCCTGCTCAGCTCTCTCTCTCCCCCCCCGCCTTGCTCATGGCTCTCTCTCAAATAAATAAATAAAATCTTTTTAAAAAAAAATGAAAAAAGTAAAATAAAATTGAGCTGCTGGGAAAGGGAAGAAGCTTTTAATACATAAATATGTTATTCCTTAATCCATTCAAAATAAACTGATTTACCAAATACAGAGAGAAAAAAAATCTGATAAAAACAGACACCGTAAGGTAAATGTTGTGTTTATCCTTACATATGTGCCATCCATATTGTATTTTTAATAATAATTAATTCTGATATTCTAATTAGTAATTAACACCTCTAAATTATATTCTAATAACACACTTTGCATATTAAGAGGCACTAGTATTATCCAAAGAGTAATGTCAGAACTTATATATATATTTTTAAAGATTTTACTTATTTATTTGACAGAGAGAGAGAGATCACAAGTAGGCAGAGAGGCAGGCAGAGAGAGAGAGAGAGAGAGGGAAGCAGGCTCCCTGCTGAGCAGAGAGCCCGATGCGGGGCTCGATCCCAGGACCCTGAGATCATGAAGGCAGAGGCTTTAACCCACTGAGCCACCCAGGCGCCCCAGAACTTACATTTCGGAACTTAGCAGTCCATGAATCCATATGATCAAGAAGTTGTCTATTCATAGTCACTCTTGCCCAAACCTATTAAAAATGTTTAAAATGAACAATCAGTGAGGAAAAATCCTGCCAGAAATTAGTCATTTTCCTACACTATCAAAAATATGTGGAAAAATATCTGAAAAACAACTTCACAAACACTGGCATTGATCTAATTAGTATGTGATAATTTTCTAACTTCCCACTTGGTTGCTACTCATACAGATATATCTTTAAAATGCCTTACGTTGGTATGTTTAAAGAACATTCTTGCTTTTATGAATAAAATAAAAATCTTGTATTTGGTATTAAACTGATGAAATGAAATACTGTTGAATATTCTAACCAAGTGTATTTTATTATTTTTTTAAAAGATTTATTTATTTGAGAGAGAGAGAGAGAGAGAGAGAGAGAGAGAGAGAGATCAGCGGGGGAGGGGCAAAAGGAGAGGGACGGACAGAGAGAAGCAGACTCCCTACCAAGTGCGGAGCCTGAGGCCAGGCTCGACCTCATGACCTGAACTGAAATCAGGGGTGGGAAACTTAACTGACTGAGCTGCCCAGGCACCCCAAATCCAAGTGTATTTTAAAACCAAGAGCCTTATATATTAAGTACAAATAGATACTTGAGATACCTTTTTATAAATGAATGCAGAAAAATGCTTTAGGCAGGATGGTAATGTCAACTATGTGTTATAAGAATAAAAACTGTACAATATAATTCAGCTTTAGGTACATTTAGATAGGAGCTTCTCCACTATTTAGTATGTGCCAGATTTGTTTCCAGCCAGTAAAAGTGAAGAGTACAGGGGTGCCTGGGTGGCACAGTGGTTTAAACATCTGCCTTTGGCTCAGGACCCCACTTTGGGCTCCCTGCTCAGTGGGGAGTCTGCCTCTCTCTCTTCCCCTCTGACTTCCCCCCTGCCTATGCTCTCTTTCTCAAATAAATAAAAACTTAAAAAAAAAAAAAAAAAAAAAGGTGAAGATTACAGAAAAAAAAATAATGTTCCAGAAGTAGAAGAGACCTTCTAACAATCTGCAGTCAAAAACTAAGCCATTTTTGTTCTCCACTTACCTCCTCTGCAGCTTGTTTAGAACTGAGATCAGCTTCATCCTTGTTAGCACAGGGGGCCTGAGACCTACAGGCAAGTTGATACTGAAACTTCTTTAAAGTTTGTGCATAATCTCCCACAGAACGATTGTAGTTCCAGAAAGTAGGACTGGTGGAAGGCGAGGTAGAGTCTGGACTCCCTACAGTGATGAATTCAAAGAGCATCAGCGTGCGCTATGATAATTCTGACATCCAGAGTTAGCTCACGAACGCTGGGTATCTAGGCACCTAGGCAAGGGCAATCAAGGAAGACAAAGTCCCAAGAAACTCTTCTCCTCCCTGACACTGTCTTTTCTTTAGAGAACATATTCTAGCCTGTGCTAAAAATTCAAAAGAATTTTCTGAGCAATATCATGTTAAGATCTCTAAGTGGTTGAAAGTGTTTATTTTTGTTGTAAAATTAAGCTTGTTTCATTCTCTAAGACTTTCAAATGATTCAGCAGGAAACAAACAAAAGACACATTTCTTCAGGAAAGAAATAGGCTAAGGAAATTCCTTGCTTGAATTTTTAGTAGCTTTCTGAATGAGACAACTACAGTCTCCTATTAATACACTACTCTTCGGGTCAGCAGCTACGCTCGCTTTTCCCTGTACTGCACTGCGTTCTCTTTATAGCCCATAGTAACTCCTGTGCTGCATTAAAAGAGATTGCTGATTACACTTCTAAATTTATACATTTGCTCTCAGGAAATGTTCATAGTTACATATGGGGACTTAATCCTCTAGAGGCTTCTATTAGAGTACTTGTCACACTTTAAGGTTATAGTTTGTCGTTTTACCTAAACAGAGTTTGAGCTACTTGAGGGCAGGAAGTTATTTTTCCCTAGCATCCCTGCAAACTGCTGCTGTGGCTGCTGTGGAGAATTCTGTAGGCTTTGAGAAACCCATCAGCTTGGATTTTACTGCCTGAGTGGGAACGGGTAATGAGGATATAGGCCCAGGACAGGTAGAGCTGGATTGAGACCCTTCTTCTACCTCTATCCCCTGTACCAGGCAGAGGACCAGGAACCTCAAGGATCATATTTTTGGTAGATAAGGAAAAAAATCTATCCCCTGGCACCAGGAGATAACATGTAAATGTGTCTGTTTTAGGTCATACAGGATTTAAAAATTACCCATTTTTGTATGGGTTTAGAATACCCATTTAGACTACCTGTGAAGTCCAGGAACCTCCTAGCCCAGAAATTACCTAAGTTAGTTCAAGGTCAGTGATACTCCTTAGGTACCTGGCAGAGGCAGACAAGGCTTCTGTCCAGCTTCCCCAGGATAGAAAAGCACGGATAAATAAAACCCTGCTGCAGATAAGCTTACCAAAAACAAACAAAATACAGAAATCACAAGAGGAAACGGGGTTTCAAGCAAAGGAATCAACAAGACAAAAATGTTAGCATTTAATCTCCAAGAACTTTAGATAACTGAACTACTAGACAGAGACTTTTA
>CM053614.1:17070280-17108693 GCA_028646535.1 Procyon lotor | reverse complement strand
CCACTTTACCATGGGAATTGGAAGGAAGGTTTCTAATCATCCCTTTTGAGAGGGGTGTCCATCCTCAAGAGTTCAACTATACAACTTCTTTTAGCTTAGGAGGTAATCCAACATGATGAAAGCATTAAATTTTTATTTATTTAGTTGTTTTTCTTTCCTTTTTTTTTTTAAAAGATTTATTTATTTATTTATTTGTCAGAGAAAGAGAGCGCGCGCGTGCGAGCATGCACAAGGAGGGGGAGCAGCAGGCAGAGGGAGAAGCAGGCTTCCCACCAAGCAAAGGAGCCCAATGCAGGACTTGATCCTAGGACCCTGGATCACGACCTGAGCGGAAGGAAGGCAGACATTTAACTGACTGAGCCATCCAGGTGTCCCAGAAAGCATTAAAATTTTATAAGGATATACAGAAGTTTCACATAAACAAGCAAAGAAAGAGGGCAGACATGATTTTAAAAGCTAAAACATAACCATAGTCTCAACCGGTTTGAAAAATCCTGCAGAAAGATCCTAGATGGTGACCCTTAGTCCATTATCTTTGCAAAAGCTTATTTTCTTTTCTTTCATCTCAGGATGCAGTATAAAGAACTTCTGACTAGGTATCAGGATGTGGGTTCTGTTCTTGACTCTTTTTTTTTTTTTTTTTGATAGAGAGAAACATAGCGCGAGAGGGAACACAGGCAGAGGGAACGGTAGCGGGAGAAGCAGGCTTCCTGTCAAGCGGGGAGCCTGATGCGGGGCTCGATCCCAAGACGCTGGGATCTGACCTGGGCCGAAGGCAGACGCTTAACGACTGAGCCACCCAGGCGCCCCTGTTCTTGACTCTTAAGTAGGCAATTTGGGCAAGTCAATTACCCACTGTTCCTCAGTTCCCTCAGTGAGAAAATGAGTTTTGACTCATTTGCTGATTTTCATTCTAAAATAAGGTGACTGGCCAAGAGAAAGGATTCATTACCTTATTATAACCACTGATGGGAGAGTAAGTCACTCCAGGGCTATAGGAACCGCTGCCCCCTGATGACAGACCTTGCAGCTGAGGGCTATATCCAGTTATACAGCTGGTGGTGAACTTGGGGCTGGTACTGGGTGAACGAGATGGGCTATAACTCAACACACTCTGACCCTGAATTGAAGGAGAAGGTGGAGAGGGAGGGATTTGGGTTGCTGCCAGATCATGTGGAGGAGTAGTCTGTACAACTAGAGGGAAGGAAAGAAAGAATAAATAATGAGTGAGTAAAAGATGTGTGCATGTGTAAATAAAATTTCTATAAAAACAGATTTAATGAACTGAATCTTTCAAGAAAAGAGAAAGAACAGAGTGACTTGGTTGTTAAGTTATATAACATATTATTACCTAAGGACACAAAGTAGTTGCTTACCATTTCCAAAGATTTCAAAGTAAGAGATTAGCTTCAATGCAATAAGAATCATTTAATTTTAATTGTAATTAAACAATGGAATAAACTTTCATGAGGCTGTTGAATATTATTTCCATTAAGTTTATACAAATAGGAATGATAATCATTGGCCTTAAGACAATTTATTATGGACTTGCTTAATATAGTTGAACCAGATGGCCTCAGAAGTCCCTTCCAGCTCAGTCTATAAAAAGGGCAAATTAAATGGAGAAAGATTTATTGCCAACCTTTCCCCCACCTTTGCAAAAGATATAAAACACTTACCAGCTGTTTTCAACCCTAAAAGTGTTTGCTGTCCAGGGCTAACCACCAGACTTGTTGGTGCCACAGTGTATTTGAAATATCTCCAAAAATCAAACAAGGCATTTAGGCTGAAGAGGGATGCAAGGGCAAGCTCTGGAAGGGAACAATATATTGTATTTTCAAAAAGGGAGGTAGAACATTTAAAGGGGGGGAATAAAACTCTTCATACTTCAGCAAGTTAACTGCAAAATTGAAAACCATCTTCTTATTCCTCATAAGAGTTACCATTTAATGAATGTCTACTTTAAACAATGGTTATTACATAAATGTTTATTATAGGGCATTTACTAGTAAACTTCAAAATATTATCGGGCACCTGGCTGGCCCAGTTGGTGGAGCATGTGACTCAGTCTCAGGGTTGTGAGTTCGAGCCCCACACTGGGTGTAGAGATTACTTAAAAACTAAAAAGTCGGGGCGCCTGGGTGGCTCAGTCGTTAAGCGTCTGCCTTCGGCCCAGGTCAGATCCCAGGGGCCTGGGATCGAGCCCCGCATCGGGCTCTCTGCTCTGCGGGAAGCCTGCTTCTCCCGCTACCATTCCCTCTGCTTGTGTTCCCTCTCTCGCTGTGTTTCTCTCTGTCAAATAAATAAAATCTTTAAAAAAAAAAAAAACTAAAAAGTCTTACCAAAAAAATCATCACTAATCCTTACAACCTTGTACAATAAATATTTTGACCTTCATTTGACTAGGGAAGTCAAGTGACTTTTGTAAGAACACACAGCCAGTTATTGAAGCCATGATTACACCTCAGGTATGCAGATTCCAAAAATCTTATTTCCTTGCCACCCCACCTCCCTATCACAGACTCCAGGTTAATGTGTGCGTTAAGATTATGGAATTCACTCTAATGGCCATAAAGACTCTTCATACCCCCAGACTACGGAAGAGCAGAGAGAGGCAGCCAGAGGAAGTGAGAAGTAAACTGAGGAAGGCATCAATGGAACAGAAAATCTGGTTGTTCTTGAAAGGAGTAATGGTAGGGAAGTAGGGAGGGCATTTCAGAGAGAACAACAAATCTCCACCACCAAATATTGTTTTTCATCACAGAACTCCAACAATTACCTGGGCTTGTACTGTTTAATTTGGTTCCTCTACTAGAATGTTCCTTCCATGAGGGCAGGGACCTTGTTCCCTTCCTGCTGTATTCCCAGTTTTTGGAACATAGTACACACTCGAATATTTATGGAATGCAGGAATGAATACTAAATTGGATTAAACATGAATGCGGTTTTTTATCGGTGGTAAATCTAATTAAGTAAAAATTAATTACTTACCAATATACCAGAGGGGCCAGTACGTCACATTATAATATGAACTAATCAATTTTCCAGTCCTGAAAAATTAGGAAGGCTTTTCAAAATCTTATAAAAACACAAAACAAACAACAATGACAACAAACACCCCAAATCAAAACAAACACCAAAACCTGTGGAATCTACCATTAGCCTCTTTAAGTTTCACTTTTTTTTTGGCTAATTAACTTACATTTCAGTATATATCATTCCAGCCATAGATACATTTAGGAGTCCCCAGGCTAAAACCACTTTCTTAGCTTCTGTTTCTTTTCTCATCTTGATGGTTCTGTCAATAAGGGAAGCACTAGGATTTGTCTCCCCTTGCATCTATTCAAACATAAAAAGCATGGGAATTAATGAAAAGAAACCACTTCTTCAAAAAACTTGTGTCCTTTATAACAGTAACTAAAAACTACACATTTCTCCTTAGGTTTAAAATGTCTTTCCAAAATTTCTTACATTTTACTATTATTACATGAAAAGAGAATGCTAAATTATAAGTTTATTGGTACCATATTGTAATCAACAGAGAACTGGCTGGTCACTTCAGGGAACATTTCCAATGAATAAAAATGTCTTATTTTGTATTTAAAGGATGGTGATTATATTCACAATTATTCCCTACTGTGCTTTCGCATACGTCAAAAGGACTAGCCCAAGGGCTAATTTAAGAAACTCCAAATATCAAGCTTTGGGAGAAAATATTCCATATTAGCTATAAGCCATTAAAGACTCTCCTCTTACATCTTCACGCAGAATCCATGAACTGCCTGCCTATGATCGTAAATAACTCTGTCTGCACTCGGCCTGTCGCATGCCAGAGATCCCTGTTTTGTGTTGCTGATAAAGTTTAAGAATTTAAGTTTTTTAAGGGTGAACACTTGTGTGAAGGAAATGAGAGCGATTGGGGAGTGTGCAGTTTGGGGCCCACATGGAATTTATATTTCCTTTGTTTCGCTAGGCCTCATCTCAGACAAACATAAGACTCTTCCATATCTAGAGTCGTATCCATAGAGTACAGAGCAGCACCCTTCCCGCCTCCCAGCCCGCGAATCAAAACTTTCCAGTCCCCCAGAACTTCCCTCCCTGGGTCTCCCAGCACAAACTTTAGCAAACCCTCAGGCTTGTTTCGTCCTTCCACTACAGGTGACTGGACGCCTGGCCACACCCCCCTTTGGCTAAACCCTCGGCGGATCCACAGTCACGGAAATCCCACGGCCCGCGTGAACTCCGCGTCCAGGAAGCACAAAGATGACCCCCAAAACGCACCATGTTCTTCGGCCGGAAGCCGCTGACTCGCGCCACTCTCTACTGCACATGCGCGAAATCAAGCGCGAAGGCGAAGGCAACCGACTTGCCGGACTACAGTTACCGGAAGAATGAACCTTCTCGCGAGAAGAGGAGGATTGGGGGGAGGAACGAGAGCTAGGCGCGTTACCAGGGAAACAGCTTTAGTGTTTGTGGCTCCCACTCTTCTGCGGGGAGAAAGCTGAGCAGCAAAAATTCAGACCAAGTTCTGAACCCGCAGTAAAAAGTAATAACTGTAACAAGCTGAATTTCTATATATTAATATAATTTTAGCTTCCTTAGGGTATTTATGGACTCACATTTTTAAGCAGATTTTAGTACGCAGGGTAGCGAATTGTAGGGTAGAGTAAGTGGTAACGCGTCCAGACACCCATCAGCGACAACAAAGCATTTCTCACAAAAACAAGTGTTCTGACCCGATGTAAATTCTTAAATATCCTTGTAATAAGGGTGCAGCAGTAGGAAGAAATCCCCAAATGTGTTAAAGTTGCTAGTGGTTTCGAGGTTGAAAACAAATCCAATTGTTACTTTTCTTGCATATCCTTTGGAAGAATTTATAATCCTGAGGAAAAGTTTCATCAGGGAGTTCAGTTTGGTTTTACTTAACAAATACAAAGGCCTACAAGGTGCCACTGAGCCACGGGCGGGGATGTAAAAGTGGAGTTCCCTGGTTAGTGTCTGGAGGAGTTCAGCCAGCTGGTGCACTAGAGGGGCAGGCGAGGTGGGGCCCGGTGAGCCTGGAGGGGGTGCGACTGGTGGGCTCCCTGCGAGCTTCCTGGAGGAGGCGATGCAGGCCTAAGGCACAAGGCCAACAGCCACCGTGAGCAGGGAGTGGGGACCTGCCATTGGGGATGTGGAGAAATGTTACCCTAATGAAAACATCACGCCTTTTCACAATAAGCTGGTGTATTGTTACATCATGTATGTGTCAATGACCAAATTTTTCCCTAAGATGCACCTAAGTCAAATAGGAGAATATTAAGTTTCCTCGTGGTATTGCATATTAATGGAATCTGCAGGTACGCTATGCTCTTAAAGATCTCAGATTTTTTTTAAACCGTGGTTTTAATAATTTTTAGACTGCCTTAGCAGCAATGGTGTTTCGCTCTAGTTTTAGATTCAGAGATGAACTTAATGGAAAATTGTTCAAAGTGAAGGGATTCAGTGTACCATCAAAATTAGAATACCAGGTTCCTCCCCACCTCATATCTCTTTCCTAAGACATTGTATACACTTGATGTCATTTATAACAGACACATCTTTTTTTTCTTTACTTTAAGTAGGCTCCACACTTAGCATGGAGCCCAAGCTGGGCCTGAACTCACAACTCTGAGATCAAAAGACCTGAGCTGAGATAAAGAACCCAAGGCTTAAGGGACTGAGCCACCCAGGCACCCCTACAACAGACACATCTTTATTTCCTCTCTTAATGCCCTTAAGTTATTGTGCACTTATCGAAGGCTTAAAAAGAAACACTATTATATATAGTGTTTTGCTATATAACTTGCATTATGTATTAGTTTGCAAGAGTTACCATAAAAAATACCACGGACTGGGTGGCTTAAACAACAAAAATGTATTTTTTCACAGTTTTGCAGGTTGGAAGTCCAAGACCAAGGCACCAGCAAAATTGGATTCTCCTGAGGCTGCTTTCCTTGGCTTGAAGATGGCCACCTTCCTCACATGGCCTTTTTTTTCTGTGTCCATACACCCCTGGGGAGTCTCTTTCTCTTCTTATAAGGACATCAGTCATACTGGATAAGGGCCCTATCTTTATGACTTCTTTAACTTTAATTATCTCTTTAAAGGCCTCATATGTAGTTATCATCAAATTGGGGGTTATTCATTCAACATATGAATTTGGGGGGACACAATTCAGTCTATAATGTTAGGTGTGTGCATGTCAATTCACAGTGATATCATACATACAGAGAGACTGAAAAAAATGGATACCTCAGAGACTTAGATTTTATAAACATTAAAATTTAAAGAAAATACAGTATGTATAGGCTTCAGGAAAATAATAATAAAAAAAAAAGATTAAGGTAGGATGCACCCTACTGATGCATGGGGGAAATACCGTAACTCTCATAGGAATAATTTAGATAAATCTTCCAAAAACTTAGAAATCCAAGAGGTGTTTGTTAGTTCCTGTCACAGTTACTGAAGCATATGTCACAATAGGTTGCCAAGGAAATTGTTATACAAATGGAGTGAAGTACTTCCCAGTCATCTTCATTCCTTTGAGCATGCTTTATTTTCAAAGCAAGAAGCCATCATGGGAGACCTTTTTTCTTTATTTTGGGAGGTGGATCCTCCCCCTATACCTTTAAGTTTTGCCATTCCAAGTCAGGAATATGAATGCCGGAAGGATGACTCTTGCGGGGCAATAGGGAGCTTCCTGCTTTGGTATTTTGTCATTATATTGGTCCTGATGTTCTTCTCTCGGGCTTCTGTCTGGGTAGGATATCCTATTTCATTTAAAACAATATGTTTAGTGTCATAGAGGATTTTCCATAAAATAAATTCACTTTACTTCGGTCAAACTACTTTTTAGAAGTTTGTTTTCTAGTTTTAAAAATAATTAAAAAAAAAATGCAATCTCTTTCTAGAGCATCCAAGAATACAGAAAAGGATGAAGAAGAAAATTTAAACTACTGTAATCGTATTTCCTAGAGAAAGCAAATGTTAATATTTTGGAGTAATAGTCTAGTTTTGTTTTTTTTCTTTTTCTCTATCTCTATCTCCTCTCAATCTCTCTTTGATCTTACATGGTTGGTATTGTATACATTTTCACATCCTTTTAAAAAACTTAATAATATATCGTAACACTTCCTCCAGTCATATTCACACAGCAGCGCTTTTAAAGACTGCATAATTTTGTCTTGTGGTTGCACCATAACAAATCTGCAATTCTGAGACATGTAGTTTGTTTGTAGTTTGTCCATAGGCTGTGAAATGCTGGGATAAACTTCCCTACTGGTTAATGACCTCCAAATTCCTTTTGTAGCCATGTAATTCTAATCAAAGATACAAAAGTTGTCATATTTATAGAATACATGTTGTAGAATTTGGGATCTTTTAGAATGAGGCATTGTACTCTCCTGAAAGATAAGATGCAGAACTAAACTAAACTAAACAGAACAAAAATCACCACGTCAGACCACCTACTAGCAGAAGAAAATGCCATTCTCCTAGGAATGGGATAGCCCAGTTTTTCAGAACTGTGTATTTCCAGTGCATTATGAGTAACCGAGCTCTTCTAAATTGCTGACATGGAGTCCTTGCTGCGGCAGCCATTAATACCAGGCTGATGATTAATCAAACCACCATCATTTGGCGTTACAGCCGGAGCGCTGGGCTGGCAATGGCCAGCTAGACTGAGTGCTGCATCAGCTCTAGATGGAGAGGACGAGGTTTGTTATGTCTGTGCCAGCTGGATTCCATTATAATAATCAAAGACTCTCCCCTCACCACCTCTTCCCCCTAAGAAGAAGTTTCATCTAAAGTCTAAATGCTTCTTAAAGTAGATACTTTGCCAAAAGGAGATTTAGAATAGCGATCCCTTATGTGTTCCTAGACTCCCTAGCTAAGTATATTGAATTTGTCTGGATTGGCCAGAAAAGCTACTTTAGAAAATTAACAAAAAAATTGAAAATGATTCCTGGCAATTTCATCATGAAGACCACTTAAGAGGTCTAAGTTATTCTTCTGCTCCTTTGCTTGCATCAGCTCTTTGAAATCATAGAGCCTGAGCTTCAAGGACCTAAGAAAGCATGCAATCCAGTCTCTTTTTGTAGGCAAGTAAGATACCAGTATTCCTGCTTTTTCTTTTTTTTAATCGATAAGGCCCGAGGAAATTAAGTGACTTGTCCAATGTCACACAAGTAGTTAGTGACGGAGGAGAAATAGATCCAGGTTTCCTGCCATGTAATTCATTTGCTTCAAAGCATAGCTGAAATGTTGAATTAAATCTATTCAGTGCTGATTAAAACCTTAATTATCTTAGAAGTTTCGTCTTTCACTTTGTACCCCTATGGCAGTTACAATGGGCTGAACTGCTTCTTGTGAAGGGTCCCAGATTTGAAATCTGAGAACCATGTGAGAGCTAGTCAAGGAGGATGGAATTTTTCTTTCACTTTGAACTTCATTTTCTCTGCTAAACTATGAGCCTTTATTTACAAACCTTGAAGTAATGGTAAAAGCGTGATGGAAATGTGGTGGTAATTATCCTCAAACGTGAAGCGCACTGATTTCCTTTGGATTTGCCACTCTTTAAGATGCACTTACCCTTTTGCTTTCAGAGACTATAAATACTATATTTAGCTTATGTATTTGTTTAGTGTTTATTCAGACTGTTAGTGCTGGTATTTTTCCAAACAATACTGGTCCAAGCTTCTCATTTTGCATACGTGGAAACTGAGCTTTAGGGAGGTGTTAAGTGAATTGCTAAAATTGCAAAGCTGTTCCATGGCTGAAAGGCAGAATCATAGCCTAGATCTCCCCACTGTTCTCTCCCAGTCCTCAGGGCTGGGGCCCTGCTGATGTTTTCACTCACAGATAGTTAATAAAATGCTTTTGGTAACCACAGTTCATGTGATTCCACTTAGCTTGATGCAAAATCTTTTGCTTTTGTGATTATATTTTGATTTGACATCAAGTCAAATATGGAAACTTTCTGTAAAAATGATGTAAACCTAATAAATATTTTTTAGCATTTCTCCCTGTCCATTACAAAAGTATGCATTATAGAAAATGTGGAAATTTTAGGAAAGTGCAAAAAATCAGAAAAAGAACACTCTAGATTACTTGGAAATAATCAACTACTATGAACTTTTAGGTGTATAAACTTCTAATCATTTAATAATTATCTCTAAACATATTAAATTTAAAATAAGCCTTCCCCCACAAATCATTATGAAGAGAGAGATATCTCAAAAGAGGATTCCACTCTTAAGGTTTTCAGGGAATGTTTGCAGTAACCCAAAGACCAGAGAGGTACCTCATTAAAGATACTTGCCTGCTGTTGTAGAGATCAGATCTTAAGAAAGGAATGGGCCAAGAATCCTTAATTGTAGTTATTAACACCCAGGTTTGGCATTTTCAACCCAAAGGAAGTTTGACTTTCTTTTTCTTTCTTTCTTTCTTTCTTTCTTTCTTTCTTTCTTTCTTTCTTTCTTTCTTTCTTTCTTTCTCTTCCTTCCTTCCTTCCTTCCTTCCTTCCTTCCTTCCTTCCTTCCTTCCTTCCTTCCTTTCTTTTTAAATATTTTATTTATTTATTTGACAGAGAGAGAGAGATCACAAGTAGGCAGAGAAGCAGGCAGAGAGATAGGTGGGGAAGTAGGCTCCCTGCTGAGCAGAGAGCCCAATGTGGGGCTCAATCCCAGGACCCTGAGAGATCATGACCTGAGCTGAAGGCAGAGGCTTAATGCACTAAGCTACCCAGGTGCCCCGGAAGTTTGACTTTCTACAAAAATTCATTTTTTTCCCCAAAAGGGAAAAGTTAGAAGGAAAAATATCACTGTTTCACTCACAGTCAACCATTGCTAACACTTGTGTACATTGTTTAAAGTCTTTTCATATTTTTAGTCTCCTTGTGATTGTACTGCATATACAAATTTGTATATTGATTTTTAACTTAGTAGTATAACATGTATTTCCTCATGTTGAGACATGCTTTTCTTATAATAATTTTTACCACTATATATTATGACTGTCCATAATTTAACCGGTGCCTACTTTTGGATTTTATATTATCCTAATTACACTATGATTATTTTTGTACACACAATTTTCTCTCTTGTAGGGGTTATTTTCTGGTGATGGATTTCTACTAAGAATTATTATGTGTCAAAAGTGTTATGAGTAAAAAAAGTGTTATGAGTATTTCTAAAGTTTCAATATATTCTGAAAGAGTTGCTTTATACTCATATCTTAGCAAAATCATGTTCGGCATCAAAAAATGGGACACTGATCTGAACAATGGGACAAATTTATTTATGGAGTATCAGGCTAGGATATTTGAGGAACTATTCAAAGAAATCCATTTCTTTTTTTGTTGCCAAATCCACAGATAATATGTTATGGTTGCATTTTGGAGGAAAGTTTCAGAAGCACTTAAGAGATATTAAGTTTATGAACTCTGGTAAAGATCTTCAAGGATTACAAAAAAGGAGACCTGATAAAGTCTTTACAAAGTAATTTAAAATGAATCCCAGTACTATCCAATCTGTTTTTAAGTGATATTTAAATGATACTTCTTTATAATGTGAGTACAGGAAAACTTTATAATTCATAGATCTTCATCAGTCTTTCATCAGACTTTCTCTCAAGTCTTTGTTCCATTTGGTTTGGTTCAAAACCTTTTGGCAGACTCTGCTATCATAGCCTGGTCTTGCAGTGGACAGCAGACGAGAGGATCACTATCATAGGAACTCCATAAGAATTTACTGAATTGTACTGAATGTTTAAAATTAGACATTGCCCAAGAGTCTAGGGCAATGGTGTTTTATGGACATGAAAACAACCAACTGAGATTGCCATTACTGACCTGTATTTCTGAAACAGATGTCGGAGAAGAAAAAGGATGAAGACAGTGGGACCAGCACTTCAATCAGTAAAGGTGAGAGCCAGTACATATTTGGTATTGGACTATGATGAGAGAAATATGTGCTGAATGTGGGAAGCAAACTCCTGAGAGTGGTTATAGGGCCTCCCCGGCGGTCCCCTTGGATGGGCCTCATACTTTAGCACAGGACAACTGAGCTGCTTCAGTAGAGCTGCTAGAGGCCATAAATTACTAGTCCATAGAGCTCAAGCTTTCTTTTCATTCCTCAAGCATTCTCCCTTCATATAGCTTGCCTTTCATATAACTTTATTATTAGTGTTGCTATAGGATGGTAAGCTTTTTATGACACCTTTTTTAATAACCTATAAGCAGTGGTGTGTTGGTAAATGTTTAACAATGGCTTTCCAAAAAGGGGTATGTATATATGCATTTAAAAAAAAAGTTGCCAATATAAAGGATGTATATCACACAATTTACAAGTAACAGAATAGATAATACACTTTATAGTAAGTTCCATGTAGATCGCCAATTTTGGCAAAGCACTTCCCATGATTTCTGCCAGACCCTTGCATCCTTAGTCAACCGATGGCTGCAACGGGCGAACAAGTATAGTCCGATATAAATGTTATTTTCCTTAAAGTTGAGGAGTAACACGAAGGAAGTAGGAAGATGTATGTTACAACTTAACTTGGTTGTCAGTGATGTGACTTCTTTCCTGAATTGGATAATAGTTTTTAGAATACTCTGGAAGGATATTTCCTTGTTTTGGGGTGCGATTCACAATATAATAGCTAAAGGATGACACTTCTAAATGTAATCAATGTAACATGTTCTCTATCACTTTAAGCCTAGACAATCAACAAAACCGTAAACAAGACCCGATTTTTAGTGCTCCTTGCTTTTTATCCCGCCCACACTGATTGCAAATTACCAACATGATGTTACTAAAGTGGAGTTGGGAAGAGATGCACAGTAGCACACCATTACCTAGAATTTCCAATATCCATATACAACAGACATAAATAGCTTCAAGAGCTATTTCTTAATAAAATCTAATAAAATAATTAGGAAGTGATTCGTTTTGAATATTTATTACATTTATGTGTAATAAATGGATTTAATGGTAAGTTTGTATAATTTAATTTTGACTAATGGGCTGTGTTTTAACAACCATCTCACAGAATTCCTGTAAATTTAACCCTCTGTTCTTGTGAGCTGGCCGGTAGAAGACAACTCCAGCACACCACTGTGTAAAGAAAAGATCCTTTTTAGTTTCCTGCTACCCAAATCACATTCACACACATACTTGAATATTTAAGACTTCAAGGCAAGGGAATAAAGAGGATCCTTCCCTGGACCTTGGTGACCCTTCCCTTGATCAGGGGTCCACAAGACTTCAAAAACAATGTGTCAAGTATCTGTCATTGACCCCTCTGGTCTTTAGGAGCTTTGGTACCATACCGGAAAAGGCAGGCAGTTGCCAACACTTGCAAAGGAGTGGAGACAAGTGGTGGCTTGCCAAAGGGCAACCAAGAGTGAATCCACACACACCATAGGCTTCCTTAGGTAATATGAAGTTGCAGTAACCAATGATATGCCTAACATCTTGATTTGTTTCATTGGTTGTTAGCAAGCAAAGACACTTCCTATAAGCGGCAAAGCAAAGATGGTGACTGGGACTCTTTACAAATGATGAAAAAAACAAAGCAGAGCCAACTTACCCCCGTAACTGACTCAGAAGTGGCTTTGGTCAATGCCTATCTTGAACAAAGACGAGCCAGGCGCCATTCTCAGTTCAGCCAGGTGAATCAGATCCAACACGATAGTGATACTACTGAGTGTGACAGTGAAGAATCTAACTCGGGAGCCTCCTCGTGGAAGGAGAGTGAAAGTGAACACCATCCGTCACCAGCTAGTATTAAGAAGAGAAAACTAGCTCAGAGGCAAAGGAATGTGGGAAGTTACCAAATCAGGGAAAGGCCCTGCCTCCACTGCAAAGCCATGAGAACCAATGAATGGTTGACCCGCCATTTCCTTCAGAATACTTCAGTAACCCACATGAAGGGAGATATTCAAGAGGAAAATTGTATACCTGACATTAATACAAAATTCAGTAAATTTTGAATTTTATCAAGTCCTTACCTTACTTGCAGCCAGATGAAAAAGATGAATGAAACATAAAAAAATCACCAGAGCTCTAGGTGCGGAGGCTTTTACAATAAAGTCTCTCTACTAACAACAAAAACATACTTGAAACCCAAGAGGTAAAATTTCAGATAATCCTTTGTCCAAAAACAGGCCAGTGAATTTGTTTATGGCACCATTGGAACATCAAAGATCTGCTTCTACTATGATTTTTTAATTCAAAAGAGCACAAGACATATTTTATTCCTTGAGTGTATGTATTTTGTTTATGTCTGTAATACAAATAAGGAAGCTCTTTGAAAATATATTTATGTTCAGAAACCATTTACATTTATTTGTATGTTTTGATTGACTGAACGAATTAGGCGCCATTGGTTGGCATGGAATGGACCGTATTCTCCAGGTCCATATTTTCAGGTGACTCTAGCTGAGCTGTATTGTTGTATGTGTGTTAGCTACAGTTGGTGAGGAGGAAGAACTCAAGAGCCTCGAAAAAGACCTGATTCCCAGAGTAGAGCAAGGAGGGAAGGCAGTGCGACCCAGAGGGTGGCTGGGCTGTGGTCTGTCCATATGGTGATTGTCCAAAGGCCATGGCAAATGTTAAAGAAAAAATTATTTTTTCTGTTTGTTTTTTTTTTTTTTTAAGATTGTATTTATTTATTTGACAGAGAGAGAAAGAGAGCGAACACAAGAAGGTGGAGCAGGAGAGGGAGAAGCAGGCTCCCCCCTGAGCAGGGAGCCCAATGTGGGGCTTGATCCCAGGAGCTTGGGATCATGACCTGAGTCAAAGGCAGATGCCCAACTGACTGAGCCACCCAGGCACTCCTTTGTTTTTTGTTTTTAGATTTTATTTATTTATTTGAGAGAGAGAGAAAGAGAGCACAGAAAAAGAAAGGGAGAAGCAGGCTTCCCACTGAGCAGGGAGCCTGATGCGGGGCTCCATCCCAGAACCCCAAGATCATGACCCGAGGTGAAGACAGACGCTTAACCCACTGAGCCACCCAGGTGCCCCAGTTTTGGGTCATCTAATATATGGCATGGAGACTCTAGTTAGCAATGCTGTTACAATTACGTAGTTGAAAGTTGCTAAGAGTAAACCTAAAATATTCTCACCACACACAACAAAATAGTGGTCATGTGAGGTGGAGCATGTGTTAACTAATCTTATCATGGTAATGGTATGGTATGGTAATCTTTCACAATATATATGTGTATCACATCATCGTGTTGTACACCTTAAACTTATATGATAAAGTTGGGATTATAACTCAATAAGGTTAAGATTGAAGAATTAAAAAAAAATAGGCCACAAAGTGCTATAAAAGAAAATAAATCTATCAACCACACCTTGGAAAGAAAAAGACTATTGTAATAGGGGTCAAATTTATTGCAATAGGAGAGAAAAATCAAGTTCAACTCCAAATGCAGCAAGAACAAGTTGTGGTTGATAGCCAAGGAGCAGGATAAGGGGGTCAGTGAATGGAAAATTACTAGGAGAGACATCAAGGGTAGGGGGATTCCTGCTAAACTGACTTAACAGGATTCTTGCTAAAAAGGCAGCCAAGGACTCAGACATCAAATATAGAGGATGAAAAACTTGATCAGATATCAAGGGCAGAGGACTCTTAATAAACTTACTTAGCAGGATTCTTGCTAAAACTGGGCCAGACACCAAAGTTGAGATCTGGTCTGAAAAGGGCACAGAGGAGCCCGACTAAAGTTGGGTCAGAGAGAGTTTTTATTGAAAGTTAGCTGCAGTCTAGACGTACAGGGTGTTGGGCTTTTCAGGTCAGTGGGAAGCCCAGCAGTGGGGTATTCAGACAGGCCTTAGTGGATGGGAGGCCATCTGGAGATCCTTCTCTAGGTGGATAGCAGAAACCCAGCTGGGATATAAAAGAAGGCTCCGATTCCAGAGAAGAGGTCTGGCTAGCAAGAAGATAAACAGCAGGGACTCTAGTGCCTGGGCTAGAGTTCAAAGAAGGGCTTAAGTCTTGGGGAAGGACTTAGGTATTACAAATATGATAAAGACTGCAGTCTGATAATAAGGACTAAGCCTTTCATGACTCACTGGCAGAGAGACCAAAAGCTATGACTTTGGTTACGCCTGCTAATAGTAGCTTTCTTAACTGATTGCTACACAAGGACTGGGGGGGGGGGTGCAAAGTGGGAGCCCTGACCACTGGGGGACTAGGCCACTAGAATCCAGGACATGGGGTGACACATCTGAGCTTATTTGTGGAGACTGTCTTGTTCAGATTGCCTGAATATTGGAATAGGTCTGAGGTCATGAGCAAAAAGCAGGACTTTAAGAGATACCTCAAGCTTCAACCTTTTCCATGAAAACTTCTGTTACTCCTCGACACCCTCCTCGACTTTGTTCTCTCAGACAGGACCTCCCAGCCCCCCCAAAAAACAAGCTCAAAATATAATAGCAAGTTGCAAGGACAGGATTTAGACCCACATTGTCTGGCTTCAGAGTTTGGGCTCTTAATTACAGTGATCTTAGCCATTATTCTCTGAAGATGAAAGATCCTGATTTCAAGGTAAGTCAATCACCTCCCCAAGGTCACACAGCTGGTGAGTGTGGGGGAGCTGGGCCTTGGGTTTTGTCTCGCCACAAAGATGCTGTTTTTACCGTGATGATAATAAGTTATCTGTCCCGAGCACATATAATCTCACCAGGAAAAGGAGGATGAGGGCTATTTTCCAGATAACAGAGTAAGGAACCATGCCCCAAATGTTTTGCTCGGGGATCCAGAATATAAACCAATGACATTATTATCTGAAGAGTCATATTACAGACGGCTACTTTTCTTGTCCATGGGGCTAGAACAGATTGAAAGGGTAGGAGATAGTGGGGGGTAGAAGAAGGAATTAGGATTGAGTTAAAGCAGGGGCTATCGATGTGAGGAGATAGGGTAACCTGTGGGTACATTAAAGCAAAACAGAGGCCAAACACAGGTGGGAGGACATCCAAAGCCAGAGAAATCACAGAATCAATGGAATAAGGCAAGGACATGGTAGAGGAGTGGCAGAAGTACAGCCGGGCACGTTGGAACTGGATTACATTAAACTGGGTACATTAAAGCAAAACAGAGGCCAAACACAGGTGGGAGGACATCCAAAGCCAGAGAAATCACAGAATCAATGGAATAAGGCAAGGACATGGTAGAGGAGTGGCAGAAGTACAGCCGGGCACGTTGGAGTGAGGAACAGTACACATGAGGTGGCAGATGGTTCATGAAACCAGGGCTGTAAGCACTAGTCCTGGCTGGGTGTTGCTTGTATGCAGAGCCCGGGGTGGGCTGTCAGGATGGGGCCCCTGGGCTGCTATATAGTCCCTTCATCAGTCCCCCCTTGCTGCATGGGATAAAGTAGGCTGCCTCTGATTTTCATGGTAGAAGGTTATAACCTGTTAGGGTAGCTTGCTTGAGGAGAGGCATGGAATTCTTGGACCACAGATAGGAGGTCCCTTCATGCAGCTGAATGATCAGAACCGACCCCTGTCCACTTACATCAAGCATCACGATTCTTGGCAAGAACTGCGATGCAGAGAACTATGGGATGGAAGCGAGGGTCTAACTGAGATGGATATGGGGAAGAACAAGACTGTCCCCAGGAGGTATTTGGAGAGAGGGTGGCGAATGGGAAATGGGAACTGTGGTCACGGGGTACGCAGTTTCAAACTCTGAACCAGTATCTGTCCTACAGGGGTGGTGTGGTTTTGGTGGAAAAAGAAATGAACCAGTAGGTTCAATCTAAGCCAATAATAAGAGTAACCAATACTGATAATAGGCAACGTTTAGAGAATGAATGCTTGTTATGTGCCAGGCACCGAAGTAAGCATTTTATAAGGGTTATTGCCCTTCACAAGCCTGCAAAACAGATATTTTCCCAACTTTATAGACGATGAAACTGAGGTTCTGGGAAATCAAATGACCTACCCAAGGTCACACAGCTGGTGAGTGTGGGGGAAGTGGGACTTGGGTTTTGTCTTGCCACCAAGATGTTGTTTTTACCATGATGATTATCCATGTTCTTAACAGAGAGCAAGTAGATAAGAACTTGGGAGAGCCAAATACCAAACTAAGTCCCGAGACCAGAGAAGGACTATGAGAGGAAAATGGAGCCAAGAATCAGAGATGGGAGCAGTTAAGCCGGGGAGGGTCCCCACTGTTGAGTGGAGAGGCATCACAGCTTCAGCTCACCTCGTCTGCACCGGGGAGCGAGGCCAACTTATCCATAAATCAGGCTGAAACTCGGGGTGGTCTTTTGAAGAAAAGGGGGTGGATGGGAACTAGGGGAACTGGGAACACTGGGAACTTGGCTGGAAGGGCTGGCGAGGGTAGAAATGAGCTCTTCAGTGTCCAAGAACAAGAGACAGTAGTGACTCGAGCAGTGAGGTGGACTGCCAAGGATGCGAGTGGAGAACTAGAGAGGACACTGCCAAGGTAACCAGAACCAACCACAGCTCTTCCCCAGCCCCACCTCCCCTCTCTCAGGACGGAGAACTGTCTCCCCACAGATCCCAGTGTTTCCAAAACAGCAACCCATTCATGGGTTGTGCAATCAATTTAGAGGGTTGTGACTAGCATTTATTAAAAAATAAATAGAAAATAACAGTGCATGGTGCATAATAAGGGTAAGTACTGTTTTTGTTTCAGTGTGTGCGGACTGAGTTGCAATGCAAAATGTGTTCCGTACCACGGTAAGGCACAAAATAAAAGCCACTGCTCTGGAGTAGCTTTCTTTGTAGATTTTCTGTACCAACCAACTATTCCACTAAGTTAGAGAATCGAATTCCCAATTGCTGTATGCGAGTCCTTAGTAAATCTTCACCCATGCTGTAGGATGGGCCAAGTGTCTAGATTAGTGAAAAGCTTGAATTAAATTATACTGCTTTAAAAGAACTTTAGGTTTATTATTTTCAAATAGAGTAAGTGGAAGCCAGCTAACCAACTGTTGCCTGGTACACAGGGCTAGGTTTTGCCTTGATGAATAAACAAGTGTAATTTGTAATTGACATTTCAAAGAAGGCTTCCAAACAGGCCAGCCTTTGTTTAAATCATAATTACCCTGTTTGTATGTAAAAGGATACTTCTAAAGCTTTTCAAAACAACTGGCTCTTTTAAGTAGATAATTATTCCCCTTCCAAATCTTGTTTACACTATTGAAAACTTCAGGGAACTTTTTTTTTTTTCCATAGATAGTACAAAGGTTAACTTCAGCCAGCCCTTCCTCAAATTATCACAAATTCCCAATTAGTCAATTCTAAACAGCGTTTCCCTGTAACAATATACCAAAGACTTGTATGATGTATTCTTTATTGCTCTGAATAACGTCTGACAAGTTTCCAAGTACCAGGCCACCTGGATATTCTCTATCTGTCAGGAACATGTGGTCACAGAGGTGCAGGGAGGGTAGGAGGAAACACAAATTATGCACAAACATGCCGGGATGGTGAAGGAGACACAAGGGAGAAATGCCTTTTATTTATTTATTTTTTTAAGTCTCTATTGCATATCCACTGAACTGCACATCGATAGGCACTTTTTAGTGTAAAGAAGAGCCGAATTTATGTCTAAATTTCACAAAGCTACAGATAAAAGCAGAAGACTGAACTTTAAAAAAAAAATTTTTTTTTTGTATGTAGACTGGAAGTTATTAGAGAGACCTCAAGGGGTTGGCAGAGGATAGATGTATTATGAAAAAAGTTATACTTGTCCTGTTTTGAATAACTTATTTCTCGTTGCAGATTTCAATGCAGGGCACAAAAGGACATGCATGACATTTTTTTTTTTTTTTTTTTTAAGAAAACAAAACTGTTATAATCCCAGGCCATGCTCCTTTCTAGTTCTTACCTTTTATCTCGGGAGTATGGCTTCTTCCTTAGATGGTTCCTCAGGCTGCCTTATTACTGGGGCCTGTTGTCTATTATTGTCTTCGTTTATTAGGACTTTCTGTCACCATGAAGTTTCGTGTGTTTGGAATCTTGATTTAGCAGTGAGAAAATCAGGCAGGGAGCCCGCTCTGCTACTAATTAGTATAAATCAAGAGAGAAGGAAGCAGGGAGATAAAAACCAGGTCCGGGGGAGGGGGGGAGGTCTGCAGCCAGTTAGGAAACTGACTAACAGGTCAGAGTTGAGTGTGGGACAAAGGGACTTGGAGAAATGCTACCTTGGGCCAGGAGCTTCTTGTCTCTTCTCTGATTGTCCCTCTCGAGGCCCAGAAAGCGTCTGTGGGAGCCTTCATTCTTGCCCCCATTCCCTTGTCTGCAGGTGGCTCACTCAGGGGCCTGGGAGTTTGCTGGTGGAGGCATTCGGAGAAAAGCTGCTTCTGTCTTATAGAGACGTGCACAGGAAATAAATGGTCCCTTTTCGTTTGGTGAATGATGTCTGGTCTGCACATGATGGTTGCAACGGTGACAGCCACCTGTGTCCCTAAGTGTAGGGGTCTGAACACATCTGAGGGAGAATACGGAAGACATGGAGGAGACGAGGTCCTGAACTGCTGAATTAAAAAGTTCTGGAAACATCCTTCTCTTAGACTTCTTTTTGGGCAATAAAATTACCCTATTGACCATTTGAAGTTGGTTTTTCTGTGACTTGCAGCTAATACAGGGTCTTAGCCATCTTCTTGTCCTTTGTGATTCTTACAGCAACTTTTTTTTTCTTTTTGAGAGAGAGAGAGAGAGAGTGCATGTGGGAGGGAGGATCAGAGAGAGAGGGAGAGAGGGAATCTCAAGCAGGATCTCTGACCCACTGCGGAGCCCCGCACAAGGCTCCATCCCACAACCCTGAGACAACGATGAGCCGAAATCCGGAGTCGGGCGCTTAACCGACTGAGCCACCCAGTGCCCCTTAAAGCAGCTCCTTTTACTTCGAAGAGAAATAACTTCAAATAAAGTGCATGTGCTCCTTTGATGGGGCCTGAGCTTAGCCTGGGATGATGGTGGTGAGAGCTATTAATCACTGAGAAATTCCAGGAGTTTCTCCCCCTCACAATTCTCACGAGTGTCATATGATCATGGTATGATCCCACCCATTCTGCATCCCACTTTCACGCCATCCAGGCATGGGTTCAGTATGACTTCCTTTCTATCAGAGTCCCTTCCTGCAAATTTGGAACTGGGACCAGGAAAGAGACCTCTAGGGACTGGACTTAAAGCAGATTTTTAGGGCTAACATTGCCTCTTATGAACCTTTGACCCAGAAAAAGCAAGTTTTCGCTGAAGGGTGGGAATCAAACCAACAGAGAAGGGCAGAGGGATGTGATGGAAAATTCGGATGGTTTTCAAGTCCTTGGTTTCACTTAATTCCTGAGGCCCATTTGTTTACACACTCAGGCATCATACATTTCACTAGCGGATTCTTAAAATATTTTCCCTTTTTTGCTTAGTCTAGCTTAAGTGGGTTTCTATTACTGGAAACCAAAAGAATCATTTAAACAGTGGTGTGCTGGTAAATGCTTAACAATCAGCTCTGATTGTTAAAAGCCTTGATTTTGTAGTACTTGCTGATTTGCATGATATAAATACTCCCACTATTGCTTATTTCAGCTACCAAAGTGGCATGAGTGAACGTGGAGTTGGGAAGAGATGAGCGATTGACTCTGGTGAACCGGTCTGGGACGGCTCTGGCACATCGCTGCCTAAAGAGTCATACACATCACACACTTGGCAGAAAATCCCTGTTATACAGAAGGTTCGGGATATACACTGACGATTGCTAAGTTGGGAATACTGGAATTAAAAATTTTTAATTAATTTCCAATGTGCAGAGTCTCGGGGCTCAGGGAGTAGAGCTAGTAGGATTAAGTTTTTAAATAACATTGAAAAAAAATTTTTTTTTTCCAGGATAATCATGATTTGGGTGTATTGGGACTCAGCGGGAGGCAGGGGGCTTGGACGAAGGAAGGGAAACCGGCTGGGAGGGCATGTGGAATGAGGTGACCTGCATGTGGGCAGGATCCAGGCCTTGACAAAAAGGGGACTGTCACCTTCTGCAGGTGAGCAAAAGGCCCATTCTGGGGGTGAGAAGCCAAGGCCACCTGGTAAACCAGGTCCCCACAGCAACAGAAGACTCAGTTAGGTCGTTCTGTGGTAGAATCTCCTGATCGGCTTTGTTTTTGACTGAAAGCATTTTTTTACACAATGAAAGATAAGAAGGCATAAAATGCATATGCAGGGGTGGAGCTGGGCTTTTATTATGAAAGAGGTCAAATAATCAACCGACATTGGCTCCTCCTTGCCCTTGGTGAGGGAAGGTTCCAGGGTGTGGAGAAAGATGGCCTCCAGACCTTAAGTAGCCCTTTCCCACCTAACTACCTTCCCACGCTTGCCTCCTCTATCTGAAACGCCAGTCACCAAATCTTCAAATGTTGGACTCTTCAAATGTTGAACCCCTCCTCAAGGTTAAGACCAGTCTCAAATATCACTGCTGCAATAACATTTTCTGTGGCTCTTCCGGGCAGGCTGGGTTCCCACAGTTGAGACCCCTGTTTGTAGCCTGGATCCTAGCTGACTATAATGAACCCCCAACCTTCCTCTTATGTTGCATGGTCAAATAACGATTTTTTTGGACATGATGCATCGATACTCCTAAACTCCTAGAGCTTGGATTTTTGTGTCTGAGGTCATGAATGAACATTTCAAACAACTGCATTTGTTTACTTTCAAGGGCATCGATATCTTTGTGCATCAATGTTTATACATCTATTCAAATATTTCGTCCTTGACATTTATACATGGTAAAGTGAATGTGTTGATGTTAGTGATAAGAAGGGTAGATTTTATAAGGTTAGTTCAGTTGAGACAAAGCTGGAAATCATTAGACATCCTGAAAGTGGTGGATTTTAGTATCAATTACATATTTGGACATAAGCCTGTTGACTCTGTTCATTTGTGGGAAAAGAGAGATAAAAATTAAAGAACATGTATAAAATGCCGAAAAACATATTCCTGGAGAATATATCTGAAAGGTGATGTGAACTAATTCCTTATGTAAAAATTAATTCCAGATGGGGCAAAATTAGAAGATAAAACAAGGAAACCACAAAAGTGCTAGGAAAAAAAAAACACTAGTAAAAAATTTCTTAATCTCAAAGTTGGGAAGAGTTTTCTAAGCATAATATAAATAAAATCCAGAAGCCTTAAAAGAAAAGACTTTATTTGGACTGCATACAAATATTGAAACTTCTGGAGAGAGACAAGGAGAGAGAGAGGGAGAGAAAAAAAAATGTCAATAAATAAAGTGAAAAGACAAAGGCAAACTGGGAAAATTTTTGGAACACAAACTTAGGGCAAACCCTAATATCCCCAAAATATAAAGAGTTTTTAAAATAAGATAAAGCTAAATAAGTTAGTACCAAAATGGTCAGCATAATATATGAATAGAAAGTTCACAGAAGAGGAACTCTAACTGATTCTAAATGATACTTAAAAGGATGATCAACTTTACAAATAATTAAATACAAAGGAAAACAAAATATTTTTCTTTTCTTTTTTTTTTTAAGATTTTATCTATTTATTTGACAGAGACACAGCGAGAGAGGGAACACAAGCAGGGGGAGTGGGAGAGGGAGAAGCAGGCTTCCCGCTGAGCAGGGAGCCCAATGCGGGGCTTGATCCCAGGATCCTGGAATAATGACCTGAGCGGAAGGCAGACACTCCACAACTGAGCCACCCAGGGGCCCATATTTTTTAATTTTACACCGACATAGGTCCAGTGTTTGATGATACCAGTATTGACAAGAAGGCCCTTTCAAAACAATGTTGGTGGGAAAGATAATTGACATGATTTCTTTGGAGGGCAACCTGGGAATATTACAAATGCCTGTGTTCTGTAACCTAGCAATCTCCTGTTAAGAATTGGTCCAACAGAACCATCCTTTCACATGTACATCCACACAAAATAGGTACATACTGATGGATATTCATTGAAATATTGTATCTGCTTAGATTGCCAGGTTCCCAGAATCTGCTGTTTATTTATTTATATTTTATTTTAATTTTTTTAAGTAGGCTCCATGCCCAGTGTAGGGCTTGAACTCATGACCCTGAGATCAAGAGTTGCATGGTCTACCGACTGAGCCAGCCAGGTGCCACCCGGAATCTTCTTTTTAAAATGACATTTTTATGGTGGTGTTTTCTGATTAGAAGTACTTGGGTGCGTTGTAAGAAACTCACAGAACACAGGTATGTTAAAATAGAAAGAAAATTCCGCCCCAAAGATGACCACTGCTAACAGTTCAGTGCACATTTTTGTGCATAAACATACGTAAAAGCTTGACTCTTGCTTTCCAAACCTAACAACTGAATAGATTCAGATAAATATTTTGAGATCTATTTCTCCTCATCCCAACTCTTACTATTTGTTATCTGAAACTCAGGAGTTGAATACATTCAGAAAACTTAATATCCTTCACTATCTGAATTCACTACATGTATATTTTAACTCTGGCTCTCTGAATTTGAAATAAATAAATTTGGATAGCCAGGGATAATTGTACAAAAATTTTTTCTCTTACAAAGAAGAATTGTAATATACGCTATTCAACAACTTGCTTTTTTGCTTATACATATATTTTTTTATACCATTTCATATTAGTTCATAAAGATCAATCTTATTTTTTAATGTCCACATAGTATTCCACTGTATAGTTATATCATAATTTGTTGAGTGAGTTTCTTATTGATGAGAATTTACTAGTAACCTAAGTATATGCACTAACATGGAAAGGTGTCCCAATAATACATGTATTTTTTTTCTCTTCCCTTCCCACTCTAAGAGTGTCTGATCCACTTTTAATTTAGAGCTACATGGTTTGGCTCTTAATTATAAACTAGATTATAATTATACTTTTAATGTATGCATGTTTATCTCATTTCCTCGTATACTGTAAATTGTGAGCTCTTTGGAACAAGGAGTTATCTTCACTTCTGTGTCTTCTAAAATGTCTATAAAAATGTTGCGCACAGACATTGGTGGGTCCCCAAAAAGTTACACATAGTGTTACCCTCTGACCCAGCCATCCACTCTTTTTAAAAACAGTTTTTGAATCTGATTTAAAATTTCTGTTTTATACCAACTGCATTTTTTTCTTTTTACCTTTTGACCACCTTCACCTAAACAAAATTTTTATCTTAAAAAGTAAGTTGGACAGTATGTAAGGTCCGTCTAAAATTCTGTAAAAGAAAAAAAATAAGCTGGTTAATATAGATACAGAAAAAATTTTTGGTGGAATATACATCCCACTGGTAATAGCCATCAGATTGGGACAAGGGAACATGGGCAAGAAGAGAGGTAGTCTCTTTTTTGTTATAGTTTTTTATGTTTGAATGTTTTTACTATGCAAATATTACTTTAGAAGCAGGAAAAGTAAATATAAGAATTATACAAAGGTACTACAAGAATATTCCTTTTAATATGCTTTGAAATAGTGAAAAATAGGATGCTGTAAATAAGAATTGGTTGATTAAGTTATGATACATCCATACGGTGGAATACAATTCAGCTCTCCCCAGAATACAGTTATCAAGTCACACTCACAAAAATAAGGGGCATCTGGGTGGCTCAGTTGGTTAAATGGCTGCCTTCAGCTCAGGTCATGATCTCAGGGTCCTAGGATAGAGCTCCACAGGGACTATCTGCTCAGCAGGGAGCCTGCTTCCCCCTCTCCCTCTGTCTGCCTCTCTGCCTACTTGTGATCTCTTTCTCTCTGTCAAATAAATAAATAAAATCTTAAAAAAAACCCAAACCAGTAATAATATGCTTTTATATAGCTAAAGCTGTTAATTATTTCTAGGGGTAATTGAGCTTTTAGAGTTACTTCTATAATGTTTCAATTCTTAATAAGCAGCATGAATTACTTTTTCAATTATGATAAAAGGCTATTACTTAGTCCATGTTGAAATTAAGGATTTTATGATTTTTTTTTACCTCTTTATTTTATCCTGTTAAATCAGGTAAGTCTACTGCTTAACTATTATGCATTATACCTTTGTGAAGAAGTTTCAGAAAACTATAGTGTATTTTAGTAGGAGACTGCTTAGATACCTCTTTTTTTGTTGTTGTTTAGACGGTGTTACTCAGTAGAAATTTAAATGCAAGCTACATAAATTATTTAAAATTTTCTAGTAACTGGGGGTGCCTGGCAGGCTCAGTCAGTGGAGCATGCAACTCTTGATCTTGGGGTCGTGAGTTCAAGCCCCGTGTTGGAGGTAGAGATTACTTAAATAAATAAAGCTTAAAAAATGATTAAAGGAAATAGGTGTAATTAATTTTAATAATGTTTTGTTAGCCCAATATAGCTGTACTATCTAATCTATACTAGCTATACTATCTAATAAATACTATCATTTGACATGTAATGAATATAAAAATTATTAATGAGATATCTTATATTCTAATTTTCATACTAAGTCTTTGAAATCTCATGTGTATTTTATACTCAGCATATCTCAATTTGCTGAATTTTCTTTTTTTCTTTTTTTAAAGATTTTATTTATTCATTTGAGAGAGAGAGAGACCACAAGCAGGCAGAGAGGCAGGCAGAGAGAGAGGAGGGGGGTAAGCAGGCTCCCCACTGAGCAGAGAGCCTGATGCTGGACTTCATCCCACGACCCTGAAACCATGACCTGAGCCAAAGACAGAGGCTTAACCCACTGAGCCACCCAGGCTGAATTTTCAATAGTTAAAATGTCCTACCAAAACATTGAAGTGTGTTTAAAGGAAAAATATTTGACACCGCTTTAGTTCTTAAACTTAAGTTAAAATTAATTAAAATAAAATTTAAACATTGAGTTCTCCAGTCATACCAGTCACATTTCAAGTGGTCATCAGCCATGTGTAGCTGGTGGCTGCAGTACAGGACAGTGCAGATAAAGAACATTTCCATCATTATAGAAGGTCTGTTGGACAGTGCTGGTCTAGACATTGAGCTCTTGGCTGATAAAATCTTATTCATCTTTGGAGCCCTATTCCTCAACTGTGCTGGTCATTCAGGAGATATTCCATAAATGAGGGATTCACTCATGGATCTTGAACCGGGATGACCATAATGGGAACCTAATGCAGAAAGAGAAGGATGAGAAGACAAATCTTCACAGTTTGGCCTTGGATGGCTCTGTTGACTTCCAGCTGAGGAAGGACAAATAGTTTTTATACTGGAGGTCTTTCGAGCTTGGTGTTGCAAACAGTTAATGACGTATGGAGTCTGTTTGTTCTCCCCAACTGACTTAATAAAAAAAAAAAGAATTTGTGTAATGGACTTTTAGGACCAAAGCAAGTGCAAAGACTGGCTTTGGAAGAAGGTGGGGTGCCCAGTGTAAACTTAATCCCACTTGGATCCACACAATGGTTGTTTGCTGGTGGCAGGAGGGGGCAGCAGAGAGCTGCTGGGGTGGTGCGCTCTGGGGAGCCCGGAAGTACCGATAGGTGGGAAAATGGAGTATTAGGGTGAACCCAAATCAGGAAGTCAAGACCAAAAGGAAAGCTAGCCTAGTAAGCACAGTATCAAGAGAAATACCAAACCAAATTGGGACCAGTGTATAAGAAAAGAGGCTAGGGTCTGTAGTTTCCTACCCCATCTCAGAGGGAGATTTGGTCTTTTCTTTCTTTCATTTAAATTTTAAGCAAAATAAAGGAAATTAAAATTACTGTTAATCGGAGAACTTTTGGGACTTTCTGTAGCCAAATCACTAGGTTAACTTTTGGAGGTATTTCCTTCCTATATCATCCTTTTTCTTTTCCCCCTATATAATTTGAATGTGTGTTTTGTTTTGTAAGTGGTATGTATTTATTTATTTGTAATTGCCTTTTTTAAATTCCTTAAATTTTTGAAAAAGATTTTATTTCTTTATTTTTGTGTAAGAGAGAGAGATCACGAGCATGAGAAGTGGGGAGGGGCAGAGGGAGAAGCAGACTCCCAGCTGAGCAGGGAGCCCAATGTGGTACTCGATCCCAGGACTCTGGGATCATGACCTGAGCCAAAGGCAGATGCTTAACCAACTGAGCCACCCAGGCACCCTGTAAGTGCTTTTTAAAAAAACTTTAGTATTCTGTGAATATCTTTCCATGTCTTTACATATTCATAGTATTCTTGTGCAACATCATTTAAAAATTAAATTAAAATTTACTTAAAATTTTTATTATTGAAGTATAGTTGATGTTCAATGTTATATTAGTTGCAAGTGTATATTAGTTACACAGTGCTTCGAAAATTCTATACATTACTCTATGCTCACCATGATAAGTGTAGTCACCATCTCTCACCAATACAATGTTACTAAGATATTATTGATCATATTCTCTGGGTGCTTGGCTGGCTCAGTCAGATGAGCATGTGACTCTTGATCTCAGGGTCATAAGGTTGAGCGCCACGTTGGGTGTAGAGATTACCTAAAATAAATAAATAAAATTTAAAGAAAACAGTATTATTCACTATAGTCTTTATGCTGTACTTTTCATCTCGGTGACTTATTTATTTTACAATTGGAAGTTTGTACCTCTTAATCTCCTTCACCTACAACATCATTTTTTTTTCTTCAACATCATTTTTTTTTCAACATAATTTTTAATGGTCTCCTAATCTTTGGTGTAGATTTGCTCTGCCTAATTTAACCAATTGCCAAGGAGAAGACATAGGATTTTTCCAATTTTTCACCATTTGAAATAATATAAATACTAGGTAAATCTTTGTGCCTATCGATAATGATCTTCTCAGAATAAATGTCTAAAAGTAGAATTGTTAGGAGTTAGTTGGACAGTTAGGTAGTCAGAGCCAGGGTCCCCAACAAGAAAATAGTCAGGACGGCTAAAATAAAACAACACAGACATCCTGTTTGCAGCTTACACAGGACTGCACTAACATTCTGCTCTGCAGCCTTTGCAGAAATGACTTCTGCTAAAGGTTCTAAAATAAGACAATGAACCACAAAGCATTTGTCAATATCACGGGCCAGCGGCAGTTAAGACATAAGCCCCCGGATGTCAGCAAAAAAAAGACCAGCAGCACGTGGACATGAACCTAAGAGGTAGACAGATAGTGTGACCAAAGTCCTGATTGGCACGACTCAGCACACTCTGATTGCTTAAGATAGTTCAGCAAAAGAGCTCCTAAAAACCCTTAAACTTAGAAACTCGGAGGGGGCCCTTCTCCCTCTCAGGGAGCTTTAAACTTTTACTCAATAAACTTTGCTTTGCTGCCCACCCCTCTTCATCTGGCCTACCTCTTGGTTCTTCTTTGAAGCGGCGTGACCAAGAACGGCGGGCACTAAAGGCAGAGAAACCCTGCAACAGAATGCTAGGTGCAGAGGTACATATGTTTTTGGATTTCAGTTGCCAAATCCCTCTCTTGGAAGTCTGTAACAGCGTACAGTCTTCCACCAGTACCCATTTTCCCAGACCCTCATCAATTCTGGGTAGTATTAAAATAAGTGAGCAAACAAACATTGACCACAACCAAAAAACCCAACGACTTTGCCAACGTGATAGTTGGCAAAAAAAAAAAAAACAACTCATGTCATTTTCAAAAATAGCATTTCTTTGGTTACTAGATATTGAACATTTTTAAAAAATGGGCATCTATTTGTGTGTGTGCCTCTTTTTGTTATTGTTCGTTTTCTTTCCTTTTTTTTTTTTTTAAGATTTTATTTTTAAGTAATCTCCACATCCAGCAAGGGGCTCAAACTCACATCCCCGAGATCAAGAGTCACACCCTTCCCTGAGTGAGCTGGCCAGGTGCCGGGTGTCACTTCAATTTTCTACAAGATACTTTCCCGTAGAGTTTTCTAACTGCTATCTACACAGTGAGGATATTAATCCTTGAAAATATATGCAACAAACAAACATAGAAATAGTTGCAAATATTTCCCGTTGTATGTTACCTCTTCATTATTTTTGCACCTGGCTTCTCAGAAGTTTTTTTTTTGTTTGTTTGTTTTGTTTTGTTTTTTTTAATGAACTTGTTATTTTTGGAGTAATTTTTGGAACAATTTTACATTTATGGGACAGTGGCTAAGACAGTATGGAGAGTTCCTACCTACCTTTCATCCTGTCTGCCCTAATGCTCCCTTCTACATAACTGTGATGCATTTGCCCAAACAAAACAATACCATCGGGGTTGAAAGTTGTCCACTCATGGGTGCCAGAGAACCAAGCCAACTCATACCATCTTCATCTTCCTCTGATGGAAAATCTGGTTGAAAGTTTGGTTGATGGACATTTGGAGCACGTTTTATTCAGACCCTGTGATTTTGTGTATTTTCCGTGCAGAGCACAGAAATCTATGTCATTCAGAATGTTCTGAAATTCATCATTCACCGTTTACTAACAGAGCTGTGGGACTCTTTTTACTACGAACAATAATGTTTCTACATGCCAAGGGCATTCAGAGTTTTGATTTTGAAGGGCTCTGGAGCCTGGAAACTCTGCTGGAGGATTTAATCTCCCGTGGTTCCGTTTAATCCCTCACTCTCCCTGAGATCAGGCTGCTCACTTCCTGGGGTTAAAGGGCAAAAGTGGGAAGTGTGCCTAACATCATCCTTAATAGGAAGTAACATACCATTAGAGCCTTTTCTAAAGAGAGCTATCATCTTTCTTTTTCTAAATTACAGCTTCCCCACAGATAGGCTGATAAAGAAGCATTTGGTCTAAAACGGTCTTTTCCTAGAGGAGAGTGGAATTACCTGGGGTAATAGGACAGGACGGTGTCAGAGCAGTGACCCGTGGTCTGAGCACAGAGCTCCTCATGTCTGCTCCACGTCTGATCAGCCCTGACCAGGGGCTTTGTGTAAGTCACCTCCCGTCTGGCGCCTCATTTCCTCATCTGCAAAGCAAGGGCGCTCCAATGATCTCTTTCCGGTTGGAGATTTTCTCAGTGATTTTCAAAAACCGATTTTATTGGGGTTGATGGATATGTTTATGATGTGGATTGTAGTCACGATTTCCTGGGTGTGTACATACGTCCAAACTTATCAAAGGGCATATTTTAAATACAGCAGTTTATTGTTTGTCATGTATATCTCAACACAGCTATCTAAAAAGAGATTTTATCCAGCTTCTAGAATGATGAGGCAGGAGAAAGGACAGCGCTCTGATCTGATAAAAATCTGTTTCCATTGTCAGTAACAGAGAGAAATAAACAGTGCTTTCTGGAGTTTTCCCTATGGCCTCCTACTAAGGTTTGCGCTTTCTCCTCCAATTTCTATTTGTTTTTTAAAATGACTACTTGCATCCATTCCAGGGAATGTTCGTACATCCCAGGCATCTTCCTCGATGCAGACTGCCCGAGACCCAGGGGTCCAAGCTTCTCTTGGATGCTCACTGAGGTTCTAGTTCATTTCCAATTATCCTTTTCAAGAAGAGAACTGTCATGTCTCTAACGCAGTGAATACAATTCATTGAGTAGTACTCCTCAGAGAAAATTCCTCTTTGCTTGAAAGCGTGTTAGAAGGGCAATAAAACAAATTCTCGCAGCGGAACTTCGCAGCGTGATGTGTGGGAGAGGCGCTGCGGGAGGCTGCGTGGAGGTGGTGATCTGCCCTTCCTTCGATGCGCCCTCAAAATACTTTGAGCCCCTCTTACGCATTCCCTCTGCTACCACCTGGTCTGGATGCACCACTTTAAGTCAATCTGACTTTCTCCAGGAAGCTCTGTATGTCGCGCTCTGCTTACAGGGTCCCTGCCCTGCAGCCCACCCTGCCTGGTTCATCACTCTCAACACTGCATTCTCAATCACTGCCAGGCTCAGCAACCTCCCGAGGCTATTTCCCCTTTTCATCAGGGGTAAACTCTGCTTGGGCTCTGCTTGGACTGTGAGGACTTCACCATCAGCCCCTCTCTTTTCTTTTCCTATTTCATGCCCAGTGGCGAGAAAGGTGTCTCGCCGTGTCTGCCCAAATGGGGCAAGTTTCCACCTGGATCCGATCACATGCCCCGTGTTTCTCAGTTCTGGACCTTTCTCATCTCTCCCTACCACCAGGTTGTCCCACCTGCCTTAAGACTCACTCACCCCATCTTTTCCCAGAAGCCTTTAGTGATTCTCCAAGTACGTTCCAATTCCTATGACTGCTTTTACTTTCGAGGAGCTGGGCACACGAGGACGAACTCCAGCCTCTGTCTCTTGGATTCTGTCTTCTCCCTGGCACCGAAGAGAATGAAAAACCAAGTTGATGCAGGAGTTTCTTTTTTTGTTTGTTTTTAAAGATTTTATTTATTTGACAGGGAGAAACACGGCGAGAGAGGGAACACAAGCAGAGGGAGTGGTAGCGGGAGAAGCAGGCTTCTCGCAGAGCAGGGAGCCGGATGCGGGGCTCGATCCCAGGACCCTGGGATCATGACCTGAGCCGAAGGCAGACGCTTAACGACTGAGCCCCGATAAAGGAGTTTCTTAAACAGGAAAAACCATGCCTGTATACTTGTCCCCTTCGAGTAGGTACTTGAGAATTCTAACCCCTGGATTTAAAGTGTGTGCAGAGGAAGAATTTGACACACAGAGGACAGAAGAAAATTTCCTTGTGTCTGTTTGTGGTTGATTCTTGCAGAGCTGGACATAATGTGTGGGAATGATTGAGTGCAATAAGGTACGATTCCTAAAAATAGGCAGTTCGATCTTCCTCTTCTGCAATGAAGAACAAAGTCAGATTAATGTAGACTTATGTTTATGGACAAGGAAAGATCACCTTTGTTTAAAAAAACCCTTTGCTTAAAAATCAGAATAGATGGTATCATCTAGTCTTCAAGAAAAAGCTCTAAAACACGGAAAGAAATTTGGAAAGATATACACCAAATGATTTGCTTCAGGTGGAGGAACTATTGGTGATGAAATAAAATACTTCCTTTTTATCCAAACTTTCTATAACAAGCAATTTCATTGTTGTAATCAGAAAGACATTTTCATTTTGGGAAAAAGCACAGAAACAAGGGCATCAATTTGGTACAAATGCAGATGGATCACTTTAGAAACAGTCCAAAATTAAATATTAAAAGGCCTTCTGTTTTGTTTTAATATAGAGTGAGGACAGGAACGGGCCACCTCTACAGGGAGATTCAGCAGATGTGGACTGAGTGATTGTAGTGTTTCAGGGTAAACATTATAAAAATAAACAAATGAGCAAACTAATGGAATGTGATAGATAGGACGCTCGCATAATTACTATAAACCCTGTGCCCTTTATTGTTTGTTTGTTTTTTGTTTTTTTGTGTGTCAGGTTTTTTTTGGTTTTTTTTTTTTTGGTCAGAGACTCAGAAGAGACTTTAACCTCAGATCTATTAATTTGGCTTTTATCACTGGTCAGAGTTAGTGGCACTTTATGTTCTAAATCATAAACCCATAATTTGCCCTTGGTATGCCCTAGCAATTTTGTTTTCCTTCCATCAAAGTTTGTTATCTCATTGCAGGAATGGAAAATGTACGGATTGGAGCTATCACACAGGTGAGTGTCTATGGCCTTGAGAATTGGACATGCAGGTGGGAATTTTACCAGGTGGGCATTGAACTTGACTTCTTACGTGGCCCACAGATCTGCCTCGGCCACGGGCTCTATAAATAAAGTTCAGGAGTGATACTGAATTCTGGACGCTGGGAAGACTCTTCACCATGAAGCTGATCCTGGTTTTTGGTGCCCTCCTGGGGCACATCTACTGTCGAGAAACATTTGTGGGGTAAGTTATGCTTTCTGGTGCCTGTTTGTACTTTTTTTTTTTTTTTTTTTACCTGATTCACAGGGTCTCAGCGGATAGCTAAAGAATAATGGGTTTAAGTGTTTGCCATTTTCAGATCTTGAGAGGGAATAGTGGGAACAACAGGAATGAGTGACCCGAGAAAGAGACGAATGATATCTAAAGGACGAAACAGCATGAAATCTGAACACATATACCTTCTTTTTCTCTCCCCTGGTGATCAGAATGTGGGATGATAGGCGTCAGTGAAAATAAAGCAGTCTGGCTGACTGTCTCAGTGCGTTTCTCTAAGTGATAGTTACTCTTCCACCACCTCCTCCTGGCCATTCTGGGCTTCACCCTCCAAGTCAGCCCTTGTCCTCCTCACCTCCAGATCCAGTGCCCAGGCCACGGAGCCTCACGAGTTGGGAGGATTGGGGCTGTAGATTTCAGCCCAAACCCAACTCTCGTGGCCTCCTAGGATTCATCTTTGCCCGAAAGTATTTTGGTTTCAAGATTCTATGAAAGGCTTTAGGCAGCGTTTCTTGAAGAGTGTTCCAGGGAATTAAGGAAGTGGTCAAGTACGTTTGGCCCAAAGAAGTAGGTGGTCAAATAAATTTGGGAATCAGAGAGTATAACAAACCGTAGGATTTCTAGTGACTTTTACTGAATTCGTGTGCATCGTAAATTATAAGAAGGGCTATAGATTGCTGCATTTATCTATTTTTTTGATCATCAAACTCCTCCCACCTTTTTTTTTTTTAAACGTGCTGAGCAACTCAAAGGGCTACTATTCCTTAGAAAACACAACAGGAAATTTAGCCCAAAGCAGTACTTTTCTTAGTGCCTTCCCATTACAAAGGGGGGCTCCTGGGTGTCTGCACTAACCAAAAGGAACGAGACTCAAATGGAAGAATTTTCATATCACGGAGCAGGCGGCTCCTTGTAAGCAGAAGAGCCTTGGAGATCTCATACTCTATTACTTCTGTATTTTACTAGCATTCATTGGAAATTGCATGGTACTTGGTTTCAGACCTGAGTCCTGCCCCTTGTTAGTGGCTCTTTGTACCAGTCCTTTCCCTGCTGAACAAATGCTCAGGGCAGTGACTCAGGAAGTCAGCCTACTTGGGAAAAGGACAGAGGAGAAGAAATCTCCTGCCAAGGAAGGGCTATACGAATCCAGACCTACTCCTCAACTTATTTCTAAGGATATGTGTTTGCTTGTTTTGCAACTTCTCTTTCTTGCCAAGGGGTCCTTGATATTCTTTATTCCTCATTATACGTGTGTACGGGGGTGTGTGGAGAGCACACCACAATTTTTCAGGGTCTCAGTTGTCTTTGGCATACCCCAAGCTTAGGACACATGAATGGGGTTTGGCGATGGAACTCTAATACATTTCAGTTAATAACAACAACAAAACATCGTAGGTCTATCCAGATGTGAATTTGATTTCCTCTTAAAAGAGCCAACCTAATTATTCCACTTAGGGGAAAAAAAAAAAACCTCATTTCTGAAAAGCAGGAACAGACAAGTTTTAAAAGCTATTGCTTTATGACCAGCAGGTGCTATTTTATAAATAATCATTAGCTAAAGGAAAGGTAACTTTAATGGCAGGCTTCCTGCTAGGAGTAGGTACACCTCTTAATAATTATCTAGATACCATTTCCTGGTTGGGAAGTAGAGCTATTCTACCAAGTCCTCATTCTGGGGATATGGGTCAGTATACGATTTATTAGTTTCTCAATTGTCAAAGAGATGGTTAACTGCTCCATTAACCTCCCACATGCCGAGAGTAACAAGAGCAGAAAGCAAAAGGAAACAAGTGTCAAACTTTTGCTTTAAGGTCATGTCTGTGGTTAATATTCTTAGGGACCAGGTTCTTGAGATCTCACCAACGACTGAAGAACAAGTAAAACATCTGGTGGAATTGGAGGCTGAAGAACATCTTCAGGTATCAGTTCTAGAGGGAGCTTCTGTTTCCCAAAGTGACTAGTCCACAGTTAGTCACGATGATTGGGATCTCTGACTGTGGGCTGTATCTCATCTTCTCTGACATAGCGTGGGACACCAACTCATCAAGCTGGGATGCAGAAACCTTGGGCTCTAGTTTCAACTCTGTGACACTGGGGAAGTGTCTCTTTATCTCATTCAGTATATTGCCTGTGTCTCTTTATCTCATTCAGTATAATGAGGCTAAGTATACTATTCTTCGATCTCACAGGTTTAGCGTAACAGTGAAAAGAGACCAAATGTGGAAGTTACTTTGAAAAATTGTTGAACAGCTTTAATGCATTATTTCCATCCTACAATAATTTACAGTATTAATGTTCTGTTATGAAATGAATTGGATTGCTTGAATGTCAACTGTTAAAAAAAACTGCCATAGTTTTAAATAATCTTTGCCTTCTGCCAGTTTTAATATATAAACAAGAGGAGGACAAACAATATGATACATAGGCCCCAGCTTGGATATTTAAAAACCCTCTTGCAATATCAGAGTGATCCTACAGTGATTCTAGTCTTACCGGCTGGAGGTAAAATAGATACAAATTGATTTCTGGAAACCTGTCCATTTCCCTGGAATGACCCACTTATTGCCTTGGCCTTTTACCCCTTCCAGCTTGATTTTTGGAAATCACCTACGATCCCAGGAGAGACAGCCCATGTCCGAGTTCCTTTTGTGAACACCCAGGCAGTCAAAGTTTCCTTGGAGTCCCAGGGAATTGCTTATTCCATCATGATTGAAGATGTTCAGGTAATTACCCCACTGACCACCCTTCCAGAGTCTCGCTGGTCTACATGAATGAAGATCCATCCTTTTTTGTCGTTGGGTATCCCTGCCAGGGAAAAGGGCCTCTGGGTGCTTCTAGAGCCTTCCTGTAGTCTGGGCTACCCCTGACACTGACCCTCTCCCTTTTGCATTAATGGGATATGGTGCCACAAATCTTAAGGGAAAGGGCAAAACAGAATCTCTGGCACGAAATGTAAAGTATAAACTGAAGGGTGTTCATTTAAGTAAAAGCAAAACATTATTCATTTAGTGTTTAATTGGGGGTTAACTCGGGCCCTGGGTTCCCAGGAGAGCCAGAACACAACCACGGGACTGACCGTCATCCTATATTTGCAACATCTGGCTGGCCGGAAGTCCCGTTAGTGCCTCATCCCCTTGCAAGATGTTGCCGGAATAAGGGAAAGGCATGACCCCAGAGCCTGTGTGACAGGAAGAGGATGCTTGGGGACCTGAGTGTTAGCATCTCCCTCAGAACTGTAGATGCAAATGGATTGCAGTAAACTAATCACAGGTGTGACGGGTGTTATCTTAGGTTCTGCTAGACAAAGAGAATGAAGAAATGTTGCTTAATCAGAGAAGACAACGGGATGGTAACTTCAACTTTGAGGCTTATCATACTTTGGAAGAGGTAGGTGTTTCAAAATGAACCTCAGAGAAATGGGCCGTTTTCTCCTCTGATGACAAGGCTTTTACTTCGACCTGGTGATTTGATGGGAAGGATTCTCATATGATTTCCTAACTTCTTCAATTTTCTATAGCATTTCACAGCCAGTATCAATGTTGCTGCTTTAAGGCAGGCCCCTGGGGCCCAATTGCCCGTCCCAAGGGCCATTCCATTATTTGGAATTTGTCTGAAGTGGGCACACAGCCTCCCCTTCCCTCAAGGGCCTCTCCCCTCAAGGCCCCTCTGCTGATTTCTCACCTGTGCTTCCTGGCTGCCATTGATGATGGAGTCAGGGGATACCCCCACAACTCTGACTTTCAGCCGAGGGTTGGGTCTCCCAACCTGACCAATGCTCCAAGACCTAATAGGAGCAAAGTCTTGTGAGGTCTCTGCTGTCTTGTTTTTTTTTTGCCGATTTGCCTGTTTTGCCTATTTGCCTAAATGATCTGGAGTGGGGGAATGGAGGGGAGAAGACACGGGGGTTGGGAGGTAACAGGGAGAGGTGGGGGACAGAGCCAGGGAGGAGGAATCTGGTAGGTACTCATCCCCTGAACCAGCAATTCTAAATGCAAAGAAGTCTGAAACTAAATTTCCCCCCTGATTTATTTGGTGGCAAATGCTGACCTGACCTAAACTCATCTGGGGGCAAACTCTGACCTGAACTGACTTGCTACTCATTTGTTTTACCGCCAGAAATATTAGTGTCTGTGAATATGGAGCAAGGCCACATGTATAATGCGCAATGTAGGCTTCCTCCGGCCTTTTTTTTTTTTTTTTTGACACAAAGAGAACAAGCCAAGGGGGGAGGAGTGCAGCGGAGGGAGAGGGAGAAGCAGGCTCCCCGGCTTGAGCAGAGAACCCAATGTGAGGCTCCATCCCAGGACTCCAAGATCATGACCTGAGCTGAAGGCAGACGCTTAAACCACTGAGCCACCCAGGCACCACTCTTCCTGCGGCCTTTCTAAAAGAAAAAAAAATGTATTTTTTTTTCTTAATTTGAAATATGTACGGCCCCTAAGGGTTTCAGATAAGGGATTGCGAAGCCGGACAATGAGGGGTAAAGGGCGTGAAGAAAGCAAGAGGGTCGCTGGCTCGCTCTCCTTGGCCTGGCCTCGCAGGTCGCCGTCCGTGTCCCGCAGAGAACAAGTGCCCGCAGCGCGGCTGGAGGGGCCCCTTCCACGCGGGCCACTCTCAGACACGCCCGGGCCCGTCTCAGCCCCAGCCAGGCCTCGGCTGGGGGGGCCCCAGCGGCTCAGCATTTCAATCAGCGTCGCCCGAGGAGCTGGGGACTTAGTGCCTCAGAGGCCACCGCCGGTCGCCCCGGGCCTCAACCAGCCCCGCTGCCTTTTGCAGCCGCGGCCTCCAAATCCCACCTTTCTGGTGGGAAGCCGCTGCCATCCGTGTCCCCCTGCTAACGAGGGCGAGCGGCCCTGCGGCCGGGGAGGCTGCCCCTCCGAGCTGGAATGAGGAGGGCCGCAGGCGAGCCAGAGAAGTGCCATTTTGTTGGAAGCACAAACCTGGAACGAGTCGGCGCCGCTGCCACAAAATGGCTCCCCCTCCCCAGCCCCTGCGGACGCCCGGTGACTCATCGCGTCTTCGCTTGGAGTCCACCGTCCCCGGTCCCGCAGCGTCCGCCGCGCTGCCCTCCCGCCCCGCTCCCGGAGGGGCTGGAAAGGGAGGCGAGGGGAAAAGTCCCTGGTGGTGGCACCACATCAGTCCTTTGCAAATGTCTACTTATTCGTCTTACACGTTTCAGATTTCCCAAGAAATGGATAACATCGTTGCTCAGCACCCGGGTCTAGTGAGCAAAGTGAATATTGGCCATTCTTTTGAAAAGCGGCCCATGAACGTGCTCAAGGTACACAGGTTGCAGCTGTGGGTTTTCCTCCCGAGGTTTCTAGAATCTCGCCGCTCCCAGGCCAGCCGTCAGTCCCGGCTCTGCCTGCAGAGCGGATCCTTCCCGCTGCCCCCCTCCCCCCATTTCTCTTTTCTCTTCCTAACCGGTCCTTGCTGGTTTTGAGTTTCCACCTCCCCACTACCCTCCTCCCCTTCTTTTTCTTTTTCTCTATCCTGCGCAAGCTGACGCAGGTCTGCAGGAGTGAATTAATGCTCTCATCTTGATAGATTCGCTCGCAGGGAACCAGAGGCGAGCGCGCCAATAGGAACAGAGCAAGGGGGAGGCGGTGCGGGCCCCAGGGCGATGGGGGCGGATGGAGGAGGTGACTGGGGTCCCAGGGCGAAGGAGGGGGCGGGGGGGGGGGGG
>CM053614.1:16983453-17070180 GCA_028646535.1 Procyon lotor | reverse complement strand
CGTGCAGGAGGATGACAGGGCAACTGAACAGCACAGGCAAATGCCCGGAAAACGGAGGCATTCGTTTGCTAGTTTGAAAAAGGTTAGTTAGGGTTTTACTCCAACCTGTAACCTCTGACCGTCTTGGTGCTGGTAGTTTCAAGCTTTTTTACTTTGCCCAGAAAAAGAGTGAAATTTATTTACCAGGTTTCCTAGAAAGAGTTTGTGAAAGAGGGGGAAAAAAAAAAGAAGAGAGAGTGAGATAATGTCACAACTCCCTACTAAATTTGGAAATGTTATGGCTGAGAACCAACGGACTCATTGGGACAGATGGATTTCTCCAGAGTGTTTCTCCCAAAGAAGGCTTGAGAAAAGTGGTTTGCCTACTTCATGACACCGTGGTACATTTGCTAATACGTACTACCTTCTTTAAAAATTTTTTTTTCTTTTTCCTCTTCCCTGTTTCTCCTACCACGGGGCCAAGAAATCCCAGATTCTCCTCCTCCTTGGATTGTCTTGGCCTTCTCTTCTACAGGGTAATTCGTGAGGGTGAGAATGTTATGTGTTTTTGAAAGTTCCCTGCTTTCTACAACTGAGCTCTTTGGAGGAAAAGACGTGAAACACTTACGACTAAAACTCTCGAAGCCCATGAAATGTAATTTTTAGCAAGGATTTGCATTTCTCATTTACCTTATCTGCTATGTTTAGAATGCAGCACAGAGATAGAAGTTGATGGTGCAAAAATAATCTTTTCCTCCCCATTTACTGATCCAATTGGCAAAGCCACTCTTCCAAATAAAACTGAGACACTTAGATCATAAAATTTAAACTCTGGAAAGCACCTCCAGAGCCTACCATCCTGTTTTTATGAAGGACTCGAAAGGTTATCACAAGCATTTTTTATTACGAAAATAACACAATCGTTGCAAATATTGGAAGATAGAGAAACAAATTTTGGTCTGTCCATATTCCTAATTCCACGACTATGGGGTGACAGCTGTTAATATCTTGTTGTCTTGCCATTTCTCTCTTCATTCCCTTCTTCCTTTTTCTCATGTGTTTGTGTGCATACATATATATACATACATGAACCAGCTCTTTAAGAGAATCAGAAGGGCATCATACTATTCTGTAACCTAGCTTGTAAAGTTTACAACAAATGGTTTCACATCACTACATTATCTGCACCAAGTTTTTACAAACATCCCAGGAGAAAAAGTCTATCCCCTCTTGTTAGACTGCATTGAAAATTATATTAAAAGCCAGGGACCAGAAAAAGCATGGGAAATAAGAGTTAATCGACAGCATCTCTCCTCCTTCTCTCTCAATCACATCAAGTACAGAAAGAGGGACATACGAGGCCCCAGGGGAGAAGAGTGGGGACAGGAGCCCGCAGCAGTGGAGTTGTTCACATTTCCACACTGTTTTTACAGTTCAGCACCGGAGGAGACAAGCCAGCCATCTGGCTAGACGCCGGGATCCACGCTCGAGAGTGGGTTACACAAGCTACTGCACTGTGGACAGCCAATAAGGTCATTTTCCCTAAAATTCCTCCATTATTTTGGCTTTCTGGGGTTAGGCCTTACCTAACCACGCAGTGGTCTTTGTAGTCCTAATGGCTGATGTTGTCAGCGAGCCTTTCTTTGCAGAGGCAGGAAACAGGTCCCTTTGACCTTTTTTGGGAGTGCAGTATTGCCCCAGCCAGCTGGCACTGTCCCTGGGCCGGCCGGCCACTGTGTGCTCTGTTAATAGAGACAGGAAGAGATTGAGAGGGTGGTAAGTGAGGACCCCAGGAGTCAGATTTCAGCATAAGAACAGACTAGAGAAAAATTGCTTTGCTGCCTCCGGCCCTGAGGGCTGAGGGACGATGTGCTAGAAATCTATACAATCACCAAAGGGGCTCAGAGGGAAAATATAAATAGGTGCTAGAAGAGTTTACTTTGCCGCACAGACCCAAAGTGAGATCAGTTGAGGGTTTCTGGGTTTTTCTGAAAATGTTCCAAATCTGATTTTGAAGTCGGGAGTGTCGCAATACCTTTCCTCAACATGTGCGTTGGAATTAGAGTCAGGACAGTGGGCTGGGTGTGACCCAGTCTGGTGTTGCTTAAGTAATTCAAAAATGACACGCTCTAAATCAGAATGTTAATTCATGAGCAAAGGAAATCAATCCACATCAGATCATTCAAGCATGTGCAACCACGTGCATACCGACTGATACATTTTTCCCTTCAATTAAAATGCAGTTACCTTTAGGGTATTATGAAATGGATATTTAACAGTTGAATAATAATGCCTTAGGATGGCTGAGCACAGGAAATGAATAAATTTTAATCCAGCAGAAACTTCAACTCCACTAAAATTGATCGCAAGTAGAAATTTAATTCCGCAAATGGAATTTAACGGCCCTCTGTGTCTTCAGAAAAAAGTTTCTACACATTTAAGTAATCTGGTGTTCGTCGCGAGTACTTTTGGAAAGCTAGCCTGTGTGGTGATGAAGGAAAGCTGAAAAAAATGTCTTTGGTTCACAGATCCCTGTAAGCCACATCCACCGTTGCAAAATGCTTCCCTGGAATGAATAGAAAGAATTCTACTTTTGAGAGAGAATGGATAGGTGATATCTGAGTTTTGCTTGAGATAAGTAAGTTATTCTAACTGGAAATAAAAGTACAGACTCTGGCATATTAAACACAGGAGCAGTGCAGGAGACTGGGCTATAGTCCTGGCAAGTTCTCATTGACCAGCAGTGGGATTTGGTTCATACCTGAAAAAAACCACATTGCCTTAATATTCCATCCTGTGTTCCCCGGTGTAACGGGAGTGTGAAATTGACATCTATGTGGTCTCTGCTCAGATTGCCTCTGATTATGGAAATGATCCGTCCATCACTTCCATTTTGGACACGATGGATATCTTCCTGCTGCCTGTCACAAACCCCGATGGATATGTGTTCTCTCAAACCAGAGTAAGCCTGGACTTTTTTCTTCTTCAACAAGAACTTATGGAAATGTGTTGGAACTTAAAAGACAAAAGTAACTTTCTGGTCTTGATTTACCATAAGTGGAATGCGTCATTTCTCAGTAGTGGCCCTGAATTGAGGCATAGAGTGGAGTTTATAATCACCTGTTATTCCGACACACGACGTCTTTACATATTGCCTCCGTCAGAGCCCATTTCAGCTGTTAGGCTGGGCTATTAGAGCTCAGTGTTCACCATGAGTCACCTAGGAGATTTGTTCCAATTCTCTCTGCGTTTTTTTGTGGTGGGATTGACGGAAAAGAGGAGGCGGATGTTACCTGCTGACAATTAGATTGCAGTAGGATTTGGGTAGGCAGTACAATGCGTTTAGCATTTTACTTACAATCTGTAGACGAAATCCTCAGTAATATCACTAAAAGGAGTTACGCAGATTTTTTTTCTCCTTTAAAATCTTATTACAGAACCCCACTGTGGCAACTGTGACCCCACATATATTCAAAGTGAATCAGAGCTTCGAGTTTATTTTTGGAGAGAGCCGACTACGATAGTGTTTTTCAACGTGTGTTCAGAAAGAACTCGTACAAATACTAGTACTCATCTCATGAGATATCCTATGAATAGAGGGCTTCACAGTCAAGTTTGGGAAGTACCGCCCACCGTATCCCTTTCCTGGATCGGCGTGAAAAAAGACGAAAGCATTAAGAAACTTTTAGAAGTGCCGAAGTACATTAGCTAATTTAGCTCTGTGTTTTCCTGTATCCTATCACAGAACTCTTGCTCTCTCCCTACTTTTTTGTTGTCGTTGTTTTTGTTGTTATTTTTTGTTATTGTGTGGTTTTTTTTTTTTTTTTAAGATTTTATTTATTTGACAGAGAGAGAGAGGGAACACAAGCAGGGGGAGTGGGAGAGGGAGAAGCAGGCTTCCCACCGAGCAGGGAGCCTGACTCAGTCCAGGACCCTGGGATCATGACCTGAGCTGAAGGCAGATGCTTAGCGACTGAGCCACCCCAGCGCCCCTATTTTTTGGTATTGTTAACACTGAACAGAATGGGTGTCCTATGGAAAATAGTTTGCTGGGTATTGATTTGAGGAGATGGGGGATTATTTACTTCTCATTTCGGTGAGATGACCAAGAAGCTCTTCGCTGAACCCCGTAGGGCTGTTTGACACCTCTGCAGGTGAGGGAAATTGATGTCATTCCAAAGGGGCCTTCCCTGGAGGGAGCAGGGGAAATGAACCGGATTCAAAAGGATCCTTCTGATCAAGGCTGAGTGACTGTCTTTCTTTTTTTCCCCTGTCTTCTCTTGCGGTCGGATTTGAAAGAATCGTATGTGGCGGAAGACCCGGTCCAAGGTATCAGGAAGTTCCTGTGTTGGTGTTGATCCTAACCGGAATTGGGACGCAGGTTTCGGAGGTGAGCACGCGGACTTGCCCCCAGGGATGGCCTGAAGTTGTCTGGCCAGCTAGCTATTTTGCAAGGGCTCTGCAGTGCTGTCAGCCTGCTAAGCCCATTCAGGATTGAAGCCATTTAAAAACCTATTTGAAAAACACTTAAGTAAATTCCCTTCACAGGCGTGCAGCGCTGTCACAGATCTCTGAGCAGCATTTAATATATTTTGTCTCACATCTTAGTTTTCTCACAAGCTGTAGCCCAGCTCGGCTTCGCTTCTGAGTCTTCAGAGCAAGACTTGGCGCCATGGCGGGAGGCCCCAGGAAGGCCTGAAGCAACCACTAGAGGGGGTTAGGATCTGTTCAGAGGAGAAGCATTACATCATCTCTGGATGTTTCGAGAAAGAAAACCCAAAAGAAGTACAGATAGGATTAAGAAATTGATTTTCAAAACAGATTCAAAGAGAAAATATTGGCTTGCTGCTCCGCTTTTGTTGACTTGTGGCTCTAATTTTGGGGGGTTCAGTGGCAGCCTGGTTGGGGGGCTCCTTTATTTTTTTAGGGACCAGTTGAAACTCCTGTGTTTCCCAATCACAGAATTGAAATTTGTTTTTTCCTCACTAGGTCTGGTCACAGTGAGGTTAGAAACTGTCTTTTTTAAAAAGATTTTATTTATTTGACAGAAACACAGCGAGAGAGAGGGAACACAAGCAGAGGGAATGGGAGAGGGAGAAGCAGGCTTCCTGCTGAGCAGGGAGCCGGATGCAGGGCTCGATCCCAGGACCGTGGGATCATGACCTGAGCTGAAGGCAGATGCTTAATGACTGAGCCACCCGGGCAACCCTAGAAACTGTCTTTTTTACTGCACTGTTGCAAATACCTAGTACAGTGTCTGGAACATAGAAGGCAATCACTAAATATTTGTAAGACAAATGAGTTAATGAGAGTTATTGAACCAAGAAAAGACCCACTTGGGAACTGTGACAGGATATGGATGAGTGGCAAGTTCATTTATCGCTTTTACAATGGTTTTTTTTTTTAAGCATAGGAAAAAAACAATCAAAGCATCAGATCCAAAATACTGAACAATGCCCAGGAATTCAATGTCAGGTATTTTTTTCCTGAAATATTATGGTTCTTATTAAATAATCTTGCAATGAAGTGACAGGTTGCATTTGTACTTTGTCTATATCATTTAGAGACTGTGGGGAGTCCCAGCCCCTCCCAATCCCCTCAAAGTTTCTCTAGCATTCGGAGGCCTGGCCAGGCCACAGTGGACCACTTTGGTGGTCACGGGTAACTCCAGTTGCTGAGAAAATCAAGGCCAAAGGTGGCCTTGTTGTCAAGTGCAGTTGTGATTTCCTCACTGCAGAAAGGGTGTCAGAGGTTCCTTGCATTTGTGGCTTTGTGATTTAGAAGTACAGATGCATAGAATCTTCTACTCTTGGACACGAAGAATTGGAAGAAATCCCAGAAAAAGAGCTTGCTCAACTCCCACCCGATGCAGGAATTCCATCTATAATGTTAAATCTAGCTTTTCTTCCAACAACTCCCACCGAGAGGAGATGATCTAATTTGATAGCTCTTTCTGCCATAGAGAGGAACCATCTTTCTACAGAAGAGAGGTGCTTCCAGAATCACTTCGTTTGGCCTCCTGTGCCCTTAGATAGCACCTCCATCTGATGCGGGGGCAGTCTTGCTGACTTCCAGAGGAGGAACTCAGTGACGCATGGTAAATGTGTCTGTACAGCATCTCCTTGACGCTTACTGTTCCCACCGGGCTTCTCCTGTGTCCCATCAGGACCCGGAGCCAGCAGCAACCCTTGCTCTGATTCCTATCGTGGACCCCATGCCAACTCTGAAGTTGAAGTGAAATCCATAGTGGACTTCATCAAGAGTCACGGGAAGATCAAGGCCTTCATTACCCTCCACAGCTATTCCCAGCTGCTCATGTTCCCGTATGGGTATACATGTACCAAGTCAGATAACTTTGATGAACTGGTAAGTTTCCAAAATATCATTTCTGCTCAGCCACGAAGGTCCATTGTGTGGACAAGTAAGTTTCAGTCATAGAGCCGGGTCCTGTGATGGGGGTGGACTAGTGACCGGTTACAAAGACGAATAGGTCCAACCACCGAGAAGAGTGTGACACAGGCAGAGGTTTGAAAGACTGGTTATGGACTTTCCCAAATTAAGTTTCCTTGGGAGATAGAATTCACGAAATTACTATTGCCTTGATCTAGATGAGCGGGAGCCTCAATGGGACCATAAATTCCCAGGACGTGCTTTCTGTTACTTAGGAAATAACCACTTGAATTTGAATGTGAGGCTCTCAAATCTGTAGTCAGATGCTGTCAGATGCTCGATTCAAAAGAGTACTGTCCCCCAGCTCTTTGCCTTCTACCTTCCTGGTGCTTTCTGCTCTGTGACCTGCTGTCCTACAGCACACACACTCCCTTCCCTCACTTGCTACCTTCCATCATCTTTCCTGCCTCAGGAAGGATGGGCACCTCTCAGGGGGCTCCTGACATTCGAGCACCAGCTGTCCCCAGCTGAAGAGAACGTGCAGATCTCCCAATTTGGCTTTTAGGCTTGGTTTTTGAGACCCATATGTTAGAGATAAACCCTGAGATGGGAACTTTTGGTCAATTTACTTTCAAATATGTTACGGTCAGCAGCTCCTGGCAGATATGGAATAAATTAATTCCCATTCAGGTATCTTTCATCTCACCCGTTGGATATTAGCCCTGTAGGGCAGTGCTCAGAGTTTCATGGTGAGTAGTACCACTCAAGGCCAAATCAAGGGAAAAACAACCTTAGGATTGAAAAGAAACCTACAAGGTGCTTTTAGTAGACCTAGATGACCTTAAATTCTCCAAGCCAGGTGGTCACATCTCTGCCACATAGTCATCCAGCCTGTGTTTGGACAGTTTGCTGCCTCGCAAGGGCTTCCGTTCCATGTTGGAGTAGGTGTGATTGTTGGAGTTCTTCCTTACAGAGAACCCAAATCTGCTCCTTAACGATTTTTCCCTGCCAGCCCCGGTGTATCATCTTGCTCCCTTTGAAAAGAAGCAAGTCCATTAATCACTTGAAGACCAGTAATCTGCTTCTTCTAGGTTTTTTCTGTATCCCTGCTCCATACCCACAGCTCCGTCAAGCACTCCTAATATGGCGCCGAGTTCCCTCACCATTCTGGTTTGCTGTTTTCTGAACGTGCTTTGGTTAGTCTCTGTTCTTCAAGGGTAGCTCCCAGAAGTGAACATAAAACCTGCAGGTTAGCCAGCACAGAGCCGAGTGCGGCCATGGCTGCCCTCCTCTGGACTGTGCACTTCTGCTTAAACAGTTGAGGGTCACATTAGTTTTTTGGCAGTAGCCCCGTGCCGTTGACTCATGTTGGGCTCATTGACAACTGAAACCCCCAGGCTCTCTGAGGATTCTGCCGAGCCAGGTTTCCCCCATCTGGTAATTGTACAGTTGTTTTCCTGGACCCAAGTTCAAGACCTTACATTTATCCCTAGCAAGGACAGTAAAGCCTCAATCAGTCAAAATTGGAACCCTCAAATAATGGAAAATATTTTACTGAGCTCTACTTCTTGGAAAAAGAGACAATCATAGGGAGGTAAGCCAATGTAGAGATCTAGCAAAAAAAAAAAAAAAAGAAAAAAAATCAAATTCCCGGGTACATCCTGGGGTCAGTACATATTCTCTTTAGCCCCTCACTCCCACCCTATTTCCATCCACATCCCGAATGAGGAAGGATGGTGGCAAGATCATGACCCTGTTGTATTTTTTGCAAACGCCTGGATGACCAGATAAACAATGAAAGTCTTCGTGTTGTATTTTCGAAGCCCAACAGAAGTGAGCTTGTGTTTGCTTCTCAGTGAAAATGACTGAAACAAAAGACATTGTGCTTAAGCCTAAGTTAACCCGAGGGTCTTGTTAATCAGAGGGCCCCATTCTACATTCTGCACTTGGGCATTCGATCTTCAAGAGGCAAGTGTTATCCATCTACTTTTTCTTGGCTCTCTCTAGAATGAAGTGGCCAAAAAGGCTGCCCAGGCTCTGACCAGCCTACACGGCACCAAGTACAAAGTGGGATCTATCTGCTCAGTCATCTGTAAGTATGTTATGGGTTTTCACAAATAACCCACTAAGCAGGCACCATGGGTACCTGAGCCTTTCGGGGGATATGGGGTTCAGGTTTTTGGGTGCCATGTTAAGGAGTTTAAGTCTTAACCCAAAGGATTCTGGAAGCCATTGGAGAGTTTTCAGCAGAGAGTGAGTGTGTTGAGGCACCGTGTTTTATATAAAACACACTAATAAGAGTGTGGAGTGTGGAGGATGGAGTGTGATGGGCTAGAAGTATGAAATTCCTGCAGGAAGAGGAGGACTTGTTTAGGGGGAATTGGTTGTCCACACTAGAGCAGTGCTGTGGAGGATCTAGGAAGACATGAAACAGGGAAAACCAAAAGGCTTTGGTTATTCATTGGATGTGGAGAGTTTCTCACTGAAGGTCATTGAACAGGGCCATTAACAGAGAGAGACCTCCACGAAGGTGAAAGAGGGGGGTGGGGTTGGGGAGAGAGTGAGTTTAGCTCTTGGCAAGTTGAGGCTAACTGTAGTGTTTTTGAGTGGGGATGTCTTGTAGGCTTCGGACCACATGGCCCTGGGCTTCTTTGGAGAGAGAGACTTAAGAGTAATTGACATTAAAAAAAAAATAGTTGACATAGAGAGAGAATGGTTGGAAAAGGGAGGCAAGGACACCGCTTGGAGTGGGAAAAGCCCTGGATGGAGGAGAGGAGCAAGTGGTCAGACAGCAGAGGGGGGTCGTGAGGGAGGGCCACACAACAGGGCTGGGCAGAGGGGCCAAGAAGCTTGTGTTTCAGAAGCTGGAAGCTGGGGGGCGTAGCAGTTTTGGAAAGGAGGCAGTGGTTAACAATGACGAAAGGCAACAAGAAGGTCAATAATGACAAGGACAGAATATTTACCACTGGATTTTTATCATTAGCTTATTGGTGACCATAAGCAGAGCGTTTCATAAGCATGGTGAGGGCTGGAGTGCTGGGGGAGCACATGGGATGGGGGAGAGAGGAGATCTGGAGCCCAGGTGGACCACCCTTTGGAGGAGCCCAGATGAGAAGGGAAGGAGAGAGAAATGGAGGGTTTCTTTTCTAATGATGAAAGACTTCTTTATTGACTGTGGGAGAAGGACCAATAGAGAGGGAGAAGTGGAAGACCCAGCACGAAGAAGAAATGAGCAAGGCAGTACCATTCTAGAGTGGGGAGAAGAGGGACAAGAAGGAATCAAGAAGAGGTGGATAGATCAGGCTCAAATAGGAGGAACGAGTTTGCACCAGCGCAGCTACCTAGGGGAGGAGGGTGGTGGGAATCCAAGGGAAGGCACACTTGTTAGTCATGGTTGGTTTTTGTTTTGTTTTGTTTATTTAAAGATTTTATTTATTTATTTGACAGAGAGAGAGAGATCACAAGTAGGCAGAGAGAGAGGGAGAGGGGGAAGCAGGCTCCCCGCTGAGCAGAGAGCCCGACTCGGGGCTCAATTCCAGGACCCTGAGATCATGACCTGAGCCGAAGGCAGAGGCTTTAACCCACTAAGCCACCCAGGCGCCCCTAGTCATGGTTTTCCTAATGGTAGTCCTGGAGAGTGGAGGAGCAAGAGTTCACCTAGCATATCTAGGACGATTGATGGAAATCCAAAAACTACTGATCATGAAAATTCCCCTGCCCCCTCCCCTGCCCGCAGATTATGGTTTTTCTTTTCTTCCATTTTCTTTTCTCTATTTTTGCTATTACAAGGCATTTAAACAACTTTATAGAAAAAAGAAATCTAATAATCATCGCATTTGATGTTTCAATTTCATTAGTAATTTTGTTGATGAACACAAATATATTTATCTAGTTGTAATCACTGTCTGTGTTCCATTTTGTGTCCAGCCTTCTTCAGTTAATGTTATTTTCTGCACACTTCTATGCATTTCTGCTCTAGGTACTTGTTATTCCAGTAGATTGCTGTATCCTAATTACTGGGCCTTTATATTGTTTGCTAAATGGTGCTACTACATGTTGGTGCAAACATGTTGGTACAGACTTCTTTTTCTTTTAGATGATCCCTTTGGTGTATATGCCAAAGGCAAGATTACCAAGTCAAAGGAGATGGACAGATTTAGAGCTCTTGTTACATATTTTTGAGGCTATTCTCTGGGAGGACTGATCTGCTTACGTACAGTTGCCCTGACCTTTTAAACCACGTTCCATGTGAGACTGTCTTCCCCTTTGGCAGAGGAACCCCCAGGGAGGAGGGCCCTCTTACTGGTGGCGCTGGGGAGGAAGGCCTTGATGGCCATGTGAGGCCGAGGAAGGCGTGCTTTCGGAGTTGGGCAGCCTCTGAATGGAGGCTGGAGTTGAGAATGTCAGCAGAATGGCGTTCTGTGATTTCCATGTGGGGTCTCAACCATTTTATTACAAGGAATCTAGTTTTTCACCGTTCTTACCTAATGCATGTCCAAGGGAGGTACACCTGGGAAGGCTGAGGTTTAGTGTGCTTTTCTTGGTAAGGTTATAGATATTTCTAATAAGCAAGTATCAGAAATGTGTAAGGTCAGGTTCCAACCTGACCATTAATGGTCAAGCAAGTTCGGGCTGCATTTTGCCCAGAGTTGACTCTGTTATCCTTGATTCTGGCCTCACGCCGGCTTGGACAAGCACTGCCTCTAAGAACAGGTCCCAATTAAGTACTTTTTGCCTCCTGCCCTAGATTGGTATGTAGCTCTGGGCTGAACACCTGCTTCACTCCACCCAAGAGGTGGCTGGACTGCTGTGGTGGGTGAGACATTTCCTGGGTAGTTTCTCACCTGCAAAGGGCTCCGAGGAGCTGTGCTTCCATAGGCGAAGTTGTCACTTGAGTTTTTTCTCCCAAGAGGTGGAGGGTGAAAAAGACCAGACCTTGGGATGGAGGCCTGGTTTTGAGTTATAGCTCTGCCATTTTGGAACCAAGTGGTCTCGGGCTGGTCACTTATCCTCCCTTGTTTTTTTTTCACCTGTGAACTGGGTTGTTGAGAGGCTCAAAAGATAGGATGTAGAATAAAAGTGTTTGCAAGCTGTAAGGCGCTGTATAAATGTTGCTTGTTAGTTTCCTGGTGGATCACACCCCTTCAGATACCTCTTACCTTCCACATGGTTTGACTTTTTTTTGATAGGATCCTAGTCGTTTATTGATAATGGTGGTTATAGTCACAACTGAAATTTATTGAATGCTTATCCTACATACTTTATCCCAGCTCCTTCCCTTAATTTCTCGGAACCTCAGTTTCCTTATCTGTAAAATGGGAATAATACTAGCATCCACCTTGGGACCCATGTGGGGATTAAATCAACCAATTTAGCAAAGTACCCAACATATTTAGTAAGTGCTCAAACAAGTGTTGGAATCATACACATAATGTTCTCCCATTTAATTCTCCCTGTGAAATAAGTACTGCAGTATTATCTCTATTTGACAGACGAAGCCTTTGGGATTCAGAGAGGTAAGTGCCTTAGGTGACCCAGCTAATGATTTGCAGAATCAGGATCCAATCCGAAGCCAGTGTTCTGTCCACCACAGACCTCTTAGTGGGATAGGCTGTAGGCAGGTAGTGTAAGTTAGTAAATTTGGTATCCAGGAAGATTCAGTCCAAGTCAGCAAACATTCAGGTGAAGGCAAAGACATAAATCACAGGCATTTATAGTGTGAATTTATAATATTAACCACTAATCCTACTTCTTCCTGGTACAACACCCTGGTCTCCCCTCCATCTAGCCCCATTCCTAGGGTCTAGGTGATTTCCCCCATCTCTGCCCCCAACTCTTCCATTTGATCTTTATCTGCCTTCCCTGGGAGGGGCCTCAGGGCCTGTCCATTGCTCAGCTCTTCTGAGTCATGATTGCCATAAGTCTTTGTAGGTTAATGCCACCTTCCTTCATCACACGTTACACAGGTGCACATACTTTGTTGGTGTCACCCATTGTGTATAGGTGCTGGGCATATTATTTGATATCAGAATAAAACCTACTCCACTCTTCTGCTGAAAGTTCTCTGAGGGCAGAGGCCAAATCTCTTACTCTATTTTTTTTTTAAGATTTTATTTATTGATTTGACAGAGACACAGCGAGAGAGGGAACACAAGCAGGGGGAGTAGGAGAGGGAGAAGCAGACTCCCCACTGAGCAGGGAGCCTGATTCGAGGCTCGATCCCAGGACCCTAGGATCGTGACCTGAACTGAAAGCAGACGCTTAACAACTTAGCCAGGCACTCCTCTTACTCTATTTGTAATCCTCTCCCACAAGGGAAAACAATGTCTACATCTAGCACTCCTCTAAAGAAGGAAGTGGTGTGGCCTCCTTAAGGTGTAGAAGATGCCAATTAGGAGAGCAGACAGGATTCCAAATAGGTGGGTGAAGCCAGAGGCTCCTAAGAATGCCAAAGGAAGGCTACATATAGTGTCTGTCCGTTTGAATAACACCTTTTGCTTTTCAAATTAATCTCGTATTTTTTCATAAGCATGACCCCCTGTGAAGCTTTCTCTGCTCTCAAGGTCCCTGCAGAGGGACCTGACTTACCTTTGGTAATGGTGAAACCTCACACAGGGGTGATACATCTGGAGAGGTCAGAGGGAATAGCATAACCAGACTTTATTCTCATTTGCCCTTCAGACCAAGCCAGTGGAGGAAGCATTGACTGGTCCTATGACTATGGCATCAAATACTCATTTGCTTTCGAATTGAGGGACACCGGTCGATATGGCTTCCTTCTGCCGACCAATCAGATCTTGCCCACAGCGGAAGAGACCTGGCTTGGCTTGAAGACAATCATGGAGCATGTGCGAGACCATCCCTATTAGGGCTCTGGGGAATAAGCACCATTAAAAGCTCTTTGGTTTGAAGCAAAGTTGGGTTGTGATTATTCCTTTTTCTAATCCTGATCTTGGAGCACTATTTCTCTGATTCATGTTGCCCTAAAACAGAACAAGCCACTGAGCTGTACCCCCTCATCTTTAAAAACAAACAAACGAAACCCATCCTGAGCAAAAAGGCTCCCAATGTCATTTAAAAATTAAAAAAAAATTGTGGTAAAATATACATAAGAGTGACCATTTTCACCATTTTTAAGTGTGCAATTCAATGCATTAAGTACATTCACAAGGTTGTGCAATTATTACCATCATCCATCTCCGGATGTATGTATCCATCAGTATCCATTCTGGATACTGAAACTTGGTACTCGTTCAGCAATAACTCCCCATTCTCCCTCCATTCTCCCTCCCACCAGCCCCCAGAAACCTCCATTTTACTTTTGGTCTCTATGAATTTGCCTATTCCAGGTACCTTATATAGATGGAATCATATAGTATTTGTCCTTTTGTGACTGGCTTGTTTTACTTAGCAGAATGTCCTCAAGGTTCATCCATGTTGTGGCACGTGTTGGCCCCTTCACCTTTTTTTTCCCCTAATATTTTTCTTATTTATTTGACAGAGAGAGAGAGTGTGTGTACAAGCAAAGGGAGTGGCAGGGAGAGGGAGAAGCAGGCTCCTGAAAAGCAGGAAGCCTGATGTGGGGCTTGATTCCAGGAACCTGGGATCATGACCTGACCTGAAGGCAGACGCTTAACCCTTGGAGCCACCCAGGCACCGCGCCCCTTCACCTTAATAGAGTAACATTTTGGAGCTAGCAAGGGACTTTTGAGTAACAATAAATATTTATTCAGTAAATATTATTGCAATAAATATTCAATAAATATTTATTCAATAAATATTAATTAAATACCTACATTGTGCCCCCACATTATTCTAGATACTTAGGTATTCTCTGGTCCCATTGTTGCCTTTGGCTTTTTCCTATTTCTGGTATGCTGCATTATAAAAACAAGTGGGGACCCAAACCAATGACACTCATTCCTCCTGGTTGCCCCATCAAACCTGGGTCTCAGATTCTGCATAATTTCTTTTTAGACATCCACTTCCATTAGGGATTGAGATTTTCTTCCTGTCGATGGTTTTCTCTGGGAGAAGAAGTTGGGAAGGGAATGTCAGCTTGCCTAGAATTCTGGATACTTGATTCTTTAGTTTGCATTTCTTGCAGATTCAGCCCCCATCTTCTCTTGTTACTAATTTCAAAGCTGAAATCTATCTTGGAGCCCAATCATTGTTACAGACCAGGGTGTGCGTAGGAGTTCAGTTTTAATGCTGGAAGGACGAAAGGGTCCTGATAAAGCCTCTAGCTCCATGATTCCTGACAAAGACTCTGCTTGACCCAAACTTACTTGGACTTCTCTGAGTCCTCTTTTTGACTAGGCCTTGTCCTTGGACCCTAAGTCAGTCTGAGCAAAGAATCCTGCTAAGTCATCCCCCAGTCCTTGATATCTAATTGAATTCCTCATCCTCCACCTTTGATGACTAAGTCCTTGGTCTGCCTTTGGCAAGAACCCTGTGAGTACAGTTAAACAAGAAGCCCCTACTCTTGATGTTTCCCATTAGCAGTATTCCATCTACTGACCCCCCTCACTCTGCTGTCTTCACTGTACTTGGAGTTGAACACAATTCTGTTGTGTGAGCCCTATTGTAATAATCTTGAATAAAATCTTCCTTACTGTTTTAATAAGTGTCAGAATAATTTTTCTTTAACACTCCTGACAATGACCTTTGGTTGTATCCACTGACTGAGAGCAAGAGCAGAAAGAATGATGTAGACCATGGAGACAGTGAGATGGGGGAGGCTTTGAGTTTGGAGCTCCCAGGACAGACTCAAAGGCATTAGAGTCCCTGAAGAAGTCATGGAGATCATGAGTGCTTTTCATTTATTCTGACTTCATTTGGTGGAAAGGACACCAGACTCAGAGTCTAGCAAACATAAAAAAGTCTCATTATTAATAATATCATTCAGCCTTACCTTTACTCAGACCCCATTAAGCCTTACCTTTACTAACACTTCTATCTATCCCATTGACCTCATGTATTTCTACTTTTTTAGTGGAGTCGTAAGAGTTAGGTGTCAGATTCCTAACAGAGGTTACAAACTCTCATCATCATGACTTGTGGTGAAATTCTCTGACAGGTCTTATCAAGTGTGGTTTTGGAATTGGCTTGGGGTTTCTTTGATAGTCTTCACTTTTTTTTTTTTTTTCACTCTAGAGGTAACCCCATTTTGGGTTTACAATTTGGCCTCTCCTATCAGTAAAAATTCTTTCCAGCACTGTTGGGAGGTCCCTATTTACTGAAAAAACACTATTTAAATACCAAGTGATGAGCAATATGGCGCCCTTGGCACAGACTTTTCCAGCCTGAGGAGCAAGTTCCTGACCTTGTAAATCAAGAGGCCTTTATCACTCCAAAGGAATGGAGGAGGCATCGGTAGGTGCCCGCCTGATGTTCCATCACAGTTGCAAGGGTGCTTGGGAATCACATTAGCATTTTTGAGGACATGAGTCTCCCTCAGACTTCTTATAAATACAGCTTGACTCAGCCACTCTATAACTGACTGACAGCCTTGGGACTGACACCCTTGGGACATGAAGTGGATACTGTTCTTTGGGGCCCTTATTGGGCTCAGCATCTGTGGCCGAGAAAAGTTTTTTGGGTAAGTTCCTTTTGGATTTACTACTTGGTTGGTTTAGTGCTATGGGAGCCAAATGGATTTGAACATGAATGGCTGGTTATATCTCCAGCCGAGTTAGCATTGGGAAAGAAGACATGCTCGTGTCCCAGTTCTGCCCTGTGTCATCCTGGGCAGGTTCCTTCTCAGGCTCAGTCGTGTCTGTGAAATCAGACCAGGTGGCCTCCACAGTCCCTCCCCGGCTCGCTGATCTCCTGCCTGTTCTTTTCCTTCCTGGTTCTTCTTTCTAAGGTCAGTTCCAGGCCTCTTCTACTTTTTTACTTCTCTGTTACAAAGTACCAAGAACTACCAGCAATTGTTTCTAATTTCTGCTGTGCTCAGGGGAAAACCTGGGTCTTCGGCTTTTTGGTTTCACCTCTCTGTTAGCGGGGAAGGCTTTGTAGAGCTGGGGCTTTCTCATTAGCGCCTGGGACACGGAGTTTCGCTAGCTCTCGCCTAGCCACAGTGGTGAGAATTGACATGTAAGATTACACCCGGACCCTGTGCATGCGTGCGCGGCTATGTACGTGTGCGCGGGTATGTACGTGCGCGCGTGAGTATGTATGCGCATGCGTGGGTATCTACGCGCGTGCGTGGGTATATACGCACATGCTCAACACGCTCCAGGTGGAATGCTTTGCGGTCTGCGGAGGAGAGGATGTTTGGGCGGTAGGAGAGATGAAAGGATGACGTGGTCCCCTGCTGGAAGATTGAATTCTAATAACTCATTACTGCCTAATGCTTTGCCATTTGCAAAGAGCTTTCACGTGCTTTATCTTTTGGGTCCCACAACAACTCTGCCGGGCAGGGGTGTTATTTTCCTCAATTTAAACATAAAAAAAAACACCTCAGCCTCAGAAAGGTTAAGGAACCTGCCCAAGGCCATTTAGCTGGTAAGCCGGGGAGCTGGAACTCTGAAGGCAAAACCCATACCCTTTTGCCATAACACAGGTTAATCTCCAGCTAGAATTGTCTATCTCACAGATACATCTCTATCTGCTAGTTGAGTCTCTCATACGCTAGCTGGCTAAAGGGACTTGGAGTTTGTTTATTGAGGTAATTACTTATATGAGATTGAGTAATTTTTATGGTGATGACTTCTTTTCACACCTGGTGTCTACTGTCAAATAGCTCAGAGGGGTTAGGCATAGCAGGTGGCCAGAGAAGATTTTTCCACTGGCTCGCTGTGTAATAACTCTGCTTGCTGCCGTGTGGGCTGAAGCATGGAGCTGTCAGGCTCTCCCTGCAGCTATTCACATGGCCGGAAAAATCTTTATTTCTCAGGATACAGACTTTGCTTACAATGTAGCAGACACCTGAGTTGAGACAGCTGGGCCTGGCGCTGGAGTGCCCACCAGGGGAGCGGAGCTTATACAGAAAGGGCTGTATGCGCGAGCTAATTGCAGATAGTGTCATCCTCATCCCAAAATCTCTTTTCGCCCTATAGCGGGGAACCCAGCAAAGGTGGTGGGATCCTTCCAGGGGCTCAGAGACATGTCCCCCACACCCAGCTCAGTGACCATTTTCTAGCAAGGGGAAGCTGGCCTCTGTGAGCAGTCAGGTGGTGGGAAGCCAGAGCACAGATTGGCTAGGAGGGGGGACAGTACTGATGGAGATGAAGATGATGGTTTTCTCCCCTACCCTCACCCCTTACCCCCAGCTTTTGTTCCTTCCACCTAATGCCCCACTGCCCCCATGGTCTCACTCTGCTGGTATCTTCTGTCCTGCCCTTTGGTCATCTTAAGGATGGGACGGTGGCCAGGATGCCTAGAGGTACAGGGCAGACGGCGAACAGGAACGTAGTTGCCGAACCGGTTGGAGCATTAGCAGTAACTGGCAGGCAGTTACAAGTTCTGTGAAACCACCTTTTTTGGTGGCTGGGGGTATGGGTGAGAAAGGCACAAAGGACAGGCCGCTTGGCTTGCGGGCATGGAACCAAGGGAAGCATAGAAGTTCAGCACCAGGGGGGCTGTTGACTGGCAGAACATGGGATGAGTGGGAGGGTGAGCAAGAGGAGGGTGCCCGCCACTGTGTTGGTAGCAGGTGGACGGCCCTAGGTGTGGGAGGGGGCCGGAATGAACAAGAGCACTAAGAACGCCTGTGTGGAGTCGGAGGGGTCAACATGGCAACTCGCAAATTCCAATATATCCCCTCTCCCAGACCAATCTTTCATTTTCAGGGAGTTTGAAATCTTTGAATGGATTTCTAGACAGCAGAGATAGGTTGTGTTCAGCTATCTGCACGTTCAGGACTGGGAAAGAGCATTTTTCAAATACAGACAAGGCCAATTAGAAAATGGCTGCCCTTCATGGAGCACCTACTTACGTTCTCTCTGCTTCTAGGTTTTGATGGACTTAGGCTCATGAAAATAGTGTTAGATCCACCCCACTCACCCCCCTTTTTAGCACCATTTGAAGACTCTCCTTCCGGGTTAGGGAGAACCTCATGGGTGATAACAGTTGGTTCTAAATCCTTATCTGCCAGGCAGATAAGGAAAAGGGCCCGGCACCTGGGCAGAGGGAACAGCATGTGCAAAGGCATGGAAGGGCAAAGGACATGGTGAATTTGGGATTTCAGTGAGGCTGGAGCTGAGAGGGTGGAGGAGGGAGAGGCAGAGGAGAGGCGGATGGGGAAGGGCTCCATTCTGCACCCATCTTTCCACTCTGCCTCTTTGCACTCTCTGCATGTCTTTGTCCTCTGTAGCTTGGCTGATAGGACCTGATGAAATGTGCTGTGGATTTACTCATGCTCAGGGCCAGTTAGATCCACTGTGTTCCACTGTCGTGGACTGTGCCCAGGAATGCAGACTGTTGTGAGGTCACCACTCTGGGAAAAGTAAAATGCGTGCTCTGGGTGCCTGTGTAACATGATCTTCATATTCTTGAGAGCCCCTTATTCTTTTTTTTTTTTTTTTTTGAGAGCCCCTTATTCTTATGTTCCTCTTTTTTTCCTGTTCCTTCTTCCTCCCCTCCTTCCTTATCATTGTTCTAGTCAGTGCTGTATTTTACCAGATGCCTTGTTTTGCTGATAGAGATGTCAGCGCACAGGTGCTTTCTAGAACACTCAGTTTAAAGACTCCTCTTTTTCTGGAGTGTTGGGGGTGGGTTGTGACAGAGCATAAGTTTGGCAGATGGGCCCTGGTACTTAGCCAGGAGTAAGGATTTCCCTTCTGTTTTAAACCTGTTCCTTTTTTGGGAGGATGCTTGCCTGTGTTGGGGAAATGGTGGTTTGACTCCCCATCTTCACAGGGCTGCGGTTCAACTCCTAGCAAGCCAGGTGGGTTCTGACTGACACCTGCCCAGCCAGGTTTCTCAGTTGGCCCCAGTAGCTCCTGTGGCCTCGGTAGCTCCCAAGGGTTGTGCTTGGCGGCCCACCTCCAAGGACCCTGAGGAGACAGGATGGGCCCGGAGAAAGCTAGCCCTTTGGCCCTGGCATTTCCTCCAGACCCACCACCTGCAGGGGAAGCCACTCTGCGATGGACATGGCCTCTCTGGGGCTGGACTAGACCCCCTGAAGAGTCTCCAGAACCTCCCAGAACAAAGTGAGACCCTAAGAGTCCCATCTGGATTGAGCCGGTTTTCTGATGAGAAGACGCGATTCTGCCACGTGAGGCTGCACATTTAGCTCCCTGTGACAGAACCATTTTCCCTGTCAACAGGTCCTTCAGCCCACAGCCCTCTCCAGCAGCTCTTCCCGCATTCATTCGGGTAAAGGGATGACGCATGTGACAGCGTCGAGTGCGGATTCATTCGGGCTGTCACCTAGCAACGGCCTAATGGCTCCCCTGGCTCCCTGAACTGGGCTGAGAGCACAAAGGCAGCTTTTCAGGCTCGGCCTTCTCCCACCCACACACAGGACTTCAGGGGCCTCGGCCCCTGCCGCTGCTGCGGAAGCTAAATGGTGTAGATGAAGCAAGTTGAGGACAAACAACAAAAGGGGGCTCGGGACTGGCCGGCTCCCTTCTGGGCCTTCTCAGGGCCCCCTTGGGAGAACTGAATCCCAAGTCAGCCCCAGCACCCCGGCACGTATTGTACTTTGCATTTGTATAGAGTTCTGGAGCTGGACGGGACTGAGAGACCACCCAGCAAATAGCTAACCCTCCAAGGATGGAAGGTCTGTACTCTTTTCCAGCTCTTTCCAGCGTGGACCTTCAGCCAGAGTTTCAGTCCTGGCCCCTGACAGTGAAGAAGTGCTTCTTTATGTCTTGAGTTAGCTTTGTGTGTAACTCAGGAACATTCCTTTCTGCAAAATATATATGTTTTTCATTATAAAGTAATATGACCACATTACAGAAAACAGATACAAGGGGAAAAAAAGTCAGTCATCCATAATCCCACGACCCGGACATAAGCACTGTCAGCATTTGCTATATTTCCGTTGTCTGTTTTTCTTCCAATGCATCTGCTTTTTCCATACTTGTAATCATGGCATACATACAATTTTGTGTCCTGCTCTTTCACTTAATATTTCCCTTCAAGTTATACTAGAAGCACTTTTTCATATTTGCCACGTAGTCTTATTTTTAATGGCTATACATTATAACCAAAGACTAGACCATTTCCTCTCATTCGGCCCAGTTATGTCTGGGACATAGGCTTGGGGTTTATTTGCCAGCTGAAAGCTCACCATTATCTTTTTTTTTTTTTCCTTCCAGGGACCAAGTTTTTAGGATTAACGTCAGAAATGGAGACGAGATCAGCAAACTAAGTCAGCTAGTGAATTCAGACAACCTTAAGGTACCTGGCTCTTCTTAGTCCTCTTGGGTATCTCTGACTTCGGTAAGAGAAGACCCTTGCACCACCGACATTGTTCCTCCTGGGGAATTTTTGTGTATAGTCCTGTATTAGTCAGTGGGCCCTCATACGACTGTGTGGGCCGATGCGGAGAAGTGCCGTAGATCAGCATTGCTGTCCTGGGAGCTGGGCGCCCTCAGCGGTGGGCTCCATCTTTCTGTCTGCCATAGACTTACTACCTCGTGGGCTTCGCCGGGTCTTGCCTTCTGGGTAGGCCTGACCAGACACAGCTGTGAAATGGGCAAAGTTTTCCCTTGGGCAGAACCTAGCTCCTCTGGGATCATGCTGGCTTTTGGCAGTTGTTTGAGAAGAATGAGCTCATTGTGCCTTTTACCTGAACTGTCCTTTAACCTGGTTTTATTTCCATTCTCTTCAGCTCAACGTCTGGAAATCTCCCTCCACTTTCAGTCGTCCTGTGGATGTCCTGGTCCCGTCTGTCAGTCTGCATTCAGTCAAATCCTTCTTGAAGTCCCAGGGCTTAGAGTACTCAGTGACAATTGAAGACCTGCAGGTGGGTAAGCCGTGGCCCCTAACTGGTCTCGTACAGCACAAAGCACCGAGCGTGGACCTGAGACGTGTGCAAGTCTTGGTCTTATCCTTCTCCATTTTATAAATGAACTCATTGAGGTCCATGGAAATAAAGTGCAGTGACTTAGTGGTTCTTAGTGGGAACATGTTATTGTAGGAAGGACATACATAGGTTAGGGAACTGGACAGATCTGGATCCGAATCCTGATTTTGCTAACTACCAGCTGTGTGACTTTGGACAAGCTCTTAATATCTTGAGCCTCTGTTTCTTCATCAGTAAAATAACAGCAATGCCTATTTCATACAATTGAGAAAATTAAATGTATTAAGTGTATGTGAAATGCACACTGGTGCTCGGTCTGTTATAGATGCCCCACAAATATGAAGCCCCACTTCCTTGTTGTATTTAAAGTCAAAAGGAAGAAAAGTGAGTATGTGTTTTGCGGGGGGCAGTGTTGGAGACTCATCACGAAAAGCATCTTTTGAGAAAGAGGGAATGTCACCAGCAGTTCTCAGCAGAGGGCATATCACCACCCAAGCCAGACACCAGCCTCACGACCTGTGTTGGAACAGCAGGGCAGTGTGTGGCTCATGTTCTCTCCTTCACCGAGGTGGGTTATGGACTAATTGGTGATTTGGCCCGGGAGTTTCCTGATGGCGTGAGCAGCTGTGAGCTTATTAATCATCCTCACATGTCACAGACATCTGCCAGGAGCCTTCAAAGTATGAGTGGTTATAAGAATTTCTTTGTTTCTGAATGATTTCCCAAGCTGTGTATTTCAGAGGCACTGGATACCAGATGCGGGCCGATGTCTAGAGAATTCATAGTATAGAATAACCAAATAGCACATGTGTTGCTTTGGGGGGGAGTAAGTGGGTTTTTTGTTTTTTTTTTTAAAGATTTTATTTATTTATTTGACACGGAGAGAGAGAGAGATCACAAGTAGGCCGAGAGGTGGGCAGAGAGAGAGGGGGAAGCAGGCTCCCTGCTGAGCAGAGAGCCCGATGTAGGGCTCGATCCCAGGACCCTGAGATCATGACCTGAGTCGAAGGCAAAGGCTTTAACCCACTGAGCCACCCAGGTGCCCCAGTAAGTGGGTTTTGAATGGGGTGATGTACATTGGGTGCCAAGAAATAAGCTTTTGTAGGTATGTGGAAGAAATCTGACCCTCTTTTACAACTTGACGTTTGTGTGCCGAGGGTGCCACCATCTTGGGCACCTCATGCCAAAACATGGCAGAAACAGCTTGAACCCCCGTCTCCAGTGGGTCACTTCACAGCATTGTTCTGTCTGTTTTAGGCCCTTTTAGATAATGAAGATGAAGAAATGCAACACAATGAAGGGCAAGAGCGGAGCAGTAATAACTTCAACTATGGGGCCTACCATTCCCTGGAAGCTGTAAGTGTCTTAGAGCAGGTTCAAATCAAGGTCATTGGCATCCCGGATTTTGTAACCCCTTTCCTTACTTTGAGGAAGCACTGGTCCTTAGCACAGTAACCCTTCACTAAGGGACTAAAATGTGAACACTTCATTTTTTTTTTTTTTGTAATTCTTGGTTTGTTTGTTTCCCACCAGCACCTAAGAGCATAGTGAAACACAACTGAACATTTTCTCCCACATGCATCCTTCTTTCCTAAGGCAAGCCCTGAAAGAAAACCATGAAATAATTACAATGATTTCCATCCTTGTAATTCAACCTTCTTATACCCAACCATAATCCCTGTATTTTACTCACCCAGATTAAAATGTTACTCATTCCAGGCAAGTAGACAAGTGGTTATTTCCAAGGTTAACCAAATATTTCCACTCATTTATCATGATTACTTATAATGCATATTTGTTCTATAATGTGTTTTGGTGCTGTGTTTAGTTAAAAACCACTTTATATAGATGACTGACTCTCAAGGTAAGCCAATGCTTCCATAAAAAATTTGGAGCAGAACCACCTAATATGATATTAAAACATGAGGAATCAAAAGGGGCTATAGAATGGGACTGCATCACATAGCCTACAGTTGTAGAATGTCTTCTACATTAATCTAGAAACTTTCTACTAGCTAACACCTCAAAACGAAATTGTTGTTCTCCTTCCCATACCTGCATACACGTTGTTCTTCATAGCCAAAGATGGGGTTCCTGGCATGCTTTTCGTGAGGCATAGACTTTGAGTTGTTTTTCTTCTAGATGAGGGATTATTTCCAAGGTTGACCAACTGTTTTCACTTCTTTCCCATGATTGTCAGTAGCTTTGTTTATTGTGTACACTTCCAACTGCACTGCCCCTTGATCTCTTTTGTGACCAATGACATACATCTGCAGAACAGCTGGATAAAGTTAGGAGTTCAGTCCAGGGCCATGGACCAAAGCAGAGCTCAGGGCTCACACAGGGATCAGACCCATGACGTGAGCCTCGTTAACGTGGCGCACTCCCGAGCTGAGCTAAGTGGTTGCAAATGTCACCCAAGACCCCGGGAACACCATCCCCTCACCTGCCTGCCATGGGAGCAGCCCTTTCTTGTGCACTTGGTTTTGCTCTCCGGCTTTAGGGGTCACTGCCGTCTGATTGCAGCTTCCCCCACTTCCCCCGTCCCCCGTGAGGCCTTCTGCTGTGCCTCATGAAAAGCATGAGTGTATCGTCTCCCTCTTGGCTTAATCACGTGCAGTTCTTTCTAAAAACAGCTTTGAAGAGCTCTCATCCTGTAACTGCTTAGGCCTGCTTGGGTCTCCGGTGGGAGTCTCATGTCTGTCTCAGCCAGTGTTTCCAATTTCGGTTTTCCTGTGTGTTCTTGCAGTTGCCGTTGTTTCTGTTGTTCCCGGCAGAGTTTGCCCCTCGTGTTGGCAGTGTGGCTTTGGACACCCCCCCATGCCCCCATACAGCCTGGTGTTTTAACTTCTCCTGGCGGACTCTCTTGCCTCTCATGGTTCAGGGTGGGCATCCGGCTTTTGCTTCACTTTCTAGGGTCAGTAGGAGTTTCCAGGCCCCTTTCATGGCTGGAATGGCCGGTTCTCAGCTCCCAAGTTCCAGCTTCTTCTCCCACCCCACTCCTGTGCTCTTGATCACTGTTCCTGACCTGCTGTAAACCCTCAGTGCCTATGGCAGATATCTGGTCCTGAGGCACCATTTTCTGCCCTTCACTCGTTCCTTTTCATTTCTGGCCCCTGCAATGTCTCCTTTCTTGATTTGTAAGCTTGGCTGTGAATTATTTTCATTGTAGTAAACTACAATGGCTTGAGTGGCTTGAGTATATATTTGGGGGTAGTTTCTCGCTTCCGCTCAGTCTGCCATATTGACTGCCACTCTGCCACCCTGATAAACCACTGAAGCTGGAATTTTATTCAATATCAATTGCCTATTTTTCTCCTCTATAAAGTTCCCTCTTCCACTTTTAAGTCTAAATATGCATTTCTTTATTTCCTTCTTTTGCCCTCAGAAATTTTGAGCAACCAAGATGGATGAACTCTATTTAAATCAAGCTTTTTTAGAAATTGAAACCAAATGGAAGCATTTGCAGCCATGATTTACAGCTCTTCACACGTTCTCTTAAGGCCGTTAGAGGAATCTTCAAAGCGGGGGCTTATACTATAGGGCATAAGCAAGATGCTTCACTGGAATGGAGGAAGAAACTATTACAACTTCTATTTACATTCTTTATGCATTTATATTTATTATTAATGTCACCATTTTTTCCTTTTTTTAAATAATGTACATAATATATTTGGTACATTATTCCTGTGGTATACGTAATATGTTATATATATGTAATATACATATGTATATTATAAAACAAATATATATGTATATAAATATATACATATAACACATACATACACACACACATATATATGTTTGTGTCTGTGTGTCTGTGTGTGTGTGTGTATGTATATAGTGCATGCTAATTTAAAAAATGGTAGAGAAAGTGATCAAAAGGTTTGGAGAGGACTGTTTTCAAGAACCTTGGCCAAATGGGGCAATTGCTCATTCTCCAGTCTGGTGTGGCATGAAGGACCCCACTGCTAGAGGGGTCTGCACAAATCTCTCTAGTTTAGTGGCCTATAACTTTATGGACAGATAAAATGTGTTATTCTCTAGAGTGTTGTAGAAAAGGCCTCTATAGGCAGTTCTTCAAGAATAAGTATTCCATGGTGATAATATTGTCAACCCTGAGATCACAGGGCTGGATCTAATCATTGATCAGATCAGCGAAGATGTCATTGAGATCAGTAAGATGAATTTCACTGATACCTACCTAGAGCTGAAAACAGAGTTCTCAATTGCCCCTGAGTTCACCTCTCCATGCTTCAGATTTACCGTGAGATGGACAGCATTGCCAGAGAGTTTCCTGAGTTGGTGAGCAGGCTGAAGATTGGGCATTCGTTTGAAAACCGGCCCATGTACGTACTAAAGGTGAGGCCCGAGGCTCTTCAAGAGGCCTGACTGAGCCCATGCTCCTGGTCCCTTGTGTCCAGGCCCCATCCCTCAGACCTCTGAGGGAGGCAGGTTTTTAGGCTCTTCTTGACTTCAGGGGCATGGGGAGACATCTACTGGGGTTCAAATTTGATGTGACCGAGAATCCCCTGTTTTTGCCTAACGTGGAAGGAGTTAGAACTTAGAAGGAGCCCATCCCATTGCACGTTTTGACTGAAAGGCAGGATCAACTGGGGGGAAGGGTCGTGGGTGTGGGGGGTAGACTGGGTGAGGGGGATGGGGTGGGGGTGGGGTGGGTCTGTTAGCATTCCAGAAAGTGCTCAGATGGGCCACAATCTTTTGCCTGCATTCTTACCTCTAAAAAGAAAGTCAAATTGGGATCGACCTACAAATTCTATTCCGCTTTTAGGGGTACTTATTGGAAAAGCAATCCAGGAAGCTAATTTTAGGATTGATGTAATTTTAAGCCCAGCCTATGATCCTTGGCTGCACAAAGCCTAATTTCTAGATATTTCTAACAGATTCAGGTCTATATTGGCAAAAGAGGTAGAGAATTTATGGCAGGGACATAAATTATGTAAATAATCCAGCCAAATGAATAAAAAGGAATTTGGAGATATGAACTGTGGAACAACTGAGGGTGCTAAGAATTTGTCAGATCCTTAGCCTCATATAAGCCCTGAAGAACCCAGGCTCATGGCTTGAATTACCAGCCAGAGGAGATTTGCCACCGAGCGGGTCGCTCTAAAGTAATCCACATAAATTTAGATTATTTGCCAACCTGATGGAGACTCTGGCTTCATTAGCACCACACTTTGACCCAAGGCGGCCGGGCCCCCTCACTAAAAGGCAGGAGCCAGAATTCATTTAATGCCATTTGCAAAGAGCTATAGTGAACCTCTGTCTTCCTCCTTATAAAATCGAATTCATTTATTGCATCAGCTGGAACTGGCCGGTTCATGCACTCTTGCACCTCTCTCTGTTGGGATACCATTTGAGGTCTTTCAAGAGACATAATATTATCTCTAATCACACTGGCATTATCATTTACAATAGCGATTGTTTCCCCTTCCCATTTGCTTCCAACCCTGGAGCAGCTCAAGTGGCCCGGAGCCGTGGCTGGCCTCGCTAGCCAACCAATTAAGCTCCCCGGTCATGGATAAGCCTGATAAATAGACGGTACCCTCAGGAACAGTTGGTCTCTGAATTATCTTAAATTGATTAAATGAATAGGGGTGAGCTGGGGAGAGGAGAGGTGAGTGGAGACATGGGCAGGAGGGTCATTTTCAGGCCTCTTTGTCCTTCCACAGTTCAGCACCGCGGAAGGCAGGAGGCAGCGGCCGGCCATTTGGCTGAACGCAGGCATCCATTCCCGGGAGTGGATCTCGCAGGCCACGGCGATCTGGACTGCGAGGAAGGTCATATCGCCCGGTATTAGCTGACAGTTCTGGTGGGCCCAGGGTGCCCCTGCAGGGTCCCAGGAGGCTGGGCCCGGGGGACGAGGTGGGAAGGCACTCTGCATCTACATAGTAGGCAGTGTTGGGGTGGGGGGCTTTGGGATTGGAGAAGCAAAAGGTCAGAGCCCTTTGGTCAAGCCACTGTGGCTAAATGACAAAGTCTATTCATGGCAGCGAGCAAGCTAATGAGCTGCAGAGCTGGCCCGAAAACACTGAGCCCCATAGTCAGCCCCGCAGAAAGGGAGCAGAGTCTTCTCAGCTGCAAAACTCGGACCAGCTTTGCCATTAGCCCTACCCTAGCCCTCCAGACCCTCAGTGACCTCATGCTGTCTCCACGTCTCCCCCACCCCCTGAGAATCTGCTTTAAGGCAGCACTTGGGAGAGGAGGGGTGTTGTGTGTGGAGCATGTACTTTCCCCGCCCGTTAGCATGGGGGTCCAGGTTCCCCAAAACTATGATGATGTGTGGCTCTTCCCTCCCTGTTCCAACTCCCTGGAAGGAAAGAATCAACCAGGCAGCCCCAGACTCATTGCAGTTGTTGTCACCATGAAGCCATGTTCCCCTGGGTTTTGAAGCACTCCAAGAGTCTTGCAGAGAGCTGTGTCTACGAGGGGGACAGGGAGGCTGCAGAGGGGCATCTGGGGAAGATACACGGGCTTCAACCGGGCACCCAGCTAGCCATGGCGCAGCTGACAAGCTTCTTGTCTCTGCTTAGATTGCATCTGATTATGGGAAGGACCCAGCCATCACTGCTGTCTTGGAGAAAATGGATATTTTCTTGTTGCCTGTGGCCAATCCTGATGGATATGTGTACACACAAACTCAAGTGAGTAATACCGAGTGAGTTGGGCTTAAAGTTAAGAAGAGTCTGGTGAATTCCTTGCTATGCCACCCGAACAGTTGTAGGAACGGGGAGAGAACTCCCACACACGTGCACGTTATGAGCTTCCTTGGGCTCCCATTTTTCACTCATTCCCTGAGCTGAGAGTCACCAGGGAATATTTTTTCTTCGTGAGAATAGTCTAATGAACTCCCTCTCATGGATCTTGAACAATTATCAACACTTAACCAATCTTCTTTTCATTTCTTTCCCTCCCACACATTTTTTTCCTTTTGTTTAAAAGCACATCCCTGACATCAGATTATTTGGCCCCAAATTTCTTTAATATGCATCTCTGGTTGATGGTAATTAAAACAAAACAAAACAAAAAACCCCAAACAATACACCACTGTCACTTAAAAAAATTAATGGAATTTCTTTAATATCATCTAATTCCCCCAATTATCTTTTTAATGTCTTTTGAGTCAGTTTGTTGAAATCAGTCCCCAAATAGGGTTTGCACCTGTATTTGGTTGTTGCCTCTCTGTAGGCTTTTTAAATCTACGGCAGTTACCCACCCCCACACACATCTCTTTTAAAAATGTCATTCATTTGTTGGAGAAACCAAGTAAATTGTTCTGTAGAATGTCTCATGTTCTGAATTTGGCTGATGGCTTCTTTGTTGTGTGTCATTTGTTCCCGTACACCCCGGTATTTCCTATTCACTAGTAGTCAGAGCTTGAAGTTTGATTGGGTTCAGGTGAGTTTTTTCAGGCAAGAATGAAACAGTTGCTGAGCACTTCCTGTTAGACCAGTGATCATTTGGGCAGACGATGTCTGTCCTCCTTCTGCCGTAGCCAAAAATTATTCAGAGGGTTCAGGTGACATCAGACCAGTTCTTGCGTTCTAAAGTTCTCATCAGGGCATTTTGGGAGAGTCCTTCTCTCTGAGCCGGAAGGGCTGAGTCTCCTTTCTCCAGGAGACGAGAGGAGTCTGCTCAGTCCGTGAGGACTGGGGCCCCAGTGATCCTCCAGGCAGAGCTGCAGTCCTTGCTCCATCCTAGAGCCCCAGAGAACTCTCCCGTGCCCTGACCCACCTCTGAGTGTTTGTTCCCTCCTTGGTGGACTTTCCAGAACCGACTATGGAGGAAGACACGGTCCCTCAATCCTGGAAGCCCTTGCGTTGGTGCTGATCCAAACAGAAATTGGAATGCTAGTTTTGCAGGTAGGCTGAGGGCGGGGAGTGGCTTTCCTTCCCTGCTGCCCCTGGGGAGCCTGGTTCCCTGGGGCTCTGAGCCGGCCGTGGGGGAGCCAGTTACCAGGCTGGCTCCATTCCTGCTTCACTGGGAAACTTGGGCCAATCCCTTACACTCTGTCTCGGGGTTTTGTTTTTTTAACATTTTGGGGGGTAATTTTGAAAGGGAATGACTCAGCAATTCTTGTTCTCCTGAAAGTACACTAATATTTTAAAAATGGTTCTAGTCTTAGACGTTCAGATCCACACTCACCGCCTTGGGCATCCCCGCTTCCCCCCGGGTGAGGGACTGGGGGGTGGAAGGGCTCCCGGTGGTAACTGGGAAGAGAGCAGTTAGCCCCGTCACCCTAATGGACCAGATCGTGGGGCGTGCTGAGGCTTCAACCCCAGCAGTTGACCCTTCGATGTGTCAGTGTGATGCGCAGTTCTTCAGTATCACGGAAAGGGCAGGAGGATTAGGAGACCCGGGTTCGGAGTTCCAGCTGTTTAGAAACCATCCCTGCAGCCGTGCCCACTGGCTGCCAGGTGTTTTCCTGCATGTTCCATTATTCGTCTGACCCAGTGAGTGAGTTTTATTATCTGAAACGAGGCAGTCGGAGCACGGAGACAGTCTCAGGAGCAGGTGGCCAAGAGTTAGGGTCGGAGCTCCCCTTGCAGCTCCAGAAGCCGGTAGCGCTCGCTGGCGCTCTTCCGCAACTGTGCTGACGTCCTGGCTTCAGCCTGCTTCTAGCACCGGCACCCTCGCCCGCCCCGCCCCCCATGGTGGGGAGAATCACGTGTCTGTGGGAAAGGAGCTGAGAGAAATGTGGGATCTGAGGGCGTCAAAGTTAAGCCAGATCTTCCCACAAGTGGGGTGGTTTAGCGCACGTGCCAAGGAGCTCAGGGAGCTGTGTCGTGAAGTAGTGCAGAAGTCAGTGGTTCCGCATACCTGTCAGGCGGGAGGCTTTAGCCACAACAATAAATTATTTTTGGCAGCACTTGGCCATTAAGATCTGAACTGAGAGAATGAGTTGACACCAGAATAAATGGAGTCATTTTCATTATTAATTGGTATTCATATTAATTATCTAGAATACTTATTAATTACAACTCATTGTTGAGTGTGATATTAATTATTTATGACAACTGTTGGTGATGCAATACAAGGCCGACTCTTTCCATTTAAAGGAGTCCTTCCAGTTTTTCCTCCTCAGCTGTGGCAGATCCCGTACCCCCCTGCCTGCTCCCTGCCCCAGCCACGTACACATATTTCAAACTAGGCTCCTGGGGGGGGGCGGGCTCCTCCCATTGACCTGTCTGCAGCGGGCACCTTCCGCCCTTCCTCTGGGTTGAGTGTCCTGCATGTCTGTGTTCTTGCCAATGGGTTCATGTTTCTGCTTGGACCACCTCCCACAGGAGAGGGGGCCAGTGACAACCCTTGCTCTGAGATATACCATGGACCCCACGCCAACTCAGAAGTGGAAGTGAAGTCGGTGGTAGATTTCATCCAAGAACACGGGAATTTCAAATGCTTCATCGACTTGCACAGCTACTCACAGCTGCTGATGTATCCATACGGGTACACGGTCAAGAAGGCCCCAGATGCTGATGAGCTGGTGAGTGATGGGCCGCCTTCCCACTAGCCTTGGGCCTGCTTGACTCTGGGATGCTGCCATAGCGGTCCTTCCCCAGCTTATAGGGACAGTCTAGGAGCCTGATTTTATTTCATTAAGGGTCTGGTCTCTCCTTCTGCCCTTTGGAATGTGCCATCAGACTTCCTGGGGGCAGGAAGAAGACAGTTCTCCTTTTTTCTGTGTTTGCTGTGACTTTCAAGAACCATGCCTGATCCTTGCCTTTCCTTCTCAGTTGTTTTTCTGACCAAAATGTGTGACAGACCCACTGCTTGCCAAGAACTGTGGGTGGCATTGTGGTGGGTGAGGGGGAGATACTCCTCATTCCGGTCAAGGTGGAGTTGAGGTAGGGTGCTGGCTACAGCCTAGGGGTGCTCCGTGTCACATATAATGACTTGCCCTAGGATGTGAACAGACATTTAGGGTGGACTGACTGGAGTGCGGCAGGCTTCTCCCTCTGCGCTGGTCAGCTCGAGAGCGCCCCCCTGCTCAGAGCCACAGCTGGTCTCTAAACCTGCCAGCAGATGCAGGGCTCGTGCTAGGCGTCGGCTAGATTCTGGTCTCCAACTTGCATTGGCACATCCATATAGGATGGCCTTGTCTCCACCTCCACTCTGGGAACACCCAGCTCTTAGAAAGTTTTCTCTGGAATGTACTTGGCCTTCCCGCATGTTCATGAACATGACACTCCTGTCCCTCAAGATATGTGAAGATGGTGGTGTATTTACTAGGTTGGGTTGGTGAGCAGCCCTCCCTGTCTCTGTGTATAAGGCTTTGGCTCTGGTTGGATGGAAAAGGAGGAGACCGGAAGGGAAACTTGAGGGAAGGGCCGAGAACCTTCTACATCATTGCAATGCAGGACAGCTGAGGGGATGTCAGGCTGTGGGATCCATTCTTCTCACTCCACTGGTTCCCCTTCCTAGGACAAGGTGGCAAGGCGTGCGGCCAAAGCTCTGGCTTCCCTGTCGGGCACTACATACCAAGTGGGTCCTACCTGCACCACTGTCTGTAAGTACTCGCTCTATTAGTTATTTAGAAAATGCTTGGAGAGGAAACTTGAAGTGAGAGAAGAGCTGAAAGTTAGGCTTACTACATTCTCGTCTGATTGTTTTCGTCGTTAGCGATAGATCGAATGTGCGTCAGGCCTGTGGGATGATAGCTGCTGTAGGCGGTCATCTCTGTCAGTACTGTCACCACGGTCATGCTCCTTGTCACGTGCCTGTGGTGAGTTTAGTTCTGCTCGTGTGCTGGAGTCTGTGTCCCTTCTATTCCGTGAAAGATCCTGACACAGTTTATCGAAAGTTCCTCAAGCCCATCATTCCATTTTCAAAGGAAACCCACCTTTGGAGAGGCAGACTGAGAGGGCAGTCACCGGGGCCGGAGGAGATTCCTCACCTTCCCATGGGAGATGAACATGTGTTGGAGCACAGCATGCTGGGAGCTGGGGTCCTCTGTGCAATGGTTAGCATCAAGCCATAAGAAACCTCCAAACAAACTCTGCCAAGACTCCAAACCTGAAGATGGTCTTCAGGCTGATGACCTACAGCTTCCACCTCATCTTGAGGAGGAAACAAACATAGCTTTGTTTTGGTTTCTCACTGCAGTGTTCCATCTGAGCATTTCACTCTCTTCCTACTGAGATCCTTCCAGGCCCCTCATTCCGTGAGCCTGAGCTTTAAACTTAAAGATCAAATTGAAGGATATTATCATTCTCCTGGAGTCTAGGTATCAAGGAGAAATAGAAATATGAGCATGAGGAGCATGGTCCTGACACCTTTGAAGCCGGTGGCCTTCTTTTCCCCTCTAGTGTCTCCTCTGTAAGTAATTTTCCAGCGGTGGGTCCACCCTCAGACCCCCTGCAAATTTGCTGATATTTCTGTCCCATTCAATACCGTGACTCTCCATCCAAGGGCTCTACCCTCAGCTAGCTGTTTCCTTCAGCCTTCTTCTTCTGGGAAGTTTCTCCATTCCCCCCTCCTGGGTCCTCCCTCTGTACTCCGACATCAGCACTCTTGTCTGTGTTTCCTATGCTGCCTTGCTGCATAAAGCAATTAGCCTGATGTGGGTGTTTGTGTGGCTAATTGTGGCAACCACCATTAATTATTCAGGGTTGATTATTATTAGTATTGTTAAATGAGAGCTCCTCAGAGAAGAAACACATCAGGAGAGTTTCTCCATCCTCTGCTTCATTAGTGAGAACTGAGTTTAGGACTGCAGAGAGGTGAGGAGACTTGGAAGGAGTCCTTTGACGAGGCCCTCTCAAAAGAGCTTTGTGGGTCATCACAGTCCCGGCTTTTGGGTCAAACACCAGTTTAAAGGATGGCCTTGTCATCCCACATCAAACACATTCTTCCCAGCATAAGCTCTGCCCAACTCAAGAGATACTCATCGGATTCCTCCAGACCTAGAGGTGGAAGGTGCTCCTGAGTGTTGTCCAGGAGACATAATATTTCCCAAGTTTTTCAAGAGCCCATCTTTTGTATTGTTTAAAGGCTTTGCATACCCTCCTTACTTTCCAAAAATGTAATCAATTTTTGTATAATAACACTCCGATCCCATGGGTTATTGCACACGCTACATGAATGGTCAACATTTGTCCCTTCAAGTGCTAGACCTTTTCTTAGATTAACCATTTTAGCTGAAAATAATTCTCAAATAAGTTTCACACTCTCTTGCCTTTTTAAACAGAGCATGTACAAGCTCCTTTCTTCATGACGGAGTGGCCTTCTGAGCATCAGTTGTAATGTCCCGAAGGCCTTCCGTGCCACATTGCATTTTCAGTCCCTGTGCTGGGCAGCCCCAAGCCCATTTTGCTGCTTTAATTCTTGCATCTGCTTTTTTAGAGTTTTCCTGTTTCCTTCTCCTGGTTAGACTGTACTGCTTTCATACTACCTGCTTCTAGCAACTTCCTCCCCTTCTCTTCACTACTAAGGGCTGGGACACAAGTTCTTTGGGCTCATTTGACTCATAGGTAGATCGTGAATAAGGAGGATGTTCAGGACAACATCGTTTATAGTCTCAGAAGCCTGCTGAGCACAGTGTCCGTCAGGACAGTACCAAATAAAAACACATTTGGTGCAGGCACACGATGAAACAGTGTGCTCCCCACTTTTAATGAATGAGGTGTGTCTGTAGATGCTAATAGGGAATGATCTTTAAATGTCAACTGAGAAATATAGTGTGGTTTTTATTTAACTTAAAAAATTTTTAATTTATCTTATTATTTTTAAAGATTTTATTTATTTATTTGACAGAGAGATAGAGAGCACAAGTAGTCAGAGGTATTTGAGACCACACAAGAATTTCAGAGACTACAGGAGAGCTTGTTTCATAACCTCAGGGAGTGTGGCATCACAGTAGAAGCAGCATCTTTAGAAAAATCACAAGTGGAGGTGCGCCTGGGTGGCTCAGTCCTTAAGTGTCTGCCTTCGGCTCAGGTCCTGATCTCAAGAGTCCTGGGATCGAGCCCTGTGTTAGGCTCCCTGCTCCATGGGGAGTCTGCTTCTCTCTTTCCCTTTCCCCCTGCTTGTGTTCCCTCTCTGTCAAATAAATAAATAAATAAAATCTTTTTTTTTTTAAAGATCTTTTTTTTAAAAAAGATTTTATTTATTTATTTGACAGAAAGAGACATAGGGAGAGAGGGAACACAAGCAGGAGGAGTAGGAGAGAGAGAGAAGCAGGCTTCCAGTGGAGCAGGGAGCCCGATGTGGGGCTCCATCCCAGGACCCTGAGATCATGACCCGAGCCGAAGGCAGACGCTCAACGACTGAGCCACCCGGGCGCCCCTAAATAAATAAAATCTTAAAAAAAAATCAGAAGTGGTATCATGAGAAACAACCCTCAAGAATAATGGAAAAACAAAAGGACCCGTCTTTTCATTTAACAGACGTGGACTATATTAAATGGGCTGGGAGGAGGTTGAAGGAGGTATGGGCTTTTTTTCAGCAGACGGCCTTGGGTTTCAATTCCAGTCCTGCCATTTTCCGTCTATATTTCCTTAGATAAATTAGTCATTCTGAGCCTGGATTTCCTTCTCTGAAAAACAAGGACAGTGATACCCCCCTCACTGGGTTTTTAAAGATTAATGAGGTCATAAATGTGAACTTTCCAATATAAATGACTGGCTTATGGGAGATGTTCAATCAATGATAAATAAATGTCGTCCACACTTTGCACTTTTAGCCAGTTTCTGCTCTAGTAGAGTTTGGCTGGGAAGAAGCAGGAAGATGGGCCTCTTTCCTTTCCCCAGCCTTTTGGCAAAGGGAAGTCTCAAGGGCTGTGCTTCTTGCTCTCTGTGTTTACCAGTTATCTCTTGCTATGTAAAAAGTTATCCTAAAACTTAGCAGCTTAAAATAATAAACACTTATTTTTTTCCACTCTTTCCCTGGAGTAGGAATTCAAGAATGGCTTAGCTGGGTGGCTGGGGCTCAGGGCCTCTCCCAAGGTCACAGTCAAGGGCCAGAGTCCTTCAAAGCCTTGACCAGGCTGGAAGGATCTGCTTCTCAGGTGGCTCGCTCAGGTGCTGAGTGCCGGCAGGAGGCCTCCATTCTTCACCACTCAGACCTGGCTATAGGACACTCTGACCATCCACACACCCTGACACCTGGCTTTCCTCAGAGCACGTGATCTAAGAGAGAGCAATGCAGAAGCCATGGTCTTTATGATCTAGCCTTGAAGGTCACACGCCGTCATTTCTGCAATCTCCTGTTAGTTACCCGGGTCAGGGTAGCTCCACTCAGTATCAGAGGGGCCTACCCAAGGAGGTGAAGACCAGGAGACAAGGATCATTGGGGCTGGCTTGGAGGCTGCCCGTCTCACTCCGTGAAGATTGGTTTTGAGTGATTGAGAGGAGTCTACACAGTGAGTTAGTGACAAGGTGGGCACGAAGATTTAACATCTCTTGGTTTGAGATGAATGAAGACGTCCGTCGTGTAGGACAGATGGAGACATACGGATCAGGCCGGTGTTCATGTGTTGGTGGCCTGCTGACCTTCAGAAAGAATTCTAGGTCCCTAAGGAACCACGGGCAGGTAGAACGCCTAGGGCCTGCCCATCTAACCCTGAAAGGAATTAGGGTTCAAAGGTGTTTTCTTTCCTGACTTACAGATCCGGCTAGCGGGAGCAGTGTTGACTGGGCATATGATCATGGCATCAAGTATGCGTTCACGTTTGAGTTGAGAGATACTGGGCACTATGGCTTCCTCCTGCCAGCCAACCAGATCATCCCCACTGCCACGGAGACCTGGCTGGGGCTGAAGACCATCATGGAGCATGTGCGGGACAATCTCTACTAGATGAGGCGCCCCGCTCTGTCTCCGGTTATTTCTCCCTGTGTATACGTGTTCGCTGAAGCCACGATTAAAGGGAGCTTGTTCTTTCTGTGTGACTCAGAGCCCTCTGGCTTTGTAGGGAGCACGGGTCATCCCCTCCTCAGCCCTCACCCAGGAAGTTCGTGCGTTCTGGTGGTGTACCGCAGAGGGGCGCTCTTGCCACCCTGCTGTTTCTTTCTTTCTTTTTTTTTTTTAAAGATTTTTTTATTTATTTGACAGAGAGAAACACAGCGAGAGAGGGAGCACAAGCAGAGGGAATGGTGGCAGGAGAAGCAGGCTTCCCGCGGAGCAGGGAGCCCGATGCGGGGCTCGATCCCAGACCCGTGGGATCTGACCTGGGCCGAAGGCAGACGCTTAACGACTGAGCCACCCAGGCGCCCCCACCCTGCTGTTTCTGTCCTGCTGGGCCACTGAGCCCTCAGTGTGGCCTTCCTTTCACATAATTGGTTGGGCAGGTCGCACTTAGCATCATTCCTCACTGGATGGCATGTCTCTACCTCATTTTGAGAACAAAAAGACACCTAAGATAGTTCCTTAGCCTTGTCCCATCTGGCCAGGCTGGTGACCTTGCTCTGCTGGGGCCACAAGGGAGATGCTGTGGGTGACAATACCTGTCTTTGTGATCAGTCTCAAGGTGACCCGGAACTTCCTTTAATTTATCTCATTCCTTCTTGAACATATTTGTCTTTGAAAAATAAATCTTGGAAGGTTATCAGTAGAGGCCATCTTCCTTTTTATTTATTTATTTTTTTGGTTTTTGTTTGTTTGGGGTCTGAAGACAAAGTAGTGGCTCACTTCTCATCACTGGGCCCCAAATTCCCAAATACAACAGTTCTGATCATGTTCTTCCCTTTGTTACACAGTGTAACTGGGATCCCAGAAAGGGGATCTGTGCCACGGTAGGTACTGCTCACCCAGGAACCCTTAATGAAGTGATGATCTAACAGAAGGATTGCTAAATTACCCCCATCTGTCCTCATGGGCTCACCTCTACATTGCCTTTTGAACTCACTTCAAAGATCTTGCCCTCACCCTCCGGGTCCTAAATCACCCCTCTGGCCTGGATAATCTCACCGCCGTGGCACATTCCTGCTTGTGCTCTGGTGTACTTTGTGTTTCCTTCTCCTGGCTTTTCTTTTGGTCTTTAAAGGCAACTTCTATTTTGCATCCTGGACCATGAGCATCAAGATGGAGCAAGGATTCCTCAGTCAGCCTTCTCTTGTTCCATTCCTCCTCGGCGCATACCATCTGCCCTTTTTCTTTTTTTCCTTTTCTCAACCATGTCTGTAAATCTTATCCTCCTGTCTAGGATTCGTGCAGCATCTGGTATGTGCTCATAAGCCAATAAATATTCAATATGAGTCTCATGATCATCTCCAATTCTTCGCCTTCACCTGAATGGAACCAAGCCATGATTTTGCATAAGCAGCTCTTTCTAATGTCAAAAGTCAATTTTAATCCCTGTCCGTACCGCATGACATGTAGGAAGGCCTTCTCTCCATCGGGCTGAGGGGCCTCCAGGGCTGTGTTACCTTGGTGATTGCACTCTGGTGCTGTGTCTAGTTCTTAGTTTTTCAGCTCAGGAGTTTGATATTCTTGGTGTCCATTTGATTAGACTCGAGGATGCTGACTCACGCCCACACAGCTCAGATGAGGCAGATGATAAAATCAGAATACGGATTTATTAATTTACATCATGGCATGTAACTGTTCAGTGGATTGGATCCTCACGTCGGTCTGCACAGTACACTCTCTCCCTGTAGGCAAGATACATGGGAAGCCAAATTATAATCAGAAGGTTGTTTAGTGAGCGGGGCGTCAGAGCAAGGAAAGTTAATTACAGTCTATGATTAGAATTTTTAATGGTATCCAGCTCTAATGGCATGATATATCCAATTCTAGAACCAGAACACACCTGCCAGCCAGCCAGCTGGTTGCTTATGCTGGCTAGTCAGGGTTGCCTTGGACCAGACAATACCCCGGCGGGGAGCCATGACAGTGTTTGCCTCCGGGACTTGCCTCTAACCGGGCTGTGCGTGTAGACCTCCTCACCCCCAAGACTGAGATAGTCCTTTAGGTCCCTTGAGGGAAAGAGTTCCTAAACAATACATAAAAAGCCATGAAGAGGATACCTGCGACTATAATAAAATCAAGAGCTTCTGTTCAATAATACACACATAAAGAAAGAAGTTGGGGCGCCTGGGTGGCTCAGTGGGTTAAAGCTTCTGCCTTCGGCTCAGGTCATGATACCTCAGGATCCTGGGATGGAGCCCACATCAGGCTCTCTGCTCAGCGGGGAGCCTGCCTCCTCCTCTCTGCCTGCCTCTCTGCCTACTTGTGATCTCCCTCTCTCTTAATAAAAAAAAAGAAGTTATAAATTAGAAGATGTTCACAATATTCATATACACACAGCAAAGGGTGTATGAAGAAATCCTGCAGATCAATAAAGGAAGCACAAAGAACCAAGAGAAAATGGACAAAAGCTGTGAGCAAGCATTTCACAGAAGAGAAAACATATGTATCTGATAAACATATGAAGAGACGGTTACTGATTGAGGACCTACGGGTCAAGACTGCAATGAGATGCCATTTTTATTTTCAATTTACAGAAATCAAAACGTTGGAGACGAGGTGGGTGATAGGATCTCTTATCTGTTATTGGTGGGCATGTGAATCCGTAAAACCACTTCGGAAAATAATTTGGCATTACTTTCTAAAGTTCACACCTATGGTCCAGCTATTCCACCCCAGGCATAAACCCAAGAATTTCTTGCACATATACAACAGGAGACATAGATGAGAATGTTCACAGCAACACTGTTCATGATAGCAAAAACCTAAAAATAATCCAAAAGTCCACCAGTGGGAGAATGGGTGAATAAAATATGGTATTTGCACATACTAAAATATTATACAAGAGTCAGAACAAAATTTAGTATGATTTCCTTTCTAGAAAGTTCCAAATAACTGAACAAAACGCAAGTAATAATTCCCTTTCAGGAAGCCATACAAAATTTGATAAAATTGTCGAGAAAGGGAAGAAAGATAGGATGCATGCTCAGACCCCTTTTCCTGTTCAGTGAACCGATTCCCAGCTGCCGTGAGTGTTAGCTGCCAACAGCTCAAGGCTCCCTCCCTCTCTGGAGAATTGCAGTTAGCCAAATAGGGGCTGACTCACACAGGAAGCTATGCACTTGTTTTCCCTATATCACCTCCCCAAATGTCAGCCAATGACTGACTAACTTGGGGGCACAAACAGCTAATCTTTTGCCTCAATGTAGGGTCACGCTGTGGCACAGTGTGGGCTCTGAATACCTTTGCCAGCTGATTCCACATCCTTCCTCAGCTTTCCCCCCATCCTGTCCTGCTTCTCAAACTCCCCTTTTCCTGAGAACTGCCCCCCCCCCAAAATCACCTAAACAAAATCCCATCTCAAGCTCTGCTTCTAGGGAAATAGACTGCAGACAACAGGAAGTGAAGAACCTGGCATTTTGAGTGATGATGACCTTGGATGGGGAGAGGCGAGGGAGGAGATAGGGACCAGAGCCCCATGGTTAGATTCAGGTTCAGGTTTTTTTCAGGTATTTATGACCTAATTTAGGAAAAAAAAAAAAAAAAACCTACCTAATTCAATAGCTAAATAAATCATAAAAGAGGGCCATGCATAGATCAATGATGAGGACGCCATTTGCCAAGGATTATCATTAATCTAGTTCTCTGGACCTGAAATCTAGTTTTAAAAACGTTTATAAAGGTACAGATTTGAACACAGAAATGTTTTCTTACTCAGTATGCATTTATTGAGCGTCTAGTGTGCCAGCGACAGTTTTAGATGCTGGCAAGGCTCTGGCAAACAAGAAGACAAAATTCCTTCTTGCATGGAATTTCATTGTCGTTGGAGAGACAGAAAGTACTCAAGAAAACAAATTAAAATTTTAATTTGGTTAATGAGAGCTCCCATAAATAACAGAAGACTGGCTGAGGGAAGGACAGAGATGTATGGTAGAGGGGCTTCTTGATTGGGAAAGTTCGAGAAGACGGTGTTTGGGCTTGTGGTATAAAATTTTTCTTAACTCTCTTCTTTGCATTTTTTTGTACTCCCCAAACCGTATGAAAAAATGTAGGCTAGATATTAGGCACATTTTACAGGTGGAAGATCTCTCAAAAGCAGTGTGTCTCTTGCCTAAGACAAGTAATTTAATATTTTCTGTTCTCTAAGTGAGGACCCTGCTGAAAAAGAGAAAACTTGAGCCATAAACATTCGTGGACACAACTTAACTTTCTGAAACACACTTAAGCTTGGAAGGCTTTCGTACCTCATCAAGTACGGAATTTTCCACTATTAAGGACACCAGTGAGGATGGAAAAGGGACAATCCATTGAGGATGGAAAAAAGTACTTTGAGCTCTCTCTTTTTACAGTACTGGGGGTGGGGTGGGGCTTGCTGAGGCATCCCCAAGTCTTACACCCTGTCTTGTTGGGGTCCAAAAACAGACCTCATGACGTGACTTGACAGGATGAGGGATACAGTCCGTGGCTGTCGATGGGATTAGCTGTCATCTCTGTGCTGCCCACTTGAAACCAGAGCCACCGCTGGAACTGCAGTCACTTGGGGGCTGACACACAGGCCATGACCACTTCTGTCTTCTGGGTTATAGATGGTGAGGAATGGGAGGACAGCCCAACTCCTTCGCTTGGCCATGTGTCCTTGATTCCTTGATGGAATCTCTGGGAGCTCCAGTTTCCTCATATATAAAATGAGAACAATGGTAGTATTTACAATAGTGTCTCAGGAGTATTCAGGAAGCTGATGTATTAAAGTATGGAGCACCTTACCCGGCAGGAGCAGTTCTCAGTGTGTGTTAGCTTGAATCATTTCTCTCACCAAGTGGTGGACATTCATTTATGATTCAGGTGACTGGCGTTTCCCCTAACTTCCTTTAGGTTTTTCATGCAACTTCATGACAAAGATCTCAATGGTTCACAGAAAAGCACTTGTTGGATGTGAAGTCATTTTTAGTATTATTTGGGTTTTGAAATATTGAGGTTCTTTCTCTTGGAGCTTTCCCATGTTAAATAGATATTGATGCCCCTTTACTGGGTTAATACAAGGGATTATTGCCTGAAGCCTTCAAAGGTCCAGCTTTCAAACACAACTATGTCAAGTCTGTGGGGCCACCTTAAATTTTTAGGGGGGCTGGGAAGACTCCACTGTAAGCTTCTTGCGAGTGAAGTTGAGGGTATGTTGCAGCTCTGCAATGTCCTATGGAGGTTGCCCTTGCTTTATGTCACTATACTAGGACCAATTATGAGGAACCATTCGTATTGTCATCATCATCATCCTTACCTTTCTGGTTGACGAGTTCTGGACTTTTGCCAAACCAGACAGCTTGTAAAATAAATCCACTCTACTATTTGTATTGAGCCTTAAATCATGAACACCAGTTGTTTCTTGTGTTTGAAGTAAAGCTCCAGGTGTCCTGGGGGCATCTAGATAGCAGTTTTTTCCTTCTCCATGATGTATGGGATCTGTGGGGTAGCTGGGCAACTCGCTCCTTTAATGCAAAAAGTGAATCTCATGGTTTTGTGTTTTTTTTTTTTTCTTTTTGGTATCTCCTACAAGGTCAAGCTCAGCACCTAGTAAATATTTGTTGATTTGATTTGCCGCATGGACAGCGAGTTAACAATTGCATAACAATTCCATTCAACAAGTTAGGGCAATAGAAGAGTACTTCTTCCAAGCAACCGGTGGAATTCTGGAAAACAGTTTGGAATGCATGTGGCTAAGTTCTAAGAGAGCATAAATTAAACCTTCAGAGATAAGAAAGACTTGATATTGGTTACATTGCTTGCATTTTTGTAATGATTTATAGTTTTAAAATGCCTTTATAGATATTGGATAATTAAATTATCACAAGCACCTGGTGATATATGCGGGTTGGCTGCTACTACTGTCCCTGTTTGACTGATGAATCCGAGTTTTAAAGAGGCGAAGTAGCGTGCCCTCCAACCTCTCTGGTCTCACCGCCCTACATCATCTGCCTGGCTCCTGGAACCATTGTTTCTAGTTTTGCAGTGATGAGAGGGGCTGTGGGGAGGAAACACGAGCCCAGATCTCCCTCTGTGGCTGCCAATGCTGGCCCATGATGACCACAATTGAGGGGCATTTCGTGGGGTCCCTGTGGGCCTGCCCTTTCTGGGCCTGAGCCCAAGATTGCCATCCAGGGAGAACTTGGAATTAATGAATGAATGTTTTACTTATTATGAAACATCTGGAATGGACCCCAAAGCCTATTTCCATCCTTTAGACCTTTATGCCCTTTCAGAGGGTTTAGACAACCCATAGGACCCACCAACCCCATCTTTATTAGCTTCTCAAAATTTGGATGACAACATATCCCCATCTCCCAACAAGCACATAGGTGTATTTATTCTTCTTGAGTATTGAAACAACTTGGACTAACCTTAGGAAACTGTCCACCCAGATTTGGGGCTCATCACTTTCTCCAGGGGCGAGCCAAGGTTTTCTTTCTTTTGGAGCCCCGGGACCTAAGCACACATGGGTGCTTCCTGAAGAGAGAGTCAGTGCACCTGCAGTGATGTCAGCTTCGTGCCTGATCTGGAAGCAGCCGGTGTCTTCTGTCCACTGAGCTAAGTGTCTGTCTCCCTTCCTCTCAGCTCGGAGGACATGGCCACGGCCTTGTTCTTTTCTGGCGGATGTGGGAAACACAGAGGTCAGAGACAGCAAAGCCCTTCTGCTCCAGTTTCAGCAAATCTCTGTTAGAAAACTCGGAGACGCCAGGCCCAGTGGAAGAGGAAGGATGGTGACCCATCACGTCGTCGTGAAGTGCGATTTCTAAAGCTCTCTCAGAGGCGGCTATTGGCGGACATGTATTAACTTGTTAAGGAGGCATGTCAAAGAAGAATGCACCAGATTTTCCCTCCCTCCCTCTTGCCCCAGGGCCATTGGTTGGATTATTATTTAAGGAGCGTGTTTCTCTGTGTCCTCAGATTCCCTGGTGCCTGGCAGGTCTAGGGGTCTTCCATTTGCTCTGGAAAATAAGTGAGGGACTTGTGGAGCCAGAAAGATACTGGACCAAGCTGGATAGTGGACATGTTGCTAGGTTAGGGAAGGCCTGGGGAGGAAGAGCACTGGCCCTGGGAGAGGGTGTTCCCCCTCCTTGCCGGGGCTAGAAGACGGCGGAAGGGTACAGATGCCCACTCCGAGGTCTCAGAGGGCCAATGGTGCCACACTCTGTTAAGCGTCCGACTCTTGGTTTCCATTCAGGTTGTGATCTTGGGGTGTTGAGATAAAGCCCCATCTGGGGCTCCACGCTCAGCATGGAGTGACTCTCTGCATGCTTGAGACTCTCTCCCTGCCCCCTCACAGCTCCCCCCATGCACTCTCTCTCTCCATTAAATAATCTTAAAAAAAAAAAAATGAAACCAGGACATTAGGAAAAGGCAGTTCAGAGCTATTTCCCTTACTCCCAATAGAAAGAGAAATAATAACAAGTTGATCAATGTTTTCCTGAGTTGCTCAGAGCTGATGGGGCTTTTGTTCCAGCAATGTCAGGATTTTCTTTTTTATTTCTCTGACACTTGGGTCCAGATTTGTAGACCCTTCCCTAACTGTTACTTTTATCAATATATGAGCAACATAAGGTCCAGAGTGAAATTGTTACTTAGGATTTAATGGCCTGCCCTGTGTTCTTTTTTCTTTTTTCTTTTTTTTAAGATTTTATTTATTTGTCAGAGAGAGAGAACGCGCACGTGCGCGAGCACAAGCGGGGTAGAGGCAGGCAGAGGCAGAGGGAGAAGCAGACTCCCCACTGAGCAAGGAGTAGGATCCTGGGATCTTGACCTGAGCCAAAGGCGGCCGCTTAACCGACTGAGCCACCCAGGTGTCCCACCCGCCGTGTGTTCTAAATTTCCGTTTTTCAGGTGTCTGTCGAACAGTTTCTCATGATCTCAACACCCAGGATATTTCTATGGTCCTAAGGAAGGAGAGGCTTCACTCCTGTTGCAAGACCCACTTCTAGAAGCAGGCCACCTTCTCCGTTCATCCATGATAAATTCACTTATGTACAGAAAGGCCAAGGTATGAAAGTCTCGCAGTAGACACAGATTGTGAGGAGAAGCATACTCCGAGTGAGCCAGAACCTTTCTACTCAGAGTTGAATGCCAACACCAGGCTATCCCGGGGAGCTCGTCAGCATCCCTAGCTTTGCTCTGACCCACTGGATCAGAATCGGCATTGCACGTGGCTCCTGGGTCATTCATGTGCCCAGCAAAGTCTGGGAAGCGCCGAGCTAAACACGAATATGGCTAATTTCTCCTCACCTCCCCATCTTTTGGACAGGTGGACTGCACCCCACCCCCAGGAGAATCCCCTGGGGGCTTTTGTGATTACTGATGCTTGGGTTCCATCTCAGATCAGTTAAAACGATCTCCGGACCTTGATTCGGTAACAGTGTGCCCAGATCCGGCTCATGGACAGCCCGGGCTGAGGACTACTACTTCACACTCAGTTTCCACTGCCACCTCCCCAGTGTTTTATACAGCGGTGGGGAGACGATTCGGATCTCTTACATTTCTGCCTGTCCGATCATCCCAGATTGGAAGGATAGAAATCACTAGAGGTTTCAGTTTCCCTTCACTCAAGGTTTCTCTTCTGGAATCCCGCCTACTGCTTGTACAGGTGTCGTCTGTCCTGCTCCGTGGAGAACGGGGCCCAGGGTACTGGCACAAATACAGATATGGCCACGAATCACGAAGTCCTTTGTCTCTGGCCTGGGATTTTTGTTTCTTCCACCAGCGTCCGTGCAACTGTGGCAAGCTCACATAATAGCTTCTAGGTAGGGCAGCATCTTCGAGCACTCACTGTTCTTGACAACATCTTTTATAGTTTTGTTCTTCTCCTGCCCAAATCAATACCTCGTTACTTGAGTGGAGCCAGCAAATGTCTGAGTGAGGCCATTTTCCTTCCAGAATGTCTACCTCCATCTTTAGCTCAGCTGCATCAGGCTTCTTTCAATCGTTTAATCACGGGCACTGATAATTTGAGTTTACATTTGGCGCTAATTTTTACGAAATATGGGCAAAATGCAAAAAGAAACGCTGCTGTTTAGATGAAACCAAGCAAAGTGAGAAGCTACGTTGGCAAGCGGTCCTCCCCCCACCCCCACCCCTCCCCCCCGCCCACAGTCCTATTGCTGTGCAGAAGTCTGCAGTGGTGGAAGAGACTGTATTCCGTATACCCAGTGAATGTCATCATGTAATTGATGTCAGTCAAAGAGAGCCTGAAGTCCGCATGGTCCCGAGCATTCGTTTTAAAATTCTTGATCCCAACAGCCTGCCAGAGGAAGAAGTTCTGACTCTGTGACAAAAAGGAACAGTGAAGATTAAAATCCTCACCACACATCAGGTTCCCCAAAGAGAACCTTGATCATAGCAGTGCTCAAAAAAATAGCTGCCCCCTAATAATATATTGATTTCAAAGATAGTGAAATTCTTCAATATATATCAACATGGATTTAAATACATTTTAATTAAAAACTTTTGCCATCCAACACAATGTGGGAGGAGAAGCACTTTTCGAAACAAAAGCATGAGAGTGTGAGGCGTTTTACAAAGCCAGTCAGTCCCTGAGCACTAGGCCAGCATTCTTTTTTTTTTTTTTTTTAAAGATTTTATTTATTTGACAGAGAGAAACACAGCGAGAGAGGGAACACAAGCAGAGGGACTGGTAGTGGGAGAAGCAGGCTTCCTGCAGAGCAGAGAGCCCGATGCGGGGCTCGATCCCAGGCCCCTGGGATCTGACCTGGGCCGAAGGCAGACGCTTTAACGACTGAGCCACCCAGGCACCCCTAGGCCAGCATTCTTTAGATAGTTTTTCATCCTGCACCCCTATAATGAAAAAATTGTTAACATGTCACACCCAACATACGTCATTACTTATTTATAAATTCTGGGCAAATACCATTGTATGCATTATATATTTTATAACATACAAACAAAATTTGAAATTAAAAAAGGATGAGGTGAAAGTACACAGAAGTCTTAATAATTTCTTCCTTCACTCCCGATAGGAATGAATGCCTCACTTTGGAGATCACTGGATTTGATTAGAATGCTTCTAACACTGTCTCTGATTTACCTTGAGCTATATTTTTATTTATTTATTTTTAAAAGATTTTATTTATTTATTTGACACAGAGAGAGAGATCACAAGTAGGCAGAGAGGCAGGCAGAGAGAGAGGGGGAAGCAGGCTCCCCACTGAGCAGAGAGCCCAATGTGGGGCTCGATCCCAGGATGCTGAGATCATGACCTAAGCCAAAGGCAGAGGCTTTAACCCACTGAGCCACCCAGGCGCCCCTAGATTTTTATTTTTTAGAAGATTTATTTATTTTAGGGAGAAAGAGAGAGAGTGTGAGAGCGTGGGGAGGGGTAGAGGGGGAGGGAGAGAGAGAATCCTCAAGCAGATTCCCTGATGATCACAGAGCCCTACATGGGGCTTGATCCCGTGACTCTGAGATCACCACCTGAGCAGAAATCAAGAGTTGGACACACAACTGATGAGCTGCCCAGGCGCCCTGATGAGCTATATTTTTAAACATAAAAAAAAAGCAAACCCAAAAAAATAATTCAGTGAGTACTCTTGCTCTATGGTACCTCGTGGTCCCCCAAACCTATTATGATTTATTTTTGGCCCTTTCCAGGAAGATTTTGCCGTCCCTTGACAGGGAGAGCGTGTGGGTCACATTCTCTTTCTTCTACGTGTTTGGGACTTCCTAAGCTCCCCACAGGGCAGAATAGGTGGCTCTCCAGCCCGAGGGGCTGGTCCTGGTTGCAGCTCATCCCTTGGTCTGCAGACGCCCTTCCTCCAAAGACTGAGAAGTGGCTTCTTGGGTGGTGGCTGCCAACCCTCTGTGTTGCTGGGGACAGCTCTTGGGCCGCGGTCTTGGGCACCTCACAGTGGTCATTAGTTGGGTTCTGGTGGCCAGCCCCTCAGCCACAGGGTGGTGGGAACTGTGGGCTGGGACCAGAGCGTGTCATCGGGTAAACCCTCGGCCCTGTAGAGGCTAGGTGGAGGCAGGTGGGAGCTCGGGGTTCCCTTGGTGGGTGGCTGGCCCAGCGGGAAAGAGAGCAGGTGTAGTGCAGCTGAGAGGAGGCCAGCTGGGTGCTCGGCTGAAGGCAGCCGTGTAGCAGAGGGTGGCCGAAGAAACTGTCGCCAACAGTGTGGCCCAGGTTTGGGGATGGACACCGGTCCGGGGGGAGGGGAAGGCAACACCCTGGTATTGGAAAGCTGCCCTTAAGGAGGACACCAAGCAAGGTCTCTGGCTGTGGGTGGTGGGAATGGGGTCCAGTAACTAAAAATAGGGAGTGGAACAGAGCGAAGGTTTGGGAGCTCTGAGCAAATGTCTACGGAGCTGGTGGTACAGGGAGAGGTGAAGGCCTAGGAGGCAAGTTTCCCAAGCTCCCCGTGCTCCCCAAGCCTTGGGCAGTCATTGGAATGAGGGCATCAATGACTCAGAAGGTAGGTCATGGGCCGTGACCTGGGGCTCCTGGTTCACATGGGTGAGGACGACACAGCCCCAGCCCACCAGGGGATTGTTTGATGGTTAGACTGACACCCGCAAACAAGCAGAGTCTACACAGTGGGTGAGGGTGGAGGGAAGCACAAGGCATGATCAGCTAAATTGAAAATATGGTCCATTGGCTATGGCTTCCCCTGGGGGGTGGGCCCCAGTGTGGGATTTTGAATGATGAAGTGGATTTGGAAACTCCAGAGAAGCCTTAACCACCTTTTGGTGGGTTATTGTTTTCTTGGATTCTTGTTACTCCATTTCCTCAGAAAGTACCTGTCTGGCATGTTTCTGGAAGGTGGGATAAGCCTGTATTGTGTTAATTAAATCACATTTTGAGTGTACCAGGGGAGCTGGCTATGTTAAGAAACTGGTAAATCCTCTTGTTAATCAAAGTATCCTTTTGTAATGTGAATGATGACACTCCTGTTTCTCTATGTTTTCAAATTACATTTGATATATTTATTTCCATTAAACAACCAAAGGGGACTTTTGGAAATCAAACATAATTTAGTTTGGGAGTTTTATTTGTAAATATTGGAGCACCTCATGCCATCTCAGGAGACCCTCAGGGAGGCCCCTAACCAAAGTGGGAATTAATACCTTTAATGAAGAGGGATTCAGGGCAGGAATCAGACCCTCCACAACCTCCCTACCCTGCTTTGGCTGGTTAACTCCTTTGTGTCTTTACGTAACTCGGCTCAAATGAGCTTCAGTATTTTTGTGTGGGAAAATAGGCATCACGTTAAATCTACCGCTTCGTCATTTTTAAGTGTACAATTTGGTAGCATTAAGTACATTCACATCGTTGTGCGACCCTTTGTTCCATCCACCTCCAGAATTTCTTCATCTTCCTCAATGAACCCGTCTGGTTGAAACATGAATTCCTTGGTTGCCCCCACCCGCCCCTGGAACCCACCCTTCTGTTCTCGGTCTCTGTGCATTCGGCTACTCTAGGTATCAAATGCTGCCGCTTATTTATTTATTTAGAGAACACAATGAGGAGAAGGGCCGAGGGAAAGGGAGGGAGAGAATCTCAAGCAGGCTCCGCTCCCAGTGCGGGGCTCGAGCTCATGAGCCCCGAGAGCATGACTTGAGCCGAATCAAAAGTTGGACGCTTAACTGACTGAGCCACCCAGGATCCCTAAACTTCACTTTTATTTTAATCGGTTATACAGTACAGTTTAAAGAGTCAAATAGTTTTAGAAGACTTGTTATAAAAAGCAGCCAAGCCTTCGTTCCTCCTTCCCATGTCTTGCTCTCTGGTGACAACCATATTGAATGCTTTTCGTCTTGATGTTCACATCCATAAACGTAGGGAAGGTGCTTATATTGTTCCTTCTTGATTTTTTTGTTTCAGGCATTTTCTATTGATTTCTCACTATGGAAAATAAGAATTTAGCTTTCCCATAATTCCTTTGAAATATGTTTTATTATGAAGTATAGCATATATATGAGAGTCTTCCGTAGCCTGTTAAAAATAAAATAATATTACTTGTTCAGCTTAAGAACAAGACTGGGCACCGTTAAAAGCCTGCATGTGCTCCTTATTGTGCTCGCTTCTCTTTTCCAGAGGAAACCACTAATCTGTGCTAATAATGTCCTTCCTTTTCCTCATAATTACTCTATGTGTGCATATTCCTAAATTATCGATTGTTGAGTGTTACCTGTTTGTGAATGTAAACATATAAATGGAAACATATGGTATATTCTGATTTTGCTCCTTTCACTCAGTTTTACGGTTTTGAAGTTTGTTCCCCGGATACATGTGGCTATAGCTGGTTCATTCTCTCCACTCTGTTGTGTTTGCTATGAATACAACTACACCTCCATTCGTCCGGTCTTGTCCATATAGCTGAGCAAGAGTACCCATGAGCAAGAGTTTCTCCAGGCCCCGTAAATGGGAGTGGAACTGTCAGGGCATAGGGTGTGCGGTACCTTTTCAAGTTCGCTAGGTAACAACTGTTGGTGGTAATCTCACCCATTTAAACTTCCACCAGGAATGGTTGAGAGAGATCACTTGTGAGTGCTCTTCTGTGAAATGGCCTTGCGTGTGTTTTACCCGTGGAAAAAAATGAATGCACAGATGTTCTTTCTATATCATGGATATCAATAGCTTATCAGTTTTATGTATTGTAAATATGTCTTCTCAATTTGAAGTCAGCTTTCTTTTTTTAAGGTTTTTAAAAGATTTATTTATTTGACAGAGAGAGAGAGAGAGAGAGCACAAGCAAGTGGAGCAGCAGGCAGAGGGAGAAGTAGGCTCCCCACGGAGCAGGGAGCCGGATGCAGGGCTCGATCCCAGGACCCTGGGATCGTGATCTGAGCTGAAGGCAGACGCTTAATTGACTGAGTCACCCAGGCACCCTTGAAGTCAGTTTTCTATTCTCTGTCAAGGATTTTAAGAACAGAAGTTCTTAAAATTTAATTTAGTTTTGTTGATTTTATCCATCTTGCCCTTTATGGGAACCTTTATGTTCTTTTTTTCTTTATGTCTCATTTACAAAAATTATTCCCATCTCAACGTCAGAAAATAGTCTCTATATTGTCTTCCCAGTGTGTTACCGTTTTGCCTTTTACATGTGAGCATTTTAATCTATCTGGAATTGATTTTTCTATGTGGTGAATAGGGATTTAATTCCATTTTTTTCCATCTCCGTCTACAGTCGTCCCAGAAACATATACTGAATAGTCTGTCTATTTCATAGTGATCTGCTGTGCCAAGTCTGCAAAAAAAAATGGAGTTCCCAAATATACTTGGGTTTGTTTCTGCACTTTATTTGTCTATCTGTGCCAATACTATGATGTCTTAATTACTATAGCTTGATAATATGTTTTAATGGGTCATATAGGAAGTCCTCCCACTTTGATTTCAGGATTGTCTTGACTCTTAGGATGTGTGGTTGTTTGCGTTTTTTCGTATACATTTTTATCAGCTTGTGAAGTTTTGTGGAACTGTTGGGCTTTTGACTACAATCACCTTGCACCTCTAGATCTATTTGGGGTAGCTGAAGATTAAGTACATGAAGATAAAACTGCAGAACATCCGAGACAAGAAGATCTTCAAAGCAACCAGGGATAAGAAAAGATCACCTGCTAAAGAACAGCGAGTAGACTAATTAATTACCTTTTAACAGTAAAAATGGAAGCCAGAAGACTGTGGGAGAATGTTTCCACTGTGCTGAGAATAAAACAGTAATCAACCTGGAACAGATACCCAGTTAAACTCTTTTAAGAATGAAAGCAAAATAGGGGTGCCTGGGTGGTGTGGTGGGTTATGTATCCCGCTCTTGGTTTTGGCTCAAGTGATATCAGAGTCATGGGATCAAGTCCCACTTCTGGCTCCGCACTTGGCAGGGAGTCTGCTTGAGATTCTGAGTCTCTCCCTACCCCTCCTGCTTGTGCTCTCTCCCTGTCTCCCACCAAATAAATAAATAAATCTAAAAAAAAAAAAAAAAAAAAGAATGAGGGCACCTGGGTGGCTTAGTCGGTTAAGCATCTGCCTTTGGTTCAGGTCATGATCCCAGGGTCCTGGGATGGAGTCCCGCATGGGGCTCCTTGCTCGTTCCGGGGCCTGCGTCTTCCTCTGCCTGCTGCTCCTCCTGCTTGTGCTCTTGCTCTCTCTCTCTGACAAATAAATAAAATAACTAGATAAATAAATAAATAGAATTAAAGCAAAAAAACCCCCACAAAACACTTTTCAAACAAATAAAAACTGAGAGCATCACTAAATGAAAGTTTCGAAAGATCTGCTTCAAGCAGAAGGAAAATGATCCTAGATACTAGGACTATTCTCCAAGGGGGGCAGATCCGGAACTGGGCTGGAGAGAACCCTTCTGGGGAAAATTTACTTACTGTTGAGGTGTCTGGCTTTCACTCCTTTTTGGGATCTGTAGATTCTTATGCTCATGCCAACTCAGTGATACCTTTTAAAAGTCACTAAAAATATGTTATCCAGCATTTTTGTTGTTTCACCTGGGCAGGATTGTTTGAGCTTCTAAACTCACCCCCTGCAGGAGATAAAGGTCCTCGAATAGAATTTCCAGGAGACTCTCCCTGTCTCCTTAGTTTCTCTGGAGTCCAGGGTACCTGTCCTCATAGCACACTGTACCACACATACCTGCGATATTTGTACAATTATTTGCACACTCTTTAAATTAACTGTCTACTTACCCCATTAGAAACCTAAGGGCCAGGGCTGTATTATTGTTCTGTATTTCATTCCTTAGCAAGTGCCTGGCACATAGCAGAAATTCGGTAGATATTTACTGAGTAAATGATTAGATGAATAATTAATTTTGAGTATTAAGTCAAGCACAGCCGTTTATCTCTGCTTCCAGTCCAGAGCGGCACTGCTCTGGGCTGGTGAATTCCCACAGACCTACGCTGTGTAATGTGATAGCCATTAGCCACATGTGGCTATTTAAATTATTGAAATTAATTAAAATTAAATAAAATAAGACATTCCATTCCTTAGTCACACTGGCCACATTTCAGGTGGCTAGTGGCTATCCCATTGGGCAGTGCAGACATAGAACATTTCCATTATCACAGAAAGTTCTATTGGCAGGGCTGCCATAGAGTTCGCTAGAGTTCTGAAGAGCTCTTCTCTCTTCCTCTCTCTTTCTCTTTTGCTCTTGCTCTGGCTCTTTCTCTCTCTCTCTCTCTCCCCACCCCTAAACCAAAAAGACAGGGATAGTTGTCTTATTATTACTGACTTAAATGATGCTTTTGAACAAGAAGATGCTGGGTACTTTTGGTGACTAACACCATCCCACTTTTTTTCTTTTAAATTTCTGAGCTACTGTTTACTAGTACACTCTTTTATTCATGTTTCTTCTAAATGTTTCTACTTCAGTGTTACTTGGGTAGAAAGCCTAATTGTTTCTTTTCTAGGTCCTGAAACCCTTCGCTAAAGCCTAATTGTTTCTTTTCTAGGTCCTGAAACCCTTCGCTAATGTTTCTGTCTGAGAGTTCCCAGGGCCAGGGTTCTAGGGGAGTTTGGCATGTCTGAACGGCTGAACCCCGAAATAATGGAGTAGGTCGGGCGGGGTGTGGGAGCAGGGCATCCTGTCAATAAAAGAGCTCCCCTCTCCGCACACATGGCTGGTTAATTGGCCATTCTGGGAAAGGATGGATGGGGAGGGGGGCTTCTGAGAATCGCCGGTGACAGTTAAGTGGCCTTTTGTTGACGTCCTGTGCTGAACAACTTTGTTGGATTTAGTCTCTGCTTTTCCTCGGCCTCCTGTGGATTTTCTGTCAGATTCATTTACCATTCAGGCATCATCTTTCACTCTCTCCTTCCAATATGACTGCTTTGTGTGCTGTCCTCGGCTTTATTCCCGCTCTTCCTGGACCATAAAGGGGGCTGTGTGGGGCTTCGGCAGGACCGAGAAATTGACTCTGCCGTCTGTCGAGAACCATAATGATTGCAGTGACCTTGGTGTCTAGCAGAAAATGCACTACCTGCGCCGGCCTAGCGGCGACCAGCTGAAGATAGAGGAAAGGGAGTCTTCCCCGAATTCCTTCTCATGCTATGTATCTATTTCCTTGGTTCCCCTCTCCGTTCCCTTCTGTACCCTTCTCCCCACTGCAGTTGGAGCCCTGACCTAAGATGCGGCTGTGACTAAGCGTTAATGCTCGGAAATAATAATACATTCTATTTTGCAGGCTTGGCCAAGCCAGTTCACCCAAGTTGTCTCATCTAATACCCCCCAAACCCCTGTGAGGTAGGGAGGGGAGGTATTATTAACCCCATTCTCCTGATGAGCAAACTGAGATCTAGAGAGATTAGGGCAGTTGCCCTTGGTCTTTTAGACAGGAAGTGAGCACGTGGTCTCTGTCTCTAAACCCAGCCTTCTTTCCGTGGCGCCCACACCCTTATGTGTGAGGAGGACATGGCCCCGGGGGAAGTGTGAGTGGATGGGGAGGGAGAAGGAGAGCAAAAAAGAAAAGAGTTCAATGAGGAGGGAGGAAAGGAGTGATTTCCTTGGGCCTCTAGCTGTTCTCATCTTTCCGTGGAGATGGAGGATTTGATGTTCACCAGAGGCTGGCCCCGCAAACCTCCAGGGAGGAAAGAAAGCCAAGAGCCTTGTCTTCCTCTTTCCCTCTTTCCTCTTCCCAGGAGGGGATTTGCCTAGCAGTGGGGAGGGGTGGCCCCAGTTCTCCCCAGGCCCTGTGTGTGGGAATCACACGCTGGGTCTCCCCAGAGAGAACCTAATGCCCGTTCTCAGGCCGGGCCTGCCGGCCTTTAGGTGCTGCGTTGTCCTGAGGCCTCGGCCATGCCTGCGCTCGAGGAAGGCCCCTGAAGCTCGCCTGAGGGAAGAAGCATGCAGGGTGCCCCTGGAGGAGGCCTGGGCCCTGGCCCGTCCCCTGTGGACAGGGGGACGCTCCTGGTCTTCAGCTTTATTCTGGCAACAGCTTTGGGCCAAATGAATTTCACAGGGTGAGTGGCTGCTCCATTGGGGGCAGTGGGTGGTGGCTGTTGAGAGCTTGGGGACCGCATTTGTGTGTGAGGGGGGTGGTGGCTCTCCTACTGGGACCTGGCCAAAGTGGAGGGAGTCGGGGCCTCAGTTCCCATTCAGGCCCGTAATCTCCCATGCCCGTGCTCAAGGGCGGGACAAGCAGCTGTGTTATTTATTGTCCCTCCCCATGTGAGTTCTTAATCTGCGGCCAATGGGGAAACTTTCAGGGTTCCCCGAATCCCCTGAATCTTGGTTATATGTGAAGGTGTTGGCATATCTACTTTTTTTCTGCGGGGAAGGTTTGTAACTTTCTTCTGATTCTTAAAGAGGTTAGTAACCGTCAGAAGACTATGTCTCCCTACCCTAGGCATGCAGTATTGTCCTCCTGTGCATAAGGAGAAGGGCTAGTGTCTTAGGGACCTGTTTCTGAGCCTCCCAGAGATCTCGCCAGGTCACTACTCCACGGTATCTCCATAGTGGTGATCAGAGAGGGGGTCGGAGAAGGGCTTCATCCTCCCCGATATCAGAGCCAGCCAGGGAGGGTGACGGTGCCCTCCCCGGTGGCAGGCCCCAGTGGCCACAGGCAGGCTGCTGAGTCACACGCCTCGTGGCCCCTCCATTGGGATGGGAAGGGGCTCAGCTTCCTCCCATAATGTAGTCTCAGGCTGATCCCCCCCTTCCGTGTCCTCAAGCTCTTGGGAGAAGGCCGCAGAGGGCCCAAGGGGTTGGACGGACCACGGCCCTGGGCTCTTAATAAAAAGCACCTGGGGCCACAGTTGGTTTCCCCTGCCCGCGGGATATACCCCTTTCTCCCCTTCATTCCTGGTGTTCTCCATCCTCCTCCATTCCCCACGCTGCCTTTCCCGTTCTTCCTCCCCCGTCGTGGCGCTGGGTTCGTCAGTCACTCTGCCAGGCTTTATTTAGTCCCTTGGGTGGCCTGTCCTTGGGCTGCAGTGGCCCCTGTCTCAGGCTGACGGACTCAGGCGCTTCCCAGAGCTAGGCATCCTTCAGCTCAGGGTCCTCTAGCCTCCCCGCCTTCCCGCCAGGGGCCCTCGGCCTGCTGTCTTCTCACTCGGCCTCCTCCAAGCAGCCCAGCCTTCCAGGAGGCCCGCTCCGCAGCTCCCTCCGACCTCCCTGTGTCTTTCCAGAGACCAGGTTCTTCGAGTCCTGGCTAAAAATGAGAAGCAGCTTTCAGTTCTCAGGGATCTGGACGGCCTGAAGCCCCAGAAGGTGAGGACTCCTCGGGGCTGAGGAACACGTTCTGCACTCTCTGATAGTGGCTCTGCCCCTTCAGCCCCCTCGCCTGCTCCCCCCACCCCAAGCCTGCCCGCCAGACAGCTCCACCAAAGAGCACGACACTGTGGAAAACCAAATGTGGCTCCTCTTCGGGAGAGGTTGGCAACACTCGCCCCGCAGGTTGGGTGGCCCTTCTTGGCTTTCTCCTGTCCGAGATGGGGGGCTGTGGGGCAGACCCTGATGGGGGCCACCTTGCAAGGGACTGGGACGTCCCAAAGCCACACGGGAAGCACAAAGGTCCCTGGGTGGGATGCCACGCCGAGTGCAGCCTGGACACATCTGATTCCCAACTGAAATGGCTTTAGCTTGGCCAAGCTGTGTTTTACTTGGGTTCGTCCCTGTCAGGCTGAGCGTTTGTTTCCGAAAACATTGTCCTCTGCAAGTATTCCACCATGGAAAACATTTTCCTCAACTGTTAGAATAGAAGGGTCACGTTGGAGGGCTGTTGAAACAACTAGGTATTTCTGGAGGTGGCCCGGAGCCCTCGCCCCTATTTGTTTGCATACTCCTCTCTCCCAGGTCGCACAGCACTTTCTCCGTTTTACAAATTGGGAAAGAGACGTCGCATTCGGATGATGTGGGAATCCAGACTGGGTGCCTCCCACCTCTCTGGGGCTTAGGGGCAGTGAGTGACGCCTCCCTCTTCTGACCAGGGTCCTTGTTCATGTTCACGTCCCTTACGATGGGCTGTCTCACTGTTGGCAACTGTGTAGGGCTCTTGGGGTTCAAGTGAAGTTGCAGTGTGTGGGTGAGGCTGAAGAGAGGAGGGGCCTCGGAATTACAGACGGAAGTTCACTTGGGGGATTTTGTTTGTTGGCCCCCGTGTTTCTGCTTGGCCTTAGGGTTTTCATTTTGGAACCAGGGCCCCTTTAACCGTGTAAGAGAAGACGATCACCTGGCTACCTAAGGTGCCTACAGGATCGCGAGTAAGGACGCGGGAGAAACATGGCTATTTTCCTTTCCTCTCCTTTCCTTTGTAACCAAGGTGGACTTCTGGCGTAGCCCAGCCAAGCCCAGCCTCCCTGTGGATATGAGAGTTCCTTTCTCAGAACTGAAAGACGTCAAAGCTTACCTGGAGTCTCACGGCCTTGCCTACAGCATCATGATAAAGGACATCCAGGTGAGGTCCTGCCCCAGGGCTGTGGCTAGGGGCCCCCCTTCCACATGCCTTTCTGGTCTGGGCCCGACGCAGAGGAGGACAAGCCAGGGCTAACCGTGGACATCTTGTTTCTAGAATTCCATCTGCGTTTTTGTGACCCGGCTGTGGAAGGAATGAAACCTCACACTTCTCAGAGAATATTTCAATCCAGGGTGCAGTCCATGGGTGGGGGTGGGGGGTGGGGGTGGGGGAGGCTCTCCTAGTGTGGTCATGGCAGCCACTTGTGGGCGAGTCCTCTTGGGGAAGGATCTGCCGCTCGCAGCCAAGGAGGAGAGCAGGGAAGGAGGGCGGGCAGGAAGGAGGAAGCAGCTCAGGTCTTTCCTAGGCAGGAGAAGAAGGCAGCTCTGGATGCCTCCCTTGGCTTTTCTGACTGCCCCTTGGGTCCTTGCAGAGTCTCAGCCGTCCAATACCAGAGAGTTCCTTCGCTCCAGACAGGTGGGAAGAGGTACAAGAAACCAACTGTGGGCCCACTGCGGCTTCCCTCCCAACACCGGAGCCGCGAGGCCCTAGGTCCTGGGCCTCTCTACCAGGCAGGACGCTTCCAGGGGAATGGCTTGGGGTGAGGCGGCCGCAGACCCGCCCTCAGGGAGGGGGTGCAGAGGGAGCCTTCCTCCCGGCCATGCCAACTCCCACCCCCACTGGTCAGCGCACCGTGACATTTTGTTTCCGCTGTTCTGTCTTCGAGCCCATCTCAAGCTGTTCCTGTGGGCACCACGTGCCGGTTTGGCCTTCCCGGCAGCACCCCTCTGCAGATGCTGTCGGGTGCCTGTAGGATCATAGCCACCTAGACACCGCCCACCCCCCAACCCCCGACCCCGGGCCACGCTGTGCTGCAGCCAATCTCTGAGGGTTCCGAGTGTGGGAACACAGTCTCCGGGTGCCCACACACTGGACAGCACGTGCCAAGGGATAGACGCATTAGGGGCATTCCTTTCCCCTTCGAGCCCGGGGCTGGGCCACTTAGGTCCATTCGGAGACCTCGATCCCTCATCAGGCACATGTGTTCGCTGCTGAGCGTGGAGGTGGAGGGCCGGGCTCTTTCTCTAACGAATCCCCCATGAACCAAAATGGGGAAACTCCCCGCAGACCAGACAGGGTACCACATCCAAAGAAACAGCACTCAATTCTCATTTTTAGCCCAAGTCTGAATTTTGAAGTTCGCATTTCCCTGGAAACCCCCGCAGCATTTGGCAAACGGATATGAAGAGGTGTCTCAAAATTTTCTGTTGATTTCTGCACATCGGGAAGGGCCTAGAGGCGCCTCCAAGCCTGCCCACTGGCTCCTTTGGGGCTGCCGTCCTCGTTCTCCTCAGCCTGTCCTCTCCTGTCGTCCCCGGGCCTGGGGTCCCTTGGGGTGAGGGGTGCTTTGTACCCCCTCTTAGTAAGATGCCCTGGACTCTCAGCGCCCACCCTGCCGGGCAGAATTTTCAGCAAGGACTCGCTCTGTCTGCGCCGCATCAGCTCTCATTGTCATACTTAAGATCCCATTTTGGCTTCCAGGGAGCTGGGGTTGGGTGGCTGGTGTGTTGAGTTGATGTGTGGTGATGGGGGGGAGGGTGTCCAGGAGGAGAGAAGCTCAGAGGCGCTGACAGGATGGGAAGGCTCTGCACCACTCAGGTTGTTGGCCTGCAGCTTTATGTTTCAGTTATTGACTCACAGGCCAAATTTCTTCCGAATCTTCCGGACCTTCTCAGCCACAGTGTTTGGCCTAGTGTCTCTGGCATGGTGGACTCTCAACTGTGGCAACAGTTGGCCCCCAGACAGAGGCCTTGCTGTTATGTTGGTCTTTGTCTCTAGAGCCCACCCTCCTCTCCTGACCCCCTCAAGGTCCGGGATCATGTCCCTTGTCTGTCTTTATAACCTAGCGCCTACTGTCGCACCTGCCACTCGGTTGGGGCTTCATAAATGTTAGGAGAATTAATGGATTTGAGAAAAAGAAAGAAGTGAAGTTGTGTTTGCTGGGCAGCCCTAGGCTGAGAGGGAGAGGGAAAAACCTTGGCGCGGGCTTTTGCTTTGGCCAAAGGTGCTGGAGATTTTTGAAGAAGGGAAGGCCCCCCCCCTCCACCCCGCCCTCCAGCTGTGATCAGGGGACTCCACCCACTGATGCAGAGACACCTACTGTGTGCAAGGTGCAGGAAAGACAGAGATAGGAACTCTGGTCCTGTATCCGGGGGCGTTGGTGTCATCGGGGGCGGGGAGCGGAGGGGGGTAAATCAGTGATTACAGTGGAGTAGATGAGTATGCTGCTGAAGTGCAGCAGGTTGCTATGGGAGCGAGGACAAGAGTCTCGGCTCTCAGAAGGCAGTAATTACGGTGCAGTGCGGCTGAAGAGCGGCCGAGGGGGGACCGGCAGGGGAAGGGGGCCCCCGATTGGCGATGAGCCCCGACCAGATCACAAAGGGCATCCTCTACTAGGTGAAGAGGTTGAGATTTTATCCCGAAAACCGTGGGGAGACATTGGTGGGGCTCTGACATGATCAGATTTGCATTTAAGAGAAAATCCCTCTGACAGTGACGATGTTGAGTTGGGGACAGGAGCAGGGAGAGACTGACAGGAAGGAGGGTGCCGAGGAAATTGCAGTGGGCCAGGCAAGAAATTATCTGATTCCGAGTGAGCTCTATTTGCATTTAATTTTTCTTCACCTCCCCCTTTTTTTTCAGTCCTTTGGTTTGGTGTATTTTTTTTTTTTTTCTCTAGGATGAGTCACCATGGAAAAGCTTCACTTGAGCAATCAGCTCTGTGGATTTTAATGGCTTTTTCTGATTACAAAATTAATAAATATTCATGTTAGATAATTTGGAAAATAGGGGAAAGCACAAAGGAGAAAACAAAAACCACCCGTTCTCTGAGCATCTAGAGCAAAACACAATTTAGCGTAAATATTGCTTTGCCAATCCCCCCCAAACCGGATCATTCTCATTAGCATACAGATATAGAGTTATTTCTTTTGCCCTAAAAAAATCCACTCTTGATCCCTCCCTTCCCCCCACCTCCAGCTATCACCCCATTTCTTTGCTTCCCCATACAGCAAAACTCCTGGAAATAAGGCCTACACTTGCCATCTCCATCCCTCCCTTTGGGCGAACTGTCCACCCCTCATGTCACCAAAACCGTGTCGTCACCCACAGCATCTAGGCTCAACTCAGGGGTCAGCCCTGAGTGCCCATTGTTCTTCCAGCTTTCAGCACAACCAGTCACTCTCTCCTCTTTTGAAAATGTCCTGTCTGGGCTTCCAGGAGGCTGCACTCTTCTGGGTTATCCCATCTTACTGGCACCTCCCTTGCACACTGTTTTCCTAGTTCCCAGCTCTATCCTTTGACCTCTCCTCTATCCCTTCATCCAAGGTCATGGAGTTGAATACCTTCAGCCCCTTGAATATTCCCATACTTACAGCCCCAGCCAGACCCCTACATTCAGCCTGAACTCCAGACTCCTATATGCCCCCACCTCCTGCCTAATGGCCATCTTGAACTTCACTGTTCCAAACTCAGTATCACCCCCCCACCCAACCCACTCTTCCACACCCTTCTCCATCTCAGGAAATGGCAATGCCATCCTTCTGGTCACTCAGACAAGAAGCCTGGAGTCATCCTTGATTCCTTTCTCCCATCCCACATTCATTTCATCAGCAAATCCCATCAGCTCTCCCTCTAATGTATCTTACCATTCTAGGCTGCCACCCGGGGCCAGCATGCTGCCGGCCCCACACCTGGATTATTCTGAGAGTTTTCTACGGCTCTTCCCAATGCCACCCTTGCCTCTTTGTTGCCTAGTCTCAAAACAGGTCCTTTAAAATCATTAGTATTATATTATTAGTATTATATATTATATTTAATTATGTCACTCCTCTGCCTAAAACCCTTAATGACTTTCCGGTTCAGAGTAAAAGCCCAAGTTACAGCTGTAAGGTGCCTCATGATCTATGCCGCACCCCCACATCACTGACTACTCTCCCCTTGCTCACTCTGCTCCAGATAGCTGGACCTCCTTAATGTTTCTTGAACTTGCCTGACCAATTCCTGCCTCAGGGCCCTTGACTAGATTCATACCTCAGGGCCTTTGCACTTCCTGGTCCTTATGATTCGAATGCTCTTTCTATAGATATCTGCATGACCTCTTCCCTCACTGCTTTCAAAACCTCATTCACAGGTTCCCTTTTCACCTTATTTTAAGTTGTACCCTTCTCCTACATTCCCCAGTTCCCTCCCTTCTTCTGCCGCATCACTTTTCTCCTTGGCACTTACCACCTTCTAATATCCTATCTAAGTTATGTAATTATGCTGTTTATTGTCTGTCTCCCCTGCCAGACTGTAAACTCCACAAAGGCAGGCAGTTTTGTTTCATTGGCTGCCGAAACTAGTGTGTGCTCAGCAACCACTCATTCACGGAAAAGAAGAGATTAAAAGGTGGCCATGACGGTGGCTGGGGTAGGGTTGGGAGGCAGCTCTTAGAAGGAGAGGAGGCCGGGCAGGGAGGAGCAGGAGAAGGCAAGGGAGGAGACGAGCAAACCATGGGCAAGGGCCTGAGGGTGAGGCAGAGTGCGGCTGCTTCGAGGGGGCAGGAAGAGAAGGCCTGGCCCTTCAGTTGGTCCTGGGAAGAGGGTTGTTGCTGACTGACCGTTAATGGCCGTCTGCCATCCAAGTCCTCCAGACGCCACTTCTCTCTGGAGGAACCCAGATTTCCTGGTCGTGCCTGGTAAATGACTGTTCCATCACAGAGTCTGGAGTTGCCCCAAGAATGACTGTTGCCCTGCCACCCTCCTCCTGCTCCTCCTCAGAGCTTCGTGCTAGGCAGTGTTTCAAGCACTTTACGTGTATCAACCCTTCTAATCCTCACGAGAACACTTTAAAGACTGTGCTCAAGTGTGTGATCACATGACCCCCATATTATGAAACCACAGAGAGATTAATGCTTTGGTAAACCGAGGCACAGAGAGACGAACAACCCGCCCATCAGTGATGGCGTCAGGATTCAACCTGAGACAGCCTGGCTACAGGCCCCGTCCTCTCTCTGCCCCTGTGCCATCTGCTTCCTCAGCAGTTGCCATTGTCGTTGGTGTGGGTGGATTTAACTTTGCCTTTTTGGGCAGTGGGGCCACCGTTCAGCCTTGACCTCGGAGGGGGTCCATTCTGAGAACCCCCAATCTGTAGCCAGATTGCCATGCAGCCGCCTGGAAGAGAAGGCCAGGGGCATATGAGGAGAGGTGACTGCCGTCGTCACAGAGCGGGGGTGCCTGTGGGGGCGGGGGTGGTGGTGAGATGCTCCCCATCCGCTGTCCCGGAGCCCCGTCCATCTTGCATCTGTGGTTGGAGTTCAGCTGCCAGCGCCAGTTCCCTTCAGGCATCAACATCACCTTTCCGGGGCCTGCCTCGGCCTCCTGCCCTCCTCTATCCTGGAGGTGCCATTTTCTGCTCCATGTTCCCATCCTTCCTTACCCCTCTCATAAATTAATTCACACCAAGGTATTACTTTCCTTGTCAGGTTATGGCTTCCAGGGAGGCAAATGGCTTCCTTCTGAGCTGTTTCTTTTTTTCTCGGAGAAGCCTGACAGGGCTGTAATTAGGTTTCGCTGAGCCTGTGGCAAGACTGCATTCTTGGTTCTCCCATCTCCTTCCCTCGGCCCCGCGAAGGGAGCAAACATCTGTGTCGTTTTCAGGCCAGGGGAGATTAGTGTTCTTGGAACTGGGGCCCAGCTGTGAGGGCTGAGCATTCCCAATTTGTAAGCGGGTGTCGTCTCCATTCACAAGCCTGCGAGGGTGTTTGGAAAGTTATTTGCAGTTCGGTGCCGATTTCCCATTTGCCCCCAAGCTGTTCTGTGGAACAAAGAGTGGCCTCCTGGGAGTTGTGTTCCTGTGGGCGTCCCTGGGGTCTGTGGGAAGAGCAGGGTCCTCTGCTCCTGTCTTCCCAGCGTCTCCTCCCCATCTTCCACCTCCACCCACCGCCTCAGGCCCCCCACGGTTCCCTAGGCCCTCGGACAGAGGGGCCCTTCACTCCGCCGGGGCCAGGGTGGGACTTCCGGGCGCACCCTCCCGGCCCGCTGGCCCCCCGGCAGCTGCTCTCCACAGCTGGTCGTGCCCGGTCCAGAGCGACGGGCACGCCTCGGTCACGGTGGGCTGCTGAGATTTCCGCTGGCTTCCTGGGAGAAGACAAGTCCCTTTTGTTAGAGCTTCCCAGGGGCCTGCCTGTGCCAGCGAGGCTCAAGGCTCGTCCAGCCTTCCCTCACCCCAGCAGCAATCCCAGCTTTGCCCCAGTGGGACTGTCCCCAGCCCAGCCCGTTCGGCCAGAAAACGTTGCAATCACCATTGCCTAACATGTAGTCGGTGCTCAAAAAGAAAAAAAAATGAGGCCTAGGCCTTGATCCCCAGTCCCACTTTTAAATCTGTGAACTTGAGGGTTATGAGCAAGCTGGCGGGGGGTGGTGGGGGGTGGTTCCCGTGCGGTGGCCTCGTCTGCAACAAGGGTGGTGGTCTTACCCTCTTCCAGCCCCCGCACTGAAGAGTCCATGGCTGCTCCTTTATTTTAGCCATTAGGGGGTTTTGTTTTTCTTTTAGTATTATTTATTCATTTCAAAGATTATACGTATTTTAGCATGAGCACGTTGCCAAAATGTAAAAATAGAGAAAATTTTAAAATGGCTTAAGATCATAATCTTTCTATTCTAATAGGCATTGTTTACATTTTGGTAATTTTTTGACATTTTAGTGTCATGTTTTCCTATGCTTGGGGTATTACTTTTTTCATTACTTTATTTTATTTATTTATTTATTTTTTACTTTTTTCATTATTTTAAAACTCCTTTTAATTACAAGAAGAGTATGATGGACTTTTTGCCTGTTAACATTTTACACATTTGCTCTCTCTGTATGTACGTGCAGACACACACACACACACACACACACACACACACAGACAAGTATACAGTTGACCCTTGAACAACATGTGTTTGAACTGTGTGGCTATACAGGGATTTTTTTTTATATATATATAAATACAATTCAATACTGGGAATGTATTTTCTCTTCCTTATGATTTTCTAATTTTTAAAAGATTTTATTTCTTTATTTTTGAGAGAGAGAGAGAGAGAGAGAGAGAGCACAAGCCGAGGCAGAGGCAGGGGAAGAGAGAGAATCTTAAGCAGACTCCGTTCTGAGCATGGAGCCCAACACGAGACTCAGTCTCATGACCCTGAGATCATGACCTGAGCCAAAATCAAGAGTTGGATGCTTAATGGACTGAGCCACCCAGGCGCCCCTCCTTATGATTTTCTTAATAATATTTTCTTTTCTCTGGTTTGTTTTATTGTAAGAATACAGTATAACATACAAAGTAGGTATTAATCACCTATTTATGTTACTGGTAAGGTTTCTGGTCAACAACTATTAAACTCTTAGTAGTTAGTTTATGGGGAGTTAAAGTTTTGTGCAGATTTTCAGTTGTGTGTGGGTTGATGCCCCTAACGCTCTCATTCAAGGGTCAACTGTATATTCCTGTAGATGTGTGTATCTATGTGTGTGCATAGATGCATATTATAAATGTATATTATATTGTATATTATAAATAATATATGTGTTTATTATTCTTATTAGACTTTAGTTTTGATAGCTAGACAGCCTTAGGGAACCCAAAGCTAAGAATAGGATATCTGGGTTCTTACCTCACCTCTGCCCCTTGTTGGCTTTTCCATTGGGTCCCTTCAGTCCTCCAATCTGCTTTATCTCTAAAACATGAATAGTTATTTCCTACCCTGTCATTTGGTCATGTACCAGGTCAGCTGAGATCATGAGGATAAGGATGTCTGGTAAACTGAAAGGATGCTCTGGCCTGAAGCAAGGCATCATCGAGACTTACTGGGTCCCAGGGCTCAAACCAGGGCGACTTTGGGGGACAGTCTTCACCCTTCATAGCAGAGGGCCAGTCAGTTCCTATGCTGTAAGTCAGCGCAGAATCCTGGAACGTCTCTGTCCCTGGTTGCCAGTATAAGGTTGCAGAGCTTGGGGTGAAGGGCACCTGCCCTCCTCACTGAGTCCCAAGCTGGAAAAAGTGTCCCCGAATGATGTGGGAGGGCAACCCAATCCAGCTGTGTGCCCTCCCTGAGGTCAGTGGGAAGTACTACATGAGGACTGAGTACTGGCTCCCAGTGATACCCAAGGACATTGCTTTTGGCTCACCTATACTTGTATTTAAGAGGCAGTTAAGATGGTGAGTAAAGGACTATTGGCACATTAATTCTCTAATTCTTTGGACCCGCTTAGTCCATAGCTGGCTTTCCAGATGGCCTGGACATCAATTTTTTAGGCTACTCCCTGTGGGTAGAGGGGCTGTTGGGGGTCAGGGGAGCCCTCTGCTCCCCCAGGGGGTCCAGTGTACATGGTTCAGCTTGGACCTTGACTCGACAGTGTCCCTAGAGGGCAAAAATGATGTTGTCAGTAGATGAGGAGCACTTTTCTAAAACACTTTCATATCCATGATTACATTTTATCCTATGTGATCGGCAAGGCAGGTATTACTGTCCCAAAGTTCATGCTGGTGAAACTAAGGCCACGGCCCCACAGCAAGTTGGTGGTGGACTCCTTGGCCCGCGCTCCCTTGGGACATGGCGGCTCGAGTGCTGGCTGGCTCAGCAGAGTCACCGCACAACTGGCGTCTCCTCCCTCTGTGCAGCTCACGCTCATGGTGGCTCGCTCTCCTGTGTCGGTGCCATCTTCGCGCCCAGTTGGCTGAGGCAGGGCTCCGGGGAGGCAGGCCTGGCCTGGCCCTCCCCTTCCCTTCTGGTACTTGCGCTTGTCTCCTAGGTGCTGCTGGATGAGGAGAGAGAAGCCATGGCCAAGTCCCGCCGGTTGGAGCGCAGCACGAGCAGCTTCAGCTACTCCTCCTACCACACCCTGGAGGAGGTGAGTCTGCCCAGCCACGCTCTGGGCTCTGTTGCCCTTTGGGCTCTCCAGGTCTCCAGACTCTGGTAGAGACTAATGGAAGACTCTGAAGTCTGTGGGAGAGTGCAAGGTGACACTTGGGGAGGGCAGAGCAGACTCTGGCGGAGGGCGTCAGGAAGACAGCTTCCAAGAGGTCCGGAAGCCGGGATTCAGAGAGAACTGTGGCTCAACAGTACCGCCCAGGGCAGCTATGGGACAGAGTTTTGTGTGGCTCTAGGAGGCAGGACGCTGAGGTAGGGATGCGTCACTGGCCAGCACAGAGCAGGGGGGCATCTCGATAGCCAACACTGTGACTGGGGATTCAGGGGCGTTCGACCTCCTCACGAGCATTTCTGGTGTCAGGGGGCCCCAGCTGTGGGTACTCGGGTGTCAAAGGGGCAGAAAGCCAGGCACATTGAAGAGCCATGTTGTAGAATAGAACAGAGTTGCCTCAGTTGGAGAAAATTCTTGATCCCAGTGACAGCCAGCTAGGGCAGGGGTGACCGATTGTGGCTTGTTTAGAAAGGAACATGTAGAAACTCTAGGCACAGGTCCCATTTTCAGTTAAAAGATGGGATGATATTGATATTGTCCACTCTTTGATCATTTCTTTCCCCGTTTCACATGGCCTGTAATAGAAGATCCATTTTTTCCTGTATATTTGGTAATTCAGTCATCTACACCGAAAGAGGAAGGGAAGGGATTAATATGGCCAGTCAAGATTTGTTGGTATCAGAGATAAATAACCCTGCCTTCAGAGGGCTTAGAATCTAAAAGGACCGAGAAGACCCTAACAGCACTGCGGGGTCTGCGGGGTCTGCGGGGTCTGCGGGGTCTGTCAGATGGACTCAGTGGGCCAAGAGAATGGAAGCAGGAAAACTTCCACCCCAAGAGAGAGCCTCAGGGGCCAAACCTGGGACTGAGTGGGTGAGCACACGCAAAGGCTTAGCTCTGTGTGTGGTGAGTGGCCTTGGAGTCCAGGCTGACCGCAGCTCGTTGCCTTAGGCCTGTGGGTGTTTTTGATTTGTAGAGTTCTCCATTTGCATACTTCTAGACCCTCAAGGGAGGTGGGAAAGCATTCAGGAGGGTGGGATGGGGGAGACCCTGGGGTTTGCCCCTCCCTGCCTAAGAGCCCGTCTGATATCTGTCCTTCCTTTCAGATATATAACTGGATGGACAACTTTGTAACTGAGTATTCAGATATTGTCTCAAAAATTCAGATTGGCCACAGCTTTGAAAATCGGTCCATTCTTATCCTGAAGGTAAAAGCTGGCAGTGTTGACCACTAGACTCTACAGTGAGTGCCTCTGGCATAAGATTGAACTCGTGTGGGGTCATGGCACGGTGGGAGTTGTAGGGGAGCGAGAAGATGTGCATGCTCCTGCCCGGAGGTGACCCGCAGCTCTGAGGTTGTGGTATTCAGGGACACACCCTTGTAGGTATGGGCAGGTGACAGTGCAATGACCTGACATGTCCTCAGTCAGGAAGTAGGCGGGAGGGTTGCTAAGGAGATGAAACTACAAGATGGTGGTCGTCACGCTGGTCTTGGGATGTGAGTGTGAGGGAGCCTCCCTATTCCCTTGGTTGCTTCATCTGTTAAATGGGAAGAGAGGTAAATAGAGGCCTCATTTCCAAATGACTGAGCTCATCTGGCTCAGGCAGCCTCTTAGATAGGCCCCTTCCCAGGGGACACCGGAAACAGAGTTTGAGCAAAGTTGGCAGCAGCAATGCCCTTGGTTATGAATGAGGCAGGATCGGTAGGAGCATGGAGTGCACCCGAAAACAATTCTTAGTATGTGCCCTAAAGGGCGCTCAGGAGTGTGGACCACACAGGGCCCCTGACATCCAGCTCTCAGAGAAGACAAGCGCTGTTGCTCTCAACCTCGCCCCGGGGGACTCTTCCGAAGGGCCAAGTGTACTCCTTTCCCTTGGGACGTGACCTCCTCTGTCCCTGCCTTGATTCCCCCCTGGGGCCTGTGCGGAGTCTCTCTAATGTTGTCTGAGGCCTTGCTGCTCAAAGTGTGGTCCTGGTACCTGCAGCAGCGTCCCCAGAGCTTGTCAGAGACGCGCGCCCCACCCCCACCCCCCAACGGACCACTCCCCATGCCTGCAGACCCAGAGTCTGCATGTTAGGGAGATCCTGAGGGATTCACATGCCCTTTCAAGGTTGAGAAACATTAGTCTACGGTACTTTCAGGCCCGGGAAGCTCTGTGCTTCTGGCTGGATCACCCCATTCGCCTCGTGCACATGCCCTACGGCGTCACCCGGGGCCCCACACACGTGGACTCAGGCACAAGTATCTGCTCATACAGTCCCCCTCTTGGGCTCAGAGGGGCCACCCCGGGTGGTGCAGAGATATCTGGGGCCTCTTTCTGGGAGCCTAGGGACAGCCCTGCAGCTGTCTCAGTTCACGCTTGTTTGGGGCCTGGTGCTTTTCACCCAGTTCAGCACTGGAGGTTCTCAGCGCCGGGCCATCTGGATGGACACTGGAATCCACTCCCGGGAGTGGATCACACATGCCACTGGCATCTGGACTGCCAAGAAGGTCAGCGGGGAATGGGGGTGGGGCAGGGCTGGGCGTCACCCGCCCCTGACTGTTTCCAGGTGTCCCCAGTGGAAAATTTATACTGGGTTTGTTTAAACTCAGGGGCTCTCTCCCCTCCTGTCCTTTGGAACAGCTGCCATGTGCTCTGCCTGTCGGCAGCCCAGCACCCACATCCATCCTCTGCCTTCTAGTCGTTTCAACCCCAAACCTTTAGTTCTGCACCAAGAATGTATCTGATGGCTTGACGCCACCCCTGCCTGCAGCTACTGGCTGGCCCACCTTAGAGGAGAGCCTGGCCGCACCTCCCCCCCCCCCCCCCCCCCCCCCCCCCCCCCCCCCCCCCCCCCCCCCCCCCCCCCCCCCCCCGTCCCCACTCCACCTTTGCTTGCAGATTGTCAGTGAATACGGCAAAGACCCCACCCTGACAAACATACTGAACGGCATGGACATCTTCATGGAGATCGTCACCAACCCTGATGGGTTTGCCTTTACTCACAGCATGGTGAGGGCATTTGGGAGGGAGAGGGACGGGGTCAGGGTCAGCTCCGGGGGGGTACACAGGAGAGGTCGCTGCGGCTCTGGGAAGCTGAGCTGAGGTTCCCTGGGGGACCGGCTCCTTAGGGGCTCGTGGCAAAGAGTCTCACTAAGGCCGGTGGGTGACTGGGGAACTGAAGCTTTGGCCCTTGCCCTTTCATCCCTGCCCTGCTGCCCAGGAAGGCCACTGCTGGCAGCCTATGCCTGTCCTCGGGCAGCCTGTGCCCCATCCTCATGCCAGCCACATCCTACCCTAGAGATTCCTTCCTTTTGCCCCTCTCTGTCCCCCTAGACCTGCCTTCCTAGGACAGGATATCAGAGGCTCCCACCCTTGGGAAAGGGGTGAATGTCACCTGCCCTGGGCTTTTTCAGAACCGCCTGTGGCGGAAGAACAAGTCCACCAGACCTGGAATCTTCTGCATTGGCGTGGATCTTAACAGGAACTGGAACTCAGGCTTTGGAGGTATGGCAGTCCGCTGGATCTGGGGCAGGGTTGGAGGAGGACTGGGTCCTTGGCACGTCTCCCCCACAGTCAGGTTACGTGGACGCATACCTCAGGAGGTGGTGTAGTTAGCTAATGCAAGTGAGTCATGGCCGGGGACAGGCGGGCACGTGCCTAGGATTGGCTGAGCGATATGGGGAGGCGTTGCACATGCGTGGACGTACACGTATGCGTATGCGCAGGCTCCTTGGGAGACACAGGAAACAGCTCCTTTGCAGAACTAACTGCAAAGGTCGTATCCTAAGTATGGTATGGGAAGCTACGAGAGAGTCTTCAGGTTGCATCTTCAAGAGGTACAAGATGGTGTTGCTGCTTGCTCAAAACTCAGTTTATATACCCACCCCCCAATCTCTCTAGCCATCCTTATTGAGAGCCCACCAAAAGAAAATGTCTCCAAACTCATTTCCTGAGAGCCATGACCTGAAATTTGCCCTTGGGGGAGGCCAGAACAATAGTTTTTATCTAGGATAAGTCCATGTCTTATCATCAACTCTGACTTGAGCATGGTTTTTATTTTTGACTCCGTTGCTTTGTAAGCCTGGGTTCATGGGCTGGTGCACATCTGCAGGGTCCTACTATTCTAGGCACAGTTGGGCAGCTTCCTCCCAAGTTCCTTGGTGTTCTTCTCGATGATCTCCCTTACCATACCAGGGGCATAGGGACTAGATGGGGGAAACTGAGGCCTCCAGAAAACCTAGAGACCATTATGTGGACCCTGAGAATGGCGGGATTTGATGGGTAGGATGCTGGGTCTGGCCAAGACAAGTTGCACGGGCACAGCCTTCAGGCTCCAGGGGTGGCACCCACTACACTGGGGTGGGGTGGGGGGTCAGAGTTTGGCTCCAAGGAGACTGCCATTGCTGTTGAAAAGCAGATTCCACCGATGGGTGGCCAAACCAATGAGATTGAACATTCTAGATCTACCCATCACTGTGAGAATCTGGCTTCTTTCTGTTTGTTCTCATTGGAAAATCAGCATCCGAAGCATCCCAAGTGAGGCTCTCAGCCCATGGTGTGGGGGCTGTCTGAGAATCTAGTGCTGTGTTTAGCTGCTTGTGTAAGGGAACACAACTGTGTAAAAATGGGTGTTTTCACCTCCAGATGACCAGTCACTTGCCCCGAGTGGGCATCCAGCTGGCCCTCAGAACCGGCTGAAGGGAGTGCCCATGGACCCCAGGATAAACTGGCTAGCAGCAAGACAAATGATCTCTTAAAGAAAATAACATTTGTGTGTTTCTCCACAGGGGGCGGGAGGGTGGGGGAGAAATCAGTACATACACAATATATAAAAAAAAATATATGAGGGAAAAAAAAAGCCCAGAGGGGACAAAAAGCTCCCACTACCCAAAGATTACTGCTTTTAATAATTTACCATGTCCTTCCAGAGATTTCCCCTTGCTACAAATTACATTTTCAGAGAAGGAAAAATAAATAGCTAATGAATCCATTAGCAGGTACTTGTGACACAGGCAGGCTCAGAGGACTTGGGCTGTGAACGTCAGAGAGAGGCAGGCAGCTAATTCCCATTTGGTCCAGGGAAGATTAGTTTATGCTGCTTAGCTCAAACCAGAACTAATGGCCTGAAGTGTTTCTCCATATTTGGGCAAAGCCACCTGGTCGTTGGCAGGGGAACCGCTTTCCGTGCGTGGGCTGCAAACGCAGACAAAGCTCTCAGCCTCCCCCGCTCTGCTCGTCTGTTGCTGTTTGTCATTCATCAGGGGGAGCAGGTGCAGAAGCTCCTGGCAGACACAACAAACAGGGCCACTGTCCAGCCTGTGGGGCTGCTCCTCACCCTTGCTTCCTGCAGACACAGCCCCTTCTCACCCGGGGCCCCACCTCAGGCGCGACCCCGCACACGGAGGGAGGGGGGACGCTCTCCCCGGTGCCGGAACCGCCTCTGGGCCTGCCTGTGGATAGAAATAGTGTGAGCCTGGGTTGGTGACTCAGGCGGGAAGATTTTGTCTATGGTTTTATCATTGCCTTAATTTAATTGCTGCATAATGAGTCATCTGTAGACCATCCCTCCCACTCACGCTGCCCTCGCCTGCACTCCTGGGGAGGACCGGTTTGCTGCAAGCCTAGCGGGGCATCGCAACAGGCCCCCCGACGGGCCCCCCAGCCCTCCAGTCACGCACTGCCCTGAGAGTCTAGCGGGGTGCTCTGACACCCCCAGGAGGCTTCAGAAATTGAGGGACCTCTGACCTCAGCTTCAGGCTTGTGTGCAGTCATTGCAGGGAGGTGTAAGAGGAGGAACTGGGACGGCTCTTTCCAAACGTGTTCCTAACCCTCAAATCTTGACCAGCCCACAGCCCAGCCTTCCATGACATGCCCCTGGGGAGGGGAAGAAGACACAAGAAGAGGGTAAGAGGAAGAAAAGAGATGGAGAGCAAAGAATCTAGGAGATGGGAACCAATTAAATTTGTGAACAAAATAGAAGCTCAGCTCTTCTCCCCCAGCTGAGATCCCCAAGAAGAATTGTCAAAGGCTCTTTGCATCGGTGGCTCCCAGACCAGCCTCAGGCAGGGATCTATTCTGTTTTTCTGGCCCCAAGTCCGTGTTGCTCCTGGGGCCGTGGTTGTGGCAAAGATTGAACAGATACGAAGTCTGAGCACTCACCTGACCCAAGCCTTAGGCATGGCAGGGGAGAGTCGGCAGAGAAGGGTCAGCTCAAAGGGGCCGATGCTCACTGGGGAAGCCAGGGTTGGAGACCTAGAGTTTCTGCTGAAGGCAGTCCTGCTTTTCTAATGGAACCAGTCAGGACTTAAGCATAGGACAGGCTGAGGGAGCTTTCTATAAGGCCCGCAGAGTTGCTGAGACCTCATGTGAATTCATCCCTCTGACGAATTAGACTAGGGTATGCAGCAGTGATAAATACCCATCCAAATCCCAGGGGCTCAACACAGTAGAAGTTTATTTGTCAGGCACACAAAGTCCAACACGGGTAGGTGACTCTCCTTGGCAGCTTTCTTCTGACTGTGACAAAGGGACCCAGGATGCTTCCTCCATCTAGAGTTCTTTGCTTCCAACCACATAGACAGAAGAGACTGTGGAGAAGCCATGCCTGCCCTTAACAGCCTCAAACTAGAAGTGACCCATCATTACTGCTCACATTCTCATTGATCAGAAGTAGTCATGTGGCCTCAACCAAACTGCAAAGGATGATGGGAGATGTAGAGGAATACCCGGATATTTGGGGAGTATTAAGTGTCTTTCCCAAACCTGGGAATTCGAACCTTCTGGATGGCTTTATTTTTCTTCCAGGAAATGGTTCTAATAACAACCCCTGCTCAGAGACTTACCGTGGGCCCTCCCCTCAGTCGGAGCCGGAGGTGGCGGCCATTGCGAACTTCATCACCCACCACGGGAACGTCAAGGCTCTGATCTCCATTCACAGCTACTCTCAGATGCTCATGTACCCTTATGGCCACTCTCTGGAGCCCGTTCCAAACCAGAAGGAGTTGGTGAGATTGGCTGCTTGGGGCTTGGGGGAGGCATCAGGCAGACCCTCCAGAGGTGCAGGCCCTCACTCTGAAACCGGGGTCTGGACCCATTGACCCCATGGTAGGGAGGAGGGAGAGAGCTTGTTCTCACATGTGGTCCAGTTCAAAGCCAGAGGGCCTGTGCTCCCTTCCCATGAGAGCCATCTACACATTCCGCGTCCGGGACCCCTCAATTCTTGTTTCTCAGCGGCTGGTGAGGGTGTGGGAGCGTGGGAGCCCCAGTCTCTCACCCTCTGGCTGCAATCCCGCAGTACCAGCTCGCCAAGGACGCCGTGCAGGCACTGTATGAGGTCCACGGGATCGAGTACATTTATGGCAGCATCAGCACCACACTCTGTGAGTGGGCCTTCCCCGGGCCGCTGCTGGAGGCCCCTCATCTCCCTGGGGTGGGGCAGGTGCAGGCTGGCAGCTGACCGGCGGGGCTGGTCGGCCCCAGGGCAGCGCCGTCGACCTAACGGGGCTGGGTCAGAGCTGATGTCCACGTCTGAATAGAGGGGTGAGTGGTGGTCTTTCTTGGCAGCCCTAGTTCACGTCTGGCTTACCGTGATGCTCCTTGAAGGAGCAGATCTTAAGCATGGTGGCCTCCGGGAGCTCTCTTTTTGCCGGCGCAGAGAGGGGGGGGGGGGGGCGGGGCGTGGCCCGGGTTGAGGCTGCACTCAGGAAGCGTGGTGCTGTCTGGGGTGAGTTGGGGTTTGGCCCCCAGGGCCCACTTGCCGCTCAGGCTACCCCTGCACCCTCAGACCAAACCCGGTTCTTCCTTCTGGGGGCATGTCTTTGCCCTTCTGTATCCAGATGTGGCCAGCGGGATCACCGTGGACTGGGCCTACGACAATGGCATCAAGTACGCCTTCACCTTCGAGCTCCGGGACACGGGGCGCTACGGCTTCCTGCTGCCGGCCTCCCAGATCGTCCCCACAGCCCAGGAGACGTGGCTGGCGCTCCGGACCATCATGGAGCACACCCTGCAGCACCCCTACTAGCAGCAGCGCTGAGGGCAGGGCAGGAGCACTCCTTCCCTTCCCCAAGGCCCGGGGCTCCTGCTGAACCCCGAGTGATATATCGTCCTCCCCATGCCCTTACCCAGACCCCATAGGAAATAAATAACAGATTTGAACAGGCTGGGTGGCCTCTGGTGCTGGCCACCACCCCCTTCAGGCTCAGCACTGAGGAGGGGACGGGGACAGCTTGAAATGCCTCTTCACTCCTCAGGGATTCGAGAGGATTGGGAGCTAGCAGACCTCCTATATCTGCCTCTGGCAGTGCTCTCCAGGCCCAGGACACGTAGCTCACTCTCTGGGAGCTACTGGCATACACATTGGCCCCTTGGTGTCTACATTCTGGGATGATCCTGGAGGGCACATCGTTTGACCCAAAGGAGTGGGCATCTCGGGCGCCCCAAGGGAAAGGTGGGTACGCGCAGGCAGCTTCCTCCTCCTCCTCCCCGAGCAGTGAGTCCCGGCCATTTACTAAGCAAGCACTTTATTTAAGGGAGAGAAAAGGACAATGTTTTGAGATACAAAGGAGCCCCCCCCCCCACTTCCTGAGGCTTCCTTATAGCTTTTGCCTTCCTCCACCACTGGGGAGCAGGGAGAGTGGGTCTCTTTGTCCTGCCCTCAGGGGAAGGCAGGTCCTCTGAAGAAGCAAGAGGTCCACTGAAGAGCCGAAAAGGTCTGAGTGAGTCTGAGGCAGAAAACCAGACTTTCATTGGTACGGGCCAGACTTTTGTTGTTCCTGTTGCAAAAGAAAAAGATTGTGGGACCTGTGATTTGGCCCTCGCAGGACACAGAGCACAGGGTTTTGCTATAAATCACAGATATGGAAGGAAGCAGGAGGAAACAAGAACAAATCCCCGCTTCTACTCACCCTGTAAAAGAAGACAGAGATTGAATCAGTGGGAGGCGGGGATCAGCGGTGATCAAAACTCTAGGTAAGGCCCACGTCCAATATGGCAGCTGAGCCACAGATTGACAAGGGCTGGGCCAGGGGTCTAGATGGGTGATTAAAGTGTACCCATGGGTGTGCCCATACGGCAGGGTGCACCTGAGTAGTGCTGCTCTTGCGAGCTCCGAGTAAAGAAATGGTGAGGAGGCCCAGGGTAGAGGCAAAAAGGCTGAGCTCAGGGGCTGTGCAGCCAGTGGCCACGGAGGCACCGCAGCCAGGGGAGGCCTGTGCCCAGGAGCAGCTGTGCCATGAGGAGGCCTGAGGAAGTCAGGGTAAAGAACACACGAAGAACCCAGATCATCTCCAGGGCAAGAGCCAACAACAGAGGAGGAGAGCAGCCCGATTTGGGCTGCATTTCCTCACGAGAGGAAGTGGAAGTGATTTGAGTGAGCTAGAATCTTCAAGTTAAAGTTTTACGCTCTTAGCGGAAATATGAGGCCATGGGCTGAATTAGTATAAGCTGTAGGCAAATAAAACAAGTTATACGCTTGCACACTGGAGTCTGTGATTATAATTTTTGTATCCTCTGCGCAAATATTTTCATTTCATCCTCTTGGGGAGGATATTACTGGTATTAGTAAGCTTGTATTTCAGAGGAGGAAAGCATTTTTTGGAGAAAACTTTTTGGAGAAGTTTTAAAGGCCACACGAGGCCACATGGATGGGAAGTGGTTGAGGGAGATTTAAACTTGGTGTGTCTAACTCCAAAACCACTGTCACCATTTGTCCAGGTGCGACGTGTGACCACACCTGCGGCAGAGTCCGTGGGGAGTCGTTGAATGTGAAGGTAGTTGGGTTCCATTCCCAGACTGAAACAGAATCTCTGGGGTGTACCCCTCGAGTCTGTATTTTTACCATCTGCCTCAGGAGTTGTGAGATCCCTTAAAGGCTGAGAACCATGGGCTCCCCTGCCTCCCGGAAGAACACACTTGAGTCTTCCTGGGAATTTTGGGGCTCAGGGTCTCCACCCACTGCCATTATCTGTTAGGGCTGAAGGTGGTTACAACAGCGGGAGGCTGGTCATCCTTCTCAAAGATGTTCCCGAGGGGCTGCCTTGGCCCTCACCTAAAGCAGTGTGGTCTGAGGGCTACAGGCATCAATATAAATTCTGGAAATACAAATTCTCAGGCCACCCCAGACCTACTGAACCCCAGTCTCTGGGGATGGGACCCAGGTGATGCTGGAGAGGCATTGCCCTAGAAGCAGGAGTAGCTGGACCCTGATGGGTTTCTCAGGAACAGTGAAAATAATAATCTTTCCTAGCACTTCCTGTGTGCCAGGCATGGCTCAAAGTGCCTTGCAGGATTCAACGCATTTCCTCCTCGCAGCTCTGAGAATTAGGACTCTTACTGCCTTGATTTGCAGATGGAGAAGCTCAGGCTCAGGATAGAGGGACCCAGCTAACTGAGTGGCAGTCCTGGGACCTGCGTCATGCCCAGAGCAGCCCATGAGGACCAAGGGCCAGGAAATTGTTCTCACGGCCATGTTGGCAAGACCTGTGCGTAGCCAGTAGACCCATAAAAGTTGGAGCTGAAACTGCTCTACAGAAGGGGGTCTTGTTGAAAGGCAACTTTCTCTTTAAAATCCTTCAGTGACTTAACTCCCCCTGCCCTGCCCCACCCCACCACTGCCCAAGACGCTACTTGGCTGGCCCCGGGGACCTCTCCCACTTTGCCTGAACACACCTGCCCATCAGCCCCAACCTCACCAACCTCCTCTCAGTTCCTTCCCAGCTGGAAGCATTTGTACATGATGCTCCTTCTCTCTGGAACATTCTCTCCTCTCACTCTTCTCCCACATGGCCCACTCCTTCAATTTCTCCCTTCAATGTAATTTCCTCACCAGTCTTTCTAGAACCACCCATTAGAAGTGGATCTATTATCCACTTTTCCAAGGCCTTACTGTATTTCCGGGATTACAATTAATTGACTTCTTTGTTGTTTAGTCTCTGTAGCTAGTTTGGCTGCTCCATGAGGGTAGGGACCATGTTTGGGTTATTCAGCCTCACTCAGCTCCTGTTTGTGGAGAGTGTTTCTTCTCCTGGGCCTCGTACAGATTTGTACTTAGGTTTAGCATCAGGTGACGAAAATCCACCTTACTGTGGCTTAATCGGATCCAGGTTTAATTTTTTTTTCCGGTACTAAGACGAGCGAGGTGGGGCAGACCCGCCCACCTGACTGAATGTGACTCCTTGATGCCCTGGGGACCCTCGCCCCGCTGGCCTGTTCTGTTTTGCTGCCCTGCCATCATTTCAACTCCTTATCATGGGACTGAATTCCAGGCAGGAGGGAAAGAGGCCAGAAATGTGAGCCCACCACTGAGCTGGCCCATCCGCGGACTTCTACTGACACTCCGTTGGCTGGGACTGTGCAGGTGCTCATGCTCAGCTGCAAGGGAAACTGGAAAAGTACGTTCTAGCTGAGCACGGTGCTGCCCCCCATAAAACTAGAGTTCTCTTGGTAAGGAGAACGGGGAGAATGGGTATTGGAAGGGCAGCCGGCAGTTTTCCTGAAGCTTCTCTGAAGGGAGAGAAGATCTGAAGGAGTCTCTGAATCAGTTTCTTTGCTCTAGCTAATCAAGTGACTGACTTAACATCAAGCCAGAGAACTTTCCAGGGCCCTTTAAAAGCTTTGAGTCCAACCCCCTCATCAGGGGCCTCTGGATCATTGAACTTCTGTGAGGCCCTCCATGAACCTAACGGCTAGAGGAGACTAGAGCCAGGAGTCTTCCTCCTCTGCCTGAGGGGTCTCCTCAGCAAGCCCGGGAAGGTGATGGCTGGAGGGCTTTAAGTGTGTCACATAAAAGCTCAAGATTTAAACATGCAAGTTTTAGAGAGACTACAGAATCATCTCTTCCTAGCAAAATCTTAACTATTTTTTTGTTTTGTTTTGTTTTTCATTTCTTAGGTATATAATGCTCAACAGGAGTTCAGTTTTTCTACATTCTGCTTGGGTCTTTTTTTTTTTTTTTTTCCCTTTCCCCTTCCAACAAACTGCTCTTTTTAGGTATGTTTTTTCATCCTTTTCACCAGTAAAATTTATGAGCATTTATTTAAAAGAAAAAAACATTGGAAAAACTGAAGAGAGAAAGAGTGATTATACATATGGAAAGCTATAAAGAGCCACAGTGAATGTGTTGCGGTTATTGCTTTCTTAAAAAAACAAACCAGGCAGGCAGTTTGGAACCTGAAAGAGTCCTGTGTGAGGGCAGGCAGGCGGCAGAGGCAGAGAGTGATGGGCGAGTGGCCGGGGGCCAGGGAGTCCGGTGAGGAGCCGTTAGCCGCCTCCACCCCCGCTCCCCGCCCTCCACCGTCTCCCCTCTGACCGCCCCAGAGAGGCCCGGAGAGAAAATGACTTTACCGAAAACATAAAACTAAATTTAAGAAAGCTTCTTAAGAAAAATAAGATGGTCCAGACAGCCGCTTACTACAGGCTGAGGGAATCCAGTGATTGTGGGCCTGGCAGGGCCTCGCCCCCTGGTGAAGTCACACCACATCTTGAGTCTGGGGGTTAGGGGGGCAAGTCGTGTTCCTCTGGGGACAGGGGTGATCTGAAGGACAACTTTAACCTCTTCAGCCTTCTAATGTTCTCCTTCCCCAAGTATTTGGGACCATCCTTGGGAATGATACCATGTGGCCTCTCGCTGTCTCCTAACCAGCTCCGCTGCTCTGTGGCCCCCATCCACCCTCCCTTCCCTCCCTCCAACACCCCCACCCCCCCCCCCGCCAAAACCTAGCTAAGACCTCATGGTAACATTTCATAAGATTTTACTTGGGGATACAGGAGGGAAATACAATGTACAGAGTAAATCACTTCAGCTTTGGAGTCCGGTCTTGTCCCTTTGTGAGACGCCCCCTCCCTACAGCCTTCCCTCTCCCTGGCCCTCTGCCTGTTCCCACGTTGCTTCTCCCTCCCCCATTTCCTCCTTTACATTATGGGACATTCCTGCTTAGATCTTTTCTCTTCCATCTCTGTTCTGAGACTTGGGCTCTGACTTGACATTTCCTAAAGACCCACTGGAGGGTTTCTCTCTTCAGGTTACAAATTCTGCCTCCTTTCCGGACACAAGCACCACCAGCCCCTTTAAAGGGATAGTTCTGCAGCTTCCAAGCGAAGGAACCCATAGCTTCTCCTGGGCGCTCAGTTCAGGAAAGCAAAGCTCAAGGAGGCTGCAGTCAGAGCCCAGCCTTCTAAGAAGCACTCCCCGTTCCCCCCAGGCCTGCAACCTTCCCCTACAGCCTCGGTAGGCCTCGGCCCCTCTGACTCACACTCTCCTGAGAACACTCACCCATCGCAAGCCCCAGGGCCCCGGTGGCTCTACTCTGATCTGCCTACAAACCTGGGGAAGGATCTCCGTACTCTCCCCAGACTCTACCCATTTGTTTGGGGGTAAAAAATACAAATGTCCTAGAATCACAACGTGTCACAGCTGGGAGGGACCACAGAGATCATTCTGTCCACATTCAGTAGGACAGAACTGTGAAGGAAACTGAGGCTCAGGGATGTGCAGTGACCTTCCCGAATTATGAGTTTTGTGGCGATCTACTCCTGGACGGCATTCCGTCTCCCAGTTTTGCTCTCTCCTGAAGTTAGAGAATGTCTTTGTGTGAGCTGGGCACTTTCTTCAGGCACATGTGATAGAAGGCCAACTTGAGAAAGCTGGAGGGGGAAGAAAAGGAATTAGTTGACTCATCTCTAGAGCTGCGGTGGGGGTGGGGTGGCTAGACCCACCTGAGTCCCCTGGCCTCAGAGTCGGGAAGGGTGGGCCCTAGGAGAAGACAGAGGTGCTGTTTATCAAAAGGAGGAGGATGCTGGGCAGGGAAAATGAGAGCTGGCCATGCAGTCCACCACCTCACTGCCTCAGATTCTCACAGACTTCTCTTCCTGTACACACAACTGTACCCCAGACAGCCTTAAACGGCCCTCGCCAAAGTGAGACAGCTGAAATCTCATCCAGCTACTGAATTTGGCCATTTTGACTGTGCTCGTTTGTGCTCTCTGCAAGGATATCCCTTGTCCACTGTCCTCCTTTGATCCCTAGTATGGACATGGACTGATTCTCCTGCCTTTTTAACAAACCATTTTCTAGATTTTAGTTTGGGGATCTTTAAGCATTGTCTTAGAGCCTCTCTTTACCGTGTTTGGGCACTCTCTGGCAACAGGGCTGCCACGAGTAGTTGTCCAGGATGTGCACTGCACAAAAGCATTCTGCTGAGAGGATGAGGGACTATGTCTGCCCAGAGGGAGAAGGATACCCTTTTCACATAAAGTCTTCCCTAGGCTAAAATGGTATTGTCCTCGGACAACACAAGCACTTCACAAGCTTAGCAAGGGGGTGCCAGGGTGGCTCAGCTAGTTGGGAGTCTGACTCTTGATTTTCACTCAAGTCATGATCTCAGGGTTGTGGGATGGAGGGTCACATCGGGTTCTGTGCTCAGTGCAGAGTCTGCTTGTCCCTCTCCCTCTGCTCCTCCCCCTTGCCCCAGCTCCACGGCTCCCCTGCACACTCGCGTTTTCTCTTTCTCTTTAAATAAATAAAATCTTTAAAAACATAATAAAAGCTTAGCAGGTGCATCACTCAGAATGCTTTTTACAGCCTCAGTGCTTTTTACAGTTAATAAAAAGGAAATATATATTCTTTCATATTGTATAGTCCAAAGGTGGGGCAACAGACTTCACAACAACCAGGGAAAGGTGTCTCCTTCTCAAGAATGGAAAAACATTTTCTAGAAGCTTCTTTGATGGCTTTCCTTCACTTCTTATTGGCCAAACTGGGTCAAATGCTACCCCTAAATCAATCACTTGCAAAAGACAGTAGGATTCCTTAACTGTCTTAAGCCAATCTTGGAATTTATCTCTGGGCTGGGAGTGGGGTGACTTTCCTAGGGGGTGATACCTGCACCGAATCTAGGTTTGTTCATCGAGGAAGAAGGGAGGGACTGGACTCTACCCCATGTGGCCACAGCAGGCCTTCCTCTGTTTGCATCCAGGCCTCTGACCTGTGCCCTTTCCTTGAATCTGGATGCCAGGCTTCTTTCTCATGCTACTAGGTCCTGATGCTCTTCATCCAACCCCCGTTTTCCGCATAACGGCTTCCATCTTTGCCCTTGCTTTGGACCAATGTGAAGGGAGCCCCCGTGGAAAGGCAAAGCCGTGGCCTTCTGCTCCAGGTTCCATTCTAACAAATTGGTCTTTACCAACAGACTATTTTCGGCTTCTGGAGGTGCTTTGGAGGGACCCAGGGAATTAGGCCGAGCCTCCACCTGAGACCCAGAGTCCTCTCCCATTGTGTTTTCAGCTTCCTGCCAGTGCCGTCCCGAACTTTAGCTTATAGCATTGAATTAATCTTTTCCAACCTTGCAAGAAAAGAGATTATGTGACTCTTGGCCACCTTAGGTTGCTGGCTGAAGGCTTCAAGAGGCCTGCTTGGTGGGGCTGTCCCTCTCCCCGCGCTTGAGAAGAGGTGACTTGGCCCCCCTCGCCCTCCCCCTTCCTCCAGTGGAATTATCTTTTCTGGAAGGAATTCACAGAAGGCCCAAGAAATACCCAACACCTCCAACATGTGTAGTGTGCGTGAAAAGAGTCAAACTTACCGGACAGCTTTAGATTTAGAAACCTAGAAAGAAATATTGTTTTCATAAAGCAAACCGAAGAAAGGCTCTACAAAACCTTTCTTCTTGCTGGGGGACCTATTGGAGAGCGCGAGAACGCCACAGGGTGCTAAGAGTCGAGGAAGAATATGAGGGATGGCTAAGACACAGCTCCTGGTCCAAGGAAACTTACAGTCTCGCTGGGGAGACACACATTAAGGAGGAGTAAATGTGAGTTTGTATTCAAGCACTGCCTAATGTCATCAAACCCCCATTCCTTTCTGCATCTGGTAAAATCCTGTCATTAAGACTCAGGTTAAATGTTACCCTCTTGGTAAAGTCTTCCCTGGTCCCTGAGTGTGGGCCCATAGCGTGGAGTCCTCAGCCCTGCAGGTACTTGCACGGCAGAGAAAGTGCTCCGCTCAGGTCTCCTGCGGGGAGGAAGGCAACCCCAATAAGGGGTTGACGGCTTCTTGTAAGCCCTGTTGGTGAACCAAGTCGTGGGTTGATTGCTTCTGTCTTCTGCATGAGACCGTGGGCTCTCCGCGATCAGGGACAAGTCATGGGCCTCACCACCATGTTGTGATGTGGCCACACTTCCACAGGCTGACCCTAGCCATTGACTGGTCTTCCTGTGGGACGCAGGACTCCCCTACCCCAAGATTTTGGGTTAGCCTGGCCAACACGTTCTCAGAACCGCTCCTGTCTGAGCTTCTCCTGCCCAATCTTCTCTCCTCCCCGCTTTGCTTCCTCCCTCCTTCCCCTCTTCTTGGGCATCACCCCAGGGCAGAGGATGGTGCTTGGCCCGAAGACTGAATACGCAAGGTGGGTGAGAATTCAGAGAAGGGGCAAGAACTCGAGAAAGAAGCCAGAGGAAGCTTCAGGGAGGAAGCGGGTCTTATCTGGGGCCTGGAGGTCAGGCAAAGTGGCTGGAGAAGAAAGAAACAGTCTTCACGGAGGCTTGACATCTGCTGATGACAGGCTCAGTGTTCTATTGTCTTCTCGGAGCTGGGCTCAGGACAGGGCGGGGCCGGGTGGTCGGTAGAATGGGATCCCTCTGTCCTGGCGTGGGGGGGCCGGCCAGGTAGGGGGTGGGATAGGGAGGCGGAGGGAACAGATGGAAACCAGAAAGGGCCACCGTGGCTGCTGTCAGTGTCCAAGCCCGAGGCCCTGACATAGAGCAGGGCCCCCAGATGGTGCTGGGTAGCCCCTGGGGGCCCCTGTGGATTAGGGCGGATTTGTGTGAGATGTTTCCGCAGTGAGATCAGCGTCCAGAGCCAGAGTCAATTCCCCCTTGTGAGTTCCACTTTCTCCTGGACACTGTGCAGTCCCAACAGGGGTCTGGCCCTGCTTCCCACCACCACGCTTTCCACTCAGATGTCATCTGGTTATAGTTCCCATCAAGGGCAGCCCTGATCCTGGGCCCTAGAGCGGTGGGGGGCAGTGGGCAACACCGGCGACAGTCAAGTTCCTGCCCCAACTGCTGCTGCTGTGGCCTCCCACAAGGCCACCGAGGCCCCGAGGAGTGGGGCTGGGAAGTGCCCTTCACGGGCGAGGTGCCTGGCCCGGGGGAGGGGCCAAACCAGCAGGTGCGGAAGTGGGGTGGGGGCAGAGAGCCCCAGCTTACTCTGCTGTAGGAATAGAGAAGCTGGCACTTCGGAACGTGGGGGAAGGGGATGCCTCACATGAGGCTCCAGCTGGTGCGGCCGCTGTGGAATCCTGGCTTCTTCTCCCCGGCCCCGATGGCAAACAGGACTGAGGCCCAGGTGCAGGTCCCCGGGGCCCCGCTGGGAGGCCTCGGGCCCCTGCTGACCCTCAGGTCCAGGCGGGCACTTCACGGCCAAGGGCTCGAGGCCTGGCTTATCTCCCCAGCTGCACTGTTCCCTGCCACTTTATCGGAGAGGGTGAGAAGGTGCCAGAGCTCAGGACTCCCGTCCTCCCCCCTCCGTGGGACCCGGCCCAGGTGCAAGGGGGAGGCCAACCCTTGGGCACGGCCAGAAGACCTCTGACCCGGGAGCGTTTAAAAGGCCCCAGGGCCTTCTTTCAGCCTCAGTTGATGTTCGCAGTTGGCTGCAGCATGAGGGGGCTGCTGATTTTGAGCGTGTTGCTAGGGGCTGTGCTTGGCAAAGAGGACTTTACGGGGTAAGAGGATGACGAGAAGGGGGTGCTCACGCAGGAGAGGGGAGGACTCTGCCCCCGGCCATCTTCTGGAGACGACAGACGAGCTGACTTGTGGGAAGACTCCAGAGAGGCTCAGACTAATACACCCCGGGGGGCAGGCTGACCAGGGGCCGGGGCTGAGAAGGGGTCCAGGCGCTCAGTGAGAAATCCGAGCTTGAAGGTGTTTTTAGGAGAGGAGGTGCGAGGAAGCGTGGCTGGCTTTGGAGAGAGAAATAGAGTCTAAACTGGGATGGGGGTAACAGCTGTGTCCAGAAGGTTCCAAGGAGCCCAGGCCTCGCACTGCTGAGACCCCTCATTTTTTCTCCTGCTCAGCCAGAGGATTGAGGCCCTGCCGGGGGGACTCCAGGCTGCTCCCTGCCCCCTCCTCCCATGTGAGGAGGGTGAATGGCCAATCTGAGTCCCTCAGGCCCTTCATCTCGCCTCCCTCTCTGCCCAGGCACCAGGTGCTCCGAATCTCTGCTGCCGATGAAGCCCAGGTAGAGAAGGTGAAGGAGCTGGAGGACCTGGAGCACCTGAAGGTCAGAAAAAGTGGGGAGTCCTCTGCGAGTCCCCAGGGTTCCTCTCAGGCCAGCCAGACCCACCCCAGGATGTCACCCTCCCCTGGGGCCACCTGGGTCCTGGGCCCTCTCTCCTCACCACCCAGGAAGGACCCATGGGACTGATCCCTGTTAGGAAATGATTTAACCCCCATCTCCCCCAGTTCCAGAATCTCGCTCCCCTCGAGGATCTGAGCAAAGCGGGGCCTCCTTTCAGGCCCTTCTCTCTCCCTTGCTGTCTAGAAGCCCTTCCACATGCTTCCGGGGTCATCTCCCTGACCACAGAGGACGCGTCCGATGGCCACGGTTTCCCCTTGGTCCCCTGCCCCTAGCAACTGCGCTGCAGCCGCCGGCCTAGGGGGCGTTCTGGCCCAACCCCGCCTCCAGGGCCGGCCCCTCCCCCGCTCCCGTGACCGTGCCTGCTCTCGCCCCCCTCAGCTGGACTTCTGGCGGGGCCCTGCTCGGCCTGGCTCCCCCATCGACGTCCGAGTGCCCTTCCCCAGCGTCCAGGCCGTCAAAGTCTTCCTGGAGGCCCACGGCATCGGGTACACGACCATGATTGAGGACGTGCAGGCCCTGCTGGATGAGGAGCAGGAGCAGATGTTCGCCTTCCGGGCCTGGGCCCGCTCCACGGACACCTTTAACTACGCCACCTATCATACCTTGGAGGAGGTGAGGGAGCCCTGGGGTCACTGGGCCCAAGCACCGAGCTCTGCCTCAGGCTGGGTGGGCGTGGCACCTGCTGGGTCTCCAGGCGGGAGGGGGCGGGGGCGGGGCTCCCTTGGAGGGCGGGGCTTGCAACTGCGGGGCTAATGGGGCCGCTCTGGGAGGCACGGGGTGGGGGCCTGGCAGGCGCTCCAGCCGCCCCACCTTCTCTCCCGTCTCAGATCTATGACTTCATGGACATACTGGTGGCTGAGCACCCACAGCTGGTCAGCAAGCTCCAGATTGGCAGCAGCTACGAAGGGCGTCCCATCTACGTGCTGAAGGTACCCTGCACCTGCGGGAGACCGCCCGGAGCGGACACTGGGGAAGGACGGAATTCTCTGCTGGTCTAGCTGTAGGCATACCTGCACACACCCAGTTCTTAAATTTTTAAGTGACCTGCGTATTTTCAACCAAGTGTCACATTGTGGGAAGTATCCCAGAGTCAGGGGAGCCAGAGAAAACGTTTTGTTTGTGATACCCCGCAGAGAACTGTGTATGGGCAGCAGAAGAGGGCAGGGCCCACGGTGCTGGTTGAGGCCTATTTGCCGAGGCCAAGGCCAGTATGAAGGCTGGAGGCCACGATCTGCTGGATTTCTGTCCAGACACTCTCACCCCCACACCGCACCCGAGTGATGGCCCCACAAACGCAGCCCCCTCCTGAGATACCTGGGGAGCAGAGGGCCTCTGGGCCGGGGCTCCGCTCCCCTTCAAGGAGCCAAGACGGGCCCCTAGCTGGATCTCTCTGTTCTTCTCGTCCAGTTCAGCACTGGGGGAGAAAACCGTCCTGCCATCTGGATCGACACAGGCATCCATTCCCGGGAGTGGGTCACCCAGGCCAGCGGGGTCTGGTTTGCAAAGAAGGTGAGCCTGGGGTGCTGAGTGGGGCCCTGGCCTGCTGGGGCTGGTGGGCAAGGCCCGTAGGAGCCCTGGCCTCCTCTGCTCACCCAGAAGCAGGGAGCCAGAGGGAAGCAGGTGTTCACTGCCTCCCCATGGCAGACGGCTGGCCTGACCTGCCCTGCCTGTCCGTCCCCACCCTCCCCACCAGATCACACAGGACTATGGCCAGGACTCCACTCTCACCGCCATTCTTGACTCCATGGACATCCTCCTGGAGATTGTCACCAACCCTGATGGCTTTGCCTTCACCCACAGCAAGGTATAGGCCTTGTCCCATTCTTGGGGGGGCGGCAACAGGGTGGGCCTCTGGTCCCTGACCCCCACGAACTACTCACCCCTAATCTCAACCCCCCAGCAGTCGAGGGAGGGGCAAACAGACCTCTCCTCCCAGACCAGGGCTCTCCTCCATGGCATTCTGGACATTTAGGGTAGAGAATTATTTGTGTGTGGGGCCCTTGTGCGTGCCAAGTGTTTAGCAACAATCTGACCTAATACTCAGGAGACACCAGAGCAACCCCTCCGTTGAGAGAGCCAAAAATGTCTCCAGACATGGCCAAATGTCTGGGTATTGTCCCCGGGGGAGACCCGCTGCCCTGGACCTTATTTCCTAGCTTCATGTTATTTTATGGTGGATACAGAGTGCTACCAATCTATTGGGGGGGTCGGGGGCTCAGGTGCCTTCATTGCCAGCAGAACCCTCTGGCTAAATGCCATCTACTTTTGCTTCTGTCCTCCTTCAACCAAGAGCCTCCTTTGCAGACCTTCCTGACAAGCCATGGAGAGTGGTTTCGGACCCGTGCACGTCCACACCCACGCTACAGACAATGACAGATAAATGTCTGCTTCCTTCCCCAGAATCGCATGTGGCGCAAGACTCGCTCCCTCACGGCGGGTTCCTCCTGTGTTGGAGTGGACCCCAACCGGAACTGGGACGCTGGCTTTGGGAGTAAGGCCCTGTGGGATTTGGAAGCAGGGATGGGGAACCCCGAGCGGCTCCTTACCCTCCCGTGTCCTGTTTCCCCCACCCCTTTCCTGCCCCAGCAGCGGGGGCAGAGATGGAGGGCTTGTCAGTGTCTCCTCTGAGGCTCTCAGTGAGATTTTTCTTGTGCCTTGTCTCTAGAAACAAATTTCCCCTCAATGGAATTAAGGTCTAAAATCTATGTAGAGGTTTTCT
>CM053614.1:16951996-16973920 GCA_028646535.1 Procyon lotor | reverse complement strand
CCCTGGAACACTGACAAGAAAGTCCTGCTGTGAGGTGCTTAAGGGACCATCAGTCCCCGCCTGAGCGTGAGGAGAAACCCAGGCCTTCTGTCTGGAGAGCTAAGGTCCCTCGCTCTGGGTGGAATGATGTCCCGATTTTTACACAACGATTATGTGTCTTCTGGTGAGATGCTGCGAAAAGAGGTGTGCTTTCAAATCACCTCAGTCTCGCGGCTCCCCTAGACCATCTCAACAGAGAGGAAGAGGGACGTGGGCAGATCTCAGCATATGAATAGCAAACAACAAATTAATAACTATGTACTTTAATCTTCAACATTCATAATTGCACAAAGTACCACCGATCATTTAAATAATACATGTCAGCTAATCCAATGAAGAAACTAGCAAAGTAGAACATTCGAAGCAATTAACTCGTGCGTGTGAAAACCTGTTCGCGAGTGGAAACTTAACACAAAAAGAGCAGAATCAGGAGAGGTCTTTGAGGAGCAGTGATTTAAAATCCTTACCAACAGGCAAAGCACTATGGAGAAATACACATAAATATATTCAACCTGCCAGATGTCTCAGCTAAATGCACAGAGATTCTAAGAGGCTTGGCTACGGTGACTTTCCATATATATATATATATGTATATATTCAGTAGGTTCTAACACTTGAGGGGTGTTTGGTGATCGGAATGCAGAATGGGAACAAAGGGGGGCTACTATTGCGTCAAAGTAGAACAGAATGGGCAAATCGAAACTCCTGACTAGTCAACTTTAAAATGGCATAAACAGAACTTTGTTACAGAGAGAGATGGTTTTGTTTTTTTCTCCCCCCCCCTTGATAATGTATATGTGTCATACATGGCTGAAAATCTTGTCCATGCTAGGGGAAAGTTGAGTGTGGAAAAATTTGCATTTTTTAAAATCTATGCCGTAAAGAAAATAAAAAGCCAGAGCATTCTGGCATTAGCAAAAGGCTGAACTAAGTTCTCAGGCAATAAATTTATAGGGAAACATGACAGGCTCCTCATTAAAGCTATGTGTACGTTGGCTGCATTTTATACAAGATTCTTGAATCCTGTGGAAAATTGGGCACGGCTTGACATCTGAACAATGTCCCTGGTTTGTTTGATTTCTAAAGCGTCGGAATATGTTGCACTTTGGAAATCAAGTAGAGAAGAATAAACACACTGAAACAGAACTGGGCTGAATCTGAGAGTTATTTTTCCATATGTCTCTATGAGATATTTATTACCTTTATTTCTCCTACAAACACAGCCCCCCACGCTAGAAATACCGCGGTACTTTTTCTTTCTTGCTTTCTTTCTTTTTTTTGGTGGCAAGAAAATAGTCCCGTTAAGGCAAATCTCACCCGGCAGCGGGAACCACCTAAGGACAGGCAATTTTCAGCTGGCTTTTCAGAAGCCGGTTGCCATGACAAAGAGCACAATTTATTCCTTGGTCCCTTATCACAGCTACAGATCACAGACCATAAAAATTAACAAGGCTCTTTCCCTTTGCCTGATGATTTCGGAGTCCCTCATCCTTACCTGAGGTCTTTTGTTCCCCCAATTAAATGGAATGAATGTCAGTCACCTAGCGATTCAATTAATGCTGATTCAAAATTCTGGCCCAAACCAGAATCTATAATCACAACCTCCTAATCACAGCTCAGTCATGAGAATGAAAAGTAAGCAGGAAATTGCACTAATTACTCAATTAGACTAATACTGTATTTTTAAGCTAGGGCTTAAAGGGGCTGTCAGCCCTGACAAAGGACCACGGAGTTGTCCTCACCTTGTGTGCCTGAGGTCGCCCAACTGAAGCTGCTGTTTTCAAGGGGCCATAATTTCTATCCATCCAAGACGGACAGACCCGAGCTGGGGAGTGAAATGTACCACGGGGAGACTGACCACCAATGAGGGGCAGGTCGGGGTGGGCAGCGGGGGTGCGCGTCAATGGCCCTTAACACAGGCCCGTCTGGCAGACGTGGCTTCCCGGTGAGGAGCCCTCGTGCCCCGCGTGAAGGCAGCTGAGCACGCATCGTCACAGGGCTGGTTCCAGAAAAACATCCGGTGAGGAGAACACTCAGGGAGTGCGAGGGTGGCCCTACCAAACCTGAAAACCGAGCAATGCTCCGGGTGTCCCCTCCCAACTCACGACAGACCAGTGGGCCGGTGCCCGTGGGTGGCTGGGAGGAGAGAAGCACCCCGTCCCCGACCTCCACCCTCTGGGGCGGCTGCTGCAAAGCCCACCAGGAGAATCTTCATGAAACCAAGATCACTGAGCGAAGCAGAACTGCTTGGGAAGAACGTACCAGATGGGATTGAAAAATTTACAAAATAATGCAGGATATGACCCAATACGAGCTGGGCCTTATTTAAAAAAAAAAAAAAAAAGGCCTAAAAAAATTAGACTCTTTTTTTTTTTCCTAATCAGTTTCAGAAACTTAAATATTCTGTAAACAACAGGGAGGACGCTAGAGCCTGTCATGCCTCTGGTTTTTGTAAAACTCCTTCCGAGCTGGACGCAGGCAAGGAGCTGGTCCGGGGCAGAGGGAAACAGGGCCTGTCACACACGGGGGTCTTTCCTCTGCAGCAGTTTCTGAAAATGACCAACTTGGGAACTGCCCGGGGGTTCCAAAAGGAGAAAAAGTATTTATTTGACTAAGATAGACAAAGTCTTTACTTCCAGGGCTTGCCTTGCAGGTGGCCGCTGTTGAGCGAGCGGGGATTCGTGGGGCCGGCAGGGCCCCCGGCCGGCAGGTTCTGACCGCTGCGGGCGCCTGGGACCTTGGAGTCTCTTCCGGAGGCATTAGCTTGGCTCAGGCGGCCTGGGGGAGCAAGAAAGCAGGGGGAGAGCTGCAAGAATGACTCTGGGCACAATGTGCCAAGTACACTTTTAAGTTAATGAAATCTTAGGGTACAACCACTTTTAAGCTAATGAAGTCCTATTCAGTGTCGACTTTAGGCTAAAACCTACTCTTCATCCTTGAGATCAGCTTGAAGGTGGGGAAGGGGCAGGGATGAAAAGGAAGCCCAGAGAGCTTTTTCTTTTCTTTTTTTTAATTCCTCTCTGTAATCCCCAAGCAGCCTAGCCTGGCCGTCATTCTTCTTAGAATGGGTAGAAATGGGTACGGGAGGGATTTGGGGAAAGAGAAGAGAAAGCAGTGTGCGCAAGGGAAGGCTGGAAGGGGTTTCAAGGTGCCCAGAAGCCACAGGGGGAAACAAAGCCCATAGGAGAGCGACTCCTGCCTCAGCTGAGCCCCTCCGCTCTGCCTGAAATACGTACGTTAACCGACTGATAAATCCTTTCTCTTTCTCTGTCTATACGCAATGTGTAATTCTTCCCACAACCTGGGATCACCACGCCTTACCCCCACACAGCACCCGCACAGCCCCCCAGCCCCCACAGGTATTTTAAGACTCTGAATAGAAGACATCAAACTTTTCATACGATGAGATGATGTTCAAAGCTGCAAATCTCAAAGGTCGACAGAAAACATGATCTCTAAAGGTCAAAACATCTTACTAGGATTGTCCGCAGGACCCTGATCCTCTTCCAGATAATATTCTATCTTTTTTAAGTCTTCTGGGGTAAATCTCCATTTATTCTCAGCTGGTGGGGGCGGCACTTTGGGGCTCGATCGTTTCCGGGCAGAGCCAGGAGGAAGGGCCTGCTGGCAAGACGCTGGCAGGGAACCCGTAATCAGTCCTTCTGGGAATTTCTGAGCTAAGACTTTTAGACCTAGGTGTGGAAGAGCATCAGAAAAAGCAGCATTAACACGGTGAGGCGAAGGCCCAGGAAGGCGGCTGCATGTCTCCTAACCTTTGGTCTTCAGGCCGAGCCAACACAAGGACGGGAAAGCTTAACTGCTTAACCATGAAGCGAATTACACCAGAAAATGTCGGTGGTTAGGCGGGATTCTAAGAATTCCAGCAGAAATCCTTTTGCTCCAGTCTTCAGCATTAAGGCTTTCTCGCAGAGCCCTACAGCAAAGCATTACTTCAGGAATTAAAAACATGTGCTGACGGAGCTAATGAAAGTTTCACAGAACTCCTGACCTCTTGCAGCCAGCACGGTTCTCTCTCCTTCCAGAATTCTAATTTCTGAGCGTGGACAGGAAAAGGGTGATAGGGAACGGGTTGAAGGGTTGTGAGTCCAAATATCTGTGTTTTTAGTCCCAAGCAGAGTCCAGCCCACTCACCTCCGGAAAGCATGAAGAGGTTCTCAAAGCCCCGCTCGCACATGGTGGTGGCTGCCTGGCTGGCCAGCCTCTCGTCATCGTCGTACAGAATGATGACCTTGCCGTGGGCATTTTTCTAAGAGTCACAGGAGTTAAGGTTCAGCTGCACTAGACTCCCCAGAAACCCCCACGGAACAGGGATTGGTCTAAGTTCACCTTCCTGAGTTCAGAGAGCGTCGGACTACTCTGCTCTTCACCTCGCACCTCCGCACTCACTGGACTGTTTTTTGCTTGTCGTGGAAACCACTCGAGTTGGTATTCTTTTTTTTATAAACGACTATCACCGTGGTCCAAGACAGCACCAGCTCTATACCTTACACCCTTTAGCTCTTTTATCCTCACGGCCCTGAAAAGTATGACAATCTCCATTCACAGGTGAGGAGATAGAAAACCTCTCTGTCCCACGCATCCACTGCAGCCTTATTTATGCTAGTTAAAAAAAAGGAAACCCACCTAAAAGCCCATCAGAGAGGAAGAGTTTAGTAAATCATAGTATATAGTAAGATGAGATAATGAGCTGCATCAAAAATGGAGTTTATAAAGGGCTTGTGTTAGCACGGTGAAATACGCTGTACTATGAACTGAGGAAAAGTCAAAATACTAGATTGTATCTCCAGTATGATTTCTACTTTGTTAAAAAGAATACGGAGAAGACAATTGGGAATAAAATATGCAAAAGACATAATCAGAGTTGTTCTATTGTATGATTATCAATCTTCCTTTTTACGTTTTTCAGTGCTTAAATTATTTTCTATTTGTGTGATTTTTATGAGCCAAAAAAAAAAAAAAAAAGAAAGTAACATCTTGAGAAGGAAAAAATTTAAAACAGAAAGAAAAAAATTTACCTCTTAAGTTTTACTTGGGAAAGTTTTCGTGGGTGGAAAAAAAGGTCTTAGGACTAACTCTCCACAGATCACAGCCTTTAACCTAATGTTTTTTGGCCCAGTGCGAGACGGCTTGGGAGCATCTGCCAGGATGGTCAGGGCACTCAGCAACAGCTAAGAATCCAAATTTTAAAATATACTTAGTAAGCTAATTAATATCAAAGATCCTTTACAGAGGTTTTTTCCCTAGGAGCATGATTCATGATAAGTTTGACTCTCAACAGTCCTCAAACCACCCAACTCCTTAAAATGCACTGAAGGATACATATTCAAGAATGTCATTTGAATAAGGGTTCATTGTTCGAGACAGAGTTGCAATTGGGTAACTGTAAGCTGCAAAGAGAAGAGAAAGCTCAGGCAGTTCGGAGCTCTCCGTCCAACTTGGCCCTAAATTCCCGGCTGGTTGAAAGTTTAAAAGCTCAAAGAAATATACTTGCAAAATCCACGAGCCCTAAGCCTGAATACTTTTTTGAGGCAAGAGAATCAGGACACTATGAACACAATAGGAAGCTTCCTGTCCCCGTTGTAGACATTCAGCACTGGGCCCCAGAGCCTTCTGAGAATGTCACCAGCCTCTCTCAAGAGCATTATCGCAGAGCCGACTTCCAGGGTCCCACGATGGATCCGGCTACCAGAAAATCTCCTTAACCGCTGCCCCTGGGATGTGGCTCCAAGCCTGCCTGGACTCCAGGAAGGGCTCTGGTCTTGGGAGCAAGACGCTAGAATGCCTTCTCTCTCTTACCTCCAATAACGTGGCACTGCTGGTAAGAATCTCGGTCTCGCACATCTAGCAGCAGGAACGGGCAGTCGGGATAAGGTTTGTCTTTGGTGGTGGGCTCTGCTTTCTTCACGAGCCCTTTGTCTAGGTCCAGTTCCCCAACACCACTGATGACGCTGCAAGTGAAAAGTAGGTGAGTGGCTTCAAGGTCAAATGCGTTTCTTCAGAAGAGCCAGAGAGCGCTCCGTGTCTTTTCAAAGGACACTTCAAAGAAAAAGGAAAATGGATATGGTGTCTCAGTTCTGCCTCTGAATGCACGACCGTATGGAATCCTATTCTAGCTTTGGGCCCCGAGGAAGGGACCCCGTGTCCATCCACACTCACCTTCAGAGAATGCATGGTAGGTCATTAGCATGGCTGAGGGGGCAGAAGCCGTCGGGCACATGCCGCCTCCAGCAACAAGGACAGCATTCAGAGAAAGAAAGAGGCCAACAGTTAATCTAATGGAATTGTGAGGAGGGTAAGAAATCGGAACAAAACGGGAGAGAATGAGTTTGGTATGACAGGAAGAAGGAAGGCTTTCTATGTGCATTAGATGCAATGGAAACCAACATCGTTTTAATGTATCTCATCTATTTATACAGCAACCTGTCCAATAGGTATTTCGGCCCGTAATGTCTTCGACAGTTATCTGTACTTACTCCCCGTTTACAGGTGACAGTGTTGAGGTTGAAGAGGCTTTTAGATTTGGTGGCGTTCATACAATGAGACTGAGGAAACACTAGCATTAAATGAATGAGCTTGCCATTGATGGTCCTGTTTCTAAGGTCGTAAAACTGGTCGCCATATTAAGATTACAGACAAAAGGTGGTAAAAAATATTAATCAAAGGCTTAAGAGGAGTGGGTGTTAGGAACCAAATGGCAAGGAGTGAATTGCCTGTATTGGAATAAGAGAAAGCCTCTCCCAGGCAAACCTGACGGCGGGTGTGCCAACCACACACCAGTATCCCCGATGGCTCCTCTCCCCACGTCAGAAATCGAATTCTGCACTTAGACCTGATAAATGCTGGAACTAGATAGATGCCAGTGAGGGCATATTTTGTTGCACCAAAGAAGAAGAAAATCTATTCCCTGTGAAACTGCACCCTCATGGAAGTCTTGTTGGTCTGTGTCGCTAATTCCAATTTTAGAGTTCTTGCGAAAAGTAGTTATAAAAAAAATAATAAGAAGTCCTGGGGCACCTGAGTGGTTCAGCAGGTTAAATGTCTGCCTTCGGCTGCATTCATGATCCCAGGGTCTTGGGATTGAGCCCCGAATGGGGCTCCCTGCTCAGTGGGGAGTCCGCTTCTCCCTCTCTCTCTCTCTGTCCCTCCCCCTCCACTCGTGAGCTCGCGCTCGCTCTCTCTCAAATTAAATCTTTAAAAAAAAATAATAGAGGTACTGATGATAGCAATTCTTTCTCTAGCAGACCTAGTTTCTCTGGCACAACTATTTTGCTAGTAGAAGGGATGGTCATGTGCTGAAAATCAGCACCAACCTATAATCGACACTTAATATCTGTGAGAAAACGTTACACTGTAGTCTGTGCAGCAAGAAGGACCAGTCCCGTGCAGTTGGAGAACTGACACCAGAGGCTGCTTTCATGCTCCTCTGCAACTGTGGAGTATCAGAGCGCGGCGTATGGCACTCTATTTTTCTTCTGATTCCAGACAGGGTAATTATAAGCTGCAGCAGACAGAAAAGGGGGCGGGAGTGGGAATCAAAAGATAGTAGTTGTAAAGCTAAATCCTAAGAGCAAACCTGCCTCCAGGAAGGCTGAGAAGGATGGAATTAGGGAGTGAAAATTAATGTTCTCCTATCAATATACTCTCATCTTCGCTAAGATGCTGTGAAAAGATTCAGGCGGTGGCATCAATATCAAGAGAAAATTAGAAGGGCTGGGGTGAAAATGCGAGACTTGACTATTGCCAGTCTGTTTTTACCGTGACTAAATCACTGAAATTGGTATCCAGATGAGTATGAAGTCAAATGCAAGGAAAAACCTAGATCCGATGAGCGTACCTCTGCAGAGTGGAGCGACTGGAGTCCCCGGCTCCTGCGCTGCTTACGAACTGCATGGGGCTTGGCGACTGCTCGCCGGGGCTCCCCTTCCCATTGGTCCTGGCACCGGTTTCCCCGTCGTCGGGCTCTGAAGTCGTTGAAGATTCATGGTCTAAGATTTGCAAAGGGATAAATAAGTAAAGCTGACCTCCAAGTTTATTCGCTTGTGCGGCAGTCCCCTTGAAAGTAGGGCAAGACAAGGAAATTCTGTCATGGTTCTAAAACTGTCCCGGAAGTTCTAACATCTGGGACTCCAGGAGTCCCCAAGACCCTTTTAAGGGGACCCGCGAGGGCATGAATGGTGCCAAAGTGATGGGAGCCTAAACTGTGAGCACCTCAGCAACAATCTGGGCAAAGGCACCAAGTTTTATTAGTGACCGCCATATTTGTTCACCAACATGGATGCACGCGATTAATAAATAGGGCAGTCACGTTTGGAAAAAGTCCCTGATGGAGCCGTAATCATAATTCTATTAAATCTCAGCTTTAAGTACACACCTTTCGAATATTCTGTCGGATGAAATGGGGAGTCTGCATATAGCAATCGGCTCCGCACCAAGATACCTTCATTGTCTCAAGGGAAAGTATTAGTGTGATTAGTGCTGCTTTTGCCCTGAACACCATTTTTACTCGGAAGGAAAACTGACAGAAAAATTATACTTACTTAGACTCATGCATGTGGCAGACATATTCTCAAAAATGATCTAAGCAGACTGTCATTTCAAGGAAAACAACTTATGATATCTGTTGTAATGATTCAATCTTGAACAAAAATCAGAATTTTGGAAACTCTGTTCAACCCATCCGGAGCTTGATTGCCTCCCAGTACTTAATGACTTTTCTGATAAGATAGGTGGTGAGATTAATAAATATGATTTTTTTTTGGATATTGTGTAATGGATGAAATTTGTCAAAGTTTGGAAGAGCTTCATAACTCAGTGAATCAATCTTTTCCAAATGACCGATGGATGATGTTATAAAATCATGCAAGGGTAAGAAGATTAATTCAAAGTACAGGACAGACCGATGGGTTTAATGGAACAGAGTATGAAACACACATTGATATGGTCTCAGACTGCATATTACAACTAACCTTTAAGAAGCTATGGGTTGTCAAGTTTTGGTATAGTATTGAAGATATGTATCCACAATTATCTGAAAGGGCCATGAAAAGATTCTCCCTTTTTCAACTACAGGTCTGTGTGAGGTTAGATTTTCTCCATGTACTTCAGCCCAAACAGCATATTGCAACAGACTGAATGCAGAAGCCATGAGAATCAGCTACCATTCAATCAGATATGGAGATTTACAAAAAAAAGTAAAACAGGGGCACCTGGGTCGCTCAGCGGGTTAAAGCCTCTGCTTTCCGCTCAGGTCATGATCTCAGGGTCCTGGGATCAAGCCCCACATCGGGCTCTCTGTTCAGTGGAGAGCCTGTTTCCCCCTCTCTCTCTGCCTACTTGTGATCTCTCTCTCTCTCTCTCTAATAAATAAATAAATACATCTTTAAAAAAAAAAAAGTAAAACAATACCATGCTCAGTAAACTTCTTTTTTGTTTTGGAAATACAACTATTTTGCATAAAAATATTATTTACGTTTGCAACGGATTCAGTATCACTATTTGTAAATGAAATAGTAAATAAGTATTTTTAAACTCTCAGCTAAAAATTTCAATATCCTAAATATTAACAGATATAATGCACATAAACCAAAATTCTTTGAGGTCCTCAATTTCAGAGTGTGGAGGGAGACTGTACCAGAAAGTTTGAGAATTTGCTATTCTAACTGGTACAGTGAGAGAAGAAGTAGAACTAGGCCTAGTTATTAAAGAGGATACTAACATTTACTTTGTATATGATATATATACCCAGAAACTTCAGAGGAATCCTGTGAGAATAAGGGAAATAAGTATGTGGTTAAATTAAAAAAAAGAAATACTAACAAACTACGTTTCTTAAATGCCAATTAGAAAGGAGTATGATGAGCATCTCATTTACAGTAACAATTGCACATACATGTTCTCCTTGAAGATAAGGCTGTTAAGACATGTGAGGGCCTATAAAAACTTACATCCTTTATAGGTCTTATAAAAATTTTGTTTAAGAGACATTAAAGACAACTTGAATGAAGACAGTGATGTACCTTCACATTCCTGACTGGATGACTAAAAATGATGTTAATCCTTTCCAAACTTAATTTTTAGACCTAAAACAATCCAAATGGGATTTTTGAAAAGCTTAAAGGGATTTTAAAGATGAGAAAGAAAAAAATACTTATATATAAAATATTATATATACATAATATAAAATATATGTATATATTATATATTTATATCATATACACATACACACACAGACATGTATAAATACATATAAGTAATTTAGAGACTATGCCTTAGCAAATAGTAACATATATTGCAAAGATAAATGATCAAAGGAATGCTGAACCACAATCCAGAATAATGGTATATGAGAACACAGAAATAAAACCCAGGATATATATAAAAAGTAATATATATGTTAAAGGTAACATCACATAAAGGGAGAATGACTGAATATATGGTGGTGTATGGATACTGTGCCAACTATGTAGAAGAATCTAATTTAGAAAACCCCCTCACATCATATACCAAAATATTAACAAATAGATTGATGTAGGAAAACAAACAAACAAACAAAACCACCATGCGAGCTAATAGAAGAAAGTATAGGTGAATCATTTATCTTATTTTGGATTTTATGAGCCTAAGGCAATAAAAGAAAACACAACAGGAAAGGCTAATAGATTTAATCTTGTAAAAATGCAAACCGCTTTTATGTCAAAAACCAACATGAAAATCAAAAGGTGAGTAACAAATTAGGAAAAATATCTATGCCCTAGATGCATGAGAAAAGATTAATATACTTAATTTACAACGTGTTTTTTAATTAACTAGTGCTTTAATTGAAAAAAGATCCTGTGCACAAGGTAAAAATGCAAACAAGATAAAACTATTAATTCAGAAGGAAAGTCCCTTCCCACTGCAGACCCATAGGCCCTCAGGCTCCTCTCCCAAGGGAACTACCTTCATAGATTTATGTCTCCTTCCAGAAAGAAAACGACTCTGGACTTTTGCATCTATTTTATTTCTTCCCTCTGACACATCACAAGAATGCCATTCATACTGCTCTACACTTTGGTTTTTCGTTTTGTTGTTGTTTTATTTTTACTTAATGATAGAGCTTGAAAACTGCTCCGGATCATTAAGTAAAGCTTTTTCTCATTCATTTTCAAGGCTGTACTGGTTTCTAATGTCTAAAGATATCTTAACATACAGAGCTTTTACAAATCAGTAAAAGATGAACGCACCATGAGGGGAAAAAATGGGGAAGGACATGCAATGTTCTCAGGAGAAACAGGTGTGACCAATAAATACATGCATACACAAAGCTCAATTTCATGATCAGAGAGATTCAAGGGAAAATTATTAGATACCACTTTTCATCTACCAAATTGGCAAACATTTGCAAAAATGATAATTAGCAATGCCTAGGATGAAGAGAACCAAGGTCTTCTCATTTATTTGTTGGGAATGCAAACAGGAAGAACCAATCTGGGGATAATGTGGAATCAGCATTGAGCATCTTAAAATGGCTCCACCCTTCGACCATCGGTCACAATTTATCTTCAGGGAATAATCAGAAGCACACAAACATTTATGTATTTACATTACAGCATTGTTTTATAAAAGTGAAGAATTACAAAAACTGTAATGTCCGATAGGAGAATAATTAAACAAATTATGGTATATTCACAGGAAAGGCATTATATGACAACGCAACCTTCATAATTCAGGTTTTGAAGCCCATTTAATGACACAGGATAGTATGCATGACAAAATGTTAATTTGAAACAGTGCAATTCAAAAGTATGCACAAAGAGTAGGGATTTGGGTGGCCAGTTAGATGGGGGAAAATAGAGTAAAATGTTAGCAGGGATTATTTAATTTTCTTTATATAGTTTTTTTCCCCCCATTTTCTAATTTTCTAGAAATACACTTTTAAGTGAGGAAAAGCCAATAAACATTACAAAAGAAGATTTTTTTTTATTCCTTCAAAAATAGCCGATATGCATACAATCTGTTCTACAGGCATTCCTGAGTGAGTTATTATTCTGTGTAGGGCACTAGAAAAACACTAATATTACTCACACATTATGGTGTCCTACTTTATAAGAGCCTATTTTGCTGTGCAAATTCATCTCAGAAGAGAAAATTGCATGTGCCCATATGTTCCGGTGCTGCAATTGCAATGAATTAAAGGACCAAATCCAGGTACTTATATAACCAGGTTAAAACTGGGAGTACTTTTATGAGGAGACTCAATTATCTCTGTTACAAAGAGCCCTTATTTCTCTGCCCTGTGAGAGGCATCTGTCAAAGATAAATTCCTGTCTTTGTCAGCTGCTCTTTATCCTCCCTAACAAAAACAAGTCCAGGGAGATGACAGTTAAGTTGCACAAAACCAGGGCTCGGACTTCCTGAGAAACTTGTCTTGAAATCAGAAGTCAGATTCCTGGCCTACATCAACCTTCACAGAACACGTTTCCCTTCAGTAAACAGCCACACATTGACGGTTGAGTACCACAGGATAAAATAAAGACCTTAACCCTGTGTATTCTTTTTCATGAGAGTACAACTGAGAGGTTTTATTTTCCACTCGGTGTTTCAGAAAGGAAACCTGGAGCTTCTAGAAGCCTATCTTCCTGGCCCTATCTCCAGCCCAGCACCCAGGTCTCCCCGCAACGGCCGCCAGGCTGGATGACTTGTTGCCCAAACTCGCTTGGAGCCTCTCATTCTCCACATGCCTTTGCTCAGGTTGCAAGAACCTCACCCTTAACTTGTATCTGTTGAGATTCTACCCTCCTTTATGGCCTAGTTCAAAAGCTTTAAGAAAGCCTATCTCAGTTTCCTAACTGGAAAGTACCTTTCCTTCCTCAGAAGTCCTGGAGCAAAGACACTGGTTGTTACCAGACACTCGAAGATCTGTGTATCTCGCACCCATTCCTCATTGGCTGTATCACCCTGTGCAAGTAATGTAACCTTTGAGGCTTGGGCTTCTCATCTCTAAAGTGTGCCTTCTAGAGTTTTCAAGAAGATTAAATAAGAAACCTTGAGTGAAGTATTTAGCAATACATATTCAACAAATGATGGCTTCTCCCCAGTTCTCCATTACGAATTTCTGGCACGTTTGTGATTTTGTGCTTCTGTTCTTGCTCTCCTCATCCAACACACACATACGTGTGTGTGCGTGCACCAGTGGCTACCAACTCCATGTGAGCAGAGCGGGTGTTATTCATCTTTGTAGTCTCCTAGCACCTAATACTGTGACCTGTGCGTATATAGAAGACGCTACAAAGATTTGTTGGAAAGAAAGTAATTAGTATATTAAACACATCAAAAACATTTAAAACTGCAAATGCTAGAGCCAGAAAACCAGATGGCTTTTGAAAAGAAATAAGAATTAACAATTAAAGCATCAGATAGCGCTTCTCAGAGAGTAACAATCTAATTGCAGATAGATCCATCAAAGTCCCAATTCCCTGTGAACACAACAGCGAAGGCAGACAAGGGCGAGTACCTTCGGCCAAGTGGTCCATCGCTTATTTGCCCCACATCCTCAATTCCCATTACCTTCTAGCCTTTGAATCTCCTCGGCTGTCACTTCCAGTGTTTGATCAGATAGGGAAGCAACTTGGATGACCTGACAGAAGAAAGAATGAAATGTATATAGATGTGCGTATGTTTGTCTTTAAACAGAGGCAATTCTGTCTTTTATAAAAGATGAGCAAACATCAAACATCAAAGATCTCTTGGTTTAAGGAACTGTCCGTGTCCTCTAAATCCCAGGCCTCCTTATTTTGGGAGTGGGAATCACACTGCAGATGATGGTTCCAGAAAAAAAAGGTTCGTTTAAAATATCACGTAATAAACCTAAAGGACCAAAAGGGCAATTGGGGACAAGGAACGTGAATAAATAATCATTTATTATATTTCAGTCTCAACACACAATACTTACAATGAAAAAACTGAATCAACAATTCTACATGCGATGAAGAGATAAATGTAATTATGAGTATATTCTGCACAACACTGTATACCTGCACATAGTTTTTAAAGCACTTTTCACAGCTCAGCTCCTAAGATCCAAGATCTACCTTGAGGTATATCAGTGAAACTCATCTTTGGGGGCCCAAGAGACACTTTGTCCCTAATTTTCAAATGAAGAAGAAAGTGACTTTCCCAAAGTAACAAAATAGCCCGTGGCAATCACCTGGTTTCTCGGAGAAAAATGTCCAAACAATCCAGAGACCAGAATGCTAGATTTTAAATATTAAATTAAAGCATGCAAGGGAAAAATAAAGCCTAAACCGTAAGTGTGATGATTGAAAGGTAGAATGTGCACTTTACTTTATAAAATTCTTACAAGGAAGACTGTTTACACTACCCTTGAGTGAGCACACATACCACACACGTCGGTCCTCCCGCAGGTGAAATGTAAAGAATCAAAAGAAACCCTTCTGCAAACATTACCTAGTGTGGAATTTAGAGATACTCGCATAAACCAGCACAAATGAGAGTCTTTACTCTGAAGGATTGTTAAACTTACCAGCTGGGCAAAAGTTGTAACTTTGAGTCTCTTGAAAAGCTCGTCCTTTTTGTATCTATAATCTGAAAAGCAGGATAGGACAAATAATTTTCTAGGTATATTTTTCTTAGAGGTACTCCTACTTTCTAGTCATCAAGTTAGTGTAATTTTCAAGTGATTTATCTGCTTTTACATATACTATCTCATATATGATCCTCATGGTATGGTCAAAGTGAAGTGTGCCACACACTCTTATCACCCCTCTATACCACCCCTCCCCCCACCTTGGCTTTGGCTGGTAGGAAGCCTAAAGTTGAGTTTATCAGCTATCCTTTTGTGTCTAGTGACTTTACCCCTTGCATTTATTCTATCTGCTTATGGTTTTTTCCCTTTTACTCTGCTGTCTTTTGACCACTGTTGTACTGCAGGCATTTTTGTAAGCCACTTCCAAGTCCTTTTCAGAACAAAGCAGGGGAATAAACGCCTGCATTTTGCAAATGAGGACAGAGACCCAGAGAAGCTCAGCTGCCCCGGGTCAAACAGCTGGTAAGACATTCACGCCCCATTATTCTAACTCTGCCCTGAAGGGAGAACGGTTCTCTTCCCGAGGTTACAAATTATGCTGGAGACACAGGACAACCTTCTCTCCACACCCCCCTCGCCCCCGACCATGCTGGGCACAAAGTTAGGCCTGGTGCTGAAAATCTTTTCTATCAGTTTCCTTGCAACTCTACTTCAGTAAAAATCTATCTACTCAGTGTTCCAAGATGAAAAAGTTCCCGAGATCTGTCATGCAGCAATGTCACATTTAAAAATGGTGAATATGATAAATTTTATGTTATGTGAGTTTTTCTTAACCACAATTAAAAAAAAAATCATCCTGAAACATCAGTGTTTATTCAGTGCTATCTTGACAGTCCTGAGACACGACTCAAAGAGGAGCAGCTTCTACGCTTGTTTGTTGTTAACAGTGTTTCATATCACAGTGAAAGGTCTTAAAATTAAGCCAATCTCACATGATGTAGTATCTGTCCCACAGAGGCATGCTAAACCAGCCACCTTAAAATTTCCTGAAGATGACTGCCAATTCCGAAGAGTTTTCAGCATCGAACTCCCACCCCCTTACGCTTCCCTTCACTTCTACATTTTTATATTGGCGCCATGATTCCTTAAGTACTTCCTCATTATTTCCGAATTACTAAAGGTTAGGTGGATAATTACTATGGCCTTCACAGCGTAGAAGTCGCATAAACCAAGACTCCTAGCAACAGAGGAAAGGATTAAAGGTATTTTAAAATTATTTACCTGGTGTTACTAATCATTTCCGTGAATTTTCCAAAAACCAACACAGAACGAATCCTTTGGAGGATAACATTAGCTTGGTTGACCAAAACACCTTAGGACTCAGAGTCAGGAAATAATAGTACTTTAAAAACTAGACTTCTGTCACTATGTCGAGACTCTTTGTTACAATCAATTCAAGCTTCTCTGTTCTCAGATGTCTCAGAGAGACAGGCTTCTGTCTCTAGACTGTCTCTAGACTTCTAGAAAAGTCTCAGAATAGCTTCTTCTGGATACAACAAAGTAACAAACCCAGATGCAAAGGAGCTTCTAAGACCCACCAGGACGCAGACCCAAGATTGCCACCAATCTGCCCACCAAAAGTCATTTATGTCCATCACAATGGCCATAAAATCAGCCAATAAAAAGAGTCAAGAGCTTTCAAGAAAATGCCACAGGGCATTTCTCCACTGATATTCTTTTGGTATAGTTACACAGTTTGAAATACTTCTCCACTTCTTCACATTCCTAGTACAAAATGTATACATCCAAATCCCCTTTGACAAAGTAGAAATGATCTCCAACAAAAAACAGGCTCTCCTCTATTCTGCTGATTGGCATTTCTAGGATCCTCTCATAGGCACTCGGCATCCCGCCGCACATTTGAACCTGAACTCTACATACCTGGTTCTTGTTTAGAAGGACAGCCATCATTAGGACTTTCTGACATTCTTACTCAGAGATAAAAGATCAACCTGGACGTTTTACTAGTAAGTTTTAAAGTTTATAAAAAAGGCTGACTTGGAAAGCTCTGTCGGTCTGTCCTTGCAAGGGCGCACAGAGCTTTAAGAATGGAGCTTCTGCTACCCGTCGCTTCTCCCAAACTCCGGGATGGAGACAAAAAAATCCTAGTTTCAGATATGTTATCAAGTTTTGCTTCTCCGGTAAGTGTGGAGTCTCAGGCTGGCTCTCTCGAGTTACTGGAAGGACAGAGACCTAACTATCTAGGATGCCTCACACTGGGTTCAACTAGTGTCATCTAACCACCAGAAGCCAAGAATAGGCTTTGTGAGCGGTCAGTAGACACAGAGTGTCTATTTTCCCGAGACAGAGCAGAAAGAATATTCAGATTACAAAGGAATTCTGCTTTTTCAGGGTTCTGTTAAAACACATTAGTAGCAAAGGGAAGTTGGGTTCAGAGTGGAAGACAAATCAAAGGAAGTAACAGAACAAGGTTTGTGATTTCACAGAAAGACACGGCATCTAAGGTAACCCGAGAAAAGTGAAGGGTCCAGGGTGTTGTGAAACAAGGCAATATTCTCCTCCCTTTTGACCCAAAAGAACATCTACAGCAGAAAATGGGGAAAGAGAAGGAAATAGCTTCCAAAATGTAGGTCTCAAACAAGAATCTGAAGTCATTCTAGTCAGGGAATCAGCAACAAGTGTGTGAAACAAGGTGAGAGGAGTCTCCTGTTTTACTAAAAGGAAGCCCAAAACTTCTAAAGAGGGAAGCAAACATTTTCAAGGACTTTATTCTAGAGGTATTTGAGTGTGTGTGGGGGGGTGAGGGTGGGGAGACCAGCTCCATTTAAAGTTTAGATATTAGAGAAACCACATTGTGCGTTTAAGAAATGTTTTAAACAGGGTTCAGCAATCTGGGTGGAATGGGACATTTTCAGGGGACAAATCTTGGCGTGGACATGTGAGCTTACATTAAGCTATGCATGGATAGGAGGCAAGAGAGATTGCAAACCCAACCAGAAGCCAGCCAGCTGAATTTTACGTGCTGTGAACTAAGGAAGTCAACAACGAGGCATGGGTGAGTAAATGAGATTTTTTTTCAAATAAGTTTAAAATGGTAAAATATGCACCATATATATATATATGCATATATATACACACACATATATACACACGCATATATATATACGTATACCTATGTAATGTAAAGTATAATAAAAGTACAAAATCTGATATAAAGGATCGAAGAAGAAAAGGATGGTGTGAAATCACACAGGAACAAACAAATCTCTATAACATCGGCCCTTACAGTCCAACACAGCAAGCAGTAGGGTCAGCATAAAGCCGCCCCTCGGCCCCCACGCTGTTGGCTGGGGCTTCTCAATACAGCAGCGATTCAAAAGAAGTAGAAACATTATCATTTAGATTAAAAGGCTTGTGTTATAAAAACAGAAGTTCTGGTGAATTCTGGGTTTGTAATATTCTCTTTCCGAAGGATGTGTATTACGGGAGTGCAGTCCTGAACTGGGAACCACTGGCGGGCCTCTTGCCTCCCATTAGCTAACTACTCCCCCGGCACCCAGTTCCTCTACTGAGGAGACGGACAAATCCATCTTAGGAAACAGATGTTTCTACTTCTTTCATTTTGGCCTTGGTGCATACACTTTCCATATATTTTGGACACGGGTTGAAAAATTAAGATTTTGCACAAGGGCGAAGCACGCGGTGACTAGTAGCTTATCTTTGAAGCCGATTAGTTTGTAAAAAGGACTTGTATGAAATATGATTTTTAATTAAAGGAAAGCAGACTGCAATGAATTTATAAGGCATAGCATCACCACTGAAGACTAAGCCCGTTCCATGTCTTTCATGAATAACCGACTAATTTATACACCAAAGGAGGCTATGAAAGAAGAGGTAGTATTATTGCTATCTCGGGCACAGAGAAAACAAAGAAGATAGGAAAGACCATGACCTTGAAAAAGGTCGTGGAGACTGCAGTCCAGTGAAACAAGCAGCTCAGACTCTCACTGCCTAACTCAAGAGCTCATTCTGCATTCCAACACTAACATCTCCTGTGGGATGTCAGTCGGGCAGAACTTGGCCCTCAGGCGACAACCTTAGCAGCTGGCCGGGACGGTACACCGTGTTTCCCACATCCTCCTTGGCACCAGCCAGGCTTGCCTGCCTCCCGTAGCTCTCCATGCCTGTCAGCCGTAGGATGGGGCTCAGGTTGTTAATAACTGACTTCTAGAACTTCAGGGCTCCATTATCCCAGACCATCAATAGTGTTACTCACTTTTTTTGATCTCTTCTAGCTTCTCAGTGTATTTAGTCATACTGTTACCTAGAAAGAGAATAAGATAGGCTTTTAGTGGAAGAAAATGAGTTAACACTGTAAAAAACAGCATGGAGTACAAGTATTGCCTAAGCCTTCCTATCCTCTTCTTATGGAATCATAGTAGGGAAACAGGCTGCATTTTGGATTACACGGCCTCATTAAATGAGGAATCAAGGGGAAAGTAATTGGCCAAATGTATTGAAAGGGTACACACCCAGTAAACACTAGGAAGTTCCAGGCCATACAGATGATCACTTTATATAATCTTTCTTTTTTTTGGGTCAAGGCTTTCCTCCTCCTTTTATTCCCTCCATAATCTTTCTGTGGGGAAGATGTGCCAAGGAGAAAGAAAGAAGCAAGGATCTCTCTGAATGTCTAAAATGTGCTGCTGTGGCTAGCCAAGCAGGCCCTTGCCCTCTGCTTAGTCTTTGTGGTTTCCCTGGCTTTCCTGAACTTGGTCTTCAGCTTTTCGTGCTGATGTTGCAGCCTGAACTAGACCACACAGTCTGTGCCCTAGTATTCACCACGGATTTGATCGGCTAAGAAATAACAGCAGATTCCCACCATTGCAGAGAGCACCGAGTCCTCGTGTTCTATAGCCTGGTTCTACAATACCAGAGGCTAGCCAAAGTGGTTTGGAGGGTTTCCATAGACTAAAACTGGGCCAGGATCCTTTTGGTTTCAGAACGAACTAAAGGTCTAGTTCCCAAGGCAGGGGCTATTATTTTTTACTGGGCATGCTTCAATTTGATTCAACACAGCAAGCCCTGCCTGGCATTCGAAAGATACAGCAAAAAAAGGGGAAAACTGTTTCAAAGTTTCTCATTTTGAAAATTGTGCTCCTAACTTTTAAGCTTAGGGACGGGCTAGTCTGATTCAGTCCCAACTTCAGATGAAAGAAATGCTTCCAATTAATGGCACAAACTGATGTTTTTTAAGGGCTAGCCTGAGCTTTTCTTCGTGTTTTAGGTCAGAAGTAGAGAGAGAGAATTCTTGCTCTGAAACCCAAAATACATCTTCAAAACAAAACAAAACTTACATCACATTATTGTATCTTTACTTATGAATTTATCAGGGAATAAAATTCCACTGAGTTAAAAAAACTTATTATATATTTTTTCCACCTGGAGACACACACGGTCCGGATCAGGATGAGACAGCAGGACCCAGTGCAGCCCTAGAGCCAGACTGGGGCCTTCCAAAAGCTAGGAGAGACATGACGGCAGTCAGGGCTGCTGAAAGGTCTGAGACTTCTCCGGAGAGACTCTGAAAATGGCTAAGAGGTTCAAACAGCACCACAGACCAAGAGTAGCATCAAATATGATCTTTTCTAGGTTCTTTAGGCCGGAAGTGACCTGAGATATGACCAGATTTCTGGAGTGGGAGCCACGAATTCTTCCTCAACCATACCCCTCTCCCTTTGCAACTTTGACTTCAGGCGGGAACCCACTGGTCAATACAATGGGGGGAGAAGACAGGGCAAATGTCTTAGTCTTAAACTACTTTATGTAACAGCTTTTGGTTATGAGTGTTCCTGAGTCCCCTACATTTGCTTGTTGCTGACCCAGCAGTTAGCGTCTTTCGGCCTGGCAGCTTCAGGCGGTCTCGTCAGAAGGCTGAGGTACAAAAAGGATCACCGATTTGTTCAGTGGCACAGCAAAGGAGTAACTAAGCCAGGCTGAATATTTCCAACCTCCTGGTTTGTAATATGGCTCATGAAAACATACTGCTTCTCTCCGTGTGCTGTTTTAAAAAACACGATTTCACTGTGAGGTAAATATGTAGGAAGTGTGACTTCCCTAATAGTAACAGGTGGGACTCATTTTACGCTCTAAATTCCCCAAGGCATGCCACACATAGAAGACAATAGCCAGCCTTATTATATGGTCTTTATTATTAAAACATTGCATTTCCAATCTAGAGAGGTTTCCACCAACAACCAACCAACACCAAGCCCATTTCTCAATCAACCAATTATCAGCATTTTCCAAGCATTTACCCAGCACTTCATCTTTGTACCAGCAGGGCCTTACAACCAACCCTGAGAGGTAGGCTGGCGCTCCTCCTGCTTCTCCCACTAAAGAAGAAGGCAGGCGAGTGCAGTCTTTTGCAGAGGTATACAAATATTTGGTAAAATTAAGAATAAATCTGAGAGGACGACCGATAAGAAGGTCTTTTCATTATAGACATTCATTCTATCAGTGTGGAGAGAAGAGAAAATGGAGGATTTCTGTTTTGTTTCAGCTGGAGAAAGACAGTAGATGGCGGACATGAAAGATCCTTAAAAGTGACTTTAGAAAGTATGAAATGTAGTATTTTACTCCACTTCACAGAACACTTACATCTTAACTAAGCAGCTTATCTTACTGGATCTAATTGCATCTGAAAATAGGCTTTTGACTACCTTTTAAAAAGACTAGAAATGAATCAATTGTATAATTGGCTTATTTATAAATGCAGCTTTGTTTCATACAAAAGGAGCTTAAAAGACTATCAGCAAACCAGTTTTTTTTTTTAACTGAAATTACACATTACTGCTAGATAAATTTTCCGAGACAAGACTTTGATTAAAAAAAAAAAAAATGTCAGTGGCTCCCCATTGCTTCTTGACTAAAGTTTAAACTCCTTGTTCTAGAGCTGAAAGCGCCAACGTCTTACCTGCCTCTTCAATCTTGCCTTAATTACTAAACTTGACAAACTCTCCGTTAGTCTTCTGTTCTCTAACATGTCATCTTGTCCATGTAATCATAATAGCTCACCCAGCTGGAGGTGACCTTTCCCTCCTCACAACTTCTACAGAACTCAGCTCACCACTCACAAGGAATTTATCCTCAGACTGCCTGATTTGTGTGCAAGTCTTATCTACCTTCTGATAGTGAAAGCCAAGGACTATTTACATACACACACACAGAATCTTTATCTCTACCATTGTCTAGCACAAAAAGTACTTGGAATTATTTGCTAAGTGAAATATACTAGGAAGATCTACTCTCTGAAGAAT
>CM053614.1:16902109-16951496 GCA_028646535.1 Procyon lotor | reverse complement strand
TGTATTTTTCAAGATACTTGCAAAAGAATTCCCCATCTCACTTATGGTGTGATGTTGAAACTCCTCCCACAGTGAGAAGGGGGCCAATGTCCTCCTTTCTTCCTCTGCACCACCCCCCTTGCTTGAATCTGGGCTTGTGACTATGATGAAAGTGCTGCCTTATGACTTCTGAGGCTAGATCATAAAAGGTAATACGCTTCTCCTAGGATACTTGCTCTTGGAACTCAGCTGCCATGTTGTGAGGAAGGCCAAGCCATATGGAAAAGGCCATTTGTAGGTGGTATGGCTGACAGCCCCAGCTGAGGTCCTTGCCAACAGACTGTAACAACAGCCTTGAAGAAGCCTTCAAGATAACTCTAGCCCTAGCTTCTGTCTATCTGCAAAAACCACATGAGATCCCAAATGAGAAGTACCTACCTAAGCCTGGTCAATCTTCAGAACCACAGACATCATAATAAAATAACTATTATTTTAAGTCACTAAACATGGGGTGATTCATGATGAGTCAATACATAACCGGAATATATATTCTAATATATAATTGGAATGCCTCCCGGGTATCCGCATTTTACTCCTCAATGGGGCTACTGTCCCCACCATTCTACTATGGTTCCTCTGGCAGCTAGCCAGCATCAGAGATCCCCTAATTGCTGAATATAATGGTGACTTTCCATTCTTTAACTCATTTGACCTTTCTGCCATTTGATGCTGGGGTACAGTCCCAACTTCTTCAGTTTCCACTCTCTTGGCTTCAGGGATATCTCTCTCCCCTTATTCTCCAAAGACACATGGATCATTTCTGTCAGCTGCTTAAACACTGTGATCCCCAGGATTCCATCTTCTCAATCTATAGATTCTCTGAGAGCCAAACGCTTAGGTTTTTTTAAATTCCATTTATATGCTTGATATCCAAACAGGGAAGTATGGCCTGACTTTTCCTTCCAGCTCAGGCATATATTCTTTTACTCATTCAACAGATGTTTACTCCGTGCCAGGCAGTGGGACAATGCATATTAAGGACCCTCATTTATGTTCTTTGAATTATGCCAGAAATAAACAAATAAATAATTATAAATTACAAATAAAATAATTATAGACCAGGATCTGCTGGGTGAAGACAGCATATTGAACACATGCATTTAATTTCACTTCCTTCCAAAACCTCAATTTTGTCTTCTATTTTAAGGACATAATGCTCAAAAAACCAGAGAGTGGGAGAAGTGACAGCAATAGATTTCTGAGTTCTAGAAAGCAGATCAACAGTGAAAATGACTTGACTGATTCAAGAAAGTCAAAGGGAAAGCCAAGAACAATTCTTAAAAGTTTTAGGAATTGACAGCCTCAAGCACCTCCGGAAGTGGGGAGCAGAAGGAATGGCTCAAATAAGGAAGCTTGTTTGAAGGCTGAGAAGCAACTTGATCTCCAAATCCTGTCCCCTTTGTGCTACTGGGTGACTGCCCCTCCCCCACCATGGTAGCTTTCTATAGATTTATTCCCTGAGAAGGATTTCTGGACTGGGAGGTCTATAGACAGAGAAAGGTAGAGATATCATTACTGAAAATAGAGGCATTAAGTGAATGATGTATACTAATGTTGAGATTTAGCCCCTAGCCCTAATTCCTCCAGGAATTCAGCTAGGCTTTTACTCTCAGGAGAGTGAAGGAATTCTCTGAGGAAAATCAACAGCCTAAGAGGAAAGAGCTGAAGGTACAGAATTGGGAGGATAGTTGCCCAAATCATGGCCCAGTAAGATCTTCCTATAATTAGGCTCACCATCAGAAAGCCCCTCTCAAATATACAGATTCCAACCACCTGTTTAAGTTTCTTTTCTTCTCTTTTTTTAAAGATTTCATTTATTTATTTGACACAGAGAGAGAGATCACAAGTAGGCAGAGAGGCAGGCAGAGAGAGAGGGGGAAAGCAGGCTCCCTGCTGAGCAGACACCCGATGCGAGGCTCAATCCCAGGACCCTAAGATCATAACCTGAGCCGAAGGCAGAGGCTTTAACCCACTGAGCCACCCAGGTGCCCCGCCTGTTTAAGTTTCTAAGTCAAAACCAGAAATCAATAATTTAGGATTAAAAGAAGTCTCAGAACATTGCTGTGAATTTCGGAGAGGACACAATTCACTTCACTTCATAGTGATGTTCTGAGGCTTCTTTTAAGCCTAAATTATTATGTTTTTGAGTTATGTTGAAGCCATAATCTCCAGTGTAACTATATTTGGAGACAGGGCTTTTAGAAGGTAATTAAGGTTAAATAAGATCACAAGGGTGGGGCACAAGTGTAATAGAAAGAGACACCAAAGAGCTTCCCCCTCTGTACAAGTACACAGAGAAAGAAATCTAGGAACACACAATGAAAAGGCAGCCATCAGCCTCTCACTAGAAAGTAAACCTGCTAGCACCTTGATCTTGAACTTCCCAGTATTCCAAAACTGCCTGAAATAAATTTCTGTTGTTTAAACAACCCAGTCTGTGACATTTTGTTATGGCAGCCTGAGTTAAATAATACTAATCTCCAACAAAACAAAAAGAAAAATAGCAAGAGGAAGGAAATAGATTATGCAGGGGAAAAAAATATTTCCAAAAACTATGAGAGAAATGAAAATACATATACACACAAAAACTTGTCCATGAATATTCATAGTAGCATCATTCATAATAGCTCCAAAGTATCAACAATCCAAATGTCCATCAGAAAGAACAAATAAAATATGTATGTCCATGTTAAGGAGTATCATTCAGTAGTAGAAAGGAATGAAGTACAAATACAATGATGTAACCTGAATGAATCTTTAAAACACTTGTGCTAAGTTAAAGAAGACAGTCACAAAAGACCACATTTTGCATGACTCCATTTATATGATATGTAGACAACAGGCAAATATACAGACAAATTAGATTAGTGATTGTCAAGACTGGATGGGGGAGACAATGGGAAAATTGAGGAGTGATAGCTAAAGGTTACAGAAGTTCTTTTTGGTGTAATGAAAATGTTCTGATCAGTGATGACTACACAACTCTCTGAATATATTAAAATAATTGAATTGTATAAATGGGTGCATTATAGCTCATAATGCTATTAGTAAAAACATTAAAATTTAACAAGTAACAACAACAACAACAACAATAAAACCCAAAACTTTTGCTCTACAACCAGACCAAGTACTTACGTAAGAGTTAAAAGAAAAGAATTAAGTTGAGGGGTGCCTGGGTGGCTCAGTGTTAAGCATTTGCTTTGCCTCAGGTCATGATCCCAGGGTCCTGGGATCAAGCCCCGTGTCGGGCTCCTTGCTCAATGGGGAGCCTACTTCTCTCTGTCTTACTCCCCCTCTCTTGCTGTCTCTCTCTGTCAAATAAATAAATAAAATCTTAAAAAAAAAAAAAGAATTAAGTTGACCTATATTTGTCTGACATGGAAAGATCTCCAAGACTTATTGTTAAGTGCAAAGAGCAAGTCAAAAAGCCATATATATGTTTTAACATTTAGGTAAAAGAAAACCACAAAATAAAACTCTCTCTCTCTCTCTACACATACACACAAATGCACAGAGAACATATTGGAAAAGATAATTGGAAACAGATGATAAATAGTGATATAGGAAATTTTTCCTACATTATTTATAAAAACTTAGAAATAGTGTAGAATAAAAACAAAGATAGATTGGAACTCCAGGAAAAACAAAAAGTAGTAAGAAAGCAAATGTAACTGTAATGATCACTGCTTTGGCAATAATCCATATTTACAAAGTCACAAAAACAACAGTAAAAAAATCCAATTAGAAATTGGGCAAAAGATATAAAGAGATATTCTTTTGAAGAAGATACATGAATGGCAAAGCAGCATGTGAAAAAATGTTCAACCTCGGTATCCATTACAAGTTCAGACCATTATGAGATGTCACAGTATACCTATTAAAACAACTAAAATAGGGGCATCTGGGAGGCTCAGTCCAACTCTTGATTCTGGCTTAGGTCATGATCTCAGGGTTATCAGATCAAGCTCCCTGCTGGGCGTGGAGCCTGCTTGAGATTCTCTCTCCCTCTCCCTCTGCCCCTCCTTCCCTCCTCCTCTGTCCCTCTCTAAAAACAAACAAGCGAACAAAAAACAAACAAAAAACAAAAAAACTCAACTAAAATAAAAAATACTGACAATACCAGATGTTGTCAAGAATGTACAAAACCTCATCTCTCACTCACTGGTGATGAGAATGTAAAATGGTACAGTCACTCTGGAAAATGTTTGGCAGTTTCTAAAAAACTAAATGTAAGCTCACATACAACCCAGCAACTATACTCCCAGGCATCTATCCCAGAGAAATGAAAATTAACATCCATACAAACAGCTGTACCCAAAAGTTCATATCTTTATTCATAATAGCCCCAAACTGAAAACAACCAAAATATCCTATAATAGTTGAATGGTTAAACAAACTGTTATACATACATATCACAGAATACTAATCAGCAATAAAAGGAAAGAACTATTGCTATAGGCAACAATCTGGATGTGTCTCAAGGACATTATTCTGAGTGAAAAAAGCCAATCTCAAAAGGTCGCATATCATGTGATTCCATTTATGTAACATTTCCAAATGACAAAATTACAGAAACGGAGAACACATTAGTGGTTGCCAGGGGTTAGGACGGTGAGGTGGAAGAAAGTGGAAATGACTAGTATGAGGGAGCTGTTCATGGTGATGGAATAGTTCTGTATTTTGATTATAAATCTGAACATGTGAAATCTTGATTATATTAAATCTACACATGTGAAAAAATAGCCTTGAATTATACGCATATTGTACAAATGTGAAATTATACGAGTCTATGGCTTTGATATTGTATTATATTTACATAAAATATAATCAATGGGGGAAACTGGGTGAAGATACACAAGACTGTACTATTTTTGCAACTTCCTGTGAACCTATAGTTATTTCAAAATAAAATGTTTTGTTTTGTTTTTTAAAGGACATCAGAGTCCAAAACAGAGGTCTTAAGAATTAAGAACACAGGGGCGCCTGGGTAGCTCAGTGGGGTAGGCCTCTGCCTTCGGCTCAGGTCATGATCTCAGGGTCCTGTTATCAAGCCCCACATCAGGCTCTCTGCTCGGTGGGGAGCCTTCTTCCCCCTGACTCTCTGCCTACTTGTGATCTCTCTCTCTGTCAAATAGATAAATAAAATTAAAAAAAAAAAAAAGAATTAAGAACACAGTGGCAGAAATTAAATAGGATTAGAAGATAAAGTTAAATAAACAAATCTCCCAAAGAGAGCAAAAAGACAAAGATAGACAAAGATGTGGAAAATGGGAAATAAAATCGAAGAAGAAAATTAGAGAACCAGTCTTATAGAAGCAACATGAAAATAATGAATTTAAGAAAGAGAGAATGGAGAAAATAGGAGGGAGAAGTCAACAATAAAATAACTCAACAAAATTTCACAGAACAGAAAGACATGAATTTCTGGTGCCTACCAAAATGAGTGAAAAGAGACCCACATCAAGGAGTATCTTTGTGAAACACACTGATAACATAGAGAAGATCCTACAAGCTTCTAAAAAGGAAAAATCAAGTCAAATACAAAGGTACAGCATGGCTCTGGACTTCTCCACAGCAACATTGGATGCTAGAAAACTATAATGCAATGTTTTCAAAATGCTGATGGTTTCCAACCAAGAATTCTATACTCCACCAAACTTGCAAGCAAATAAATGTGAAGGCAGAATAACAACACTTTCAGACATGTCTAACATTTTAGATATAAATAAAAAAGTTATTTATCATGCAGTCTTTTTCAAGAAATTACTGGGAAATGTGCTCCACTAAAACAAGGAAACTGGACATCTTCCTCTAGGACACAAATGTATGACCACACAGAGCATCCCAGCTTCTACCCCCCACACTCCTCTTTCTCCCACATTCCTGATCTCATCAATGGCATGGGCACTGCTGAGTAGTCCAAGCTGGGAAGCTAAGTCATCCATTCCACTCTCATTTCTCAAAGCTAATCATGAAGTCTTAATGATTTAATTATCTAAATATTTCTCATTTCTGCCACGTGTTCCATGACCTTCCTTTAGGTCTATATAGTAAATACCACCTAACCAATCTGCCTACCTCAGTCCTGGCCTCCCCAAATCCTTTCTCCACAATGTGGCTGCACCCCTCTGCCTATAACGCAAATCTGACCATACCACTCAGTTACTTAAAACTCCTCAAAAGCTTCTCAAATTCAGAATAGCAAGCAAGATAAATAATGGGGCAAACTGCCACTCTCCACACCTCCCTCCCTCCTCTTTGTGGTAGAGATTATATTTGATCATTGTATTCTGCAGAGCCTCACAACATAGCTCGCAGACATCCATCATGAAATGAAGTAATTTGCAACCCCTGTTCAGTATAAAGGCCAAGTACTTTAGCAAGGCCCAGAAGGCCCTTCCAGACTTTACTCCAGCTTCTCTACAGGGAACTAACTGTCCACTCCCACGTTTCACACCTCTACCTGAGATATTTCCTCACCTGGCTAGTCACCTTGCCATTTCAGGCGATGTCCAGGACCCTTCCCTCACTTCTTTGAGTCCAATCTTTTCTCTGTGCTCTCTCAACTTGTTCCCCAACCACACTGTATACAAATTTGTTTCCAAGCCTCCTTCACTAGCCTGAACTTATTAAAGGACAAATGCTCTGGCTTACTCAGTGTTTCTAGCACCTACTGCCATGGAAGAGTCTAAGCAACATCTGTTGAAACTAAATGACCACAAATACCGCAGGGCACTAGAGGTGAAACAGACAAGAAAGTAAAAGGTCCCATCGGGAAGAGGGTAAAGGAAGGTCATATTCTACGTCCTTTCCAAATGTCTTGATATGCTTATTCCTACCCTTCCTGTATCCCCATAATCAGAAACGATGGCTCCTCTGGATTTTGCTCCTTCAGGGCTCGGGGCGTTCATTCACGTGTTCATTATGTAGTGTAACTACCACGCCTAGACTGTAAGCCCTTGGAGGGAAGGGGCTGTGTCTTCGTGCACTTCGTGGCTCTGGGACAACCGCGAGCGCACAGTGAGCACGTGGGGGACAGCGGCCTCTCCCCCGCCGGATCCCGGCCTCGGCTCCGGGTGCCCCGGGCCCGCCCCTCCTCCCTGCGCTCTCCAGACCCCTCCTCACGCCGGCCGCTTCCCGCCTTCCGGCCGGCGGAAGTCACTAGCTGCTCTTCCCTGCCCACGTGGAGCCTTTTCCGGTGCGCCCGCCCCCTCCGGCTCTCCGATCCGGACCTGGCCCTCACCTCAGGATTCCCAATGTGCCTCCGGACAGACATATCTGCTCCAACCGGCCACGCTGGGATTCTAGCCTCACCGGTAGCCTCTAACCCTAGCTTCCTACCCCCCAACAACCTCCCTCGGCCGCCTCCTTACAACCTCTACTCCGATTGGCCTCCTTCCTCCGGCTAGCCAATGGAGGCCCTGTTTACTCTGTCATTGCGGGGTCAACGCAGACCCAGGCGCAGCTCAATGGTTGCCACAGGCAACGGGGGGACGCCAGCTGCGGAAGCCTTTTGTGCTCTCGGCAGGGCCCCGCGGGCTGCTGCCTGAGCGCGGGAAGAGGGGCGCGGGGGAGGGGTAGGCTGGCGCCTGCGCGTGAGCGGATGCGCAGAGCCCAGAGAGGGGGAAGGGCGGGAGAGCAGAAGGCGGTGGAGGGGGACTTCAAGGGGGAAACAAGTATTTCTAGCTAATGTGGAGGCACATATCTGACACGGGGCACCCCTCCCCCTCCTGAGGGCATCTTAAGCAAACATCTGGGCTACTTCTACAATAGGGAAAAGACCTGAGACAGGGTGGTTCAGCAAGAATGGGAATCTGTAGTTTATTATTTTCTGGTTAAGTTAATATGCAAATTATGCAAAATATCATGGGTAAATACAGTAATTATTGTAGCTTTAAAAGCTTTTTAGCTAGCTAGAGAACGGCAGCCTTAATTGCAAGGCGCACACACCATTCTGTGATTCATCATTCATTTAACAAATATTTAATAAGTACCTTATGAGAAAAGCTGCAGTAGGTTTTGTGGAGGATGGGAGGATGACTAAGAACCAGTCCCGTTGTCATGGAAACCATTGTGACTCCTGCCATCAGCTGCCACCTGTTCTTATTCCAGATCTGAAAATTAAGTTCTAGCACCTTTACAAGACAATCACACACACAGTTTGACTTTGGCTCCAAAATGTCCCACCAAATCCATCAAAATTATTTACTTTTACATGGGAGAACAACACAGTAACCCTTTGTCCTCTGCTCTAAGTTGTTTTTCCAGGAATGGGGAAAGGTTACTCTGAATTGTTCATATTCACTGGCTCTCTGCTTGTGAATAACAGCAGGCTAGCTACTTCAGGGTCTGTGCGGGTGACCTGTTCAACAATGTGGCCTCACATGCCCTTGTCCTCTCGGACACTTCAGCATCCCACCCACACCTTAAATGGTGTTGCTTGACCTCCAGGGTCTAAACTGGCCACAGCTGTGTCTTGCACTTCCTGCCTCCTGAGTTTGTCTGAACGTTCCTAGTGTCCTCCAGTCCTTTAATCCCTCTAATATTCCCCGTTTTTCACTCCTCCACTAGAATGAGGAGGAGCTTGGGGGCTGCAAAAAATGGAAAGTGGGGCGATGGGGAGGATATCTCACTATGCAGAGGCTTCTGGACATATTGCTACTTAGAACGAATGCTTACTGGTGTGGTAATGCTTACTGGTGTGGAGGTGGGCTGATGATGGAGATTATAGGTAGGATAAATAGAAGAAAGGAAAGAGAAGAGAGTGAGAATAAGAGACTAAACTAAAAGGTGGTAAAAAAAAAGAGAGAAAAATAGTCTTCGAGACATTTGTAGGTTAAAGGAACAGTTATATACATTCAAAGAAGTAAGGAGTTCTTTCCAATTCAAAGAGTTGGAAGGCATCAAGGATGGCTATAATTTTTCCAATGTGGGGGACCAAGTAGATGAGTGATAATGCATGAATCAAGTTAAAGAACAGTGGAGGTCAATAAATCAAAAGAACAGAAAGTACGAGACCCAAAAGTAATAGGCTTTTTTCCTACCAATAGGGGGTAGGAAGCTCAACTTCTGTTCTTCAATGTTTGGGCTCACTTCTCTGTATGGTCGTCTCCCTTTTTTCCCCAGAGGGTATGGGATATCAGGTTTATTTGTCTCATTACTCATTTTGGTTGTCAAATTTGGGCTGCATATAAAGCATGCAAAGAGATTATAGAAACATGGGTTCTTGGGTCCAGTCATCAGAGATGCTGAGTCTTTGTGTCTAGGGTGAGGATTTAGGATTTTAAATACATGTTCTTCCACTCGTCCTTGAGTCTGATGCATGATGTCCAAGGGCCACATCTTGAGAAGGTCTGCTGTAGAAGAACCTCTCATTTTGCCTCAACGGAATCCTTAGAAAGCTTAAAGCTATAAATCAAAAGACTTTTAAAATGATGAATTTCCCTTCAAGATTCCTTTTGGATATATAGCAAAACTGCCTCATAATTAAAGCAAGGTACTTACTGCTAATCTGAAAAATAGATAAATGTCATAAAAAGATAATTCATAGAAGAAAATCATTTAATAAACATATGAAGAAATTTCCAACTAATAGTGAAAGAAATATAAAACCTGCTAGATCTCATTTTTAATGAACAAATGGACCAACGTTTGTGTTCTTCTCTCTTTTTGAAATGATAATGTTCAGTATTGGCTAGTGCATGAAACAAGCATGCTCATACATTGTTAGTGTGACTATAAAGAAGTGTAATCATTTTGAAAAGTAATTTTAGAGTAGGTGTCAAGAAGCCCTCAAATCTTAATATTCTAAGAATGTCTTCTAAGGAAATAATCAGAGAGATAGGCAAAGATTACACCCACAGATGTTTACTGCAATCTTTTTAAAATGATGAAAAGTTATAACAACTTAATTGATCATCAGTTAAAAAATGATTAAAATAAGTGAGGGCATATTCATAAAAAGTAATATTATGGAGCCATTAAAAAGTAAGTTTCAAGAAATAATTAAGGCAATGGAGAACTGTTCCTAATGTAGTAAGAGAAGTGCCGGAAATAATTTTTTACTTAATATAATCCTGATTTATGTGGAAAAACATAAAGGCATCCACAGAAAACACTGAAAAGGAAACTTTAAATGTAAGCCATCCCTGGATGATGGGATGTGGATTTTCAAAATTCTTTATACTTTTGTGTATTTTGCAGATTTCCTTCAGTGACTATGAATTAATTTTGTACTTTAGTAAAAAGCCTTCTCCTTCTAAGACACAAAAAAGCCTGATTCTGATTTCAGCCTGAAAATGGTCTTGGCCTTTGTCTGGGCTGTTTTAGACCTGAGCTGAATTCTGTGTAATTCTGCTCTGTGAAGGGCTCCAGCTCTCCCATTCTTGGCAGACCCTCCAGGCACTTGAGTGAGATCCTTGCAATCAGGATCGTGATTGCTAAGAGGTTCAAGCTTTGTTTGTAAGAGAAGTTCTGATTCTTTTCTTTAAAAGTTCCTGCTTCCACTGATTAATCTTATTTTTCATGAAGCTAGAAGTGCTCTTGTGAACTTCCATTTGTTTGATGTCTTCTTTTTTAACCCTGTTGGTGTTCCAAAAAGCTTTTAGTCTCCGCAGACTTGGTGGGACCCCCAGGTAGGTTAAGTGTGGCTGGCTTAAGAGTAGTTCGTGTTTTAGGTGCTACTGTGCTCGTTCCGTCCCTTTCCTCCAGCCTCCCTTCCTGGGAAACAACACGAGCATGTAGGTGGTGCAGTCTGATTCTCTCCTGAGCCTAAACCCGTCTGGACCCATCTTCAGCTTGAATCTGGCCCCATGCCATCCAACTGCCTCTCTTTCCCCCCTCACCTGAAGCTCTCAGCCTTCTTTGCTGATCGGAGCCTGGCACCTTCCCCTCAGATCTGTCTCATGCCATTGCTTCTCTGAGGTGGGCCTTAGCTCCATTCCTTGGCTTCGTTTACTCTTGTTCCCTAAATAAAGGACTCCTAGGTGCTTAAGGAACCAATTCTGCCCAACCCAGGCCAGTTCTGGGGTTCGTTCCCTTTCCCCAAGAAATGGAACTGTACTTGCTGCAGTGACCCACAGATCCACAGAGCCCGCCCTGGGAGAAAGTCCCTGAAGTCTTGGGAACAATTTAGTGTCGCTGTGCCTGGTGGTAGAACGTGCCCAAGGGAGTAGTACACCAGCCTCTGAGTGGAGGGCTGCCTGTTGCCTGTGTCCAGCTTAGGCCAGAGTTGAAGTGCTTGGCCTGGGCCCAGAGGCATCAGCCATCCCTACAGCCCCTCCCAGGAAAGCAATACCCACCTCCCACGATTTCTCTGGGATCACCACTGGAGACAGTGCTTTCTGGTGAAACAAAAAATTAGCATCCTGGTTTTGCCTACATAGTGCAGTTGGCATTCTCACGTGGGAAGTTCTGCAGCCACCTCCGAGAGCCGCCTGGGATACCAAGCTGTTTGTAGGAAGGATGTATGATGTCCCCTCCCAGGAGATCTAAGACTTCCTTCACCCACTGTGATCCTGTCCCAGACCATACAGTTGTCACATGCCATGTTCTGCTTCTGTTTTAGGGTCTATAAAGAACCACAGCTCTAGTTCTAAGAGGACTCTGGGGAGCCAACCTGGATCTCAGAATGGTCTGTCCCTGGGGAATGGAGAAGTCAGTGGTGAGATCCCTGTGTCACCCGGCACAGCAGACAGCTAGAGACCCCACACCCCATGAAAAGTTCAGGAAATGCGGATCAGGTGTATTAGATGTTCACATTTTTCAGAATGATATAGAAACCTGGGTTTTCATGTGAAACCCCTAAGCCACCAACATACAACCCCAGTGCTAGACTCTACAGATATCATTCCTATCCTTCACGGGTTTTAAATAACTAAGATCCTACCCATGGTAAAAGACAAACAAACCTTAGTAGGATTTCTGCTTTCATTTAGGATGTAGAAACCTGTAGGACCATCATTCCTTTCCTATCCATAAGAATGAATAATCTACAAAATCCATACATTCTCTTAAATGTATGAACTGAGATCACAAGGCAGCCACATAACCAAATGCCAAAAAGGGGCAAGCCCTACTGAGGAAAAAAGGGACACATAAACTGCTTCTCATTTGGCAGAGCACCAGAGAAAAGGTGAGTGCCATAGATGTGAATGTGAAGAAATCAAGCAAAAATTTTCTCAAAATTTTTGAATTTCAGCTAGTCGATCAGTTTAGAATGACTGGGAGCCTGTGATGGTAGATTATATGTCAACTTGGCTAGGCACAGTACCCAGATATTTATTTGGTCAAGCACTCTTCTAGATGTTTCTGTGGGTACTTTTTAGATGAGATTAACATTAAAAAAAAAAAAAAAGATTTTATTTATTTAGAGCACATGTGTGCTTGTGAGCTGGGGGTTGAACAGACTCTTCATTGAACGGTGTGGAACTCAGTTTCGTGACCCTGAGATCATGACCTGATCCAAAATCAAGAGTCAGATGCATAAGCAACTGAGCCAACCCAGGAGCCCAGTAGATGAGATTAACCTTTAAATCAGTAGACTTGAATAAAGCAGATTACCCTTTATCATATGGTGGGCCTTATGAATCAGTTGAAGACTTGAAGAGAAAAAGACTCAAATTCTCTGAGGAAAAGGGAATTCTGCCAGCAGATTGCCTTTAGACTATAGCTGCAATCTTCCCTGGGTCTCCAGCCTGCTGGTCTACTCTGCAGATTTTGGACTTGCCAGCTTCCCTTATTGCATGAACCAATTCCTTCAAATAAATCTCTTTTCCTCTCTCCCGGACAGGTAGGTAAATAAATAGATTTATGTCTGTATCTCAGTGTATTTATGTTGATTCAGAGTAACAGACATAAGGAAAGTTTATGTTCACTTGCAAGATCTTCTACATGGTGTCATTGGATGCTCAAAAGAAAGAAGTTGGGGGGAAGACAGGAGACCAGAGAGAGCCCCCCCACCTTGGTGGTATAAGTTTACAGCAGGTGACTGCCTGATGCAGGGGACAGACACAAATCACCCATATCTTGTGACCTTTCTTTTTGTAAAACCACAAAGTCTTAAGCCACTGGGGGAGGGAAAGCTGACCCTCCTGTCCCCAGGGGAAGGGTAGGAGCAAATCTGTCTGCATGTAGGGGAGGGCAGGAACCTTCTCACTCTTCTCACTCTCAGGACCCCAGAAGATATCTGTTACTTCAAGGGGGAGGGATAGAAGCAAAAGCTGTATGCTCTGTGGTTGGGGTAGGGCAGAGTGGGGAGGGATAGAGTGATCAGGAAAACCTCTTGGGTACAGGAGCCTGCACCAACATGAAGCAGAGGTAGACTACCACTGGAAGAGAAACAGGTACCTCTCTCCTGCCCAAGGCCCACCAAAGACACAAGACAGAGTTTGGTTACCATGGGAGAGGTGAGGGGAGGAGAGGAGGAACACTGAAAAGGTCCTATTCGCCAGGCTCAGAGGCACAGGACTTGCCTGAGACCGAGGCTGTTCCAGGAGAATCAAGGACCACAACCTGCCTTCCAGCACAGCCTAGCAACAAGCAGCAAGCAGTCTGTTGCCAAGGAGAAGGCAAGACTATGGAGAGAAACCTTGCGGAGTGGTGCAAACATACAGGTACTGCTGAAAGTATTGAGAAAAACCCTCCAGCAACCCAATCACCACACTAAGCACAAGGTGCACCATGAGTGAGGATAGCAATAACTAAACTCAAACCAGCTCAACTACTGACTAGAACTAACCCCCTTACCCCCCCAACCCCCCACCCCCACCCCATAGCCCAATAATAGCCTGACAGGAAATGCAAGCCCACTTCCAGGCATAAACACGATTTACTTCAGTCTCTACTGGCTTCACATATAATGTTTCACATTCAGTGACAGATTATGACAATATAAAAAGAAAAGAAAAATGGGGGAGAACTTATCATCAAGTGAAAACAATCAGCAGAACCAGATCTCAACAGTAAGGATCTATCAGACAGAAACTTTTATTTTATTTTATTTTTTAAAGATTTTATTTATTTATTTGACACAGAGAGAGAGATCACAAGTAGGCAGAGAGGCAGGCAGAGAGAGAGGGGGAAGCAGGCTCCCCGCTGAGCAGAGAGCCCGATGCAGGGCTCGATCCCAGGACCCTGAGATCACAACCTGGGCCGAAGGCAGAGGCTTTAACCCACTGAGCCACCCAGGCGCCCCAAGACTGGAACTTTTAAATAACTATGACTAATATAGGAAAGGTCTAGTGGAAAAAGTAGAAAACACGTATGAACATATGGGGAATTGGGCCACAAAAATGGAAACTATAAAAAGGAAATATGAGAGATAAAAAAATACAATATCAAAGATGGAGAATTCTTGTAGTGTGTTCACCAGCAGACTAGATATTGCTGACAAAGGCACGAACTTAAAGATAGTTCATTAGAAATCATCCAAAATGAAACACAGAGAAAAAGGTGGGGAGGGAGAGTACAGAAGATAGAATTTTAAAACTGTGGGACAATATCAAGATGATAGACAATAGGGCAAAAGAAATACTTTAAAATAAAATGGCCAGTTTTTTTTTTTAATTAGTGAAGGAAAACACTACAGCTCGAAGAAGCTCAGAGAATCTCAAGCAGCATAAAATACACCAGACCAAAATCAATATAAAATCCTCTTATACACGCATCATTGTCAATTTGGTGAAAACCAAAGATTTTTCTTCTTTGGAGAGAAAGCTCAAAAGACAGCCAGGGAAAAACATTACATACAGAAGAAGAAAGATAAGTTTACAGCAAACTTCTTGTCAATAACTATATAAAGTAGAAGACAATAAAGAGACATCAAGTGCAGAAAGGGAAATAGAAATCTTTTTCTGGAATTCTATGCTCAGTGTAAATATCTTTTAAAATGAAGATGATATAGACTTTTCACACAAACAAAAGTTGAAGGAATTCATTGCCAATAAACCTGTATTACACAAAAATGTTAAAGGAAGTTCCCTGGCAGAAAATACAGTACTAGTGCAAATTTGAACATACACAAATGAACAGCAATGGAAATGACCAAATGAGGATAAATATAAGAGATATTTCCCTTTTTGTTTTCTTTAAAAGAAAATTTACTAACTACACATAGTAGCAATGTATTATGAGATTTATAACATGTAGAATTAAAATGTATGCCAATAATAGCACAAAGCTATTTTCCTTGGGAAAGGAAATCGAGGTGTACTGTTGTAAGTTTCTTAAACTATTCACGAAATGGCTCATTATTTCAAGGTAGACTGTAATAAGTTTAAGGTATATATTGTAAACTCTAGAGTAGCCACTTAAAAAAGAATTGTAGCTAAATATTACCAATTGTGGAGATAAAATAGTTAATGAAAATACTCAGTTATTCCAAAGAAGGCAGAAAAAAGAAGAAAGATTAAATGGGACAAATAGGAAATGCATAGCAAGATGTTAGGTTTAAATCCAACCGTAACAATAGTTAAAATAAATATAAATGGCCTAAACCAGGGAAGTCAACAAACTATGACCCTCAGCTCATATCTAGCCTATTGCTGGTTTCTGTAAAATAAGTTTTATGGAATCACAGTCTCATTCACTAATCTAGGTATTGTTCTTCTAGGCTTCTTTCTTATTACAATGGCGGAGTCAAGCAGCAGCAACAGAGACTGGATGACTTACAAAGCCTAAAATATTTACTAACTGGCCCTTTACAGAAAAAAATTTGCCAACCCAGTTAAAAGGCAAAGATTGTCAGATTAGATAAAGAAAACCAACTATTTGTTATCTACAAGAAATATACTTTAAATATAAAAATAACCATTGGTTAAAAGTAAATGGATGGAAAAAACTATACCATGCAAACACTAATCAAAACAAAGCTGGTCTAGGGAAAGGAAAGTTCGTTCAACAAATGGTGCTGTGGAAATTCGCTGTCTATATACAAAAGAATGAAGTTGAACCTTATACCATATACAAAAATTGAACTCAAAATGAATCAAAGACATAACTGGAAGAGCCAAAACTATAAAACTCTTAGAAGAAAACATGGGGGGATATCTTCATGACATTGGAGTTGGCAGCAATTTCTTAAGTATGCCACCAGAAGCTCAGATAACAAAATAAAAATTAATAAGTTTGACTTCAAAATTAAAAATGTGTTTTGAAGATCACTGTCAAGAGAGTGAAAAGATAACCTATAGAATGGTAGGAAATATTTGCAAATCATATCTGATAAGGAAGTAATATCCAGAATAAATAAAGAACTCCTACAACTCAACAACAACAAAACAAACAACTCAATTTAAAAAGGGGTAAAAACCTGAATAGGCATTTCTCCAAAGAAGATCTACAAATGGCCAAAAAACATCTGAAAAGATGCTCAACATCATTAGTCATTAGAGAAATGCAAATCAAAACTACAGTGAGTTACTACTTCATACCCAGTAGAATGGCTATTAATAAGAAGGAAGAGAGGGAGGGAGGGAGGAAGGGAGGAAAGAAGGAAGGAAGGAAGGAAGGAAAGAAAACATCTTGGTGAGGACATGGAGAAATTGGAAGTCTTGTCCTGGTGGGGATAAACTGGTAAAGTTGCTGTGGGAAAACTGATGGTTCCTCAAAAATGTGAACATAGAGTTACATAGGACTCATCAATTCCATTCCTAGATATATACCTGAAGGATTGAAAACAGGGACTCAGACAGATTATCTGTGTACCAGTGTTCATTCCAACATTATTCACACTAGCCAAAAGGTGGAAACAACCCAAGTGTCCATCAACTAATGAGTAGATTAACAAAATATGCTATATACAAACTTAAAAATGTTTAAAATGATATGCTTCCTCTTATGTATATTTTATCACAGTAAAAATAAAGCAAAGGCTGGATTAGCTACATTGATTTTATTTTATTTTATTTATTTATTTATAAAAAGATTTTATTTATTTATTTGACAGAGAGAGAGATCACAAGTAGGCAGAGAGGCAGGTAGAGGGGGGGGGAAGCAGGCTCCCTGCTGAGCAGAGAGCCCGCTGTGGGGCTCGATCCCAGGACCCTGAGATCATGACCTGAGCCAAAGGCAGAGGCTTTAACCCTGAGCCACCCAGGCACCCCAGGCTACATTGATTTTAGACAAAGTAGACTTTAAAGCCCTTCAGTGAGTCTCCACAGTTTTATGGTCAAAGTCCATATCCTTTAGATGACATGCAAGACCTTAGAAATTCTGTCCTCTGCCTACTATTTCATCCCAGTCTCTTACCATAGTAAGTGCTTTAGCCATTCTGAAGTGCAGAATAGCCTAGAATATGCCTCATTGTCTCTTGTCTCTGGGTCTTTGTGCCTGTTTGTAAAGTCTGTTTCTCACTCTTCACTCTCCCTTTGGGATCAAGATGAGAACCAACCATCCTTTCCTCCCTCTCTCCCCCCCCTCCTTCCTTCCTTCCTTCCTTAAATATTTTATTTATTTATTTATTTATTTATTTATTTATTTATTTATTTATTTATTTATCTATCTATCTATCTATCTATCTATTTATTTATTTATTTAAGAGAGATTAAGAGAGGATAAGTCAGAGAAAGAAAGACTCCTCGCTGAGCAGGGACCCCGATGCAGGGCTTGAACCTGGAACTCCAGGATCATAACTTGAGCAGAAGGCAGTTGCTTAACCAACTGAGTCAACCAGGCACCCCGAAGCCATCCCTTTCTGAGAGCCTTCATTTAACCCGTATCCCCTTCCCAGACTTTGGGAAGTGCTCTTTCCAAATGGCACGCTGTATCTATCACACTGTGTGCTATGATGGGTGATTTCCTTGCCTGCCTCCTTTACCACCTTGTCAGCTCCTTGAAGGCAGGGATACCATATCCTACTTTTTAAATTCCTAGGGCCTGCTATGGTGCCTGGCGTATGGTGGGCACACAATAAGCATTTGTCAAATGAATCAAATTCTCTGACAGTGCTCATGGAGATGCATGGGAGACCAAAACACGGGACATCTCCTTTATCACACTGGCTATTTTTTCCTTTTTTTCTGCTGTCTAGTGCATCAGTATATAGGGAATAATCATGAAGCGTCCCCACAACTGATAATAAATATTATTCTGTGATCGTTAAACTAGTGAAATCCACACACAATGGATGTTAATACATGCCTGCAAATGTCATCCAAAGAAACAGGATGTAGCAGCGCCTGGAAATTTAATCAAGGCATGACGGAATGTGGAGGAAAGCTGTAACATAATCAATGGGCTTAACAGCTGAAGAAAGAATATGTGAGCAGAAGGGGGGTGGTCTGTAGGGAGTGCTGAAAAGCAGAGCCAAGGAACAAACATTTGTCATTATGTCTCCAGCCCTGTCAAGGGAAAGAGTTGTTTTTTGACCGTTGGACACAAATATGCAATCCACCCTCTATCCCTATGGATGCCACAGAGCTCATCCAATTCCCCCCACTTTGTTCTGATTTCATGCTCACAAACAACCTCTGGATTATAATTTGGCTTCCCATGTAGATTTTCCAACAGGAGAGAATGCGCTGACCAGTCAACATGGACATCTGGTCCATTTGGCAAGGACCGTCCTCTTTGTATATGAATGCATTGGTGTTCTGGTTTATACATCAGTCAGTTCATATACCCCAGGGGCTAGAGAGGTGCTCATTCTCCCAGCTCTCGCTGAGGCTGCCAGTGAGGTCCTGTTCCCCTTTGTTTGCACCTTCACTCAGCCCAGGCTGAGGACAAAGTATCTCAAATCAGCCGCAGCTCCTCCAGATTCGAGCCCATCTCACTTCAGACTTACGTCTTCCTCATAGGAAAAAAAAAGAGCTTCGGACCCACAATCTGTGCTGATGTGGAGGATCTTTCCTCAGGATTATCTCTCTTCTTCAGAAATCCGGCCTCTGCGGAGGATATGGTTCTTATCTCCCCATACCAGAGTTCCTAGCCCCTGTGTTTATTTACCTTAGTAATCATTTCCAAAGGCTGAGGATTAGGAGAAATACCTTCAGAGCACATGGTTAGAGTTGTGCTGAGTCTGGCAAGGGCTTGAGCCTTTCAGGTACAATGAGAATGGAAGAGGAAAAAGGAGACCAGCCTTTACCTGGTTTGGTTAGTCTTGTTGAAATGCACGTCCGGACAATTTCTGGAAACCCTAAGGCCCCAACTCGTGATTTGGGTAGTCCCGTGAGTGTTCTGTGGGGGCTTTGTGTCAATGCACTGATTTGAGTTTCAGGGAAAGTTAGGGGCTAAGTGAGTGGAACGGCTGTAGGAAGTGCCAAGCCCAGGCTGGCCTGGAGAGAGGCCTCGAGTGCATTTTCAGGCTGAAAGGAAGATCCACGGAAAGTAGAAGGAAAGAAGATGGGATTGGTGAACGCTCCTTTAAGAAAAAAAGAAACCCTGAAAATTTATAATTAGATGGAAGAAATTAAGCGTTTATCCTTCCTTTCTAGTAGGAACTGTATTTCAGGGTACCAGTTAACCCTAGCCGATGAGAAGAAGCCCCACCAGAAGGATGCCTGCAGATAAATGTAGAAGGAATTATACAATAAGGAAAACAATATTTTGGAAACTCTAATGAAAATATGGATTCAGGCAAGGAGCTTCAATTGGTGTTAAAAAAAAGTGTTTGGTGAATGGTTATTTGGGGAGCTGAGACATGTGTAGTGCAGAAGCAATATATCGCAGAAAGCTTTCCAGTGGCAAGGTGGAAAAAAAAACACACAAAAACGTGCAATGAAGGAGTCAGGCTGTCATCACTCTCATATCCTGGGATCAGACTTAGTGTTACTAATAGACACTCAACCAGATATTATGTGTCCTCTGCTGTGACTCAATATGGAGTATAGAATATAACCTATGATCGGTTCGAGACAAATACAACTAATTGGAATATAGAGTTTAAATAGAATTTTTATTTTATATGAAAAGCAGGAGATGGAAGAACGAACCGAACAATCTTAGAGGCAGCAGTCAGACAAATCCAGAGGAGAGGATATTCTGCAAGACAACTGACCTGGCATTTTCAACAGCCAGTGTCCTGGAAAAGGGACTGTGCCATGTTCAAGGGGACTTAAGGGACATCACAAGATGTGATGTATGGTCTTGGGCTCGATACCAATTTGGGCAAACTGGCTGTAAAGAACATTTTTTAAACAAATGGGGACATTTCAATATGGATTGAGTATTAGATAAAATGAAACTTTCAGAAATGATAAGGTGAGTGAAAAGAAGGTTTCCAAGGGCATAGATATGTCATTTTGGCTAAAATACTACATCTATGCTTAGAGAAAGAGCCACAAAGATGGTAATATTGGTACTGAGATACGGTCGTTCTTCTGAGATATTTTTTATTGAGGTATAATTCACATACCATAAAATTCATCCTTTTAGAGTCTACAATTCAGAGGATTTTGCTATCTTCACAGGGTCTTGCTACTATCATCACTATATAGTTCCAAAACAGCTCTATCACCCCCCCAAAAACGCCCCATACCTATTAGTAATTAGCCCCTTAACCCCCTTTCCCTACCTCTAGCAAGTAACAATTTACTTTCCGTCTCTATGGATTTGCTTATTATGAATATTGCATATACATGGAATCATACAGTATGCGGTCTTTCTGGGTCTGGCTTCATTCGCTTAGCATAATGTTTTCAAAGTTCATTCACATTGTAGCATATATTAGTAGTACTTCTTTCCTTTTTACGGCTGACTAATATTACATTATATGGATAGACCCTCATTTTATTTAACTGTTTATCAGTGGATAGGTATTTGGGTTGTGTTAGCATTTTGGCCGTTACTGCCATGAACATTTGTATACAAGTTTTTGTGTGAGTCGTGTGTTTTCAATTCTTTTGAATACGTACCTGGGAGTAGAATTGTTGGTCACATGGCTTAACATTTGGAGGAAATGCCAAACTGTTTCTCAAAGGGCTGCACCATTTTGCATTCCCACCAGCACTGTATGAGGGTTCCAATTTCTCCACCTCCTCTACAACACGAGTTACTGTCTATCTTATCTATTAGAGCTGCCATACTGTGCATGAAGGGGTCTCTCATTGTGGTTTTGCCATTCATTTCCCTGATAGCTAACGATGTTGAGCACCTTTTCATGGGCTTATCTGCAATTTGTATATCTTTGTAGAAGCGTCTATTGAAGTTCGTTGCCAGCTTAAAAATTAGATTGTCTATTGTTGAGCTGATTCTGGATACTAGACTTATCATACATAGGATTTGCAAGTATTTTCTCACATTCCATGGGTTGTTTTTTCACTTTCTAAATGCATGGGCTTTGAAGCAGAAAAGTTTGACAAAGCTCAACTTAACTATTTTTTTCTTTTGTTGCTTATGCCTTTGGTGTCATATCTTAAACACTATGTCTAATATAAATTCATGAAGATTTACCCCTACGTTTTCTCCCCAGAGTCTTAGAGTTTTCACTGTTACACTTAGGTCTTTGACTCATGTTGATAGTTTTTGTATACAGTGTGAGGTAGGTGTCCAACCTCCCTCTTCTACACGTGGATCTGGTTTCCCCAGGAACATTGGTTGAAAGTACAATTTTTTCCCCACTGAATCATCTTGGCACCCTTATCAAAAATCAATTGACCATAAATATATGAGTTTATTTCTGAACTCTCAATTCCATTTTATTCATCTGTATGTCTATCTTTACGGCAGAACCACACAGAGTCTTGAATATTATTGTTTTGGGGTAAGTTTTGAAATGGAGAAGTGTGAGTCATCCAATTTTGTTCTTCTTTTTTCAAGACTGTTTGGATCTTATGGGCCCCTTGTATTTCCATTTGAATTTTAGGATCATCTTGTCAATTTGTGCAAAAAAGGCATTTAGGATTTTAATAGGGATTGCCCTGCGTCTGTAGATCAATGTGGGAAGTATTGCCATCTTAACCCTAATAAATCTCCTAATCCATGAACACAGGATGTCTTTCCTTTTATTTGGGTCTTTAATTTGTTTCAACAATATTTTTGTGGTTTTCACTGTATAAGTCTTACACTTTTTTGTTAGATTCATTCCTGAATATTTTTTTATACTAGTATAAATGGAATTGTTTCCTTAGTTTTATTTTTTGCCAGTGTATAAAAATACAATTAATTTTTAAATTTTGTATCCTGTATTCTTGCTGAAGTTATTTATTAGTGCTAATTATGTGTGTGTGTGTGTGTATTCGTTAGGATTTGCTATTATGAGATCATGTTATCTGCAAATAGAAATAGTTAAAAAAAATTTTCTTTCCTTTCTTATCTGGATGTCTTTTCTTTTCCTTGCTTGATTGCCCTGGCTAGAACCTTCAGTACAGTGTCAAATAGATGTGTCAAGAGCAGACACCTTTGCCTTGTTCCTGATGTTAGGGAGAAAAGTTTTCAGTCTTTCACTATTAAATGTGATGTCACTTGTGGGTTTCTTGTAGAAGGCCCTTAACAGGTTGAGGAAGTTCCCTTCTATTTTATAATTTGTTGAGTGTTTTTTTTTTAAATATTTTATTTATTTATTTGACAGAGAGAGAGAGAGAGAAACAAAACAAGCAGGGGGAGCAGCAGGCGGAGGGAGAAGGGGAAGCAGGCTCCCTGCTGAGTAGAGGGCCTGATGTGGGGCTTGATCCCCAGACCTTGGGACCATGACCTGAGCTGAAGGCAGGCGCTTAACTGACTGAGCCACCCAGGCACCCCTTGTTGGGTGTTTTTTTAATCATGAAATGTCAAATGTTTGTTCTGTTTCTATTGAGATGATCGTGTGGTATTGTGCTTTATTCTATTAATATAGTGTGTTACATTGATTTTCATATGTTGAACCAACCTTACATTCTGTCATAGTGTATATTCCTTCTTATATGTTGCTAGGTTCAGTTGTCTGGTATTTTATTGAAGATTTTTGCATCTAAATTTGTAAGGGATATTGGTTTTTATTTTTTTCTTGTAATATCTTTGTCTTGTTTTGGTATCAGAGTAGGAATGGCTTCCTAGAATGAGTTGGGAAATGTGTCTTCCTCTTCTGTTTTGCAACAGTTTATGAAGGATCAGTGTTAATTTTTCTTTAAACATTTATAGAATTCACTGGTGAAGCCATCTGGTTCTGGGTTTTTCTTTGTGGGAAGTTTTTGGTTACTATTTCAGTTTCTTTACTTGTTATAGGTCTTTTCAAAATTTCTGTTTCTTCTTGAGTCAGTATTGAGAGTTTGTGTCTTCCTAGAAATTTGTGCATTTCATTGAGGTTATCTAATTTATTGGCAGACAGTTGTTCAAAGAATTTCCTTATAATCATTTTTATTTCAGTAAGGTCACTAGTATTGTCCCCTCTTTCATTTTTGATTTTAGTAATTTGAATCTTCCATCTTTATTTTCTTGGTCAGTCTGGTCAACATTTTATTAATGTTGTTGATTTTTTTAAAAACCAACTTTTTGGTTTCACTAATATTCTCTGTTGTTTTCTATTGTCTATTTCATTTATTTCAGCTGTAATCTTTATTATTTGTGTCTTTCTGTTTGCTTTATGTTTAGATTGCTCTTCTTTGCTACTTTCTTAACACGAAAGGCTAGATCATTGACATGAAAACTTCTTTTCTTTTTTTTTTTTTTTTTTTTTTTGAAAACTTCTTTTCAAATGTAGCTATTTACGGCTATATATTTCCATATGAACATTGCTTTCACTGCATCCTGTAAAGTTTGGCATGTTGTGTTTTACTTCCATTCATTTCAAAGTATTTTCTAGTTTCCCTTGTGACATTTTCTTTTACCTGGTGGTTATTTATGAGTGTGTTACTTAATTTCTAAATATTTGTGACTTCCTCAGATTTCCTTTTGTTAGTGATTTCTAATTTCAGTCCATTTTGGTCAGAGAATATACTTGGTATTGTTTCAGTCCTTTTAAATTTATTAGGACTTGTTTTATGATCTAACATATGGTCTGTCCTAGAGGATGTTCCAGGTGCATTTGAGAAAGCTGTGTATTCTCATGTTGTCGGGTAGAGTTGTGTAGATGTCTGTTAGATCTAGTTGGTTCATAGTGTTTTTGTCTTCTATTTCCTTGTTTATCTATTTATCTTGTTTTACCTATTATCGAAAGTGGGTTTTTGAAGTTGCCAACTTTTGTTGAATTGCTGTTGGCATCCCACAGGTCTCCGAGATTCTTTTCATTTTTTTTTTTGTTGTTGTTGTTCTTTTTCCCTTTCTATTCTTCAGACTGGATAAGCTCATTGAACTATTTTCAAGTTTGCAAATTCTTCGTTCTGCCTGCTCAACTCTGTTTTAGAGCTCCTTGAGTGCTTTCATTTCCATTATGGTATTTTTCAACTACAGAATTTTTATTTGATTCCTTTTTTAAAAATATAGTGTCTACCTCTTTATTGATATTTTCTATTTGATGAGACATTGTCAAACTTTCCTTTAGTTTTTTAGACATGGCTTTTTCATTCTTTGAAAATATTTATAATAGCTTGTTTAAAACTTTGTCATTTCAGCCCAATATCTGGGCTTCCTCAGGGAGTTTCTAATGATTGCTTTTCCCTGCTGTGTATTTATCTATATTCTTATTTATTTTCATGTCTCAGAAGTTTTTACTAAAAACTGGAATTTTAGTTTTTAATCTTTATTTTTCTTAACTAGGCATTTAAAATAATATTATATTATCTGGTAGTCTGGAATTCAGCCTGGCAATCTGGAACATAATCTGTAAATCTCCCCTCCCCAGAGTTCCTTACTGCTGTTGCTATTTGTTATTGTCTATTTGTTCAGTGACTTTTCTGAACAAATTCTGTAATGTCTGTATTCTTTGTTGTATATGACCATTGAAGTTTCTGATCAATATATTAGCTTAGTGGTGGGCCAATAATAAAAGAGATTTCCTTGAAACCAATAAGTCTCCTAGTCCATACAGAGGATTCAGTGTGCATATTGGGGCATGCCTTCAACACTCAGCCAGGCAGTTGAAAATTCTTCCTTTGCCTTCAGTTCCTGTTTGCACAGAGCATCAGATCAGTAAAAGTGAGCTCTTAAGGTCATTGCTGGTCATGTGCACAGGCCTGGCCCTGAGCACAAGCCCACATATGTATGTGGCTTTCTAGAGTCCCAGGAATATACAGATTTTTACAGTCCCTATGGACATTTTGTTCCCATAGTTTATTTTTAAGCTTTTTATTTATTTTTTAGTATTTCTAAAAATTTTTAAAAGATTTTATTTATTTATTTGACACAGAGAGAGAGATCCCAAGTAGGCAGAGAGGCAGGCAGAGAGAGAGGGGGAAGCAGGCTCCCCACTGAGCAGAGAGCCCCATGCGGGGCTCGATCCCAGGACCCTGAGATCATGACTCTAGCCAAAGGCAACGGCTTTAATCCACTGAGCTACCCAGGTGCCCCAAGCCTTTTCTTTTTTTATTTTTATTTTTAAAAAGACTTATTTATGTATTTTAGAAAGAGAGCATGGGAGAGGGGCAGAGGGAGAGAGAGAATCTCGAGCAGACACCCTGCTGAGTGTGGAGTCCAATGTAGAGCTCCATCTCACTACTCTGAGATCACCACCTAAGCTGAAATCAAGAGTTGGATGCCCAGCCAACGGAGCCACCCAGGTGTCCTCGTTTTTAGCCTTTTAGTTAGTCTATTATTTGCCTCAACCATTATACCATAATTCAGGCAGCTGTGAAGTCAAACAATTACCTCTTATTGTTTTAAACAAATGTCCTCGGGAGAAGGGTTTCTGTACTGGGTGAACCCTGAGTTATTCAAATAAAGCCTGCTTGCAAGTGGGGTCCCCCAGGGAGCCACCAAGATAGGTCAAATAATGGCAATTCTTTATAAATGAGGCTTTAAAGAAGTTCTAACTCCATTCTGCCTCTCTGGTGGCTGCCAAACTGCTGAATTTTCACTGTAATTGTGGACTATTTGTTTTCAAGGCTACTATAAGGCTGGAGAGAGGTGCATGGGAATAGAGCAAGTTAAATGATCACGAACTCATAGTTCTTACGGAGTTTCAGCTGTTTTCTTTTTTTTTTTTTAAAGATTTTATTTATTCATCTGAGAGAGAGAGAGGATGAGAATGGGGAGGGTCAGAGGGAAAAGCAGGCGCCGCACTGAGCTGGGAGCCCGATGCGGGACTCGATCCTGGGACTCCAGGATTATGACCCAAGCCGAAGGCAGACGCTTAACCAGCTGAGCCACCCTCAGCTGTTTTTCTTGACTAAAATGTTCTTTGGATTGCTGTAAGCCTTTGTTTAATTTCCAGATAAGCCTTTGTTTAATTTCCAGAGTTCTGAAAAATTGATTCTAATGATTTTTGCTACTTTTTTCATTGCCTTTATGGAGGAGAGCATTTTGAGGTTCTTAGTCCACTATTTTTGCTAACATCACTCAGTGACGGTGATCTCTTAATGATGGGCATGTAGTGTTTTATTTTGTAGTTTTGGGTTGTCTACATTTTTAAAATTTTGAATTTTAATTTTTTATTAACATATAATGTATTATTTGCCCCAGGGTACAGGTCTGTGAATCATCAGGCTTACACATTTCACAGCACTTACCATAGCACATACCCTCCCCAATGTCCATAACCCAGCCACCCTATCCCTACCCCCTTACCCCCAGCAACCCTCAGTTTGTTTCATGAGTTTAAGAGTCTCTTATGGTTTGTCCCCTTCCTGATCCCATCTTATTTCTACATTTTCTATTTTTCCAAAATACACATGTGATGTGTTTGTAATAATAAGTGGTCATTTATATAAAGAAAAAAATCTAAAACTCAAGTCCATTAAATTTTATTTGCCATTTCAGTAAATTTAGCTATTCATACCAGGGGCTGTAAGTTAAAACCTTTATATTCTTTTAATTTTTCCTTATTAGGTTTTTTTTTTTTTTAGTTACCATTGTCAATTTACCTCTAGCGTTCAGAGATAAAGCCTTTAAAATTAAAAGCATGTCTTCTCTTGTGGGGGCAACGAAGAAAATAACGTGCTTGGTTTTGAGAGAGAGAACTCCTTGGGGTTGGGAGGATCACTGTTAGAGTAATCATATGTCCTGGTTTTCCTGGGGGGAAAAAACCACAGTTTATACCTGTTGTTACAGTATAATTATTAATAGCACCCACTTTACATTCCTAAAGGTGTCCTAGCTTAGCTCATAAATTTCATGGCCAGCAAAAGTGATTGACGACAATAGGAGGTGAGGAAGCCAGCAGATGACTCAGGGACAACTGCAAGAGCAGAAGACATGGGGAGCTGGGCTGGTACCAAGAATGGACCTGGAGATAAACAGTTGAAAGGCTAAAGCAGGGCCCCCCAACAAAGGCATAGAGGTCACCCCTTCAGTTTCTTCAGTATCTCTTGAACTCCCGTCTTGGGTGAGTTCCTGGCTCAAGCTGATTCCTCCTAAATTACTACAAAACAATCACTAGATCCTTCTCCCATCTGCTTTGGCCCACAGTGGAGCTCAGGCCCACCTCTAGGCTCTTACAGACGTTTCCCATTGATCGCTGGTAAGAGCAGCTCTGTGGTAGTCCCTCTCTGAGCTCCCTGAGCCAGAGTATGGCTTGAGATTTATGGTGGTGATTTACCTGGTGAAGGAAGTCCTGCTCTAACGGTCTTTGTGCTGCTGTTAGTGGCTTGGTTGAAGCCTCTTTGGAAGTGCAGGGAAAGATACTCAAAGTGGCTGCCAAGGACCAAGGTAAGCGATCTGGTTTGCAAACACGGAAGCTGAGTCCTGTCACAGATGGGTGAGACCAGGTTCCCAGGATTCAGGGTGGCTAGTAAATGTAAAATCTGGCTATGGTGGTTTCCTTTGGATGCCTCCAGTTTGTGGGCCAGCTCTATCTTTTATTAGCTTTTTAATTTTTTGGAGGAAAGGAGGACCAGACAGAATTCTCCTAGTCTAGGGGTCTGCGTGTTGCTCACGGGCAAAATAAAATACAAGAGATCCAGAATCCAATGTGACTGTCATAGCAATACAAACCCTTTCTACAAAAGAAATATTTCAATAAAATTGTAGGGAAGAAAGGGTAATGCCATCACCTGAATGCATGTTCTGACCCTCTCCTGCAATCATGCAGGCGTGGGCCTGGGACATAGATAATGCAAAGCTTGTTCAAAAAAGAATCAGTGATTAGATGTGAGGCCAACTGGCAGGTGGGGTCAAATCACTCACATAATTTTAATCCATATTGGACAGGAATCAGTAGGAGGGAAAATTGTTTAAAAGGTATTCTTAGAGTAGCTAGAAAATTGTCTGCCTCGTTTATGGCTTTTTCCTCTTTTATTCAGTTAATATATTGAATTACGTTGATTGATTTTCAAGTGTTGAGCCGATCTTTCGTTCCCGGGATAAACTTCCCTTGGTCATGATATATTAATATTTTTATGCATTGCTACATTCAATTTATTAATATTTTGTCTGTTTATGTATCTATGTTCATGATGGATATTGACCTGGAGTTGGAGTTTTGTTTTCTTGTCATTTTTTGGTTTCAGTATTGGGGTATTGCTGGTCTCATAAAATGAGTTAAAAGGCATTCCCTCCTCTATTTTCTTAAAGCATTTGTGTAAAATTGGTATGATTTCTTCCTTAAATATTTAATGAAAACCAATGAAATCATCTGGGCCTAGAGTTTTCTTTGTGGGAAGATTTTTTTTACACTCAAATTATTGAGTTATAATTTACATGCAATAAAATGCACTAATTTTAAGTACACAAGCAGGTGAATCTTACAAATGTATAGATCCATGTAACCACAGATGCAATCAATTCTTTCGCCCTTAAAAGTTCCTCTGTGCCCAGGCCCAGGTAATATATGTTCCCTTTAACCCACACTACCCTGACCTGCTCTCTCTCACTGTGGATTAGATAAGCATTTTCTAGAGTTTCATTTAAATGGAATCACTGTTCATCATATTTTTTTTTGAGATTTATCCATGTTGCTGCGGGTATTGGTAGTTTTTTTTATTGCTAACTATGATTATACCACAATTTGTGGATCCATTTACCTGTTAACTGACATTGGGCTGTTTTTAGAGTTTAGCTATTATGAATGAAGCTGCTATGAATATGTACAAGCCTTTGTGTGAACATATGTTTTAATGACTGTTTGGTAATTTGGAGTAGAATTGTTGAATTGTAAGGTTAGTGTATGTTTAAAAGGAATTGTCAAGGTGTTTTCTAAGGTGTACCATTTTATATTCCTACCAATAATAAATGAGTTTTAATATCTCCACATCTTTTCCAACACTTAGAATTGTCACTTTTTAAAATTGTAATCATTCTAGTGGGTAGTAGTGGTAAATTATTATAGTTTTAGTTTGCATCTCCCTGATGACTAATCATATTATGTATCTTTTCATGTGCACATTGACTATAGATCTTATTTTGTGAAGCTCTCTTCAAATGCTTTGCCCATTTTTATTTTTTTTTATTTTTTAAAGATTTTATTTATTTGACACAGAGAAACACAGCGAGAGAGGGAACACAAGCAGAGGGAGTGGTAGCGGGAGAAGCAGGCTTCCTGCAGAGCAGAGAGCCTGATGCGGGGCTCGATCCCAGGACCCTGGGATCTGACCTGGGCCGAAGGCAGACGCTTAACGACTGAGCCACCCAGGCGCCCCGCTTTGCCCATTTTTAAATTGGATAGTTTTCTTATTTAATGAGTTGTAAGATTTTTTTATATTCTGTATTTATTATATTACTTTGATATTACACTATAATTATATTACTATTATATATCATATTTATATTCTGGATACAAGTCCTTTATCTGAAAAATGTGTTGTGAGTACTTGCTTTTTTAAAGTATCAATTATTATTGAAAATTATGTTTTTCAAGAATTTTTTTCCATTTCATCTAAGTTGTTAAATGTATTAGCCTAAAATTATTTAAAATATTTATTTTATTGTGCCTTTTGATGTCTATTTTATCTGTGGTGATGACACCTTTCATTCTTGATATTGATGATTTATGTTCTTTATCCTGGACTAGTCTAGCTAAAGGTTTGTCCTTTTTGTTGATCCTTTCAGAGGAGCATTTTTTTCACTTTGTTGATTTTTCTATTATCTCCCTTCTCTTTTGTAAATTTCTGCTCTTTATTATTTCTTTCCTTTTATGGATTATGGGCTGACTTTGCTTTTCTTGTTCCCATTTTTAAGGTGGAAGTTTAGGTCATTGAGTCTAATTTTCCTCTTTTCAATAAACATTTGTGTAAAATTGGTATGATTTCTTCCTTAAATATTTAATGAAAACCAGTGAAAAAGCATTTTTTCCCAGAAGCACTGAATTAGCTGCAACCCAGAAATTTTAATCTACTATATTTTCATTGTCATTCAGTTCAAAATATTTACTCATTTCCCTTATAATTTCATCTTTAATCCACAGATTATTTACTTTGGTTAATTTTTTCCTATTTGCGGTTATGAAGAAGATAAAGAAACAAACTCTGCCATCTGATTTGACATCTGATATGGTGCTAGACACCTGTAGGCCTAATTGCCTGCTTGTGTTTGTTGCCTCCTGTAGCAACCCAATCCAGCCAGCTTACCTGCAGGTTCTATAAGCACATGTGCCCGTTTTGCCATTTTATAAAATGTTGCACACTCACTATTCACTCTCTCTATTCTGTACTTTCTCCCAGAGAAAGCAGTCTTCTCCACCAGTTACCTTGGGACTTCCACACTCTGTGATTAAATAATATTTCTTTGATCATACCAAAGGATTACTGTCACACTGACATCTAAACATAAAGTTGGAGTGTCTCCATGTCATGATGGAGTTACTATAATGGGGATTTTATGAGTTCTAATTGAATAGCTTTGTGGTTAGAGAATACATTTTATATGCTTTCTGCCCTTTTACATTCGTTGAAACTTGTTCTATACTAGTTTATATATGTCCGTTTTTGTTTTATAGTAGTGACTATATCACATGAAATTGAAAAGAGTGGCCATTCTAAAATCATTGGAATACTCCACAAATGTCAATTAGGTCAACTTGGTTAATAGTGTTGTTCAAGTCTTCTAAGTCGTATCTAATTTTGTAATTTGTCCTGTCAATTACTGAGAAAGGAAGGCTGAAATCTCCAATTACAATTGTGAATTTGTATAATTCTTCCTTTAGTTTCCTTAGTTTTTATCTCCTGTCTTTTGAAACTCTGTTATTAGACACAGACACTTAGAGTTTTCCTATGTTTAGATGAACTGATTATTTTACTGTTAGGAAATGACCTTGAGGCAGGAAAAATTTTAAGATAACCCCCAATATTTCCTTTGTCTCTGGTATACATGACCTGAATAATCTCCAAGATTGTTAATGTGATGAATTTTAGTCCTGGCATTAGTTTATATTATATTGTCCTATTGAGCTTTAAAATAGGGAGATTATCTGCATAAGGCTTGACCTAATCACATGAAAGCAGAATTTTCTTGTTAGTCACAGAAGAGGAGTCAGAAATTTGAAAAATGAAGGGGATTCAGTCCCGTTTGCTAGCTTTAAGATGGAGAATACCACATTCCAAAGAATGAGGTAACTTCCAGGAACCAAGAGTGACCCCTGGCTCATAGCCAGCAAACAAATGGGGAGCTCACTTAAACAACCATAGGAATTGAATTCTTCTAACAAAGTGATCGTGAAAGCAGATTTTTCCCCTCAGTCTTCCAGATGAAAACTTAACCTGGCTGATATCTAATTTCAACCTTGTGATACCCTGACCTGAGAACCCAGTCATGCTGTACTGATATAAAGTATATGTCAGTATATGTATATCAGTATATGTACTAGACTTCTAATATACAGAATGTGAACAAATACATGGGTGTTATTTTAAGCTGCCAGGCTTGTGGTAATCAGTTAAGCAGCAATCAAAAAATGATATAGACATTTATATCTGGCAAGATTCCTTTTTCTAAAGTCTCCTTTTGGGCCACCTGGGTTGCTCAGTTGGTTAAGCATCTGACTCTTGATTTTGGCTCAGGTCGTGATCTCAGGATCATGGGATCAAGCCCCATGTTGAACTCTGTGCTCAGCGAAGAGTCTGCTTGAGATTCTCTATCCCTCTTCCTCTGCCCCTCCCCCTGCTCATGCTTGCTCGAGTTCACTCTCTCTCTCAAATAAATAAATAGATAGATAAAATCTTAAAAAAAATAAAGTCAGCTTTTTCTGGTATTTATATAGTTGCTCCAGATTTTGTATGGTTATGTTTGCATGTTTATCTCTTTCCATCTTTTAATTTTAGTCAGTTTCTTTATATAGGAGGCGTGTTTCTTGTCCTCATACCGTTGGGTTTTGTCTTTTATTCACTCTGACAATCTCTGCCTTATAATTGAGTATTTTCATTCATTTACATTTAATTTAATTTAATTACATACATGGTCTGGCTTATGTCTACCATCTTGCTATTATTTTTCTATTGGTTTCATATGAGTTTTCTCTTTTTCTCCTTTTCTACCTTCTTTTGTTTAATTTTTTCTGTTTTGTTTTGTTTTTTTTAACGTCTCATTGTTTTGTTTTGTTTCCTCTATTGCATTACTAGTTATGGTGCTTTGTTTTATTTTCCTGTGGTTGTTCCATGTCTTATAATATCCATGTTTAACTTATTACATTGTACCTCTAATGAATATTATATTTAATATTGCAACTATAAACTTCTGTATATTCCTCCTGTCATTTATGCTTTGTCATACATTTTACTCTTACAAATATAAATCTTACAATATATTGCAAATATTTTAGTCAAGTACACTTTTTAAAAGAAATTACAAAAAATGAGAAAATTTATTTTAACTCATATACTTGCCATTTCTGATGCCTTTGTGTGCACAAAGATAATACAGAGAATTCTCATAAGCCTCTCACCATTTCCTCAATTATTAGCATCTACCATGGTACATTTGTCAAAATTAAGAAACCAACATTGGTACATTTCTATTAACTAAACTCCAGAACTTTTTCCATTAATATCTTCTTTCTGTTCCAGTGTCCAGTCCAGGATACCACAGTGCACTTAGTAAACATGTATCCTTAGTTCCCCCTAGTCTGTAATTGTTTCTTAGTCTTTCCTTGTTTTTCATGACCTTGGCAATTTTGAAGAGTTTGGTCAAGTATTTTATACACTGTTATTCAATTTGGATTTTTCTCTCTTTTTTTAAAGTTTATTTAAGCAATCTCTACACTTAACATGGGACTCAAGCTCACCACCCCAAGATCAAAAGCCACATGCTCTACCTACTGAGACAGCTAGGCACCCCAATTTTCTTTTTTTCTGATGTTTTTCTCATACTTAGATTGGTGTTAGGGATTTTTTAGAAGGAAGAGCACAAAGGTGAGGTGGCCCTCTCATCACATCCTATCAGAAGGTACATAATATCCTGGTGGTATTAACCTTGATCACTTGGTTAGGGTGATATTTGCTATGTTTTTTCATGGTATAGTTAATATTTCTCCCTGTCCATAGTTTATTCTTTAGAAATGATTCACTAAGTCAAGGGAGGCAGAAATTAAATGCCACATGTTGGAATAAGGGAAAAAAGAAAATGTGTGTGTGTGTGTGTGTGTTTACATATATGAATTATTATGTAGAGATTTTTCTCTTCCCATTTATTTATGTATTTATGGATCATTTCTTTATACCAGTATAGACTCACATATATTTACTTTATATTTTTGGTTGTAATCCAATACTGTTATTTATTTTGTTGCTCAAATTGTTCCAGATTTTGGCAGTTGGGAACTTTCAGGTTGGTTCCTATGTCCCTTTGATATGACCCTATCCTTTTGGTTTTTTGAGCATTTTCTTTCTGGTATTACAAGATGCTCCTTTCTTGTATTTTTTCCATGCTGGTCTAGTATTGGTCATTTCTCCAAGATGCCTGTTTTGATTTATTTCAATTTGAAAATAGTATATGAAACCAAAACCTGGCCACTTAGTTTGTTCATAACTACTGGGATGTCATTGGTTTTAGGCCCTCTCAGCAGACAGAACTAGGCAATTTATGTATATATGCTAACTCATAAATACAAATATATCTATACCTGCTTCTGAATCTATGTATGTCTGTGTATACGTATGTACATATGTAACACAGCCATGAATTAATATTAATGCCTCCAACTCCAAACCAGTACTAGTTTTCATTTTAACTTTCTTTCTTTTCTGTCACTTCCCTCTCTAACACTGAGAAGCCTGGTCCCCACCTCTGTTTACTTAATTGTTCATCTCTCATATACTTATAAGACAATTTCAGAATTATGAAGCTGTACTCCAATAAGAAGAAAATTTGGCAACTAGAATGCACTTTAAATGTATAGTTTCTTTTGTCTTTAGGCTTAAAACTTCCAGTCAAAATTCAGTTTCCAAAGTTACTTAGATCAGCTCCTTTTCTAAACCCACATCCTCAGGTGTAGTTATAGCATATATTTGTAATGCAGTTGGATTTCTCTTTTTTTTTTTTTCTTAAAGATAGTATTTATTTATTTGACAGAGAGAGAGAGAGAGATCACAAGTAGGCAGAGAGGCAGGCAGAGAGAGAGGGGGAAGCAGTCTCCCCACTGAGCAGAGAGCCCAATGCGGGGCTCAATCCCAGGACCCTGAGACCATGACCTGAGCTGAAGGCAGAGGCTCAACCCACTGAGCCACCTCAGTGGTGCCCCTGCACCTTGGATTTCTTTGTCACACTTTACATTCCATCCTGAGATTACCCCAACATCCTGGTTAATCTACATCTATAATAACTGTCATGATTGCTGTAGTGTTACAGTGATAGTAAGTCTTGAAATCAGGTAATATATTTTTTTGTCCCAAAACTGTTTGGCTCTTCTAGTTTCTTAGTCTTTTCATGTGAATTTTAGAATAAGCTTATAAAAATCTACAAAAATTTGGCTGGAATTTTGATTGGGACTACATTGAATCTATAGACCATATTTAGTAGAATTAACCTCTTAATATTGAGTCTTCCAATCCATGAGCAACTACTATCTCTTTATTTATTTATATCTTCTTTTATTTCTTTCATCAATATTACTTAGTTTTCCACTTATAGATCCTGCTCATATTTTGCTAGATTTATACCTCCATCCATTTTGGGAATATTGCAAATGGTATTCACATGCATTGTGAATGGTATAATGGTATTGTTTTGTTTTAATTTCAGGTTTCAATTATTTATTTCCTGTATATAGAACACAGATGACTTCTATATGTTAACCTTTTGCCTTACATAATGTTGCTAAACTCATTTATTGGTTCTAGGAGTGTTTTTGTAGATTCCATGGAATTTTCTACATGCGCAACCATGTTGCCTGTGATTAAAGATGGTTTAATTTATTCCTTTTTAATCTGTATACCTTTATTTATTTATTTATTTATTTTTGGTCTTATTGCACTAAGAATTCAAGTACCATGTTGAATAGGAGTGATAAAAAGAATATCCTTGCCTTGTCCCAGATCTCAGAAGGAAAGCATTAAATCTCTTGCCCTTTAAGTATGATGTTGGATGTAGTGGTTTTTGTAGATACCATTTATTAGTTTAAAGAAGTTTCCTTCTATTTCTAGTTTTTCTGAGAGTTTCATCATGAATCAATTCTGGTTTGTCAAAAGATTTTTCTGCATCTATAGTCATTTGTCATATGATTTTTCTCATTTAGTCTATTAATATAGTGAACTATATTGATTTTTTGAATATTAATCCAGCATTGCATTCCTAATGTGAACCCTACCTAGTAATATGTCATATATATTGATTATATATTTATATATTGATGAATTCAAATTTGCTAATTTTTTGTTAAGGATTCATGTCTAATTCATGAGAGATATTAGTCTATAGTTTTTTTTTTGTAATGTCTTTATCTGATTTTTGTATCTGATATTTTGATTTTGAGGACTTATATAATAAGTCCTTATTTTATAAGTCCTGCCTTACCATTATTGGGAAGTCCTCTTATTGGGAAGTTCCCTCCCTTTTGTATTTTGAAGAGAAGGTAAAGAGTTAATATTATTTCTTCCTTAACTATTTGCTAGAATTCACAGTAAAATCATCTCATGGAATTTTTTTGTGTGGGGGGGGAGGTTTTAACTACAAATTAATTTTCTTTAATAGGGTTATCAGACCTATTCTTATCTATTCCTTCTGTAGTGAGTTTTGGTAATTTGTGTCTTTCACGTAAATTGTCCATTGTATAAAACTTTTGCGGGTACACGGGTGACTCAGTTGGTTAATCATCCAACTCTTAATTTTGGCTCAGGTCATGATCTCAGGGTTGTGGAGAATGGAGCCTGCTTAAGATTTTCTCTCTTCCTCTCCCTCTGTTCCTTACTCCTCTCTAAAAAAAAAAAATAATAATAATAATAATTAAATAAGAGCTTTTCAATTTGGGGGCATAGAATTGTAACATTGTCTTAACCTTTAAATATCAATGGTGTCTCTCTTCTTTTATTCTTAATATTGGTCATTTTAATCTTCTTTTTTCTTGGTTAGCCATGCTAATATTTGGCTCTTAATAGGGAGGAGGGCATCTAGGGACCACCAACATGCCTGGAAAATCATGGTATGCAGCGAACTAAAGCACTAACCTAAGACTATCTGTAGGCTTTTGATGCTCAGTGAAAAATTGGATTGCTTGGTATCAGGAGGTCTAGCCCTGTTAATCCAGCTGGGAGCCCCTGTCACCAGATGGATGGTGAATTAATGTTCAAGCATAATTTCTTGAAGCCTGAGTTTACTGTAGTTCATCTATGGGTGGGTCTCCTTAGACATGGATATGGAATGCTCTTGTGATAAGGGATTAATTAATGGTTTAAAGTCCTAGAAACTTGCTTAAGAGCTCATTCTTTGAGATAGTTAAAAGCTGGTTTTTGGGAACAGCAATGGAGTAAATAAATCTGTAGCTGACTGATCAGGAAGAAAAGGAAGAAGACATACATTAACAATATCAGGAATGAATGAGGGGATATCACTATAGCTCCTATAGCCATTAAAAGAATAATGACATTTATGAAAAATGTATGCCAATAAATTTGATGATGATATAAACTACCAAAACCTGCTCAAGAAGAAATAGGTAACCTGAATGGTCCTATATCTATTAAAGAAATTGAATTTGGGGTGCCTGGGTGGCCCAGTTGGTTGGGCCTCTGACTCTTGGTTTCAGCTCTGGTTGTGATCTCAGGGTCATGAGATTGAGCTCCACGTGGGGCTCTGCACTCAGTATGGAGTCTGCTTAAAAAAGTTTCTCTCCCCCCTCCCTCTGCCCCTCCTGCTTGTGTTCTCTTTCTCTCTCTCTAAAATAAATAAATAAATCTTTAAAAAAAAAAAAAAGAAAGAAAGAACTAGAATTTGTAGAGGCACCTGTATGGCTCAGTTGAAAGAGTATGAGATTCTTGATCTTGAGGTTGTGAGTTCAAGCGCCACAATAGGTGTAGAGATTATTTAAAAAAAAAAAACTTTAAAAATTGAATTTGTAGATTAAAAATCTACCTTTCCTACAAATAAACTAACCAATTAGTTAGACTAACTAGTTAGAGAGAATTAATTCTCCAGGCCAACATAACATTACTGATGAATTCTACCAAAAATTTAAGGGAGAAAAATACCAATTTTATAAAATTTTTTCTAGAGAACAGAAAAGGAAGAAACATTTTCCAACTCCTCTTGTTAGATCAGCATTACCTTGATACCAGAACTGGACAAAGACATTAAAAGAAGAGAAAACTAGATGCCAATATCTTTCATGAACATGGTCACAAACATTCTTAACATAAGTTTAGCAAATCAAACCCAAATCAAATAATACATCATCAGCATTTACTTAAGAAAAATACGTCCACAGGGGCGCCTGGGTGGCTCAGTCGTTAAGCGGCTGCCTTCAGCCCAGGTCATGATCCCAGAGTCCCGGGATTGAGCCCCGCATCGGGCTCTCTGCTCAGCGGGGAGCCTGCTTCTCCCGCTACCATTCCCTCTGCTTGTGTTCCCTCTCTTGCTGTGTTTCTCTCTGTCAAATAAATAAAATCTTAAAAAAAAAGAAAAAAAAGAAAAAGAAAAATACGTCCTCACAAAGCCTTGCATAAGTTCATAACAGCTTTATTTATAATACTCTAAAATGGAAACAACCCGAATGTCCATCGACAGATGTCTGGATAAATGACTAGATTCTTGTTGACTATATAGTTCATTCCACATAATGGAATACTATTCAGCAATAAAAGGGATAAATTGTCGATACACACACCAAAATAGATGGATCTCGGAATTATGTTGAATGAAAAAAGTCATCCAAAAGAGTACACACTACACAATTTTATATAAAATTCTAGAAAAGTGTATACAAAATTACAAGAAATTTCTAGAAAATGTCTGCCAATCTAGTGTCAGAAATTGTGTCAGCAATTGATTGCCTGGATGGGGACTAGGAAGTAGGAGGTGGTAGAAGGGAAAGAAATGTATTATAAAGGGGGAAGGAGGAAAGTTTCTGGATAATGGTGATGATTTCAGGCATATATACGGATGTTAAAATTCATGAAATTATATGCTTTAAATATTTGTGGTTTGTTGGACATCAATTGCATTTCAATAAAACTGTTAAAAACTCGCCGCCACCACCACCACCTCCCCCCATCCCTCCAAAAAAAGGAAATAGGAGGGAGTGCTGAGGAAAGCTTTGAAATAGACTCAGTCTCTGGCAGTGCCCCGTCCCTGGCCCACCCACTTGCCTAGTTCTCATTCTTGGATTTCCTAGTGCCTCGATACACCTTCATTTATCTTAACTTTTATTTCCTATTGCTGTATCAGCAGTTTATGGGGTTGGAACTTGGAGAGGATATTTCTTTTCCTTAAGCCCCTATTAGGTCCCTAGTTTGCCCTCTGTCATTTCTAAAGCTAAGACCATTTCCCAAGCAAGTTTTTGTTTTCTCTCTGCATCCTGCACATCATCACTACCCCTATTGCCCTTCCACTGCCTTTCCATTAAACCAAAAGTTTAGTGGTAGCAAGAATGGGCAGTCTTTTTACTTTTTCAGTGTCCTTGGGTTTGTTTTTTTTTTTTTTTAATATTTTATTTATTTGACAGAGAGCGAGATCACAAGTAGGCAGAGAGGCAGGCAGAGAGAGGGAGAGGCAGGCTCACCGCTGAGCAGAGAACCTGATGCGGGGCTCGATCCCAGCACCCTGAAATCATGACCTGAGCCGAAGGCCGAGGCTTTAACCCACTGAGTCACCCAGGCGCCCCCAGTGTCCTTGAGTTTTTAGCATTGAAATCCCACACTTGGATTTCAGAAGCATGAAGACAGTCTCACATCTGAAGATGGCCCAGGCCCCTATATCCAGGGCCTTGGGCCCCATCGCTTTTGGGGAGGAGGCAGAAGACCTCCTATGGTACATATTCAATTTTCTTTTCTTTTTCCAGGAATCACTTTAACCAATTCCACAGCCTCCAGCTGCTTCATTTTGAGAGCAGAGAGTGCTACACTAATAGCAGGCAGCCCTCCCAGTGCAATTTATGACTTCACAGCTCTGAAAATTACAGTCATTTACAGTCTTCTCCATTAGTGCCCTGACCCCATCCAGTTATGTCTGCATGTTTTTGGTTCCTGATGCCTAAAGCTTCTTGTTGCTTTACTACCTGATCTCTCCAAGCTGAAAAATTTCCTTTTCCATTTCCAGGAGACCTTCTGATCTATAGACCTGTTCAATATGAAGACCTGGGGGTCACCTTTGTTTGTTTTCTGTTATTGGGTTCACTAATTCTTCTATTGCAAACCCGTAGTCTTCTAGAGTTAGTTCTCTGATACAGATTAGCAGTGAATTCAGATTCTTCCCAAAGTTCTATCACTTAAACTAATTCTGTCTCTCTCTTCTCAACAAGTTGGGTCATTTGGCTTCAGATCTTTCCCACCATCAGTCTGACACCAATGTCAAACCCCTATATGGCTTTGTGTGGGTCCCTTTCAGTGAGTCTTACTATTTATCCTCCTGTTGAGGCTGGCCTAGAAGTTTAAAGGAGCCTCCTAACAAGCTGATCTCGGTAGCCATTAAAAGCAAGTAAGGGATGCTTTAGTAGGGATGTTCTGAAATTTTAGTGTGCATTGCTATCGCTTTGAGGGGCTGTTGAAACAGAGTACTGGTTTTTTTCCAGAGAACAGAAAAGGAAGTTGCTGCTTTAGGGAGATCAAGCATTTGCATTTTACCAAATCCCAGCTGATGCTGATACTCTTGGTCAGGGGCCAACCCTCTGAAAACCACTCCTTTAGTCCCTTCTTGCAATTGACCAGAACCCTCCTTTTTATCTATTTATCTCTATGTATTCAAATTTTACTTAGTTAACATACAGTGCATTATTGGTTTCTGTAGTAGAGTTCAGTGATTGATCACTTACATACAACACCCAGTGCTCATCACAACAAGTGCACTCTTTAATACCTATCACCCATCGAGCCCATCCTCCATCCCCCACCCTCCTTCAACCCTCAGTTTGTTTTCTATTGTTAAGAGTGTCTTATGGCTTGTTCCCCTATCACCTCTTTTTATTTCCCCCTTTCCATATATTCATCTACTTTCTGCCTTAAATTCCCCATGAGTGAGATCATGTGGTATTTGTCTCTCTGACTTATTTTACTTAGCACAATACATTCTGGATCCATCCATGTAGTTGCAAAGGGCAAGATTTCTTTTTTTTTTTATGGCTGAGTAATATTCCAGTGTGTGTGTGTGTGTGTGTGTGTGTGTGTGTGTGTGTGTATCAGTCTTTTTTTTTTTTTTTTTAATTTTTATTAACATAGAATGTATTATTTGCCCCAGGGTACATGTCTGTGAATCTTCGGGCTTACACATTTCACAGCACTTAATAGCACATACCCTCCCCATTGTCCACAACCCAGCCACCCTATCCCTACCCCACCACTCCCCCCGGCCACCCTTAGTTCATTTCTTGAGTCTAGGAGTCTCTTATGGTTTGTCTCCCTCCCCATCCCTTCGTGTTTCATTTCTCTCCCCCACCCCCCCAAACTCCTGCCTTGCCTATCAAGTTCTTCATATCAGAGAGATCATGTGCGTATCAGTCTTTTTTACCTATTCATCAGATGATGGACATTTGGCACCCTACCTGATATGATGTCCAAGTGTCCCTATTCATCTTTCCCTTCTTATTGGCTACTGTTTTTAGCTCCACACCTGTCCTTTGTGCTTCTCTATGGACCTCATTCTTCCAGTTGTCTTTTACTCTAAGTCCTTTGACTTGTCTTGGTGGCTCTTCCTGCTCCAGGTCATCCAGATAGGACCCCTTCTCTAGTCTAGCCTCTCAGAGTTCCAAACTCAGTACCAAAACCCTTAGTTACCCTGCAGACAGTGTCTAGACCAACTTTTAGCAAGTCCTAACCCCAAAACCTCCTGGCTATATTTGTTCAAACTCTTTCCCCTCAATCATTGTCTTGCCTTGAAACTAGTCAATTAGTATCTGTGGATTTCATGCTAATAACTCTGGACTTACCCCTCTTAAATCCACCATTTCAAGTCATTATTGAAGGCAATAAGAAGGAGACTTCCTGAATTTATTATTACTATTATTTTTCTATTAATGGCTCTCCAAGTGCACATTTTGATAGTAACCTCCAGGACAAAGGCTAGGAGATAGATAAGTGTATCCCAGTTTCTGTTCCTAACAAATCTCTCTCGTATCCTCTATTAAATCTCTTGTGTGTCTGATCACCTATCCTAACCTAGAAACAATTAAAATACCTTCCTTCTTCATATTTTCATTTTTTAAAGCACTTAAATCTATATTTGTTCTTTTAAGTACATTTCTTTAATGTAGTCTAGTCTGGTTTCTAAGATTTCAACCATCCTGAGTGGTGCCCCTTTTTTTTTTCTTTCTCCCTTAAGTCCTTGTTATTTTTCTATGTGCCATTTCTAAGCTAAGACTGTCTCCAGGGCAACGGTCCTCTGCCCACTAGCAGGTCCTCAGCTTCTGCCTCCCTTTGTGAAGGCCCCTTCACTCTTTATGTGCAAATTGGATTTCCAGAACCTAATGCTCCAGGTGCAGGCTGATTGGGTTTCTTCCTTTTTCTTTTTCTTTTCTTTTTTTCTCTTGCCTTTGGATTTGTAATTACTTAATTTCTTCATCCACCTCAGACCAAGAATCTGTATTTCCAATTGAATCCTCCCATTTGACTCCACCCCTTCTTGTACCCTGTCCTTTAGAATCCACCATGCTAGTCAAGACTTATTAGGATTTCCAAAGGGCCCCTACCCAGGAGAAAGCAGAGCAGTGGTGTCCTTGGTTATCCAGTGGTTAAGCTATAGATGCCAAGCTGATTGCCATGAGCTGATCTTTCCCTTTTTTTTTTTTTTGAGATATAATTGACATATAAGATTGTATAAGTTTAAGGTGTATGACATGTAAATTTAATATATATTGCAATGTGATTATTCCAGTAGTGTTACCTAATTCAGCTGTCTTTTAATAAAGTCCCTCTGGGGGTAATTTTCATTTTATCCCAGAATGCATGAAAGGAAGGACCCTTCTTGTTGCTTCACTGGTTCCCAGTTTCTCAGAATGATGTGATCTGTGATAAAGTTTTTTCTGCCTTGTGATGATGGGAAAGGAGGAAAAAAAAAAAAAGACCAGGCACCTGCTAATGGTCCTTTTCTACGGAAGGAATGTCATTTCCATTTTGTCCTTCTTACTTTTCTGGTGTTAAAATGTCTTTATTTTTATGACCCTTTGTTGCTCTCCCATATTTTATTAAACCTGTAAACTCAAAACCTCTGGGCTCCATCTCTCTCCTCCACCAGTTCTGAAGCTGAAAACTGGCTTACTAGAGCTTACTGTTTAGAGATGAACTTCCCCTGACCCCAGACATGAATCTGCTTCTCCAAGAACACTAGATTCCTACTCCTACCAAGAGACGCTAATCCAGATCCTGAGCCAGGGCAGGATCCCATAGTTTCCACATGAGATGTTACCCAGGAATGCAGCTGCTCTTAGGGTTTGCATGAACAGTCCTGAACCTCAGTCCCTAATGCTTATACTCACGTCAGTTCTGCCAATCCCTCCAGATGTTAGCCCTGTCCTCAAAATCCCAAATTTTTGAATTCTGAATCCTTGCCTGGTTTCTTCTTCTGGAAAGTGTCTGGATGCTGTAACAACAACAACAACAAAAAGCCTCAAGAACATCCCTTATCCCCAGCCCTTATTCCTTAAAGAAGTACTTCCTAAAATTTTCCACCGAAGCATTCCTAACAGCAGAAGAGATTGAATTCACGAGAAGGAGAGAATGAGAGGCAGCCCAAAGGGGTGACTGCAAGCACCTCTTTAAAACTTTTAAGAATTCGGGCACCTGGGTGGCTCAATGGGTTGGGCCTCTGCCTTTGGCTCGGGTCATGATCTCAGAGTCCTGGGATCGAGCCCCGCATCGGGCTCTCTGCTGGGCGGGGAGCCTGCTTCCCCCCCTCTCTCTGCCTGCCTCTCTGCCTACTTGTGATATCTCTCTGTCAAATAAATAAATAAAATCTTTAAAAAAAAATAATAAAACTTTTAAGAATTCATGCAACTCTTGTATCTACTTCATAAGGCATTTGAATTTGTATGAATATGAAAGTTTAAAATTATTTACCATCAAGCAAAAATGGCCTGATTCTTCAGAAGAGCAGTATCTTTATCCCAGGGCTGGAACCCTGGCAGTGCAGAGAAGCCACCCACAAGGGTTTCAGCCATCCCCAGGCCCCACCCCCTCAGGTCGACTCAGAAATCCTCTCCTCATCCCTAGTCAACTTCCAATGTCCTTTCCTTCAAGTACACCATTCCACAAATTACTCTCTGTTTTGGCAAGGAAAGTGTTCCTCTTGGATGGCATTTTCCTTAGCTCCTCTCCAGTCCATCTCAGAGAATGCTGCCATGTTGCCATCTTAGTTTAAGCTGCTGTAACAAAAACCAGAGGCTTCCACAGCAGCCATTTGCTTTTCAAGGTTCTGGAGGCTGGGGAAGTCCAAGATCAAGGTGCTGGGAGACTCTGTCTGACACAGAGTCAGAAGGTGGCCACCTTCTCACTGTACCTTACGTGTACCTTACATGGTGGAGAGCGCTAGTCTCCTCCTCCTCCTCCTCCTCTTCTTCTAAGATTTATTGCTTTATTTTAGACAGACAGCATGAGTGAGAGGGGCAGAGGCAGAGAGAGAGAGAGAGTCCCAAGCAGACTCTGCACTGAGCCTGGAGCATGACGTGGGGTTTGATCTCACCACCTCTGAGATAACCATCTGAGCAGAAACCAAGAGTTGGGTGCCAACTGATTGTGCCACCCAAGTACCCCAAGTCTCTTCCTCTTCTTATGAGGAAACAAATCCCATCGTGGTGGCTGACTCCACTTCATGACATCATCTAACCTAATTACCTCCCAAAGGCCCCCCCACCTCTAAAATCATCACATTGGGGGTTAAGGTTTCAACATATGAATTTTAGGTAGACTCATTTAGTTCATACGAGTGGGCCCGAGGAATGCCTTCTTCTCCTGTACACTGTTCTCTGTTAGGAGAGGACCAAAGAATATTGCCTTGGGTTAAGTTATTCTAAAGATTAAAAACAAAAAAACCAAAAACAAAATAGCTTTCCCCCCCTAATTCTAAAAGCAGTACCTTGTAGTAGTGATCCTTTGCTTTTTGCCTGCCAACCTGGCTTTATTCTGCTATCAGATCCTCTTCTTTTTTCTTTTTTTTTTTCTTTTTTCTCTTTTTGAGAACTGATCTCCAGTGTGGGGCTGAGCTGAGACCACCCTACCCTCGGTCAATTCCGTGCACAGTCCTTTGACCCAGGCTTGGTTGTCATTGTCCCAGTACCCAAGGAAGAACATGTGTCCCTTGCTGGGTCATTAAGAACTGGCCCAGGACTTTTCCTGATGTGTCTTTTCCTCCAGAGTTGCTAAGCTAGTAGGCTGCTTTGTCATCATAAACAAGGGGAGAGGCAGTCTGAAAATGAAGCCAACACAGAGGCAAAAAGGGTCAATAGTTGGGGAAAGCCTCATTCTCGATAAATTCATTAGAGTACCTGGATTCAGCTCTGTCTGAATCTACCCCAGACTCTACAGGCACATAAACCAATAAATTCCTTCTTTTCTTAAATTAGCTTGAGTTGAGTTTCTATTACTAGCAATCACAAGAATCCTAATAGAGAAGTCTCTATTACAAATAAAACATTATAGAAGTATGTAATAAAGTGAAATAAAATAGAAAGGAAAAGTCTTTTGTGGTCTCATTCCTATTCTTAAGAATTTAATGTACATTCTTCCAGATTTTTCTAAGCTTATAGTAAATATTATTTTTGTATCACTTTAACAGTCAGCTTTAGTAAGTTTAAGTGTATACTGTATCCAGCCATTTCACCACTATCACAACCAAGACATGATCATTTCCAACCCCCCAAGAAGTTTTCTGGGCCACCTCTGCAATTAATTCCCTCCCCTGACCCCCTAGCTTCTGGCCACCACTGACTTGCTTGCTACCCGTAGATACTGTTGTTTTACCATTTTTGGAATTTTATATAAATGGAATCATATGGGTTGTTGGCTTTTCCGTCTGGCTTCTTTCATTCAGCATAGTATGGTGACTAACATAACACACTAAAAAAAATTAAAAAGAAGAAACATCTACACTGTTTCATATATAGTATTTCACTCCCTTTTATTGCTGAGTATTATTCAGTTGAATGGATTATTCCGTAATTAATCTCTTTACAAGTTGAAGGGCATTTCTAGATTTGACTATTACAAATAAAACTGCTCGATAAGACCTTGTGTGAACATACATTTCCATTTCTCTTAGGTAGATACCCAGTGTCTGAGTAATTGAGTCCTATGTTAAATTTAAGCTTAACATTAATGAAGCAGCCTGTTTTCCAAAGGGGTTACACCATTTTGCATTCTCACCAGCAACGTATGAGAGTTTCAGTTGTTCCATATCCTTGTCAATACTTGGTATTGTCTGTCTTTAATTTTAGTCACTTTGCTGGGCTTGAAGTGGTACTTCATTGTGATTTCAGTTTGCATTTCCCTAGTGATGAATGGTGTTAGGCATCTTTTTTTGTGCTTATTTGCTATTCATCCACCTTGTTTATTGAAGTGTCTGTTGAAATCTTTTGCTCTTTTTTTTTTTTAAAGATTTTATTTATTTATTTGACAGAGAGAGAGATCACAAGTAGGCAGAGAGGCAGGCAGAGAGAGGGGGGAAGCAGGCTCCCTGCTGAGCAGAGAGCCCGATGCAGGGCTCAATCCCAGGACCCTGAGATCATGACCTGAGCTGAAGGCAGAGGCTTTAACCCACTGAGCCACCCACGCACCCTCTTTTGCTCTTTTTAAACTGGATTGTTTTCTTATTCAATTGCAGGATTCTTTAGGTATGTTGGATACAAATCCCAAGTTAGAGGTATTGTAAATACTTTTTAGTCTATGGCTTTTCGTTTTCATCACAATGTCTTTTGAGAAGTTTTAATTTTTAAAAAAGATTGATTTATTTATTTGAGAGAGAGACAGAGAAAGAGGGAGAGAGAGAGAGACCATGAATGGGCAGAGCAGAGGGAGAGGGAGAGACAATCTCAAGCAGACTCACCACTGAGTGGGGCACCTGATGAAGGCTCCATCTCACGACCCTGAGATCACAAACTGAGCTGAAATCAGGAGTTGGATGCTTAACCAACTGCACCACCCAGGTGACCCAAGAAGTTTTTAATTTTAATAAAGTCTAATTTATCATTTTGGTCATATTTTATATTTTTATGTCCTAGTTAAGAATATTTTGCTTAACCAAGGCCCACTATGAGTTTTTTCTTATGTTTTCTTCTAGAATTATTATAGTTCTTATAATATTTAGATCTGTGGTCCATTTTGAATGTGTTTTTGTTATGGTCTGTGATTCATTTTGAATTAAATTTATAAGTGATGGGAAGTAAGACCCAGATTTTTTTTCGTGTGTGTGTGTGTGTGTGTGTGTGTGTGTTTTGCATGTGGATATCCAATAGACCTCTGTTTTGTTCTAGTACTATTTTCTGAAAATACCATCCTTTCACTACTGAATTGCCTGGGAACTTTGTTGAAAATCAAATGATCATATATATGTGGGTCTATTTCTAGACTCTGTGTTCTGTCACATTACTGTATGTGTCTATTTTTACACCCACATCACCTTGTCTTGATGAATATAGCTTTAAAGTTAAGTCTTGAAATAAGATAGTGTAAGTGCTCTAACTTTGTTCTTTATTTCAAAAATTATTTCAGCTATTCTAGGCCCTTTGCATTTCCATATAAACTTTAGTATGTGTGTTGCCAAACTGAGTGCTCCACATAAACTTTAGAATCAGCTTGTTATTTTTTACAAAAAAAAAAAAACAAAAAACAAAAAACCTCAGATCTATAGGTCAATTGGGGGAGAATTGATTACTTTAACAATATTGAGTCTTTGGTGGTGCCCAGCTGCTGTCCCCTCCCCAGCCAGGTGTGGCGGGCAGCCCGCCCTGTACCATAGTGTAAATAAAGCTCTGTTGCCACCCGAAAAAAACAAACAAAAAAAACAAACAAAAAACCCCAATATTGAGTCTTCTAATCCATGAACATCATATAACTCCTTACTTCTTTTGATCTTCCTTAATTTTTCTCAGTAAGGATTTCCATATACAGATCTTATAATATTTTAGTTAATTTATCCCCAAGTACTTCATAATTTTAGGATGTAACTGTAAATGGTATTGTTTAAACATTCTGTTTTTCATTGCTAGGAAATATACTTACAGCCTTATATTCTATAATCTTAATAAACTCACTTCTTGGTTCTGGTAGCTTTTTAATAGTTTCTTTAGTATTTTCATATATACAATCATGTTATATATAAATAGAGGCAGTTTTACTCCTTTTCAACCTGTGTAATTTTTTTTTTCTTGCATTATTTCACTGGCTAGGGCCTCCAGTACAATGCTGAATAGAAAAGAGTAGACATCCTTGTTCCCTGTATTAGTAGGGAAGACATTAAAAATTATGTTAGAGATAGATCTTTCTCTTTTTGGGTTGAGAGAGTTCCCTCTCATTCCTAGTTTCCTAAGAATTTTTATCAAGAATGGGGTTTGAGTTTTGTCAGATGCTTTCTGCATCCATGGAAATGATTCTTTTTAAGTCTGTTATTGTGGTGAATTCCGCTGATTGTTTTTTGAATATTAAAGCAAGTTTACATTCCTGGGATAAGCCCCATTTAGTCATGATGTGTTATTCATTTTATATACTGTTAGATTCAATTTGCCAAAGATTTGTTAGGGATTTCTGCATCTATGTTTGTAAGGATGTTGGTATTTAATTTTCTTGTGATGCCTTCATCTGGTTTTGGCAATAGAGTAAAGCTGGCCTCATAAAATGAAATGGGAATGTCCCTGGCTTTTTTATTTCTAGAATACTTTGTGTAAAATTGGGATTATTTCTTCCCGAAATATTTGGTAGCATTCACCAGTGAAGTCACCTAGGTTTGGAGTTTTCTCTGTGGGAAGTTTTTTAACCATGAGTCAAATTTGTTTGGTAGATATAAGGATATTCAGTTGATCTCTTTCTTCCTGAATGGTCCCTGATTGTTTTTTTCACGGAATTTGTCTATTTCATTGAAGTTGTTGAATTTATTAGCATAAAGTTGTCTATAATGTTTCCTTTTCATCCTTCTAATGTCTGAGGATCTGTATTCTATCTTCTTTTATTCCTGATATTGGTAAGTTTTGTCTTCTTTTTCTTTTCCTTGATTAGTCTAGCTAGAGTTTTATTAATTTCATTGATCTTTTCAAAGAATCAGCTTTTATTTTCATTGATTTTTCTTTTATTTCTGTTTTTTGTTTCATCGGTTGCTCTTTATTTCTTTTTTTCTATTTACTTTGGTTTATTTTGCTCTTCTTTTTATAGTTTCTTAAGATGGAAGATTAGATTTTTGATTTGAGACATTTCTCCTCATTGAATATAATCATTCATTGCTATAAACTTCCTTTTTAGCACAGCTTTAGCTATATCCCACAAATTTTGATACATTGTGTTTTTATTTGCATTCGGTTCAAATATTTAATAATTTCTCTTGTGATTTATTATTTGACCTATGGATTATTTAGAAGTTTAGTGTTTAATTTCCAAATATCTAAGGATTTCCATATATTTTTCTGTTATTGATTTATAATTTAATTCCATGTGGTTAGAGAACTGTATGTCATATGAATTCAATCCTTTTAAATTTAGTGAGACTTGTTTTATGATCCAGAATATGATCTATCTTGGTGAATATTTCTCGTTTGGTTGAAAAGACTATGTGTTCTACTTTTGTTAGATGGAGTTTTCTTTAAATGGCACTTAGTTGAAATTGATTGATGGTGTTGTTCAAGTGTTCTATAGTCTCATTTTTT
>CM053614.1:16888289-16901609 GCA_028646535.1 Procyon lotor | reverse complement strand
TGTATGTCATATGAATTCAATCCTTTTAAATTTAGTGAGACTTGTTTTATGATCCAGAATATGATCTATCTTGGTGAATATTTCTCGTTTGGTTGAAAAGACTATGTGTTCTACTTTTGTTAGATGGAGTTTTCTTTAAATGGCACTTAGTTGAAATTGATTGATGGTGTTGTTCAAGTGTTCTATAGTCTCATTTTTTATTCTATAAATTAATGAGAGAGGAATATGAAAATTCTCAGTTCTAAGTTCCATCAGTTTTTGCTTCAGTTATTTTGAAGCTCTATTATCACATATATACACAGACTTAGAATTTTTTTTTCATGAATTGATCCCTTTTCCATTATTGTGAAATTCTTCTTAATCTATGGTAATATTCCTTGTTCCAAAGTATTGTGTGTGTGTGTGTGTGTGTATATTTATTTATATTCATATAAAATAAGCTACTTCAGATTTTTAAATGAATATTTTCTTGGTATACATCTTTTTTTCTTTTTCTTTTTTAAAAAAGAACTCATTTGCCTATGTAAAATACACAGTTCAGTGGTTTTTTGCTTATTTGCAGAGTTGTGTAAGTACCATCACTATCAATTTCAGAATACATTCACCACCTCCCAAAAAAACTCTATACCCATTGGCAATCATTCCCATTCCCCCACTTCTCCCTAGCCCTGGGCAATCATTAATCTACTTTCTGTCTCTGTAGATCTGCCTATTCTGGACGTTGTGTAGAAATGGACTCATACAACATGTAATCTTTTGGGTTTGGCATCATTCACTTAACACAGTATTTTCAAGATTCATCCATGTCGTATGAAGTATCTTTACTTCAATCCTTTTTATTGCCAAATAATATTTCATTGTATCATATGCACATTTTATTTATCCATCAATCAATCAATGGGCATTTGAGTTACTTGTATGAACTCAGTGGATTTGCATTGAAGGACTTGAATGTCCCTGACGTGCATAATATTTTGGGACAGACATAGTGGGAATGGGGGTAGAGTGGGTTACCGATGGGCAGTAACCCCTTCTACAGTTGTAAGACTTCTGTGTTCCATCCCCCCTCCCTGTCCCTCTTTCTCTCCCTCTCTCTGTTTTTGAGAAATGATCCAGCCAAAGAGAAGAGTAGTCATAGATGTGACTTTATTCGTGCTCCAAATCTCTGCAACTTAGTACCATGCTGCATTCCCCACTGTTGAGACAGCAGAAGAGAAAGTCTCTGAAAGACCAGCCTAAAGTCAATGAAACCTTTTCAAATAAATAATTTCATTCAACTGAAAAATTTCCAGTAGATGAAAGAGCATAGTATGGCATCCAGGACTCTCACACCAGGCTGTCTTTTAGCTACTGCCAAAAACAAGGGAATGTTTCCTTTGGAAGTTTTCCTTGTTCTTATTTTAAGGTAAAGCCTTACTCTTACTTACAGGCTGTGGGGTTTCTAATATTATCTCAAAGAGAACTGTGGAAACCACTGATCCTACAAGATAGACAAGAAGGGCCAGGCCAGTCCTATCTGGTGGATTCCGTCCAGGGACATCAGAGTTTGATCCCTGCTATACCTTTAGTGGCGAAGACTCCTGCTTTCTATGCAGCTGGTATCATCAACACAGCGAAGAGAAAGAAATTAACTTGCAGGCATGGGAAAATGAGACTCTCCAGGCACGCTTTGAGCAGAGCTGGATTCCCACAGAGCACAACAGAGCCTTGCCCAGTGGCCCATGTGATAAACCATAGGTTGCAATTTTTCATGATGGGGAAAGCAGGAAGAAGAAAGAAAAGCCTGTGCATTCTTTTAACTTCAGTGGCTGATAAGGGATTTAAAAAGAAGTTTCAAATCTGGGTTTCACAATCCAACCTGGCATTTACTGGCTTGTTCAGATGCTCCTTGCTCCTTATCTGGACTATAGCAATAGCTTGCAAATCAGTGCCTCTTCTTTCAGGATTCTTGTTTTCCTCCAGTCCTTCTCTTGGGAATGAAAGACATCAATCCTTTCCCCACCCTCCCTTAAGTCCCGTCTGCTGATTAGATGGAAGTGGAAAGTAAAAACTTAAAGTACCCCACCAGCTACCCACACACATTCCTACTTGTTTCCTCACTTGCATTTAGGGCCCAGGCAAAGGAGACTCAGGGAATTGAAGGGGAAAATTAATAGAGTTAAGAGGGCTGGATGAAGCCCTTCCTAAAGTCATTCCAGATTTGAATTTAAGACAAAACAAAACAAAACAATAAACAAATCTCCCTGTGGACCAAATTTGTCCCTAAGCTGCCGATTTGTCACATCTGTATCTTTCCAGGCATCTCTAGTACGTATACAAACATATCAATATTGTAAACATATAGATTTTAGGTAGATAACACACAGATGTTTTTCTATAAGTAGGATTGTAACAGACACTATTTTGAACCTTGCTTTTTCATGTTTATTCAGAAGAGTTAGGTGTTAGCCTCACAGGCAGCACCCTATAGATGGACAGTTATAGCTTATTTTCAGTTAAAAAAAATTTTTTTTTCCCCCAAATAATGCAGCATTGTTTATCCTTGAACTCGTCAAGGGGTATACACATAGGATCAATTTGGCAAAGTAGAACTGCTGGGTCAATTTTGACAGCCGTTGCCAAAATGCCCTCCAAAAAAAGTTGTATCTATTTAATTCCACCAACAGTGTTCTTCTGTTTAATGTTTAACTTTTTCTTCTGTATGTGTCTCATTAGTTATTCCCATCAGAATAGCTGCCCTCATTTCACTGGTCCAGAGTGAACTACCCACAGAAAGTTTCTTTACTCTGTTTATTGAAGAACGGGAGGAACATAAATATGTTTTGCCTACGTATAAAGTTAATGGCCTGTGGTAAAGAATGTAGACCTTTAAGCAGCCTTCCATGTCGTTTGGCTCAGGAAACACTGGGTTAGTGTGCTAGCCACCTGGCATGACTTTGGAGGAAAGAGGTGGGCCATACTGGGCGATGCCGGCCAAGCTGGACGACGGCCGCTGCTGCCTAGCCCTTCCTTCTTGCTCAGGCCCCACATCGCCAAGTCTATGCCCAACTGTCTCTCCTCTGCTAAGGAGGGACTGGAGGCTGGGGGATGGGAATGTGCTTTTCCCTTATGGAGTCTCGATTATCCTAGTTGGACTTCCAGGTGGGGTTGGAACTTCCTTCGAGTACAGGGCCACACCATCGTGAGCTTCACTCACCTTTCTCCCTCCTGCATACTCTCATGCCAACTTGGTGAAAGTCTCGTTTTGCCCAGTGGTTAAGGCCCCATCCCCGCACCAGCAGCAAAAGAATGCTTGGAGTAGCGAGGAAACTTCAAATGTTAGAGATTTGGAGAAACAGAACCTTCAGTAGCACAAGATTTGCTGACAGATGTTTCTGCAGAAGTTAGGTGCTGTTGCCCTGGAGCTAGCAACCTTCCTCAGTCATGTGATCTCTGGGTGACATCTTGTTTCCCTGCCCCTCTCCCTATTCCCCGCTAGATACTTGCCCCCTCTTGCTCTGGGAATGCCCTTGGACTTTCTTTCACAGCTGTATTATTCATTCATCACTTTGCTTGTTATCAGCTCATGCGCTTATCTGTACCCCTGAATTGGGAGCTATTGAAGATTTTAGCAGCAACGACAACAGTCATAGCAATAGCAATAATATAGTACTTACCATGTGCCAGGCATAGTAATTCATTTAGACTTCAGACATCCCACATTTATATTTTGGTATCCTCATTTCCGGCATTTTTTTTTTTTTTTTTTTAAGAGGAGGTGGAAGGGGAGAGGGAGAGAATATTTTTTTAAAAATAACTTTCTGTATTTATTTTTGAGAGAGAGAGAGGGAATTTTTACCAAGCTTCACATCCAGCATAGAGCCTGATGGGGGGGCTTGATCTCACAACTCTGAGATCATGACCTGAGCCGAATTCAAGAGTCAGCCACTTAACCAACTGAGCCATCCGGGCGCCCCTCCAGCAACTTCCTGAGCATTCTGGTGGTGACTCTTTCAATTTAGATATCCCCTCCCCACTTATCCAGAAGAGGTTTTGAAAAAAAATGTGTACTTATTATTGGTTTACAATACAAAAATATTCATAACATACATATAGTAAGAAGAGATTATACAGAATAACAGCAGGATTGTTTTCTTATTTCACCTCACATCAAGAGTATTTCTTTGACCTTCTGTACCATTAGTTTAAATTAGAACAATCTGTTTCCATCCACGAGCATAGAAGTTTTTTGTTTTCCCTTTAAAAAATAAATTAGCTCTGGAAGCATTAATAATTTTTTAAAAGTAGGGGCTTGAACTCACAACCGTAAGATCAAGACCTGAGATGAGATCACGAGTCAGATGCTTAACTGAATGAGCCACCCAGGAACCCCAGTTCCACAAACTTTTGGGTGAATAAACATAAGTAGACATATCTGGGTTCAAATCCTGGCTCCACAACTTACCAGAAGAGCAACCTTGAGTAAGCACCTTCATCTTTCAAAGCCTCAGTTTCTCATTGGTTAAATGAGGACACTAATAGTTCTTTTTATATGTTAGAATTAAATATTATGACATAAGTAAGGACTTTAGCTCAGTCTGGAATATAGTGATCAACAAATGTGTGCTTTATTCGTTCTTATCATTATTATAAAATGCTGGCTTGGCACAAGGGGAATCAGAAATGAACATGAAGCTGTCCCTGTCCTCAAGGAGCTCAGTGATGTGGTGGGAGAGACAAGACAGATATCCTAGTGTCATCACAATATAGTGTGATAAGTGCAACTGTTCAAGTGTGTGCAAGGGACACAGATATCACAAAGGAGAGAGTGATTGTTCTGTGGGAAGGTTTCAGGAAAGGCTCGCAAGAGGATGTGACAACTAAGTTGAGTTTTGAGGAATGAATTTTTTAGGTAGCAAAGTGGGAAGAATATATTTGGTAGGGGAAAAGAGCATGTGTGCGTGGAGAACAGGGAGAAAGGAAACCCATGGTGTTTGGGAGGAAGTACAATTAATAATGTTAGGTTAGATTTTGAAGTTTTGGGGTGTGGGACAGGTGGAAATGAGAAGAGAGAAGATTCTAGAGGAAGGACCAGTGTTTTGCATGCCGGGTCAAAGAGTTTGAATTTAGCATTGGCAATCGGGAGGCAGGAAAGAGTTTTAAGAAAAATCACTGGCAGGTGTGTGAATGATGGATTAGAAAGACGTGATGGTGGAGACCTGGAGACCAATTAGAAGGTCATGGTCCAGGTGAGCGATAATGAGGCCTGAATAAGGACAAACGGTTGTGGGAACTGAGGGGAGCCAGATGAATTCAAGAGACGCTTGAGAGTTAAGATGGAAAGGAGGGCAAAGGAAGGAACTTGCTGGCATCTATACCCAAAGTTGCCAGGCTCTTTAGCCTCATTCCATTATGTCACAGGTATTGGTGATTGTGTGTGGGAGACTGGAGTAGATGGTAATGTCATTAATCAAAATAGAAAATATAGAAGGAAGCAGAGGTTCTCGGGAGTCCATTTGTAGTGTGGGAAGGAGGACATGGAATAAGGGCAGTGAATTTAACTTAGCCCTTGTTGAATATGAAAGTGTGTGCCCCATTCATAGGAAGAGGAACACAAGGCAGGCAAATATATGCATTTAGAATTTGGTGTAGAGGACAGGACTGGAGATGGAGACTGGAGAGTCTTTAGGGTACTGTGAATCGTTAGGTACTATGAATGGCTGAGATATAGAAGACACACCAAAGATCTCTACATAGTTAACAACTACCCAAATATCTGTTCTTTCAGTTTATCACATAAAAGATGAGGCCGTGTAAAATTTTATTCTCATTTATCCAGTCCATTAGATTCTTCTCCAAGGCACAGCCTGCCATTTCATACCCTTTGCAATAGGTGGCGCTGACGCCCGGCAGGGAGAAGGCGGCTGCACAGGTTGGGCTGGGGGCGCCAGGCCGGTACAGGGAGGAGGCGACGCTCTAGCCCAGAGCCGGGTATTCAGTGGCTTGGCCGGTCTTCCCTGGGGACTGGGGTGAGGCCCAGTACGTCTGGCCGCAGGAAGCGCATGCGTAACCGTTTGCCCCAAACATGGAGTCTTGTAGCCCAGGTCTTACCTGAATCAGGTAAGAGACGGGCGGGGGAGAAGTGGCCTTGCACCCTCAGAGGCCCCCCGAAGAGCGGGTATGGCCACACTTGGGACATGTGGCTAGTGTGCGTGGAGCACACACCCGTCCTGGGGACCAGGCTTGGAGTGATGATAATGGCCCAGGAGGGCGTGGGGCTATGCTGGGGCGTGCAGGACCACGCTGGGGTTCGTGGGTGGCCGCACGAGGTGTGCGCGCCACACGAGGGCCACGTGGGCGAGGTCCTCGGTCGTCATCTCCCAGAACCTCCGGGTCGGACGAGAACACAAAAGTCCCCTAACCCTCGCCGTCAGCGTGACTCCCCTTACAGCGTCAGTCGGCGTGACCGCCCCTCCAGGGAACCGGGACTCGAGTTCCTGGGAGGCTGTGCCTTCCCACGCCGGAAACCGTAGTGGTCATGGTCAGGAACGTGGCGGCCACAGGGGCCTTGGCGGGTGTGGGGGTGCGGTGACGCGGCCTCGCGGCGCGGGGAGGGTAGTTTGCCCCGCGGGTTGGAGCCCCTCGCGGTGGGGGGTGGGGGGTAGGCAGGCGAGTGTGGCAGTAAGGGGACTCGGGAGGCAGCGCTGCGGGAGTTGCGTGGGTGGGAGCCCTGGAGGGCAGGGTGGGGGAGGACAGCCGAGGAAGGTGTGAGGTGATGATAGCAATCGAGGAAAAGCGAAACACCTGCTTCTGGGTTGACTCATCCAGGCTGGAGGAATAATCTAATGTGGAAAGGCGGTTTTTGATTGTTAGGTTTTTTTGAAAAGTGAGTTGTGTACCGTAGTCCTTTCTTCCCCAGACAGCTAGGAAATTGCTTGTCTGTCTGAAAGAAAGTAGCTGTTTTCCTTAGAGGACTGCGGTGAGCGTCAGATGAGATAATATATGTGAAAGGCAAAGAGCTGTAAAAATGCAAGAGACAATTTTATTTCGAACCCTCCAACCTATTTATCTTACCTGTGTGAGTGTGTGAGATGTGCTGTAGGTATGGATCGGTCCAGGTGTGGGGATCATGGGATGTGCCTAGCATTGCAGAGGGTGTGTAAAAATACATCGGCACTACCCCCCCCCCCCCCCCCCCCCCCGCCCCCCGCCCCGTGAATAGAAACAGCTCTCGGTCACTTCGGTTCATTTTATCTGGTTAATGGATTATTCACCTTTTGCTTCTCTACCACACATCTTTTGAACTTTTTGCAGCCAAAGACTTTCACCCAAAAATGAACCGGAAGAGGAAAACGCCAGTCACTTTGGGGATATATTGATTAAATTTGGCTGAGAGGGACGTTTGTGTGATTGTATTGATGATTTCAATTTGTCTTGCCTGCAGCGTGAAACGTCATATTGTACAAAGAGTTGCCGGCTGAGGAACACCCGGGGAAGACCTACTTCTGGATTTGACCCTGGAGTATAGGGGTCACCCTGGCCAAGTTCCAGTACCTCTCTGATCCTTAGTTTCTGTCAGATGGGAAAAGACCTTTAAGGTCATTCGTGCATTCTTCCAGAGCTTGCATACCTGCCACAGGATTACCCAGCCCCTAGTGACGGGGAACTTGTCACGTCCCAAAATGGCTGGGCCACTCAGTCTCTCCAGACAGACCTGACTGTTGGAAAATTCTTTATGTTGAATCGACATCTGTTTCTCTACAATTTGCACTCATTGGAGTCATACAGAATAAAATGTCTAATGCTGCTTCCACAAATATTTGAGGACTGCTAACACATTTCCTTCTTCCACTTACTCCACAAGGCTCCTTTTCTTCCGACTAAACATGCCCAGTTATTTTAAACAGGGATGCAGTGTCGGGTTGTGGAAAGAACGCCGGCTTTGGAGCCAGGCACATCTGTGTTCAGGTCCCAGTCCTTTACATACTAATGCTCAGTGCTCTGAGCTGCTGTATCTTTCTCTGCAAAACGTGGAGGAAAATAGCGCTCTCGCTGAGTTATTGTAAGGATAAGGGATAAATTGGTGAAGACCCATGCTTAAAATACGAGAGCAGTTATATCTTCAGTGACATACTTTGCAATGCATTTTAGGTGATCCCTGAACAAATTCCTGTTTATGTGTCTCTTAACGTGCTTTGTAAAACAGAATAAAATACTTTCTGTGAAGTCTGGATGGCAAAATAGAATAGGGTTAATGTATTTCTGGTGCTTCTCTAATGACATTCTGCAGTCGACAATGGCATTTTTGGGGCCATATCACATTGGCTCACTGTCACCTAAAGCCCTAAGTCTCTAATATGTGCTGCTGTTAAACCAAATTTCTCCCATGTCGAACTTCTTCCATTTATTTGAATAGATAATTATAAATGGCTCTTCAGAGTGGCAGTCACAGTTCTGTCTCATTGTCTTCAGAAATATCCTTGTGCTTGTCGTAGTATGGGTCTCAGACCGGGGTTTAGAAAAAATATGATTAACGTATGATACCAGTCGCGCTGATCTCATACTGCTCTTGTACAATGAATGCTGAGCTTTCAACACTAATTTTTGCACAAATCCGGGGTCTTATTATGTGGGACCATCTTAGAATTGGGATGTGACAGGAGTGTCTGATAAGCTGCTGGTTGAGGGAATGCACTACAAGGGATGTCGGTGGATTGTGGTTTTTGTATCCAAGAACTGCAAGCCGGAGGCAGACTTTGGATTTATGTATGGTTACATGTTTTCTCAGGCGCTTGGACTATTTTATACCTTAGGCTAGATTCTCCTGGGTAGAGGAAGCTTCTTTCTGGAAGTAAGGCAGGCACATTTAGGAAATTCATTAACCCTCTGGCTCCTGGGGCATTATCGCTGGCCATTTCTCCCTCGACTTTGGAAAAGCAAATTCCCGGCTTTAGCGAAGCCGGCCTCCCATAATATCCTCTGCATTGTTAAGACTCCATTGCCTCTGCACTGGAAGGTCTTCCGAACGGGAATGTTTTTGTCGCCTAAGCAAGTTCCGGGTTTGAAGTCCTCAACCCTCAATTCCTCTTTCTCCAAGGAAGTTTTTCCCAGCCACTCTGTTTCTCTTGAGCGGCTGACTTAGAATTCCTGTTGTCTTCAAAAGCTTCCTGGGTCCCCTCTCCATCCCTCCCCCTAGCAGTTTCTCCTAGGTGCCCTCTTGTTCTGTGGCTTTCGGAATAAGATCCTTTGCAAGCGCTCTGTGCTCTGTCCGTAAAATACAAAACTGCCTTCATCTTGGGTGCGGGTATTCCTGGCGTGGTGAGAATGAAAGTGTGGAATCCGTAGGACTCATCGGTTCCATTGACAACAAATACAGAAAAAAAAATAATGCGAAGGTTGTTATTATTGTCTTAATTAAAATGAGAAAACCTTTACTCTGTTGAGAGGACTGATTTAAATTTTGCTAAGTAATTCAGTCCTTAAAAGGTGGTAGTTAGTTAAAATAGGTAATCCTCTACTGTTAAAGGGAGTAATTTATATTTTGGTACGTAACCAATTAAGTCCATAAAGGGTTTACATCCATCTGTGGCTTTTCATTTTCTTTAGGACAAATTCCAAACTCCTTAGGACGAAATACTCATTGTAGCCTAATTTTTTTTGCCTGTCGGCGCTGGACCCAAAGGACTCGCAGTTTTCCCCAAAGGTTGTGCAGTCCTGCGCCTCCGGTGCTTTGCAAATGCCGTCCCCTCTGGTTGGAATGCTCTTTGTCTCTCTCCTAAATGTCTATTCATCATTCAAGACAACCCTCCCCCTCCCCTTAATTACTTCCTCCCCTGTGCGCCCTCAAATTCTTGTACTTATTCATGCAGTATTTATTAGGGGCCTGCTTTGTGGCTGGCACTGTGGCGGGATCTGGGGATACAAAAGGTGGATAATACTTGGGCTCGGCCTTTGAGGGCCTTAGATGTTAGGGGGAGGGGGCCAACCTGTCACAGAATGTTGCCAGGAAATTAAAGAGAAAATTTAAGCAGCATCAGTTCTTGTCCGTCTTCCCCACCGGATGGTCAGCATCTTGTTCTGGGGTAGGAGCCATTTCTCATTCATCGTTATACCCGGCTCTTAGCTCATTGTAGGTGCTAAAAAAAAATAAACGTTTGTTTCTCGACCTTGTTCATCGGACACCAGGGGTGTACCCTGGATTGCGCTACATGTTTTGATGACTCATAAGTGGTGATTTCTCTTATGTCTGGTTGGTGGCCCTTACCTCCCAGTGCAATGTTAGGTGCTGGGCGGCTTTGGGTGGGCTCGGCTGGACTGGCCTTTTGCGATTCATGCTTGCCTACGCTCTGGGCTGCGGAATCGCCCCGGCTGGCGGGCTTGAGTGGAAGGAGAGGCCTGCAGCGCCCCCGCTGGAGGGAGCTGGCACTGCTTGGGCTGACTGGCTCGCTCGCATCCCGCGCGCGTTCATCAGAGTTTAAGTTTATAGCCAGAAAATGAACATAGACACTGTGATTCTCTATACTTTTCTTTTCAAAGGCATAATATATGCCTTTTAAAGGATTATAGATGAAGAAGAAAATTTCGTCCCTCTTTCCTGTATCGCTGGGGCCCTTGCATTGTGATTCAATCGTACATCTAAAAAAGGAGGAGTTTTAGTCTCATAATTGTGAAGATCGTTATTTTTGGCCAGGTACGGGCCCTTTGCTGGGAGCGAGTGCCGTGAGAGTGTTGCGGTGGGGCTCTGGCATGCGGGCCACGTAGTGCTGCTGCAAAGGAGACGTGCCTGGCGCCGTGGCCGTGGTTGAGAGAGAGAACCCAGACTTTTCCTCAAGTTTTGCCCTTCTTGCTTCCTAGCCACTGTCCTCCGAATCAGCCGATGAGATTGGTAGTAGGCCCAGCAGAGCTTATCGTTCCCTACCCATTTGGTTGTATCCTTGCTAGTTACCCATAGTTAGGGACTAGTTAGGGACCTAGGAGGTGTTGGGACTCAAGGACCGCTGCTTTGGACTGGCTACTCGAGCAGTTCGGAACCCATGCCTTGGGCGTGGTGCAGACTGAGAACAAGTCCCACAGTTGGCCGTTCTGAGTCCCACTGCACCTGAGGTCCAGTGGCTACCTCTGGGGTTCGGGGGACCGTGGGTGGTGGTCTGTGATTAGGGCGTGTGTTGGGATTTCGGGATCTGTGGTCTTTTTCTGCGGTGTTAACTCAGCAGAGAAAGATTTTTGCTGCAGAACCTGGAGCTCAGGGTTGGGGGGGCCTGTGAGGGAGCAGTGGGGTGCTGGCGGGGGTTGACAACCATAAAGGTGCCCCCTAGAGGTGCCGCTGTGAGAAGGATGCTCCATCCCTGCTGCGGCGGCAGGGCTGCGGGGAGGGGCCGCGGGGAGGGGCGGTGGCTGTGGCGGGAGGGGCACTGCGGCGCGGTGGGCGGGCGAGGGGCGGAGCGCGGGTGGGCTCTAAAAGTCGGTGCCCACTTGCTCGGCACTGCCGCGGCAACCAGCACGTCTTGGTGCTTCCTCTGCGGCAGCCGCACCTCGCGCAGTGCCGCAGCGCACGCCCGGGTGGCTGCTCGCTGCTTGCCGCGGCCGGCAAGCGCGGCCGGCAAGCGCGGCCGCCCTCGCAGGCTGTTGGCTGTGCCCGGCGGCCGGCCGGCGGGCCAGCCTGCCCTGCTGCGGGCGCGCGGTGTTCCAGACCCGTGTGCCGGGCGGCATGGGATAAGACGAGGCCATGGTACGCCGAGATCGCCTCCGCAGGTGGGTGCGCGCGGCTGGCGCGAGGGGGTGTGGCTGGCTCCAAGCCGCCGTCCGGGAGAGGGTGGGTACAGGCTAGCTGGTGGGGACTCTGCGTGTCCGTGCCAGGGCTGCTGGACCGCGACTCCCGCAGTGGAGGGAAAACCCCCACCCGGGGTGTGTGTGTTGGCGGGGGGGGACGCACCTGCCTGCCCTCTGAGCCCTATCTACTTGGGAGGGGATGTCACGCCTGCATGCAGTAGAATATTGAGCTGGAGATCTCCCGGGTTTGATATTTCTGTATCCTGGTATCGCTCTGATGCGATTTGGGGTTTTTAGACCCTAGTGTCGCCGTGGCGCAATTTAGGATTTTTAGACCCTGGCGTCACCCTGGCGTGACTTAGGATTTCTAGACCCTGGCGTCGCCGTGGCGCGATTTAAGATTTCTAGATCTCGGCTTCGCCTTGGCGCGATTTAGGATTTCTAGATCTCGGCTTTGCCCTGGTGCAATTTAGGATTTTTAGATCGCGGCTTTGCCCTGGCGCGATTTAGGATTTCTAGACCGCGGCTTCGCCCTGGCGCGATTTAGGATTTCTAGACCGCGGCGTTGCTCTAATGCGATTTAAGATTTTTAGACCCCATCTTCGCCCCGGCACGGTTTGGGATTTTTAGACCCCGGCATCGCCCTGGCGCGATTTAGGATTTCTAGAGCTTGATGCTCCTTAGATGCGACATAGGATTTTTAGACCCGGCATCGCTCAGGCGCGATTTAGAATTTCTAGACCCCGGTGACGCCTCGGTATGATTTAGGATTTTTAGACCCCGGCATTGCCCTGGCGTGATTTTGGGTTTCTAGATCCCCGCATCATCTTGGCACGATTTAGAATTTCGAGACCCTGGTTTTGCTGTGGCGCAATTTAAGATTTCTAGACGCCGGTATCGCTGCGGCGCGGTTTAGGATTTGAAGACCCCAGTATCGCTGTGGCGTGAATTACTGCATAGATGTGACTAGAACTTGCAGTACCATATCACCGAGGCGTAAGTATTTTTCAGTTTTCTGTAATGAGATGCTAAGTGAGAATGATGATGTGATCAAACTATCATAATGTTACACGTGAATTGTTTGCATTGATTTACAAAGTAGTTCACAGCCTCACCGCGATGCTGGAAGGTGGCAGGTTTGGTGGTATTAAATGTATTTTTTCCCTCTTTACAAGACGAAGAAATCAAGGCTTGGAAGGGTTGATTAATTTCCAGAAGGTTTGTTACTTGGGTTTGCTGAATTTATACTCTTGACTTGTGGCTCGTCAAGTAATGGAGATTTTGGTAAAAAAATGATTAATCCCTTTTGGCTACTGACTGCCAGATTGCTTCCCCACTAAAAATCCTAAAATGACGTTATGGGCATTTTTACCAAGTAATTAAGCTAGAAAACGGCTTCCTGAAAGGTTGCCTCTTTTCTTTCGTGGAGTGGAAGAGAAGGAAGGTATAGAGGGTGGGGGTGTCCAGGAGTGGAAATTGCACAGTCGTTCCCCACCCCACTCTCTGCTCCTCTCCCTCTCCCCCCACCCTCTCTTCCCCCTCCCTTCCTCCCCCTTCCTCTCCCTTCCTCCT